>OZ012739.1:201269860-202469860 GCA_963859935.3 Lathyrus sativus | reverse complement strand
TCTCTCTTCCCAGCCTCGCCACCTGTCTCATCCCAAGCCTCACCGGTTGCATGGCCGCCGGCCATGCAACCACCGCAACCAACTCGCCGGCACCTCTAACCAATTATTCCGGCCACCGTAACTGTTCCTCCTCCGCCTTAACCACCTCGCCGGGAACATGAAAAAACTCAGAATCTTCATCTTTTTCTTCCAATCTTCATCCTTTCCTCCGATCATCATCATTTCAGAATCCAGAAAACTCTGATCATCATCAATAAGCATCCGTTTTTCATCATCTTCTACGATCAATCCTCACCAAAATCTTCAAGTAGCGTTCATCACCGCCAAGCTACATTCCCAGAAATTCATCAACCATCAACCTCCTTCAATAGATCTCCAGAAAGATTTCATCTAATCTCCAGGAATCATCGAAACAACATCTTGATCCAGTTCCAGATCTCGTTCAAGATCCTCAAGAACATGCAGGATTGTTCGTCGCTTCATGGAGAACGATCCACAAACTTCATCAGTTTTCTTCCGATCTCTCGTTGTTCATCGTCTCCCTCAACCTTTCCAGATTTCCGTAAGACCTTCGTCTGTATCTTCAACAAAGTCATCAAGATCTTCAAACTTCAGATGCGTCCAGATTTGTCCGATCCTCCGCGAGTTCATCGCCGTTTTTCCAGAATCTTCGTTGATTGTTCATCATCAAGAACATTCGTCAATCGGCTCTTCGATTGAACTCCAGGAATCTTCGTCAACGAAGAACTTCATATCGTCATAGATCTTCCACGAACATGCACACCACAGATTGACGTTTTTAGAAATTTATGATAGTTTGTTGGGGTGATAGAAAAGGTTCAACGACGATTGAAGACGGGGTGGTGAGAATTTGTGAGGGAGAAACGAGATGAGGGTGGAACGAGAGAGCGTATGGGGAAGTTGGGCGGCGTGTGAACAGTGAAAAGAAGAGGAAGAAGAGGAATTAGGGTTCTGAGAGTGGAACGAGAAAGGGAGAAGAGAGTCCACGCGTGGATTGGGCCGGGCCCGTTCTGCTTTCGTCCGTACACCCCCCCGTTTTGGACACACCCTTCCGTTTTTTTGTTTTTTTTGGATTGGCTGTTGGGCCAAGCCCAACGAACCCATTACTGGGCACGCCCTCCATATTCTTCCTACACCCCTCCCCGTTCCTGGATATTTTTGTTGGGCTGGGCCCAGTCTCCTTTGTTTTTTTACTATCTCACCCCTGGCTGGGCTGGTTGCACCCCCTGATGTTTTTTTTTCTTGTTTTTCTTTATTTTCTTTTCTTTTATCTTCATTTGTTTAGATTTTTTATATGAAAAAAGAATATGAAAAAAGAATATGGAAAAAAAGAATATGAAAAAAGAATATAAAAAAAAGAATATGAAAAAAGAATATGAAAAAAGAATAATAAAAGAATATTTGAGAAAAAGGAATATGTGAAAAGAATATTGAAAAAAAAGAATAATAAAAAGAATATTGGAAAAAAGAGAATAAAAGAATATTTGAAAAAGAATAAAAAAAGAAATATGAAAAGAATAGAAGAAAAAATAGTAAAAAAGAGTATAAAAATATTAGTTTGTAGATTTAATATTTTCTTTAGAATAGATATTTTCTTCATAGGAGTTTATTTTACCCCTTTAGAGGTAGTTTCAGAAGTCCACTTGTTAGGGGACTATTTTCCACTTGATTTTCCATTATAGATGCATAGGATAGTATTTTCTAGGAGTTTATTTCCCGTGTTCAATCATTGTAATCCTTTTCAGAATGTTAATAAAACGAGATTGATGTTGTGGTCTCCGTTCTACCCGTAGTTAAGCTGAACTACAGCTGCTCTGATTTCTCGTACTGAGCGGGAATATGTAGGCATAGGATGCGATATCCTAGCGAGCACACTAACAACTAACTCTTCTATTCTCTCGCTGCTGTGCGATCGAGACTTTCCCGCTGACGACTGATGTTATCCTTTTCTCTTGCCCGAATGCATTTGAGACCAGACCGTAGTTTTAATTCCCATAGGTTCCCGTACCTCTCAAACCAATCTTAATCTCTCACTTCCCGTGTGATCGAGAACACCCTGCCTAGCCATAGTTAGCCTGAACTACGAAAGCTCTGATCTTCCATGCTGTGTGGAAGTACGTAGGCACAAGACGCGAAGTCTTGGCGAGCCAATTCCCTGTAGTTTCCCGAACTACGTTGACTCTGACTTTCTCTCCTGAGAATACGTAGGCATAGAGTGCGACGCTCTATCGAGTCAATTCCCTTCCGTTTAGATTTAGCAGCCGTAGATAGATTGTTTTTGCATCCTTTAGACAAACCAAGCAAGTGTGGATCCCGTCGAGTACGACAGACGTGAGGGGTGCTAATACCTTCCCCTTGCGTAACCGACTCCCGAATCCAGGATTTGGTTGCGATGACCATTCCTTTCCCGTCTTTGCGGTAGGTTTACTTCGAGCGATTCCTTTCCCTCCTTTGGGATAAATAACGCACGGTGGCGAGTCTTCTGTTCAGCCGGCGCCAATTTTCGCAGTAGCGACAGGGTGGTAGACCAACTGAATCAGACACCATCTAAGATATCAGTCATGGCATTACTCTTAAGCTCTCCAGCGCATCGCCAGGATTTGCTCAAAATCTTAACACAAGCCCATGTTACCAAAGATATTACAGTGGGGCAATTTGACTCCATTGTAGCAAACATCACGGCCTGCAACACTCTAAGCTTTGATGACAATGATCTAACAGCTGAGAAACGCGAGCACAATTGTGCTCTGCATGTGCCAATCAAATGCAAAGAAGATACATTATCCAGGGTTCTTGTTGACACAGGATTCGCGCTCAACATGATGCCGAAGAGGACACTAGCCAAGCTGGCTTACCAAGGTGCTAACATGAGGCCAACTTCTCTCATAGTGAAGGCATTTGATGGGTCTAGAAGAGCTGTGATAGGGGAGGTTGATCTTCCTATCATGATAGGACCACAAATCTTTGAGGTCACCTTTTAGGTGATGGATATCAATCCGGTCTACCGTTGTCTACTGGGAAGACCATGGATCGACGCAGCTGGCGATGTTACTTCTACTCTCCATCAAAAGATGAAGTTTGTTATGGATGACCAGTTGGTCATTGTTCAGGAAAAGAGGATTTAATGGTGAGCAACTTATCCTCGTTTCGATATATCGAAGTTGATGAAGATTCCCTTGAGACAACCTTTCAAGCGCTAGAAATAGCCCACGCTGTTCTAGTCGACGAATTCGACATAACTCGCGGTCCATCCTTCACCTCTGTTCCGAGTATCAAGGCGGCACTAAAAGCTGGAGTCCCGTTGGGATGGGGGGAGATCATTGAAGTCAACGCTCGGGCCAAGAACGATCGACAAGGGTTGGGTTACAAACCAACTCTAGGAGACGAGCCGGAAGAAAGCACCATGAGGAAGAAGTCTTTGAAAGAAATATTTACCAGTGGCGGAATACAAATCAACGCTATCATTGCTGAGGATGAGGATTGCAATCTAGATCATCTGATAACTCGGGGAGGAGCAGCTTTGCACAACTGGGAGGCTGTGGAAATTCCTGTCTTTTTACCTTTAGAGTAATTCATTTTGCTTGTTAGCTTTGTGTTTTCTTTAAAATTCCTGGTCTTGCCCAAGGCCTGCGAATTATTTTGTATTGGGCCACTTTGCGATTTGAAAATCTATGAATGAAAAATTATTTTTGTTAAAACTCTTGTCTATGTTCTGCGCATCATTTTCACTCTTTTTGTTAAAAGGAAAAATGGCAATCTTTTTGAAAAAATAAAAACAACCCTTCATCTGCATGTGTGTGTGTGTGTGTCTAATTATTCCCAAAAATAAAACATGCAGAATACCTCCATCCACCACAGAATCCCATGATCCTTCGGTTCCTTCTACTAATGGTTCATCTGTCTTTCAAGCTGAAGAAGAGAATAATGAAGAATTAGAAATCCCAGAAGAGTTGAAGAGGATGACTGAGTACGAAGATGTTTATCTCCAGCCGTATAAAGAGCAGACTGAGGTCATCAACTTGGGGTCAGAAGAAGAAAAAAGAGAAGTCAAGATTGGGGCATCACTGGGGCCGAAGATTAAAAGCGGGCTGATAGCACTCCTCAGAGATTATGTCGACATATTTGCTTGGTCTTACCAAGACATGCCAGGGTTAGATACTAACATTGTTATGCACAAGCTCCCCCTGAAGCCAGAATGTCCTCCAGTAAAACAAAAACTTCGCAGATCAAGACCAGACATGGCTCTTAAAATCCGAGACGAAGTCAAGAAACAATTTGATGCAGGCTTTTTAGCGGTATCCAAATATCCAGAATGGGTGGCAAACATCGTACCAGTACCAAAGAAGGATGGCAAAGTCAGAATGTGCTCGATTACAGGGATTTAAACAAAGCAAGTCCGAAGGACGATTTCCCTCTACGACATATTGACACTTTGGTGGATAACACGGCTAGCTTCGCAGTATTCTCATTCATGGACGGATTTTCTGGTTATAATCAGATAAAAATGGATCCAGCCGACATGGAGAAGACAACCTTCATCACACCCTAGGGCACCTATTGTTATAAGGTCATGCCTTTCGGTTTGAAGAATGCAGGGGCAACGTATCAGAGAGCCATGGTCACACTCTTCCACGATATGATGCACAAAGAAATTGAAGTATATGTGGATGACATGATCGCAAAATCCCAAAGCAAAGAAGACCATTTGGATCATCTGTTGAGTTATTTGAGAGGCTTCGAAAGTATCAACTAAGGTTAAATCCAGCAAAATGCACCTTTGGGGTTGGCTCAGGAAAATTGCTAGGCTTCATCGTTAGTCAACGAGGGATTGAAGTAGATCCCGACAAAGTTAAAGCAATCCAAGAGATGCCTGCTCCTAAGACAGAGAAACAAGTCATAGGTTTCCTCGGACGTCTGAATTACATCTCCAGATTCATCTCCAATCTAACTCCTACTTGCACGCCGATCTTCAAGTTGTTACGAAAAGATCAGACGGTGGTATGGAAAAAAAACTGCCAGTCCGCGTTTGAGAAAATTAAGCAGTATTTACAAGAACCTCCGATATTGATTCCTCCTGTGCCTGGAAGACCTTTGTTCATGTCATTGACAGTATTAGAAGATTCAATGTGCTGTTTCTTGGGCCAGACTGATGAGTCAGGAAAGAAAGAACACGCAATCTACTATCTGAGCAAGAAGTTCACCGATTGCAAGAGTCGTTACTCTCCCCTAGAGAAAGCTTGTTGCGCCTTAGCATGGGCCGCCAAGCGTCTGAGACAGTATATGATTTGCCACACCAGGATGTTGATTTCTAATATGGACCCCATCAAGTACATCTTTGAAAAACCAGCTCAAACAGGAAGATTGGCCATATGGCATATGCTCTTAGCAGAGTATGATATTCAGTATGTTGCTCAAAAGTCTATCAAGGGAAGTGTTTTGTCATAACAACTTGCAGAGCATCCCATGGAAGATTATCAACCACTCAAGTTTGAGTTTCTTGATGAAGATTTAATGTACATTCAGCGCACGAAACCAGAGTCGGGTCCTGAAGAAGGTCCCGAGCCTAGATCTCGATGGGAAATGATGTTCGATGGAGCGTCAAACAAGAATGGACATGGTGTTGGAGCTGTTTTGAAAAATACAACCGGAGGGTATACTGCTGTCACAGCCCGACTTTGTTTCTCGTGTACAAATAACATAGCGGAGTATGAAGCCTGCATCTTAGGATTGGAAGCTGCTATCGATCTTCGCATCAAAATCTTGGAAGTAATCGGTGATTTTGCTTTGGTGATCTACCAGCTCAAAGGAGAATGGGAAACCAGGGATGAAAAGTTGATCCCTTACAAAACTCATATCCTAGAGATGGCTGAATATTTTGATGAAATTACCTTCAAGCATGTACCGAGAGCGGAAAATCACATTGCTGATGCATTAACCATGAAGGCATCAATGTGGAAGGTCCAGTTTCTCAACAAGGCGCCTCTGATTCGCATTGAAAGAAGAACAGTACCCACATATGTTATGACAATAGACGAAGAAACTGATGAGAAACCGTGGTTCCATGGCATCAAAAACTTTCTTCAAAATCAAGAATATCCAGCTGACGCATCCAGAATTGGTAAAAGAGCCATACGAAGATTATCGGCTAAATTCTTCATCAGCAATGGTACTTTGTACAAAAGAAACCACGACATGGTTCTACTTCGATGTGTCGATGAAAAAGAGGCAAACCTCATAATGACTGAAGTGCACGTGGGAACGTTTGGTACCTATGCTAACGGCCACGCCATGGCTAAGAAGATCTTAACAGCAGGTTACTTTTGGTTAACTTTGGAGACGGACTGCATATACTTCGCTCGAAAATGCCATAAATGCCAAGTCTATGCTGATAAAGTGCATGTTCCTCCACATCCTCTCAATGTGATGACATCACCATGGCCTTTTGTAATGTGGGGCATAGACATGATTGGGGCAATAGAGCCAAAAGCTTCTAATGGCCATCGCTTCATCCTTGTTGCAATTGATTACTTCACCAAATGGGTGGAAGTAGCGTCGTATGCGAACGTGACAAAACAAGTGGTTGCTCGCTTCATCAAAAAGGAAATCATTTGTCGATACGGTATTCCTAACCAAATCATTACTGACAATGGGTCGAATCTAAACAACAAAACATTGAAGGAACTCTGTAACGATTTCAAGATCAACCACCACAATTCGTCTCCTTACACACCCAAGATGAATGGCGCAGTTGAAGCTGCAAACAAAAATATCAAGAAAATAGTACAGAAGATGGTTATAACCTACAAGGATTGGCACGACATGTTACCATTTGTTTTACATGGATACCGAACATCAGTGCGAACTTCAACAGGGGCAACTCCTTTTTCCTTAGTATATGGGATGGACATCGTGCTACCCATCGAAGTCAAAATACCTTCTTTAAAGATCTTGATGGAGGCCGAGCTTGAGGAAGATGAATGGATAAAAGAAAGGTTCGACTCATTGAACCTCATTGATGAGAAAAGGATGACGGCCATGTGTCATAGTCAGATCTATCAACAAAGAATGATAAGAGCATTCAACAAGAAGGTTCGTCCCAAAGAGTATAGGGAAGGGGAGCTTGTGCTTAGAAAAATCCTACCAACACAAAAGGATATGCGCGGGAAGTGGATGCCCAACTACGATGGCCCCTTCATGGTAAAAACTGTCTTCTCCGGAGGATCTCTAATTCTTGAGACCATGGATGGCGAACAACTCAAGTACCCTATCAACTCAGATGCAGTGAGAAAGTACTATGCCTAAAGCAGAAAACCTAGAAAGGAGATTCCAATGCTTTAGAAAGACGGAAGTCCAAGGATTGAAAGCTGACAAACGCCGGGGCAAAGTCTTGTGCCACGTGTTATAAGAAAGATCAGTATATGTCATTCTCGTCAGAAGCAGCAAAGCAAATGAGCTGATAGTTAGGAGGACCAGATTATTATGGGATTCTGTAACCCTTTTTGTTTGCCATTTTTTCCAAATGTATAAATTTCCCAAGGCTTTGCCCTTTGTAAAGTTCTTGTCTATCAATGAAATCAGATTTTGGCCAATCATTGTTATGATCTTCTATTTTTTTTATGCAATTTCACTTATTTGTTAATAAATATTTTTCGAGAAAGCAAAGTGTTTTGAAAAACTTAAATTTTATTTTAAAAAAGAAAACACAATTTGACAAAACGGTTGAAGAACTCTGGAGGTAATATGATAACATTACGGAGTTCTCAAGCCGTGAAAGTCTACTGTCACCTTTGACCAAACTAGATGCGTCCGGCAGCAATTCCTGCTCTTAAGCCAAGACTTCTCCTCTGCAGGATTACGAAGATTTTGTCTGGGAAGATTGTTATCTACGCCAAAAGGAAGTGTCGCCTAACTTGAAGCAATTGAGACTCAGCGTGACAAGTTCCCTCTGTGTTTTCCTTGTTTTGTTTTCCTTCTTTCCTGCGGGTTGGTCTGCATTTTACATACATCATCATACCAGCATGCACATTTTTTTGCATTTGGTTTTGGTCTATGTTTGTGTGGCTGTCGCCTCTGAGATCCTTTGGTCGTTACCTTTATATTTGATCTGTTGCTACAAATTTCGCTTCGAGGTTGACACCCCAAGGTTACTAGTAATCGTGGAATTACTATATTTTCTAGGAAGCTGGTGGTGACTAGTAGTATCCGATTTACAAAAATAGGCGGTTGTTACCAATGTTATCTCTGATTTGGTCGTCACCAATAATCTTTGAAAGACTAGTATTCACTAGCATTTGTTCAGAACCAATTATGTTTGGTGTCTTGATTTGGTCGTCACCAACAATTTTCCAAACCCAGTTGTCAATGATTTTGTTGTAAAGCCAACCAATCGTTATTGGAATCCTCTTGATTCAGTTATCACTAATCTTTGCTAAAATATAGTGGTTACTTTTAAAACCAATGGTCATTGGTACTTGAGTTGGTCGTCACCAAAACTCCTTAAAAGTCCAATAATTATTGGCATCGCCTGGAACCAGTTGTTATTGGTACCTTTTGATTCGGTTATTACCAACCTTTCTGAATCTAGTAGTTACTAGTATCGCTTTCAAATCCAGTTGTTATCGGTGCTTCTTGATTCGGTTATTACCAATCTTATAAGTCTAGTGGTCACTAGCATCGTTTGGAAAGTCTAGTGGTTACTAGCATTATCCATTATCAATTGTTATTGGTATACCCCGATTTGGTCATCACCAGTCCCCTCTAAGTCCAGTAGTTACTAGCATTGCTTGAAAACTAATCGTTATTAGTCGGTTGTTACCAATTCTCCCAGCGGAAGTCCTGTGTTTTATCAATTTTGTTTGGAATTCACAATTGTAATTGGAGCTTTAATTTGGTCTTCACCCTATCCCCAGGAAGTCTAGTGGTATTTAGCACTTCATGGAAACCGTTGTTAATTTGGCCGTCACCATCCTCCCCAGTAAGTCTAGTGAAAACTAACACCATTTGAAAATGTTTGTTGTTCTGGTCGTCACCGGTTTTCCCCGTTGAAGCTTTTTCTTTCCCAGTCGAGTCTCAGAGAACTAGTGGATACTAGCTTCCCCAGCGTGTCCGGTCTTGTTTTTAACTTTTTTTCCTGAAGATCCCGTTTGAACTCTTCGTTATAGGAAATTTCTCATCTGGTTATCCCCGGTGAAGTTTTGCTTCCCCGGTGGATTCGTTTCCCTAGGATGAATTGTCTTCTTCCCCGATGGGCTTCCTCATCTGGTTATCCCCAGTGAGGTTTGTGTCTCCTTTCCCCAGTGAAGATGTGACTTCCCTAGTGGAATTTGTGTCCCCTATGTGGAAGATTCCCTTGAATGGCGTCTTTGGTCATGTTTGAACTATTTTGCTTAATTTGCCTTGAATCTTTCCCCAGTGTGTTAGGTCCTCGTGAGTGGTTACTCGTTGTATTGTCGTTCTTTTATATTTTGCTCGTGTGTCTGCATCTGTCTTGCATTCAAGCATCCTAAAGCATCACTTTGATTCATGGCATATTCGCATTTGTCCTTTCGCATACCATCGGATCTAAGGGACAAAATTTCTGGTTTGCTATATTTAAATACCTTTCACTACGATTCTATGAGGATTGTCATCTCTCATTGCCATCTAGTGAAGATATTTAAATAGGGGCATCTGTTGCACCCCAAATTTGACCCCTTATATCCTTATCATCATTTTAGGATCATATTCATTTGATTAACTAACCTTAACCCATTTCAAGTTTATCTTTGTCAAGATGCAGATGAATTAGGGTTTCGTACCGTCAAAATCGAGGCTTCAATGGTTTGATCAATCAATGTTTTAGATTGATTGAACTAATATTAAGGATACTACATTGGGTCAAGTATGAATCCAATTTGAGGTTGTCACCCGGGAATTGAGAACAGCGCAGTTCAGGATACCCGATTAGGGTTTTCGATTAGGAAAAGTCAACTGTAGTTTGACTTTTGTTTTAAAAAGTGTGTTAATGGTGGGATCATGGTCCATTAAGTTCCTATGGCTTAGTAAAGTCTATCCAAAGAGTTTCAAGGCCTCAGAATATCCAGAACATGAACAGACGGTCCGATAGTCATCGATTGATCGTACGGTTGACCGAAAAGTCAACTTTTTAACCATAAGGAATTTGACTTCAAGATGTGAATCAAAAATGTTCCTTATGTCATATTACAACTTCCCATAAACTTTCATAACCATTGGATCAAGGGTTAGAATGTAATTGCAAAAGTCGGGAATTAGGGTTTTGGAAGGGGCAAGACCATAACTCGTCAACCACACATCCAAATGAAGTGTTTAAAAACTCATTGGAAAGCTCTTGCCAAGTTCTACAAAAATCCCAAAGTGGTCCATGATCAAAAAATGCATAGATTTGGAGTTATGACAAAATTCATTTCAAGAAGGGAAATAACTTAGAAAAATTCTAAGTTATTTGGCCTTTTTAGTAGGTTTTTTCAGCAACTCGGATGGGTTTTTCAACTTAGTTCCATCTAGAATTTGGAAATCTCAAAAACATGAAAGTTATATAGCTACTTGAGGGCTTTCTAAAATGTGGTAGAACTCCTCAATAGCATTTGTGAGCTGAAAGTTATAGGTCATGGAAGTTGGGGCTGCCACACTTGAAGTCACTACTTCAACATTTTCCAAAATTCAAAATTCATCAACTTGGGCCACCCTCAACCATGGGATCGTGTTCTATTTTGATATTATGAAGCTTAGATGATGCAAAAACCAGAAGAAATGAAGAATTGATGGGTTGTTGCAACTTGGAGCAAGTGGCCATTAAAATAATCATTTAAAGGCCATGAAAGAGAAACTTTTTCAAAGAGATTGGGCAGCTGCAGTCCCCTACCCCTCCTAGCTTCACTTCACTCATGTCATCTCTCCCATCGCACTTGTTTTTTGCTCAGCATTTTCGCATGGAACTGATGTGTAGAGCTGCCACAAGATTTTGGCAAGATTTCATTTTAAAACTTCATAATGTCCCTCCAAAATGTGGAAAAGCCAAGGCTGCCCTCACCTTTCCTCTCCCTATAAATAGAGACCTTTCTCTATGCTACAACACACACCAGAGCTATTAAGAACACACAAGAAACTCATAGCTCTCTCATTCTCATCCTTGCTTGAAATTGATTAAGTTCACAAAATCACCAAAAACACCACTTTTCACTTTTCATGCTAGTTCTTTTTCCAAACATCAAAACACTTCAAAGACCATCTATACACCCTTAAAATGGCCATTTGAAACTGTTCCTACCATTATTTTCATCAAAAAACTCATCAATCTAAAATTCAACCTTCATACCTTGATATTTTGACTTTTATGCACTTTGGAAGCCAAGTCTTTACTTAAGGCCTTTCCTACCACCTCAACACTCCCAACACCTCATATATATCATATCTCAACTTTCCAAAGTCTCAAAAACCAGCTGGGAAGTTCATAACTCAAACTGTCTTGAAAGATAGTTTGTTGCTTCAAGAGGAAGAAAGCTCCAAATCTTTGCCAAGGAAGAAGATCTCTGGGTTTCTTAGCTTTTTAGCTTGTTCAAGAAAGTCTACAAGAGGTATGTAATGCCCAGCCTCCTCATTATTCATACATTGTCATGTTTTGCAATTTTGAGGTTCTTATTGTGAAAGTATAATCATGCTGTCCCATATTGGTTCTCTGTCAAGAACTTATGTTTTGTGGCTATGGTACTGCTTTTGTTAAGGTATTTTATTCATGTATGATGTGTTGATGATATGTTTCCAATAATGAACTTTGATGTTGTGTACAACTTGTTTTGAAGATTTTATCCAAGATTAGCTTTAGGGATCCAAACATGAAATGTTGATATGCTTACCCTAGATCTGTCAGCCCTTGTCTATTGGTGATATTTGGATAACTTGTTAGTTGTTTCATGATGCTCTCCCTGCCCCTAGGTCATGTTTGAATCTAGTTTGGTTTGTTGTGATACTTGATACTTTTTGCTATACCATTGTCATGAGTTTTTGTGTTAGACTGCTTGTGCTTGCCATGTTTCATCTCAAAGTGTTTAAAATGTTGATTTGTTATGTTTTGGTTATGTTTATATCATTTGAGACTTGTTGAAAATATTGAAAACATGAGATTTGTTTATTGAGGCCAGCTGTGAGGTTTTATGTGTTTTTGCTGTCAAGTATTTGCAACAGCATACCAGTTGTATCTTGAGCAATTTGTGTGTGGTTTTTAAGTTGTGAAAACATCATTTAATATGTTTAGAAGTTGTGTATGGTATTTGAATGTTCAAACTGGCTTTGCTTTTTCAAAACAGCCTGTCACTTCCAAATCTGCATTTTCAAAACCTCATGATACCAACAACATACCATTTTCTGTTCCATCTTGTTTTTACTTGATCCATGTGCCTAGAATCTTTATTCTACATATTTTGAGTTTGTATGTGGTGCCAAATTTCCTCAACTGCCAGGACAGATCAAACTGCTTTTGAATTGTGACAGTCTTGCATTTTTCATGTTTTGATTCCATCCAACATGCCATATTCTGCTTGGTGTTGTTTTAAACTGATTCTTGGGCATAATCTCATCTATTAGCATATTGGTGATGTGTGTGTGTCATTGTTATGGCATGAATCTCATTACTTGACAAAATGCCTTGTTGTACCACCAATTTGTTTTACAACAGCTCTTTACATAAGCATCAATACATCATATTCCGTTTTGATGGAAATGTGCTTAAATTCTATGTTGGAACTCATTCATTCTTATGTTTGTGAGGTGTGTATATTTCTTGTATGATTTGTTTCCACTTGTTTTCTCATTTCATTCTCAAACTGCATTTTCAAGCCAAAGTATGCCATGACAATACCAAATCTTGTCCTGTTTGTAATATGACTGTTGTTTGAGTTTGAACTCATTTATTTCTATGTTTATGATGTGTATGTGCTATTCTTATAACATGAGATCATTCACTAGCTTGTACCCTCATCATTTTGCTGCCAAAACTATTTTGAAAAACCACAGCTGCACACACTTCACTCATGCTATTTGTGTTGAATTATTCCATGAGCATATGACCTCTATATAGTATGTTTAGGATTTGAATATGTACATGAACCAAACATCTTTTTGAATTCTATGCCTTTTCTGCTTAACAGCATGATCAATCTTAAGTGTTAGAATCATTCATTGATGCATTTGAAACTTGTGGATGATGTTTTGTTCTTCCTAAACCTTTTCCAATCATGACATGTATCCAATTATGCATCTTTAGGTATTCATGAGCAGTTGGTATATGACTTTCATTCCTATCTTGTTTGTGGCCAATCTTGAAGTGTGGAAACACTTAATATTATGTTTTGAGTTTGTGTGTGAGTTTTGTTCAACTTGTTTGTGTTTATTTCTTGACCTGACTTTCAAATTGCATCTTTCAATTTCACTTGGCATGGCATGATGATAGTTTTGTTCGGTGTTTGTCTTGGCATTCTGATTTTTATCTTCATGTTCCTCATTGCATTTTATTTGCTTTGGTTGAGATGCCTTGAGTTTTCTCTATTCTGTTCTAATCAAGTTTGATTTCCATCCATGATTGGCCTTTTGTGTAAATTTTGGACAGCAGGCCCCTTTTGCCTTGGCCTGTTGCTTTCCTGTTGTTTTCATCATCCTTGATTCCCCTCATATCACATTTGAATTAGCCACATTTATGTATGATATAACTGTTTGTAGATGTTATCTGTTTAGGTTTTAAACAACTTGGTTTTTGGTTTGAGGTCATGTATTGTTGTTGTTTGAAAACAAGTTCACTATTTTTAACAAGGTCACCAATATGTTGTCATTACTGCATCTTACTTCTTTCTTCTGCCTGAGCATTTGTGTTTGGTTTGTAAGCATTTGAGAGCATAATTGACATGTTTAGAACTGGTAGGCCATATATATGTATGAACTGAACATTTCCATCTGCACCCTTGACAGTTGCCTTGAATTTATAACATGATCATTTTAAGTCGTGACTTATTTGTATGATTGTTATTCTCATATTTGTTAATATGTCTCTTGGGTCGTTACTTCCATCTTTGTTAAGATATTTTGATTCTCGGTTGTAACCATTTGTATCAATCTAATCTTTGCTTATTGTGATATGCATGCTTGCTTGGTTGTAACCATATTCTTTGTATTCATCATGCTTAATTGTTGATTACTTTGTTAAAGTATTTCTTCCCTAAGTGATGGAACTTTTTAGTTCTCATCCAAGTTGCCTCTCCCTCTCCTTCCAAAGGAAAAGTCTCTCCATTGACCCTTGTGTCACAGATAACTCATTACCTTCTCCCTTGACTTTGTGAAGTCCTCTTAAACCATAGTATAAGCCATTAGACTTTGCTTTAAGTCTAAAAAACCCACCTTTGCTAGGAGTGCTCTTCAAGTAGAACCCTAGGATAGAGTTTGTAAACTCCATGTAAGAATCATAGTAATGATTACTTAATCCACTTTCTTGAGTGTTATAACATATATTTAGAGAGTTTTGTCAAACTCTACATAAGCATTGTAATGTTTGTTCCCCTTTGAACCTTGATCATAATCAAGTGTTCTTCAACCCTAGTAAGGTGAACTACGATTGCTCTGATTCTATCCTAGTTAGGATACGTAGGCAGAGGACGCGATGTCTTTGCGAGCAAGCTTAAAAACTATCTTTAGGTTTTAACCTACACCTTTTACCTAATTACAACCCTTAGCAAACATTTAGCAAACTTAGCATGCAAACAAACAAAAGGTTCCTGTAGAGTACTACAGATGTTTAGGATGTGAGATACCTACCCTAGGCATAACCAACCCCCGATCCCCGATTCTCTTAGCGTTGTTGTTACATCGCGCAAAAGGTTCTTTCTTTCTTTAGACCTTTCCTCTGGATAAATTAAAGTTCGGTTGTGAATTTAAGAATTAAGATTCAAGTTAATCAATAGCTTGGTATCACGATTCTCACCGCAACAGTACTCCATTGCGGAGAATGGTGGGGATAGTTCATGGCCAAGGACGGGTGTATGTGATCTATCTGGGGTTCGATTGAATGAACCAATGAGTCGGTGCCGCATACATAGTGTTGAGTTGCATATTTGCATTATGGTGTGTTGTGTTGTTGTTGGACAGTAGGTCGTTTTTTATGAATGTTGGGCGATATTTTATATGATTGCTACCTTTGTTGTTCTTGTGGTCTGTGCTTCTTCGGAAGTACAGATAATTTAGGTACTTAGCTAGCTTGGATAGTGGTGTACAAGTCGAGTCTTGGGATGCTCGGATACGTAGCACGGGACTTGGGTATTTATTTGTTTTTATGCTGAACTTGTTTTATTTCCTGTGATGTATCATGTTGGTGAACATTTTCATGAATCTTTTTATGTAATTCGGCGGAAGGCCGGGAATGATGAATTAAATATTATTCTGCTATTTTGTTTTGAAAACCTTTTAATGAAGAGTATTATGGATTATGTGATGTGATATCCCACTTGTTGAGGGGAGACTCTGATGTTTATTTGGATTAATCGTATTTTATTTTAATTTTGGGAAGTAGGGTGTTACAATTGGTATCAGAGCCTGGTTGGTCCGTCCGGCCAGTGTAGTTGTTGAGTCTGTCTTTAGGATAGAGATTGAGTATCTTTTAACCTGGTGTTGTTATTGTTGAGCAGTATGGCAGGAAGGAACGATGCTGCTTTGGCTCCTGGTATGCAAGCGATGGCGCAGGTGGTTGCTAATCAGAACCAAGTTCCGGGCGCGTAATTTGGGTATTTGGCACAGTTTTGGAGTAACAAGCCGCCGACGTTTGAAGGATGAGTTTTAGATCCTGAAGCTGCGCAGAAGTGGTTGAAGGCAATCGAGAAAATTTTCAGGACAATGGGTTGTAGTGATGAGCAAAAGGCGAGGTTTGGTACTCACATGCTGGAAGGTGAAGCTGAGGCTTGGTGGGACAACAGTCGCTAGAGATGGGTGACTGCAGGGACAGCAATCACTTGGGATGTAGTTTGTAAGGGTTTTCTGGAGAAGTACTTCCCAGAAGACATACGAAGTGCTAAGGAGATAGAGTTTCTAGAGTTGAAGCAGGGTAATCTGACCGTAGCGGAGTATGCTGTGAAATTTGAAGCGCCGGTTCAGTATTGTCCTCATTACAATACTGAAGATGCGATGACCTCTAAGTGTTTGAAATTTGAGAATGGGATGCGTCCGGAAGTTAAGTTGGGGATTGCTTGTCAGAAGATCAGGAATTACCCTGAGCTGGTAAGCAGAAGCAGGATCTATGATAATGATAACCAGGCCAGGATTGCACATTATAAGGCTGTGAATGACCGTAAAGGTAAGCAGAGATTTGGTGGTACTCCTTACAGTGCTCCTGCTGATAAGGGAAAACATAAGGCTGCTTCTGACAAGAAGTCTAGAGAAGGGAAAACATCTGCTGATTTGAAATGTTTCCGGTGCGGTGGCGCGGGTCATCGTGCTAATGAGTGTCCTAATGAGGTGAAGAAGTGCTTCAAGAGTTGTAAGCCAGGCCATGTGATAGCTGATTGCAGAGCCACTATGCCTAGCTGTTATAACTATGGTGAGAAAGGTCATATCAGTACCCATTGCGAGAAGCCGAAGAAATCTCAGGCGTCTCTGGCCAGTGGTAAAGTGTTTGCTGTAGTGGGAACTCAAGCTGCCAGTGAAGAGCGTTCTATCAAAGGTACTTGTTTCATCAATAATATTCCTTTGACTGCTATTGTTGATACGGGTGCAACCCACTCGTTCATTTCTGTTGATTGTGTGAAGAGGTTAGGATTAGTGTCGTCTACTCTTGATCGACGGATGACTATTGAGACTCCCTCTATTGGTTCAGTGACTACTTCTTTAGTGTGTTTGAAGTGTCCACTAACTATTTTCGGTAGAGACTATGGGGTAGATCTGATTTGTCTGCCCCTTGGTAATTTGGATGTTATTCTGGGTATGAATTGGTTGGAGTTCAACCGAGTCTACATTGATTGTTTTCGGAAGGTGTTGTTGTTTCTTATTCCAGAAGAGGAAGCATTGACAAGTTCCTTGCCTAATAAGGAATTGAGGACCCTGTTGGAGGATGAAGCTAAGATGTTTGCTTTATTTGCGTCATTGTCTGTTGACAATAAGACATCAGTAAAAAAGTTGGTAGTGGTGAATGAATTTCCTGAAGTGTTTCCAGATGACATTACGGAATTACCTCCTACGAGGGAAGTTGAATTTAGTATTGATCTTGTTCCGAGTACGAGACCTATATCTATGGCGCCGTACAAGATGTCGGCAGTGGAATTGGCTGAATTGAAATCTTAGATTGGAGAATTGTTGGATAGAAAGTTTATCAGACCGAGTGTGTCGCCGTGGGGAGCCCCAATGTTGTTGGTAAAGAAGAAGGATGGTAGTATGCGTCTGTGTATCGATTACCGTCAGTTGAATAAAGTGACCATTAAGAATAAATATCCTCTTCCAAGGATTGATGATTTGATGGATCAGTTGGTGGGAGCTAGGGTGTTCAGTAAAATTGACTTGAGATCGGGTTACCATCAGATCAAAGTGAAAGAAGGTGATATTCAGAAGACGACATTTAGAACTCGATATGGACATTACGAATATGCTGTGATGCCTTTTGGAGTGTCTAATGCGCCGAGAGTGTTTATGGAGTATATGACCGAATTTTCCATTCTTATTTGGATCAGTTCATTGTTGTGTTTATTGACGACATATTGATTTATTCTAAGTCTGATGAAGAGCATGCAGGACATTTGAGAATTGCTTTACTGGTGCTGAAAGATAATAAGTTGTTTCCTAAGCTATCAAAGTGTGAATTCTGGTTGAAGACAGTGAGTTTCTTGGGGCATGTAATATCCGGTGAAGGTATATCGGTGGACCCATCGAAAGTGAGTGCAGTGTTGTAGTGGGAACCACCGAAGACAGGGACGAAAATTAGAAGCTTTTTGGGTTTGGCAGGATACTATTGAAGGTTTATTGAAGGTTTTTC
The DNA here is from genome assembly GCA_963859935.3 of Lathyrus sativus. Classification (NCBI taxonomy): domain Eukaryota; kingdom Viridiplantae; phylum Streptophyta; class Magnoliopsida; order Fabales; family Fabaceae; genus Lathyrus; species Lathyrus sativus. Next base: position 202,451,826 of record OZ012739.1, on the reverse strand, counting down.
TAAGTTGGCGTTGCCATTGACTTAGTTGACGAGAAAGAATCAAGTTTTCGTATGGGATGCTGCTTGTGAAGAAAGCTTTGAGGAACTGAAAAAGAAATTGACTACGGTACCGGTGTTAGTGTTGTCGACTCTGAGTGAACCTTTTGTGGTGTACTATGATGCGTCTAAGATGGGATTAGGCGAAGTCCTTATGCAAGACGGTAAGGTGGTAGCGTATGCTTCGCGGCAATTGAGGGTGCATGAAAGGAATTACCCTACTCATGACCTCGAGTTGGCTGCTGTGGTTTTTGTGTTGAATATCTGGAGGCACTATTTGTATGCTTCGAGGTTTGAGGTGTTCAGTGACCATAAGAGTCTAAAATATCTGTTTGATCAGAAGGAGCTAAATATGAGACAGAGAAGATGGTTGGAATTATTGAAAGATTATGATTTCAACTTAAGTTATCATCCAGGAAAGACGAATGTGATAGCAGATGCTTTGAGCAGGAAAGCAATTCATATGTCGGCTTTAATCGTGAAATAGATGGAACTAATTGAGCAGTTCAGAGATCTGAGCATGGTTTGTGAGACTACGGTCGATGGTGTGATGTTGGGCAAGTTGCAGGTGAATAATGATTTCTTGGATTTGATTAAGTAAAGCCAAAAGCTAGATGTGAAGTTAGTAAATTTGATGCCTGGGGTAGAGAGCGGCCCCAGCAGCGACTTTAAGTTGGATAGTACAGGTGTGTTGAGATTCAGAGGCAGGATTTGTGTGCCGGATAATGAAGAATTGAAGAAGTAAAATTTGAATGAGGGACATCGTAGTAGTCTGAGTATCCATCTGGGAGCTACGAAGATGTACCATGATTTAAGGAAGTTATTTTGGTGGTCCGGTATAAAAAGAGATATAGCTCAATTTGTTTATGCATGTTTGACATGTCAGAAGTCGAAGGTAGAGCATCAGAGACCTTCTGGATTTATGCAACCGTTGGAAGTTCCGGTTTGGAAATGGGATTGTATCACTATGGATTTTGTGACGGGTTTTCCGAATACGGCGAGAGGATTTGATGCTATTTGGGTAATTGTGGATCGACTTACGAAGTCTGCACATTTTGTTCCGATTAATATCAGCTTTCCGTTGGTGAAGCTAGCAGAGATTTATATTCGTGTAATTTTGAAGCTACATGGTGTTCCGTCAAGTACCGTGTAGGATAGAGATCTGAGGTTTACTTCCGAATTTTAGAGGAGTTTGCAGGAAGCTTTGGCCACTAAGTTGAAGCTGAGTTCAGCTTACCATCCGCAAACTGATGGTCAGTTAGAAAGGACTATTCAGTCGCTGGAGGATTTGCTGAGATCTAGTGTGTTAGAAAAGGGTGGTGCGTGGGATACTCATTTACCATTGATAGAGTTCACGTACAACAACAGTTACCATTCTAGCATCAGAATTGCACCTTTTGAGGCTTTATATGGTAGGAGGTGCAGAACTCCTTTGTGTTGGTATGAAACCGGTGAGAATGTGGTATTAGGACCGAAAATTGTGCAGCAGACTACTTAGACCATTCAGATGATTCGTGAGAAAATAAAAGTGTCTCAGAGTAGGCAGAAAAGTTATCATGATAACCGATGGAAAGAATTGGAATTCAGTGAAGGTGATCACGTGTTCCTAAGGGTTAACCTAGTGACTGGTGTGAGTCGTGCGTTGAAGTCCAAGAAGCTGGATCCTAAGTTTATTGGACCGTATCAAATTTTACAGAGAATTGGTGTTGTAGCCTATAGAGTGGCGTTACCATCTGAGCTTTCGAATTTGCATGACGTGTTTCATGTGTCGCAACTTCGAAAGTATGTCTCGGACCCATCTCATGTGATTCCGAGAGATGAAGTTCAAGTCCGTGAGAATCTTACTGTTGAGACAATGTCATTGAGGATCGAAGATCGTAAAATGAAACAACTCTGAGGAAAGGAGATATCCATGGTGAAAGTAGCTTGGGGAGGTGCTGCAGGAGGCAGTGCGACCTGGGAATAGGAAAGAAGAATGCGGGAAGCGTATCCGGAATTGTTTCCATCAGGTAATTTTCGAGGACGAAAATAATTAAAGTGGGGGAGAGTTGTAACACCCATTTTAATTATTTAGTCTTTTGGTGTGTCCTTTGTGGGGGGAAGTGTATCTGAGCGCCTGGGTGGGTGTCCTTGAATTGTAGGAGTTATTTAATAAATATAGAGTTTAATAATAATATAATATAATCAATAATGATGATAATCTAATAATTATTAATATTATTATTATTAGTATTATTATTATTATTATTATTATTATTATGAGAATAAAATGAAATAAGGATTAAAGGGGTATTAGAAGAGTTTGGGAGAAAATGAGAGAGTTAGAACACGATAAGTCAATTTTAGAGAGAAGAGGAAAGAGGAAGAACAAGAGAAAGAGAAGAAGGCTAGGGCTAACGGTTCTTCAGAGTTCTTCGTCAATCGGAGCATTAATCGAGGTAAGGGGGGAGAAACTGATTGAGATTGGTATTTGCATGAAATTGGGTAATGGGGATTCCTTAACCCCGTAGGGATTTTGATGAATATGTTGGATATGGTGATATGTTGATTCATTGTTATGGATTATGATGAAACTTGTGTGCATGTTGATGTGTTTATGATTTGTTGTTGCCATTGATGACTTTGGGTATGTGTTGTTGTGAGATTGGTGAAGTTCTGAGCAACTTCTGTAGTTCTGATGATGAACATAGGTGTGGGTTCTGGAGTTAAAATTGATAGGAAATGATAGAGTAGTTTTTATTGGTTGTAGTATTGATAGGACCGAATATAGAAGTAGAGTGATAGTCTTGAATTTGAGCAAGATAACATTTCTGGATAGTGAGGGTTTTGAGAGATCGCAGACGCTCGCTAGCACCTTTTCTAAGCGAGCTAGTAGCGAGAATTTGCTAGGGACTCTCTAGGCGAGTGAGGTAACGAACACTTCTAGTAGCTACTGTTTGCCTTCGATAGGGAGTTCGCTAGGCGAGCAGCTAGCGAGCGTTCGCTAGGGCTTCGCTAAGCGAATGAGCCAACGAGCATGATGGCAAATTGTAATTTTTGTACGGTGAGGTGGTTCTGTTGTCTTCTAGTATTCCTTGAGTTGTGACTAGTATAGACTTGGCGAGTAGTGGTGATTAGTAGTGAAAAATGTATGCTTAATATTAAAAAGTGAAATTATGTAGTCATTGAACTTAATTAAAATAAGTAGATTGAGGTGTGAGATATGTATGGGGTGTGGTGATGGGATCAGGGGGATCGTGTGGCTTTAATTAAAATAATTAATTGATGAACAATATGCATGTATGATGTATGGTGATGTGATCAGTGGATCATGTGCACCTTGTGTGCTTGAGTTCATTTGTTGTGCATTTGGTGTTATGCATATCATGGTGTTTGGTGAGACGAATCATTGCTCAAGGGGAGTGTATGTGATTCATCCGTACTCCATTACGGAGAATGGTGGGGATAGTTCATGGCCAAGGACGGGTGTATGTGATCTATTTGGGGTTCGATTGAATGAACCAATGAGTCGGTACCGCATGCATGGTGTTGAGTGGCATATTTGCATTATGGTGTGTTGTGTTGTTGTTGGACAGTAGGTCATTTTTGATGAATGTTGGGTGATATTTTATATGATTGCTACCTTTATTTCATGTATTGTATTACCGATAATTTTGGTCATGTTTTCTCACCCCATTGTTGTTGTTGTGGTTTGTGCATCTTCGGAAGTACAGATAATCCAAGTACTTAGCTATCTTGGATAGTGGTGTGCGAGTCGAGCCTTAGGATGCTTTGATACGTAGCACAAGAATGACGAGAATTCGGCGGAAGGCCAAGAATGATGAATTAAATTGTATTCTGCTGTTTTGTTTTGAAAACCTTTTAATGAAGATTATTATGGATTATGTGATGTGATATCCCACTTGTTGAGGGGAGACTCTGATGTTTATTTGGATTAATCGTATTTTATTTTAATTTTGGGAAGTGGGGTGTTATATCTGTCATCCATTTGCTGCCAGATTGTGCGAGTGTTCTCTATCATCCTTTTGGTGATAGGCCATACATCCTTTTCGTCTCAGGGTTCTATGCGTGTGTCATTCTATCATCCTTTTGGTGCTACGTCTGTCATCCTTTTGGTGCCAGATTGTGCGAATGTTCTGTATCATCCTTTTGGTGATAGGCCCTGCATCCTTTTGGTGTAGGGATATAGTTCGTTTGTCGCCCAATCATCCTTTTGTTGATAAGCCTTTCATCCATTTCGTGCCAGATTGTGCGAGTGTTCTCTATCATCCTTTTAGTGATAGGCCCTACATCATTTGGGTGTCAGGATTATGTGTGTGTGTGTGTGTGTTTCGCTCTATCATCCTTTTGGTGATGAGTCTGTTATCCTTTTGGTGCCAGATTGTGCGAGTGTTCTCTATAATCCTTTGGTCATAGGCCTTGCATCCTTTTGGTGTAGGGATATTGTGCACGTGTCGCTCTATCATCCTTTTGTTGATAAGTCTTTCATCCATTTGGTGCCATATTGTATGAGTGTTCTCTATCATCCTTTTGGTGATAGGCCCTACATACTTTTGGTGTCAGGATTGTGTGTGTGTGTGTGTGTGTGTTTCTGTCTATCATTCTTTTGGTGATGGGTCTGTCATCCTTTTGGTGTCAGATTGTGCGAGTGTTCTCTATCATCCTTTTGGTGATAGAGCTTACATCCTTTTGGTGTCGTAACTGTGTGCGTATGTCGCTCAATCATCCTTTTGGTGATATGTCTGTCAACCATTTGGTTCCAGATTGTGCGAGTGTTTTGTATCATCCTTTTGGTGATAGGCCCTATATCCTTTTGGTTTCAGGGTTGTGTGCGTATGTCACTCTATCATCCTTTTGGTGCTACATCTGTCATCCTTTTGGTGCCAGATTGTGCGAGTTTTCTCTATCATACCTTTGGTGATAGCCCCTGCATCCTTTTGGTGTAGGTATATAGTGTGTGGTCGCCCTATTATCCTTTTGTTGATATGTCTTTCATCCATTTGGTGACAGATTGTGCGAGTGTCATCTATCATCCTTTTAGTGATAGACCCTACATCCTTTGGGTGTCAGGATTGTGTGTGTGTGTGTGTTTCGCTCTATCATCCTTTTGGTGATGGGTCTGTCATCCTTTTGGTGCCAGATTGTGCGAGTGTTCTCTATAATCCTTTGGTCATAGGCCCTGCGTCTTTTTTGTGTAGGGATATTGTACGCGTGTCGCTCTATCATCCTTTTGTTGATAAGTCTTTCATCCATTTGGTGCCAGATTGTACGAGTGTTCTCTATCATCCTTTTGGTGACCGGCCCTACATACTTTTGGTGTCAGGATTGTGTGTGTGTGTGTGTTTCTCTCTATCATCCTTTTGGTGGCAGATTATGCGAGTGTTCTCTATCATCCTTTTGGTGATAGACCCTACATCATTTTGGTGTCGGGATTCTGTGTGTATGTCTCTCTATCATCCTTTTGGTGATTTGTCTGTCATCCATTTGGGGCCAGATTGTGCAAGGCTTCTCTATCATCCTTTTGGTGATACGCCCTAGATCCTTTTAGTGTCAGGGTTGTGTGTGTGTCACTCTATTATCCTTTTTGTGCTACGTCTGTCACTCTTAGGCCCTGCATCCTTTTGGTGTAGGGATATTGTGCGTGTGTCGCTCTATCATCCTTTTGTTGATATATCTTTCATCCATTTGGTGCCAGATTGTGCGAGTGTTCTCTATCATCCTTTTGGTGATAGACCCTACATCCTTTTGGTGTCTTGATTATATGCGTATGTCGCTCTATCATCCTTTTGGTGATATGTCTGTTGTTGTACCCCAAAATTTGCGTAACCTTTTTTTTGTACCTAGCTTGTGTTTCATTGTATTCATTCTAGCATTATCATATGCATTGCATTGACATGTGTGCAGGAGATCAAGAGGTATGACTACCAATAAAGGGCTACCAAGGTTATGAAGCTATCTAAGAGGTTTATTCAAGTGTTCAAGGGTTGATATCCTCATCAAAGAAGCCAAAGAGTCTCAGAGAGAGTGGTTGAAGCCAAGTGTGTACATCTCCTAACTTGAGAGTTATGGGGAGGTTATCAGATGATTCTAAATCCATGAAGTTGGACTTGAAGCCTTGATAGAGCTTATGAGAAGTGTTGAAAGTCATTTTGAAGCCTAGGTAGGTCAATATGCAAAGTATATGAAGCTACAACCAAGATTGGTGCAACTAGGATTTCATCTGGTCAAACCTAGGTCAACTGATGATTTGAAGAAGGTTGAGACCTAATTTCAAGGCCATGTGATCATGTATCAATGTCTTAAGATGACCAAGGGATGATTCCAAGGTCAACTCATCATGAATCAAGTGTGTGAGGAGTTGCTAGGCTAGGGTTGCTAAGCTTGACAGTGTAAAATCCCCTGGTTTGGTGCCTAACTTCAAGACCACATAACTCAAGATGTGATTTTCATCTCACCTTGAACCCAACATGATTGTTGTAGAGCATTATCATAGCTTTAATTTGAGTACTAGAAGTCCTTGATAGGGTTTATAGAACTTAAGTTATGAATCAGACAAGTTACAGGTCATCAGATGGATGTGAATTTGGAGCTTGAAAGTCAACCAACTTGCATGACATTTTTGACCTACAAAGATGATTCTCATGAAATTTTGACCAACATTAATGTTGTCCCTTATCTTCTTAGCTTTCTAGAAAGTACTAGAAGTCCATGATTGGATTTGTAGAACTCAAGTTATGAGCTTTGCAAGACAAGGGTATTTTGGGAATTTGGAATTATATGCCATTTTTTATTATGGGTCAAGTTCACTATCTTAGACACCTCAAATGAACTTTTGTTCAACTTGAAAGTTGTTCAAAATGGTGTGATTTGTCCAACCATGACCCAAGAATTCATTGATATGGTTTAAATTGAGAAGTGAATGAAGAAATTTTCATAAAGGAAGCATTAAAAGGCATAAAAAGATGAAAATTCTTAAATAATTCATGTTGAGGCAAAACATTACAAGTTTTTGCATTTTTTGAAGGTAAAAGGCATTTGGAGCACTTTGGCATTTTCATATTTTTAAGTTAAAGTTGGTTTCATGGCATAATGCAAGGTTTCTTAAGAATGAAGGTACATAATAAAGATCCACCATTGATTGGATTCAAGGAACAAATCATGGGCCTTCATCCTCCCTAACACACCGGCAATGGATTTAGTGAGAATGAAGCTGAAACAGGGAGGAAATCATGCTCTGTCATGAAGGAGTTTTGAAGGAAAATTGAAAAATGGAAATTCGATTTGCAAGCAACTTGGGCCCCATTTTCAGCCCAAAACAGTTCTATATATTGCCATGATGGAGTTCAGAGCAATTTTGGTGATTGGAAGAGCATGAATCAGGTAAGAAGCACTTGAAAAGTTAGTTACAAAATGAAAATCGTTTTTCATCTTGGAGGCCATTGCAGAAGGAATTGAAGCTCCTAGAATCTTCAGCAAGCATCATTGATCATTTCTGAGCAAGTTTGATCAAGGTTTGGAGGCTGTAGCATCTTCTGTTGAAGCTCAAACCAGGTTTCTTTCTTTTCATAATTATGCTCTGTTAAGAACGAATTAGGATAAATGATGCATGTGGTTAGGTAGAATTTGAAGCATAAATGGATTTAGGTTTGGTTTGGAAGCCATTGATGAAGTTTCTTGATCATGGATGAAATCTTTAGGGATTCGGATTAGGCTTAATCTTGATTGATATCACGTTTTAGTTGTGGATTCTTGACCGGTGATGAGTGTAGAAGAGATTTGTATGCTTTTGGTAGAGTTTGGTGATGATTTGCCCAAAGCACGTTTTTCTGTTCATGGTTGTATCTGCGTGATCCTTGAGAAAATGAAAAAAATAAGAGTATAATGTTGATCCTTGTGAGGAGACGAGGGGAGAAGACGACCAGAGTCTTCTCCGGCCGCCCTGAGTTTCCCCCCTTGGTTTTAGAGTTTAAAATGAAGAAGATGAAGTGTGAGCCATTAGATCGTCTTGACTGGCTTGACTTAGTATTAGGATCTAACGCGTGAGATCCATTCTGAGAATATTGACCCTTGACCAGATGAGGTGGCATGCTAATAGACATTGGATTGTAATACTTTTGGTATGGAAACTCCTGATTAGAGACTACCGTGTGCTGAAGTCAATGGAGAGCACGTGATCAGTTAGTGAAACGATTCGTTTGATCAAAGGGCTTCTGAGCTACACGGCACGCGCAGGCCCTTTTGATGCGTGGACTTGTCTAGTGATCTAATGGTTCTGATTATTTCCCAGTTTTTTAATTCTTTTTAATTCTTTTATTTCCTTTTTGATTTTCTTTTATTGCTTTTATCATTTTTAATTCATTAAAAATAGAAATAATGGTAAAAAAAATATGGAAAAAACCATGATTGATCTTTGGCTTGTCCCTGATTTTTGTATGCAATTTGTTTGAGTTTTTGATAAAATTTCCATTTATTGTCTATTTTTCCATTTTTATTAGTTGATTAAAAGTGTAAAAATGATGGTTTTCTTTTCTGATTTTTGTGCTATTTCTTGGATTTGAATTTAGTGCTGATTTTTTGCATGTGTTATCTAGACACCTTGATAGGTTTGTGTGATTTTTCTTGTATTTTTTAGAAGCTTTTATGTGTAGTTTTGAGATAGATATTTAGGATCATTCCATGATGGATTCCCTTTAGCACACCCTTTGAGTTTATATTTTATTAGAACCTTTAGAATTAGGTTTTGCCCCTGGTTTTTGTACTATGATCCCTTAGCACATTTAGGAAACCCTAGAAATTTTCCTAGCATTTATTGAAGTGATCCTCTATTATTCCCCCATTTTACAAGTTGCTTATGGTTCAGGTGATCCTAACTAGGCTTACTTCATAGATTAGTCTTTAAGATGAACTTTACTAATTCTAAGCTTCAAATCCCTTCTTGATAGAATAGAACTTATGTAGATACCTCTTTAGACCATTGATTAGGCCTTGATAGAGCTTTTGAATCCTTAGTTTACGTGATCCTTAGAATATAATCATTGAGGTTCCTTAGAAGTTCAAATTAGGTGGATGATTCTTCCTATAAGTTTAGCTTCCCTCAAAACCTTCCTTGCTTAACTAGGATCCTCCTTGTGAGCATGTTTCCTCCTGTGGAGGTATTCATTGCATTTTCACAAAGGAGTTGAATCTATGCAAGCTTTCTAAGGTAATGGAGTTGGTTGAGTGCCTGTGGTAAGTTCCTGTGGACCTTACCTTGCTTCCCATCTTCATCCTCCTAATCTTCCCTTATCCAATCATCCTATGAACCTTCATGGGGTAGCATAGTCCCTCCTGTGGGGGGAATTTTGCACATCTCCTGAAGGAGTCATGCCTCTAAAACTTTCCAAATCCATTGAGTTGGTTGAGTGCCTGTGGTAAGTTCCTGTGGACCTTACCCTTGCTTCCCAACATTCAATTCCTTTCTTTAGGATAGATGCCTTGTTTGATTACTTGTGGAATGAGTTCCTTATTTGTCATAATTCCTTTCCTTCATTCATGATTGAGTGGTGTGTTGCATTAGGGTAGCTCATGTTTAGGATAGTCTAAGTGTAGGTGCATGACTGCATTAAGAGGTGGAGTGGGACTCCCTCTGCTTGCTTGCATTAAGGGTTGAGGTGATCCTCCCCTTGCTTGTGTGTTGTTTTTTCTTTTTATCTGATGTGTTTGCATTGAAAGGTTGAGGTAACCCTCCCTTTGCTTGTCTGTTTTGTTTATTCTCTTTGCTTGATTGCTTAGAGGTTGAGTCTCTCCCTCTGCTTGTATTGGTGCATTACATTTGCATCTTTACTGTTTGCTTTTCTGTTTTATCTGCTTTAATGATTTTGGCAGTTGTTTTCTGTTTCACTTTGACATGATCCCCTAGGGCTCTCACTTCCTTTGATAAGGAAGTGATGATAGACTTTTAGGTTGAAACCTTTGCATGATAACATCTAGGAGTTCCCTGTTTCAAACTCAACCATAGGATGAATCCGTGGCATGACAACATTAGGATCTTGATAGTCTCCCCTGTAGAGTTCGTTCTCTTCTCATCTCCAAAACAACAGTAAAAAACGTAATAAAGGCAAGTTAGTACAGTGCGTTACGAGCCTTAAGCCACTTGGGAAATGATAATTGAGCGGTCTCCTCTCAATCGTCTAGAGTGTTTAGTATATGTTCTTTGGACGATATGCGACACATTCGCTCCTAAGTCATAGTCTCTAGTACAGTACGAACTACAGACATCCATAATAAACATTTCTTCCATAAAAGAAAAAAAACAAACTTCAAACCTCTTTTGCCCCGTGGGCTCTTAATCAGGAAAACGTTTTCAGAAAGAGTGTCGTTAACTCTCAATTCTACTACAAACGGTAACGCACGAGTCTCTGACAAGCGAGCTGCATACACCAAACTGCTGGAACTGTTTGTTAACCCTACTCGGAAATACAGAAGAATCTGAACCCCCGTAATCCGAAGTACCCCGAACTACGTAAGTTATGATCTCTCATATCTGTTGAGAGTATGTAGGCACAATACTGACGTATTGGCGAGCAACCTTCCTCACCCGTAGTTAGCCGAACTACGTTGACTCTGATTTCTCGTTCTCTGACGAGAATACATAGGCACGAAGCGCGATGCTTTGCCGAGTCATTTTTCTTTTCTTTTCAGACCAGCTTTGATAGGTAGATAGTTAGACCAACCCGTCAGATAAACACAACAAGCGTGGATCCCGTTGAGTACAACGGACGTGAGGGGTGCTAATACCTTCCCCTTGCATAACCGATTCCCGAACCCATACATGGTTGTGATGACCTTGTCTTATACCTTTTTGTCAGGTTTTTCCGATCGTTTCCTTTCCCTTTCTGTGGGATAAATAACGAAAGGTGACGACTCTTCTATTTTTCCGGCACCTTACTTTCGCAGTAGCGACAACTGGCGACTATGCTGGGGACTGCCATGGTTCCCTATGCGAGTCTCGCCTTGGATTTTCTTCCTAGCTATTTGGGTCATCCCCAGCAGCTAGCGACTCTGCTGGGGATCCAACGTCCCCAATACGAGTGAATCCTAACGCTTGCGTGTTTATCTGCTGGGTTTGCATTTATTTATCGCGCTTTACTTTCCTTCATTTTACTTTCAGTATAATATTATTGTTGTGGTGCTGTTGCGGGGGGGGGGGGGGGGGGGGGGGGGGGGAGGGGTGCTCTGATGAGTGATAAGCCAGACCCAGGCTTGAGTATGTACATAGCACTAGAAGAAGATTAGTGGTGAACCTGTATGTTAGGCATGCACTAGTTCCCACGAAATCTACGCTCAAACAAGATTCTTTGAGATGATTTCCATTTCCAGCCCAATGGGCCGTTGAAAGGATTTCAGATCTAAGGATTGTCGACTCTGGGGACCAATCATATGTGATTCAGCTGAGTGAGGACTCTTCAGGAGAGGATGATGCCAACCCAAAAATGGTGAACGTATCATCATTTCCTGAAAGTCTGTGACGCTGATGAACGCATAGGATGTCGTACCTTTATCAGTGGATAGGTCCATACCTGTGAGTGGGGGCTGGGTTCTGCAGGAAAACTTTGACCTTCAGACAACCTGGTTTTCTCTACGGTTTGAATCAGTACTATTGGTATCAGTAGGCCCTTATTATCAGAGTTGTGTTATATTCTCGCCGAAGCAGAATTATGACTTGCCACTTCACAGCACAACACTCTTGATCTCCTACTGCATCTTGCATTTGCATTTATATTTTCATGTTGCATTACATTTAACACGTATTTATGTTTCAGGTGTGCAGTTCCTTCTTGATTCTAGTAATCTTGTTCCCTTTTTGTCCAACATGGAACCCAACATGAGAATAACTTTGGCTTACAAGTTTCCTACACCAGATATTACCACGTTGTGGAGTTTGATTTCTTTGGCTGGTAAGGAAGTGATGAAGGATTTCAGGGGAACCTATGGGAAGCTGCTAAGTGTTGTGTGCAAGCCATCTTTGTATGAATTGAATGGACTGCAGACTCTGCTTCAGTTTTATGATCCTTAGTTGCGTTGCTTCACGTTTCCGAGTTATGTGCTGGCCCCTACATTGGAAGAATTTTCTGCCATATTGGAAGTACCCATTCTTGCCCAGGTACCCTTTTATCCTATTGACAAGGAGCCAGGTCTGGCTAGTATTGCTACAGCTTTTCATATAGAGGTTTCTGAGTTGAAAGGAAGAACAACCAGAAGAAACGGAGCTTATGGATTCCCATTACCTTTTCTGGCTTATAAATCCCGACACTTCGCCAAGAAGGAATGATGGGTGGTATTCAAAGCTATCTTAGCATTGTGCGTATATGGTATCATGTTATTCCCCAATATCCCAGACTTTGTGGATGTGGACGCTCTTCGTATTTTCGTGTATCATTTGGTGCACTATAAGAACGAGAATAGAAGAGGCAAGAGTGTGTCCTGCTGTGCGTCACTATTTTATAGATGGTTTGTCACTCATCTACCTAAGGTTGGTTATTTCTTAGAGACTGCAGAGACGAAGGAGTGGTCTGAGCGCCTGATGAGTTTGACTGCCGAAGACATTGATTGGTTTGACAGAGATCGCCTGGGGACTGAAATCATTTACAGCTGTGGGAACTTTCCCAACGTCCCTCTGGTGGGTAGGAAAGGCTGCATCAATTACAATCCATCTATCGCTATCAGACAGTTTGGGTATGCCTTGAAGGGCCCTCCTAAGGACGAGGAGGTACAGGAATCTCTATACCTCACTGGCACATTGGAAGGGGATGATTTGGCTAGATTTGAACATGCCTGGAATAACGTTCACCGAAAAGGGAAGACCTCATTGGGGAAGAGCAATAGTCAGGCTTATGCTCCTTATGTGGCCTGGATTCATAGCAGGGCAGAAAAGGTGATGTTGCCCTTTCCTTCCATCAAGCAGGATTGCAATCCAGAGCCTACCATGATTAAAATTCAGAAGTATAATCAGCTTCAAGCTAAGAATAAAGAGCTGACGAAAGCCAACGAAGAACTATAAAAAGAAATCGCTCAACTCCGAAGCGAGAAGAACAAAGCAGTATACACCTGCAAGAAGCAGACGAAATTGATAAACCACTTGGGCGCCAATTTGAACAAGGAGACTAATTCTAGAGAACGTCTTGGATTAGACCTGAAAGTTGTGCACGGTGTATTGACCACTAAGAAGCAAGACCTTGATAGAGTGTATCTGATGCTATCCAAATACGAGAAATTGTGGAACAACACTTTGACTAGCCACAAAGAGCGAGAGGAAAAGCTAAAGCAACAAATAGCCAAGTTGGAGGCCCAGATTGAGATCAAGGACAAGAAGATAGAGGCCGAAGCCTCACTTTGACGAGACGTTCAGTACAGATTGGTTGAAACCAATGGAAACCTGCAAGATTGTCAACTCAGAGCTGATGCTAAGAGGTGCAGAGTGGAAGACTGCTCTGGAGAAGGTGCTTGTGGGGACGTTGCCAAGGATCTCCAAGATACCATCAGGAAGAGGGATTTGCTAATCCGAGCTCTGCTCACCCAACCTGACCATCCCACTACAAAGAAGTTATTGGAAGATTTCCGTGCCCGTAGCCGCACTTGATTTACTTGCATTTCTTTGTTCTTTTATACATTGATATGCTGACCACCACCAGGCTTGTTGGTTGGGTCACACCTTTTGCTTCAGTTGTATTCGATTACAGTTGTACGCTGCCCACGGGGTTTCTTTTTCATATATATATGAGGATTTCTTTCCATGGCCGAATACTAGACTTTATTTGTCTTGGAGCAAGAATCGAGGGGGAGTTCCTTCTAATGCATAGATATGTGTCTGCATTTGCATAAGCATCATTTTTGCATAGCAGGTACCGTGAGCATATTATCTAACCCCTTGTGTTTACCAAGTTATTTCAGGATTGAACGAAGGCAGATTCACAGGTATTCCACCAGAGCAAATCAAGTCAGAGTAATGGAACAGGTTCAGACTGACATTCAAGAGCTCAGGGAGAGGATGGATCTTTTTATGGATCTCATGCAAGTGGTTGCTAATGGCCAGGACCAGCTCAAATCTCTGGTGCAACCTCTGATTGCACACGTCGATAACAACGGCGTGCTACACGGTGGGAATGTGGTGAACCCTCCGCTTGTTGAGACCCCTCATGCTGGCATTCCTGTTACTGGAGGAAACGGAAGTGGCAATGGTAATGTTGTTACTAATGTTGGAGCTAATGGGAATATGAATGGAGCAAGAAATGGCAACTTTGAGGCCAATGGTAATGTTGGTATAGGCAATGCCAATACTGGTGGAACAGGTAATGCTGGGAATGCTGGTGCTGGCAATCTGTATGGTCTTGATGCTGCTGGGTGTGCTCAGGGTAACGACCATCAACCTTGGCAGGAGGATCATCACGATGACTTATTCTCAATGAAAGGAGCCGAGGGTGAACTGAATTCTTAAGCCCGTTTAAGGTTCAAAGCGCTCGAAGACAAGATGAAGAGTTTTGAGAACTTGAATACCATGGGCGTTGACATGACCAAGCTGGGGCTAATATCAGAACTCAAGGTGCCTCCCAAGTTTAAGGTACCTGACTTCGAGAAGTATAAAGGCACCACTTGCCCCCGTGTCCATCTGAGGTCGTACTATCGAAAGATGTCTGCTCATTCTGAAGATGAGAAGTTGCTGATGCACTTCTTCCAAGACAGCTTGTCAGACCCCTCGCTGGAGTGGTATATGGGTTTGGAGCCCACAAGTGTGCATAGTTGGAAAGACCTCGCTGAAGCATTCGTACGCCACTATCAGTACAACAGCGATCTGGATTCCAACCGGGTTCAGCTACAAAATTTGTCTCAGAAGAACAACGAAGGCTTTAAAGAGTACGCCCAGAGGTTGCGTGAACTGGCAGCGAGGGTTCAGCCACCGATGGTTGAGCGAGAACTTGTCGAGATGTTCGTAGATACTCTTCCAAGAGTATATTATGAGATGCTTATCAGTGGTATGTCAGGAAGCTTCTTCGACCTCATAATCACCGGAGAACACGTAGAGAATGGCATCAAACTCGAAACTATTTAGGGTGTAGATGTATCCTCAGCTGGAGGGGGAAAGAAACCTTACAGTGGTAAGAGACGCGAAGGTGAGACGAGCTCAGTGTCTAGTGCTCGGGGAAAAGGAAAAGGCCAGCGCCAATAGGTCGCTAGCATTACTATCCCCGCTGTCCAGCAACCTCAACAGCAGTAGGAGAACTAGCAAGGGTACCGGAGGTACGAGAATAAAGCACCATTGTCAAGTCGTCATCATGAAACCCCACCTATGTCGTACGCTCAGCTTTTGCAGACTTTGCTTCAGTTGCAGCTAGTTCAAAAGAGAACTTTGGCTCCCTTGACAGGGACACCTCCACCGGGCTACGATGCGAATGCGAGATGTGAGTTTCATTCGAGGGCGCCTGGCCACTCGATTGACAATTGTAAAGCATTTCCGCACAAAGTACAAAATATGGTTGACGCTAAGATAATCAACTTTTCTGATAATGCTCTGAATGTTACAAAGAACCCTATGCCCAACCATGGGGGAGATGGGGTTAGCACCATCCTTGAAGAAGAAGATTTGGATTTATTGATTGATGTCAAAGACCTAAAGACACCACTTGGTTTCGTTAAAGCCAAGTTGATGAAGAAAGGTATTTTCCTGGGCTATGGAAAGTTGTGTATGAATTGTGAGAACCATTCAGACGGCTGTGATCAGTTGGTAGCAGGGATTCAGAGCTTGATGAACGAGGGAATTCTGCAGTTTAGCCGGAGGGCTGAGAACAGATCAGGAGAAGTAATGCTGAAGCAGAAGGATGAGGTTGCCACCATCACCATCCCCTGTAAAACAATGACCATTTTCGCATTAAGGCCACCTACGATCACTATCACGAAGGTTGGGCCTATACCGTTCAAGAGCACTAATGTTATACCATGGCACTATGGGGCAGATGTCTACTGCAATGGGAAAAAGTTGGAGTTGGAGCCATCCGGGCAATCTGTTGACAACCTAGTCGGGACTGGGGGAATAACGTGTAGTGGAAGAGTGTTCGCTCCACTGGAGACTGTGGCTGACAAGGCCAAAAAGACTGACAGAGGCAAAGGTAAGGTCGTTGAAGAAACCCCCCGTGAGGTAGGATAAGACCTGCTTGTGAAAGACACCGAAGAATTTATGAGACTGATCAAGAAAAGTGAATATAAGATAGTCGATCATCTTCATCAGACGCCGTCTAAGATCTCTATTCTGAATCTGTTGTTGTGTTTCGAGGCACACTGCAACGCTCTGCTGAAGGTTCTGAATGCAGCCTATGTACCGCAAGAGATCTTTGTCAACCAGCTAGAGGGAGTGGTTGCTCATGTGAATGCCGGTAACGGATTAGGGTTTACAGACTTAGAGCTGGCGCCGAAAGGAAGGAACCATAATAGCGCCTTGCATATCTCGATAGAATGTCGAGGAACAGTCATGTCCCGTGTGCTGGTGGACACGGGATCATCTCTGAACGTTCTCCCTAAGAAAGCTTTGATGAGGTTGGATACAAGAGGGCTGATATGTACACCTAGTGACCAGGTGGTAAAATCTTTTGATGGAACTAAGCGGACTGTCTTTGGAGAGGTAACTCTACCCATTCAAGTTGGGCCGAAAACCTTTGACGCAGTTTTTTATATCATGGATATCATGCCTGCCTACAGCTGTCTGTTGGGCCGGCCTGGGATCCATTTTACGGGCGCAATAACTTCCACATTACACCAAAAACTGAAGTATGTTGTGGATGGCAGCATCGTGACCGTCTGTGGAGAAGAGGACATAATGGTGAGCCATTTGTCATCTTTTAAGTATGTTGAGGTGGATGGCGAGATCCACAAAATTTTGTGCCAGGCGTTTGAGGCCGTTAAAGTCAAGGATGTGACTCCGACGATGATCGAAAAACCTGAGATGAATCTCTCTTCCTTCAAGGAAGCTCAAGCTGTTGTTCAAGCTGGCTTTGCCTCGGGCTGGGGGAAAGTCCTGGATATCCCTAACAAGCAGGATAAGTTTGGGTTAGGGTATTCTCCTTCTGCTGCTGCCTCATCCTCTCGCAGTGCGTCGTGCGTCAAAGGTCCGATTCAGTTCACAAAAGGTGGGGTGATATTTGAGAATGTCAACACCGTGTCTGAAGACAACGAAGATAGTGATTGTGACCTGGACTCCTGGATTCAGCCGTGCAAACCAGGCCAAAGCCTCAACAACTGGTCCGTCCAGGACGTCATCCAAGTGACGCGTAAAGAGTAATGCTTTGTCTTTTCCAATTATTGTACAACCTTATGCTCTACCCGGGGCATACTGTTTTATTGTCAGGGCCTTGATTGCTTATGCATGTACATGCTATCAATATATCAAAAGGCATTTTCTTTTCATACTAATTTTGCGATCTCTGTTATTCCTGTTTTATTTTTGTTTTGAAAAACAATAAAATGGCAATACGGTTTGTGCTAACCTGCATATCCTCTTCTTAAGCTTAACCCTTGTTATTGCAGGATTCATGCTACAAATGACATCGACTCTGAACCTTCTATGAGTCACTTTGACTTTGACTGCCTGATATATCAAGCTGAAGAAGAGATTGATGAAGATGAAGACCTTCCAGAAGAGTTGGCCCGTTTGTTGAAACAAGAAGATAAGATCATTCTGCCTCACGAGGAAGATATTTAGATTATTAATCTGGGTTCCGAGGAACTTGTCAGAAATGTTAGGATAGGGGCTGCATTGCAAAGCGATGTCAAGCAAAGATTGGTCGAGATGCTTCAAGAGTATAATGACATCTTTGCTTGGTCGTATGAAGATATGCCCGGGCTCGACACTAACATAGTGGTTCATCATCTACCACTGCGAGAAGATTGTCCTCCAGTTAAGCAGAAGCTTAGAAGGACACGACCAGACATGGCCGTCAAGATCAAAGAGGAAGTACAAAAGCAGCTGGATGCTGGCTTTTTAGCGGTCGCTACTTACCCTCCGTGGGTCACCAACATAATACCTGTACCGAAGAAGGACAGTAAGGTACGGATGTGTGTGGATTATCGGGATTTGAATAAGGCGAGCCCTAAAGATGATTTCCCGCTCCCTCATATTGACGTATTGGTCGACAATACTGCTCAATTTTACGTGTTTTCGTTCATGAATGGCTTCTCCGGCTATAATCAAATCAAGATGGCGCCGGAAGACATGGAGAAAACCATGTTCATTACACTGTGGGGGACGTTCTGCTACAAGGTAATGCCTTTCGGTCTGAAGAACGCAGAGGCAACTTACCAGCGGGCGATGGTCACTTTGTTTCATGACATGATTCACCATGAGATTGAAGTCCATGTTGATGACATGATTGCGAAGTCCCAAACGGAGGAGGGACATCTGGTCAATTTGCTGAAGCTTTTTTAGAGGCTGAATCCTAAAAAAGGCATTGAGGTTGATCATGCTAAGATAAAAGCAATACAAGATATGCCAGCGCCAAAGACTGAAAAAGAAGTTTGTGGTTTCCTGGGCAGAATAAACTACATTGCTAGGTTTATATCTCAGCTCACGGCCACATGTGAACCGATGTTCAAGCTATTGAAAAAAGATCAGGCGGTTATTTGGAGCGAGGATTGCTAGAAGGCATTCGATAAAATAAAACAATATATGTTGGAACCTCCAATTTTGATACCCCCAGTGGCTAGAACACCCTTAATCATGTACTTGATAGTTCTTGAGAATAGCATGGGTTGCGTTCTCGGTCAGCACGACGAGACTGGCAAAAAGGAGCATGCCATATATTACTTGAGTAAAAAGTTCACAGATTGTGAGTCCCATTACTCAATGCTGGAAAAAACGTGTTGCGCACTCGCGTAGGCTGCCAAACATTTACGACAGTATATGCTCAATCAGATGACCATGCTTATTTCGAAGATGGATCCGATCAAGTACGTCTTCGAGAAGCAAGCGCTTTCAGGCAAGATTTCCCGATGGCAAATGGTACTGACGGAGTATGATATTCAATATGTTTCCCAAAAAGCCATCAAGGGAAGTGTTTTGTCTGA
The DNA here is from genome assembly GCA_963859935.3 of Lathyrus sativus. Taxonomy (NCBI): domain Eukaryota; kingdom Viridiplantae; phylum Streptophyta; class Magnoliopsida; order Fabales; family Fabaceae; genus Lathyrus; species Lathyrus sativus. Next base: position 202,432,704 of record OZ012739.1, on the reverse strand, counting down.
GTACCTTGCCGAACAGCCTATCAAAGATTATCAGCCGATGAAATTTTAATTCCCTGACGAGGACATCATGTTTCTCAAAGAGAAAGATTGTGATGAACCATTGCCAGATTAAAAGCCAGATAGGAAGTCCCAGTGGAAATTGATATTCGACGGTGTAGTTAATTCGTATGGAAGTGGTACTGGGGAAATCATTACGACTCCCCAGGGATCCCACATCCCGTTTACTGCCAGATTGACTTTTCCGGTCACCAATAATGAAGTGGAATACGAGGCATGCATCATGGGTTTAGAAGAAGCCATTGATTTGAGAATCAAGAACCTGGATGTGTATGGTGACTTGGCACTCATTGTTAACCAAATAAAAGGGGAGTGGGAAACTCATCAGTCGAATTTGGTCCCTTACATGGATTATGCCAGAAGGTTGCTTCCTTTCTTTGATCAAGTGGAACTCTATCATGTGCCTAGAGCTGAAAATCAGATGGCTGATGCCTTAGCCACGTTGGCTTCGATGTACAAAGTCAATTTTTGGAATGAAGCTCCAAGAATTGTCATTTCCTGTCTTGACAGACGTGTATTCGTTTTTGCAATTGAGGAAGCCTCCGATGGCAAGCCATGGTTCCATGATATCCAGACTAAGGAGTATCCTGTGGGAGCGTCACTCCAGGATAAGAAGACTCTAAGGAGGCTGTCTGGAAATTTCTATCTCAAGCCTGATGGAGTTCTGTATAAGAGAAATCACGATCTCTTACTACTCAGATGTGTGGACGAAAGAGAAGCTAGTTTGCTTATGGAAGAGGTCCATGAAGGTACATTTTGTACGCACGCCGGCGGACATGCCGTGACGCGAAAAATACTACGAGCAGGATATTACTGGCTGACGATGGAGTCGGATTGTTTTAAATTCGCGAAGAGATGTCATAAATGCCATATTTATGCTGATAAAATCCATGTGCCGCCGTGCCCGTTTAATGTCATGTCATCCCCGTGGTCGTTCTCCATGTGGGGCATTGATTTGATAGGCAAGATCGAGCCCACTGCATCTAACGCTCACCGCTTTATTTTGGTAGCCAACGACTACTTCACCAAGTGGGTGGAGGCAGCCTCGTACGCTAACGTGACCAAGCAAGTGGTAGCCAGATTCATAAAGAAGGACATCATCTGTCGATATGGAATTCCCGAGCGGATCATTACTAATAATGGTTCGAATCTAAACAACAAGATGATGAAGGAGTTGTGCCAGAACTTCAAGATTGAACATCACAACTCATCACCTTACCGACCGAAGATGAATGGTGTGGTAGAAGCGGCCAACAAGAACATTAAAAAGATAGTGCAAAAGATGGTTGTGACCTACCATTTGCATTACAAAGATAGTATACGGTATGGAAGTTGTCCTACCGTCGGAAGTCGAGATTCCTTCTTTACGAGTTTTAGTTGACGTAAAACTCGACGAGGCAGAATGGATCCAGAACCGATTGAATCAACTCAGTCTGATGGATGAGAAGAGATTAGCATCGACTGCATATGGTCGTATGTACCAGAGCCGAATGAAGAAAGCTTATGATAAGAAGGAGCGTCCTAGAAGCTTTTAGACGGGTGATCTCGTCTTGAAGAAGATTCTTCCACCATATTCCAATCATAGGGGCAAGTGGACTCCTAACTACGAAGGGCCATATGTCGTTAGCAAGGTCTTCTCAGGAGGAGCCTTGTTGTTATCCATGATGGATGGCGAAGATTTTGCATCCCCTGTGAACGCGGACGCAGTTAAAAAATACTTTGCTTAAAAAGAACCGCTGGAAAGAAAAAGAATATCCAGGCAAAAATGGGGCATCCCGGCGAACCATAAAAAAGGAAAAAGGTTCGGGCAAAAATTAGGGATATAAATAAAAAAATGTACACCCGCAAAGTCGAAAACCTGAAAGGGCGGCTTTGGCAAAAAAGGGTATCCCGGTGAATCGAAAACCCGAAAGGGTGGTTTAGGCAAAAGTTAGGGATTAAAAAAGAAAATGACTGTGTTCTGCGTGTGAACTTTCATTGTTAGCGGTTTGATGGAGACCTGAGGTCCGTTTATCCGAATCAATCTCTTTTGAAGCTGAAGCGTCGGAGAAGTATCGGAGTCGAGTGGGTCATAGATGGATCAACTCATGATGTTCGTCTACACAGCATTGCCGACATTTGTGTACATATTGTTGTATATTTATGTTTATGCTTGTGTAGCTTCCTGTTGCTTCCGCGAAAATAAGGTGCCGGAAAAACAGAAGAGTCGCCACCTTTCGTTATTTATCCCTCATAACGGGAAAGGAAACGATCAGAAAAACCTGACGAAAAGGTATAAGGCAAGGTCATCGCAACCGTTGTCTGGGTTCGGGAGTCGGTTACGCAAGGGGAAGGTATTAGCACCCCTCACGTCCGTCGTACTCGGCGGGATCCACGCTTGTTGTGTTTACTGGACGAGTTGGTTCATCTATCTACCTATCAAGGCTGGCTTAAACAGAAAAGAAAAAGGACTCGACAAAGCGTCGCGCTTTATGCCTACGTATTCTCATCAAAGAATGAGAAATCAGAGTCAACGTAGTTCGACTAACTACGGGTTACGGGGGAGGTGGCTCGCCAATACGTCAGTATTGTGCCTACGTACTCTCAACAGGCTTGAGAGATCAAAGCTTACGTAGTTCGGGATAATACGGATTACGGGGATTCAGATTCATCTGTTTTATCGAGTAGGGTTAAACAGCAGTTCCAGTAGTTAGGGACAAAGCCTGTTTGCGTTGGCGCTGAAGTTTAACGACACTCTTTTCTTCAGAAAAGCTTCCTTTGACTTATGGGCCCACGGGGCAAAAAGGTTTGAAGTTTGTTTTCTGTCTTTTACAAAAGAAGTGTTTTTTATTGTGTTTGCAATTTCAATCATACTAAAGACTATGACCTGAGAGTGAATGTGTCGCATGTCACCCAAAGGCTGCCATACTAAACATCCAGACTGTTGAAAAGAAGCTCTCCAACAATCCTTTCTCAGATAGCTTAAGGCTCGTAACGTATGAAAGAAATCATTCATGATTACTGTATCTTAAGCTGTTTTGAGATGAGAAGAGAACAGGCTCAACTAAGGGGAGACTATCAAGTCCTACTGTTGTCATGCCAAGGATTCATCCTATGGTTGACGTTTGAAACAAGGGAACTCCTAGAAGTTATCATGCATAGGTTTCAACCTAAAGTTCTATCATCACTTCCTTATCAAAGGAAATGAGAGTCCTAAGGGATCATATCAATGATAAACAGAAACAGATAAAGCATCAGCTTAAACAGTAAACAGATATACAGTAAAATGCATGCAATGCAAGTGAGAGAGGAAATGTGTGTGGGGTGTCAGCCTCCACAAGCTCATCTCAACCTCAAGCCAGAATGAATAACAATAATCATACAACAACAATGACAACATGCTATCAAGCAGAATATAAGAGACTGTAATCATAGAGAAGAAAATAAAATGTTGTCAAGCAAACACAAACCACATGGGCAAGGGAGCTGGGCTTTACCGAATACCCGCAAGCAAAGCCATATAGTAAAAATACAAGCAGAGGGAGCAACTCAACCTCTAGTGCAATCATGCTCCTAGATTAAAGTCAGTCTAATCATGGACTTATTCTAATGCATCAAGCAAGTCAAACAAGTCACCTCAATACAGAAAAGAAAACAGACAAGAAAGCAGATCAACAACTCTTCCTCATCCAAGCTACAACTCTTCTGTCAGCAACCCAGTCTTCAGACTTCAATCACCCTTCAAGGCTATCAGCTTCACTGACAAGTATCAACTTGCTTCTAAGGTCTCAATCCACCAAACATAAGTTTCAACTTATCCTCCTTCTTCAAGCTTCAGCTCCTTAGTCAATTCCACCTTCAGGCTTCACTCTTAACTGCAGGTATCAACCTGATTCCTTCAGGGACTCAGTGTATCAACATAAGTATCAACTTATCCTTCATTCCTCAAGCCTCGGCTCTTCCCTCAATCTCAATTTGATCCTCTTCACAAGTTTCAACTCAGTCTTCAAGCATCAGCTCTCTTGGCTTTACCAGTCTCAACTTGGTCTTCTTCTCCTACAAGCTTCAGCTTCTCAGAGTAATCTTTAATCGCATGGAGGTGTCAACTTTATCCTTCAACCCTTTAAGCCTCAGCTCTTCCCTCAATCTTCATTGAATCTTCAAGTGTCAACTTGGTCTTCAAGCTCTTCAAGCTTTAGCTGCAATGGCAATGCTCAAGGAATCATCCTCTTCTACACTCTTCAGTGAAGTCCTCATCTTTAAACTCAAGTCCAACATCTTTCAAGATACTCAAACCAGAAGACAATTGATTTAACAGGATGAGTGGAAATGATAAACAACTTATTGACAACCAAAGGAAGCTTGTAAGGGTTCATCATTATGAGAGACTGGGTCCTTCAAAGTTCTACTTCCCAGATAAAGCCACTCATCCTTCCAAAGGAGGGATGTGAATATCTGAGAAGGACTTTTAGTCATTGGGAGAAATAGAATCACAAGATGCTTTCCATATTTGTGAAATAAATCATTCTAACTATAAGACTCTCCCTATGTCTCCTATCTCCTAAACCTTCATCAGACACCTTCAGGCACAAGCAATTCCAAAGCTCCTAGCAACTTCAAGCATCCTCACCTTGTCTTTAACTTGTCTTCAATCTCAACCAAAGGCAAACCAAGCAAAAAACCCTAATCTAAGGGGACTAAGGAAGTTAAACTAGTTGAATTAGTAAGTTAGGATCACCTAAAACCTAGTACTAAAGTTAGTCCTAACTAAAATACTAAAACCAATTGTAAAATCCTACAAAAATGACTATGGGAACCTAGGTCAATCATGACTCTACCACATTAATTCCAGAGATCAAATCATCAAATTAGACCTAGAACTAAATTCTACATTACAAGGTACTAAACCTAAACCCTAAAAGGAAGCATTTAAATATCAATCTAGGAAGCACACCTATTTTCATCACAAAAATGTGAGAAAAATACTATGGGAGCATACATGTCTAAGCTAATCACACACAAAAAATTAGGATCAAAATCATCACCACATGATCACACAAAATTCCACAAAAATATGTATCAAACATAACCATTTTAATATCAATTAAAATATAAAATTCCCATAAAATCATAAAATGCATGAACTAAAAATATTTTTTCTCTAACAAATACTAGACTCAATCATGAGTAAAATGCAAAAAGAATGGAATTGATTGGATTAATTTTCAATTTATTATGAATTTTCCAAGAACCATGGATAAAATTAAAATTAAAAGAAAATATATGGAAATTAATCACACGCGCGGTGCAAATAGAAATAAAACACAGTTCAAACTATGGATTGGGCCTTCAGGGGGGTGTGGATATCAATTATTTCACTAAGCCCAGCATCAGCTACAAAATGAAACGCATCGTTTCATTTATTCAGATCCTTCACAACTTGAAATTAAAACGTGGCCATTCGATCAAGCTTCTAGTCAAAGTCCAACCCCCATCCAACGGTGCTAACATCATCTTCTACCTTTGAACCAAAAATGGAGGGAGAACTCCATTGAAACAGATCTCAAACCTCAACCTTCTCCTCACTCGGGCTCCCTCAAATCTCCATCAAAATCCATGATCTAAAGCACTAACTCACTCTAAATCTCTCCCTGATTCTAACCCTAGCCTCAGAATTCACTGAATCAACCTCTAACCTAAAACACGATCAAGAACCAAAATTATGCTCTGACCTCAGTTGTCACTATTCTTCAAATTGAAAGGTTCAAAATGTTCACCAGGTTACACTGATCAATTCTTGCTATGATACTCTCAATATCCAGCATGTTCTTGATCCAAACAGAAATTGTGTCACCTCATTGATCATCATGAAATCTTCTCTAAGTTTCCAGAAACGATCTCCTAACCACATACTATTGATCTAACCTAACAAATTGCCCTAATTCTTCCTAAATTAAGGTGAGGGATGAAAATTACCAACCTGTGAATTCTTGAGTAACAGATGCACCAAATATTCACTTCAAGCTCTCAAACCTTCCAAAATCATTCAGTGTATCAAGTTCTTGCTTCTGTATGCAAGAGAATTGATGGAAAACGCCTGGAACTCCAAACTCGATAATGACTTGCAGGTGCTGAAATTCAATGGAAAGAACACAATTCTTCAAGGCTTTGGCTATGGAATTGATCTGGAATCATTCAGTATCCTCCATAGAAGTTGTTGAAATCAAAAGAAAGGAAGAAAATGGTGTGGAATGCAGAATTCGATTTCAATTTGCAATGAACAAAGTGAAATTGCACACTCTCTTCTCTCAATCAATTATCACCAACCTTTCACTCAAACCCCCTCTAATCAATATATAGAACATGTTGGACCTCTCTAGATCCTTCTGGAATCGTCCAAGGAGATATTGAGTTTCTCACGTCATCCAAAATCTCATCTCATGCCAAACTCACCCCAATTCTGTTTCCCTTGTTGCAGCAGCTTGTAATGATCCCAAAATCTCCCCAAGTGAGATATTAGAGGTGTTACAAGGCCTTGGCAGCTTGTGTATTGATCTCTCATGTGTTTTGCAAATGTTACTTAATATGCAAGTAATCACTTTTCAAAGCAAGTCCACAAATTGAATCTCAACTCAAAAATGTGGCTAAACCAATGTTCTTAAAATGTTTTCTAGAGTCAAAATGATATATTACATGCCATGGTTTGGATGTGTAGGTTGAAAATATCAATTTCCAACTTTGGTTTATTTAACTTATGCCTTTATTTTAGGTCATTTTTGCAACATTGAGATACAAGCATTTACATCATCTCATGACCTCCTAACTAGCCTTAAAACAGCATTTTGAACAAGTTTGATGTTGAAGATTTTTCCATTTGAAGCTTGGAAATAGGAGTTATGGCTTTATGGTTGAAATGACCTGTAATCTCCAAATGACCAAAATGCCCTTGACTTGTCAAAGCCATAACTTGAGTTCTACAAATCCTATCAAGGACTTCTAGTACTCTCTAGAAAGCTAAGAGGATAAGGAACAACATTCGTGTTGACCAAAAGTTGATAGGATTCGTCCTTCTTGGGAAAACGTTTGATGCAAGTTGGGTAACTTTCAAGGCCCCAGATTCACATACCTCAGATGACCTGTAAATTGTCAAAGTCATACCTTGAGCTCTACAAATCCTATCAAGGACTTCTAGTACTCAAATTAAAGCTAAGAACAAGCTCTACAAAATTCATGTTGGGGGAAAGATGAGATGACAAACACATCTTGAGCTAAACTGCTTTGAAGATAGGGGTCAAACTAGGGGATTTTACACTGTCAAGCCTCAGAAACCCTAGCTTGAAACTTCTCAAACTCTTCAATCATGATGAGTTAACCTTGGAATCATCCTTATAGCATCTCAATGCATAAATCCATGACCACATGGCCCTTGAATTAGGTCTCAACCTTGTTCACATCATCAGTTGACCTAGGGTTGACCCAGTCAAACCCTAGCTGCACCACTCATGGCTGAGCCTTCTTAATCTTGCACAATGACCTATCTAGGCCTCATGATGGCTTTCAAGACATCTCATAAGCTCTCTCAAGGCTTCAAGTCCACATTCTTGGCTTCAGAATCATCTGAGGAGCTCCCACAACTCTCAAGTTAGGAGGCACACAACTTTGGTTTCAACCACTAACTCTTAGGATCTTTTGACTTCTCTGACAAGGATATCAACCCTTGAACATTTGGATAACCTTCTTAGCTAGCTTCAAACTCTTGTGTAGCTCTTGATTGGCAATCATGCCTCTTGATCTCCTGCATACATGTCAATGAAATGCAAATGATAATGCTAATGTGAATGAAATGAAACACAAACTAGGTAAAGAAATGTTGGTCAAATTTTGGGGTGCAACAGCTGCCCCTATTCAAACGGCTTGAACCTGACTGGGTGAGAAGCGAACGGATCTCAACCAATCAAGGTGCGAGACGGTTGAATACCGAAAAACCCGGAAATTTGCCAACTGCACAAGTACACAGTACTCTGATGGGAACAAATCTTCGAAAACTGAAACATTAGCTGCACGACAACTAGCTGGGGGATTGGTCACACGGTAACCAGTGATACATGGTCGATCATGCCGTCAGGCATCAAGATTCTTCGGGACTCATTAGGTCAACAATCAAGTTAAATCACGCCATCGGGCATTCAATGATATCTTTGGGCGTCAGCCGGACTTCATCAGCAAGTCGGGAATAGAATTCTTGGTCAATCATGAACCAAATGGGGACATCCAAACTTCTGCCATCGGGCACTCCGCATACGCTGGGAGAACTGCTTCGCCAATACGGTCGGACTTCAATCATCAAGTCTTCAAGGGATGTTTCAACTTCGCTGTTCAGAAACATGCTAGGGATGACACATCTCCGCTGGGGATTCTGGAGAACTATCAAGTAACTCTGCTTCGGGGATCTAGAATCATTCTGGATGAATCATCTCTGCTGAGGACATCAAGAATCATCTTGGACAAATAACTCCGCGGGGACTTCAAGAATCATCCCGAACCAATAACTATGCTGGAGATTTCAGGAATCATCCTGAGCAAATGCTCTGCCGGGGACTCTAAGCATCAACTTGAGCAACCCTCTCTGGCGACTTCACAGGGGATTTTAAGAATCATCTTAAGCAAACGACTTCGCTGGGGAATTCAAGAATCATCTTGAGCAAGCGACTCTGCGGAGGAACACCTGCAAAACAAGAACGGTAACGACCTAGCTCATGTTTAGTATGCATATGCTTTGACAACGGCGCAATGCTCCACACGGTGGAAATGCTACGCGTTTATGATAGATGCTATGCAATCATGCAAAATGTTGCGATCCCGTCAGCAAAATGAATGCTGAAGGGAGAATCCTCCTGTCCAGGAGAAAGAACCACTCTGGTGGACGAAGGAATCATCCTGCCAAGGAGAAGAAGTCACGCTAATCTCAATCGGACTCCGCATGAGGAAGCAAACTTCAGTTGACTGCTGCAAGGGAACGAAGCTCTACGAGAACCTGGACCTGCTGAGGAGAGCAATGTCAATCACAGAAATAAACTGCGCAGCCTTCGCGACCATAGCTTTCCTGGAGGTAACGACTCCGGTGGGGAAATACGGCATCAGCTATTCAACATTCTACTGGGGAGAACCAATCATGGCCCAAACTGCTTTCCAAGGACTCGGCTCTCTTGGGAATCTGCAAACTCGGCTGGGGAAGAAGAAATCATCCTGCTTGTTAGGGAGAGTACGAATCTGTGGGGAATCTCAATTCTGCTGGAGACTTCAGTCTGGAACTATCAATTGCTGCACACTTTAGTGTATGACTCAGCTGGGGAGATGGCATTCCTTCAGGATGTATCTGATTGGGGAGAGAATCTTCTCTTCTTGGGGAGACATATCAATGCTTACGATCTCACGTTCAGACTCTGCAGGGAGAGGCTGCTGAACTTGCTGGAGAGGAAGGAATCATCCTGCTTGGGGACGCGTACGACGTACTGCCTGGAATATGCTACACCTGTAACAACACAAACAAACAGACAAGATACCCTTCTCAAAGGGACCTATCAAGGTATCAGCTTGTGACAATGTTTAAGTAATTCATTGTTTCAAAAATCAGTGGCCTATGCCAGTAAGTTTATGTATGCGCATTTTGTCACAAACATCGGCGTTCTTTTTCGCAAACAAAACAGATAAATGCTAAACAGACAAACAGAATTGCTGAATAGTATAAATTTCATTGATAACGAACCCCTGAATGGGTAAAAATGTTTTTCAACAGAGGCAAGCTCCTGGAATGAGGAAGCTGCGCAAAAAAGTAAAAACATAAATATACATCAGTATATACAAATGTCGGTAATGAGGCGTAGACAAACACCATGAGTTGATCCCTCTATGACCCGCTCGACTTTGATACTTCTCCGAGGCTTCAGCTTCAGAAGAGATTGATTCAGATAAACGACCCTCAGGTCTTCCAAACCACTAAACAAATACAGTCCACACGCGGAACCCTGTCATTTGCTTTTTCAAATCCCTAACTTTTGCCTGAATCGCCCTTTCAGGTTTTCGATTCACCGGGATACCCTTTTTTGCCAAAGTCGCCCTTCCGGGTTTTCGACTTTGCGGGTGTACATTCTTTTCTTTTATATCCCTAATTTTTGCCCGAACCTTTTTCCTTTTTTATGGTTCACCGGGATGCCCCATTTTTGCCTGGATATTCTTTTTCTTTCCAGTGGGTCATTTTTTAAGCAAAGTATTTTTTAACTGCGTCCGCGTTCACCGGGGATGCAAAATCTTCACCATCCATCGTGGATAACAACAAAGCTCCTCCCGAGAAGACCTTGCTGACGACGTACGGACCTTCGTAATTGGGAGTCCACTTGCCCCGGTGATCGGAGTGTGGAGGAAGAATCTTCTTCAGGACGAGATCACCCGTCTGAAAGCTTCTAGGACGCACCTTCTTATCATAAGCTTTCTTCATTCGGCTTTGGTACAGACGACCATGCACAATCGAGGCTAACCTCTTCTCGTCCATCAGGCTGAGTTGGTTTAGTCGGTTCTTAATCCATTCTGCCTCATCGAGTTTCACGTCAACCAAAACTCGCAAAGAAGGGATCTCCACTTCTAATGGTAAGACAGCCTCCATATCGTACACCAAGGAGAAAGGAGTTGCCCCGGTTGACGTACGTACCGTTGTATGATAACCATGCAGTGCAAATGGCAGCATCTCGTGCCAATCTTTGTAGGTCACAACCATCTTCTGAACAATCTTCTTTATGTTCTTATTGGCCGCTTCAACGACGCCATTCATCTTCGGCCAGTAAGGAGATGAGTTGTGGTGTTCAATCTTGAAACTCTGGCACAGCTCCTTCATCATCTTGTTATTCAGATTCGAACCATTATCAGTAATGATCCATTCAGGAACTCCGTAACGACAGATGGTATCCCTCTTTATGAATTTAGCCACCACCTGCTTGGTCACATTAGCGTATGAGGCTGCCTCCACCCACTTGGTGAAGTAGTCGATGGCTACTAGAATAAAGCGATGACCGTTAGATGCAGTGGGCTCGATCTTGCCATTCATGTCGATGCCCCACATGAAGAACGGCCACGGGGAGGACATGACATTTAACGGGCACGGCGGCACATGAACTTTATCAGCATAAATCTGGCATTTATGACATCTCTTCGCGAATTTAAAGCAATCCGATTCCATTGTCAGCCAGTAATATCCTACTCTCAGGATCTTCCTTGTCATAGCATGCCCGCAGGCGTGCGTACCAAATGTGCCTTCATGGACTTCTTCCATGAGCATACTCGCTTCTTTCTCATCTACACATCTGAGTAGCACGAGATCGTGGTTTCTTTTATACAAAACTCCATCAGGATTGAGATAAAAATTTCCAGACAGCCTCCTCAGAGTCTTCTTATCCTGGGTTGACGCACCCGCAGGATACTCCTTAGTCATAAGGAAAGTCTGGATGTCATGGAACCATTGCTTGCCGTCGGAGGCTTCCTCGATTGCAAAGACGAATGCAGGTCTATCAAGACGAGAAAGGACAATTCTTGGAGCTTCATTCCAAAAATTGACTTTATACATCGAAGCTAACGTGGCAAAGGCATCAGCCATCTGGTTCTCGGCCCTGGGCACATGATGGAGTTCCACTCGATCAAAGAACGGAAGCAGCCTTCTGGCATAGTTCATGTACGGCACCAAATTTGATTGACGAGTCTCCCACTCCCCTTTAATCTGGTTAATCACAAGCGCCGAGTCACCATATACGTCTAGGTTCTTGATTCTCAAAGCAATTGCTTCTTCTAGACCCATGATGCATGCTTCGTACTCCGCTTCATTATTGGTAACCGGAAACGTCAGTCTAGCCGTGAACGGGATGTGGGATCTGTGGGGAGTCGTGATGATCACCCCAATGCCACTTCCATAAGAGTTAACCGCCCCGTCAAATATCAATTTCCACTGGGACTTCCTATCTGGCCCCTTGTTGGGCAACGGCTCATCGCAGTCTTTCGCTTTGAGAAACATGATATCCTCATCAGGGAATTCAAATTTCATCGGCTGGTAATCTTCGATCGGCTGTTCGGCAAGGTATTCAGACAATACGCTTCCCTTAATGGCCTTCTGGGAAACGTACTGAATGTCATATTCCGTCAACACCATTTGCCATCTGGCAATCCTGCCCGAAAGCGCTTGCTTCTCGAAGACGTACTTGATCGGATCCATCTTCGAAATTAGCATGGTGGTGTGATTGAGCATGTACTGTCGTAAACGTTTGGCAGCCCAGGCTAGTGCACAACACATCTTCTCCAGCATCGAGTAGCGAGATTCACAGTCTGTGAACTTTTTACTCAAATAGTAAATGGCATGCTCCTTTATGCCTGTCTCGTCGTGCTGACTGAGAACACACCCCATACTATTCTCAAGAACTGTCAAGTACATGATTATGGGTTGTCCAGCCATTAGGGGTATCAAGATCGGAGGTTCCTGCAGATACTGTTTTATCTTATCGAATGACTTCTGGAAATCCTCGTTCCAGATAATCGCCTGATCTTTCTTTAGTAGTCTGAACATCGGTTCACACGTGGCCGTGAGCTGAGAGATAAACCTTGCAATGTAGTTTATCCGGCCTAGGAAACCACGAACTTCTTTTTCTGTTTTTGGCACTGGCATTTCTTGTATCGCTTTAATCTTCGCAGGATCAACCTCGATGCCTCTTTCACTAACGATAAACCCCAGTAACTTTCCCGACCGTACTCCGAAAGTACACTTGTTAGGATTCAGCCTCAACCTGAACTTCCTAAGCCTCTCAAAAAGCTTCAGCAAATTGACCAGATGTCCCTCCTCCGTTTGGGACTTCGCAATCATGTCATCAACATAGACTTCAATCTCATGATGAATCATGTCATGAAACAAAGTAACCATTGCTCGTTGGTAAGTGGCCCCTGCGTTCTTCAGACCGAAAGGCATTACCTTGTAGCAGAACGTTCCCCAGGGAGTGATAAACATAGTTTTCTCCATGTCCTTCGGCGCCATCTTGATCTGGTTGTAACCGGAGAAGCCATCCATGAACGGAAACACGGAGAACTGAGTTGTATTGTCGACCAACACATCAATATGAGGCAGCGGGAAATCATCTTTATGGCTCGCCCTATTCAAATCCTGATAATCAACGCACATTCGTACCTTACTGTCCTTCTTCGGTACAGGCACTATGTTGGTGACCCACAGAGGGTAAGTAGTGACCGCTAAGAAGCCAGCATCAAGCTATTTCTGCACTTCTTCTTTGATCTTAACGGCCATATCTGGTCGTGTCCTCCTAAGCTTCTGCTTGACGGGGGGACAATCTTCTCGCAGCGGCAAGTGGTGGACCACGATGTCAGTGTCATGTCCGGGCATATCTTCGTATGACCAAGCAAAGACGTCACTATACTCTCTTAGCATCTCGACCAATCTTCGCTTGACATCACTCTGCAATGCAGCCCCTATCCTGACATTCCTGACTAGTTCTTCAGAACCCAGATTCACAATCTCGATCTCCTCCTCATGAGGCAGAATAACTTTCTCTTCTTGTTTCAACAAGCGGACCAACTCTTCAGGAAGGTCTTCATCTTCATCAATCTCTTCTTCGGCTTGATAGATCGGGCAATCGAAGTCGAAGTGAGTCGTAGAAGGTTTAGAGTCGATGTCATCTGCTATGTGGATCCTGCAATAACAAGGGTTAAGCTTAAAACAAGGATATGCAGGTTAGCACAAATCCCATTGCCATTTTATTGTTTTTCAAAACAAATATAAAACAGGAATAACAGAGATCACAATATTTGAATACGAAGAAAAACGCCTTTTGATTTATTGATAAAATGCATGTACATAATCAAACGGGGCCCTGACAATAAAACCACTATGCCCCGGGTAGGACATAGCGTTGTACAATGATTGGAAAAAGTAAATCATTACTCTTCGCTTGTCATCTGGATGATATCCTTGACGGACGAGTTGGTAAGGCCCTCGCCTGGCTTGCTTGGCTGGATCCAAGAGTCAAGGTCACAGTCGCTATCTCCGCTGTCTTCAGACACCGCGTTGATGCTTTCAAATATCACTCCGCCACTGGTAAACTGGATCGGCCCTTTACCTCGCGACGCACTGCTGGAAGAGGAGGCTTCAGCTCCAGGAGAATATCCCAACCCAAACTTGTCTTGCTTGTTAGGTATCTCCAAAATTCGCCTCCAGCCTGGGGCAGATCCGGCTTGGACAACAGCCCGGGCTTCCTTGAAGGAAGAGAGAGTCATCTCTGGCTTCTCAGTGACTACAGGAGCTATGTCCTTGACTTTAACGGCTACGAACGCTTGGCATAGGGTTTCGTGGATTTCCCCATCCATCTCAACATACTTGAAGGACGACAAATAGCTCACCATTATATCTTCCTCGCCGCAAACGGTCACGATGCTACCTCCGACAGCATACTTGAGTTTCTGGTGCAACGTGGAGGTCACGGCTCCAGCAGCATTGATCCACGGCCGGCCCAAGAGACAGTTGTAGGAAGGCATGATGTCCATAATGTAAATATCGCGTCGAACGTTTCCGGCCCGACTTGGATTGGCAACGTCACCTCCCCGAAAACATGGCGTTTGGTTCCATCGAACGCTTTCACAACCAGATCACTGGGTGTGCAAATCACTCCACGAGTATCCAACTTCATTAATGCCTTCTTTGGAAGAACATTGAGCGAAGACCATGTGTCTACCAACACGTGAGACATAATCGTTCCCCTACACTCTATCGAGATGTGCAGAGCGCTATTGTGGTTCCTCCCCTTCGGCATCAGCTCTAGGTTAGTGAACCCTAACCCATTTCCAGCATTCACGTGGGCTACGACCTCTTCTAGCTGGTTTACCGATATTTCCTGCGGTACATATGCGGCGTTCAACACCTTCAGCAGTGCGTTGCGATGCGCTTCAGAACACAGCAACAAATTCAAGATGGGAATTTTCGAGGGTGTCTGATGGAGATGATCCACGATCTTGTAGTCACTCTTTTTAATCAACCTCATAAACTCCTCGGCGTCTTTAACGAGCAAGTCTTTTTCTACCCCTCGCGGGATCTCTTCAACGACTTTACTTTTACCTTTATCAGTTGCATCAGCCCTGTCCGCTTTGTCCGTCACGACCTCTGGTGGTGCAAACACTCTTCCGCTGCGAGTGATACCACTGATTCCCGCAAGGTTATCTATAAACGACCCAAACGGTTCTAGCTCCAACTTTTGTCCGTTGCAGTAGACTTCAGCCCCATAATGCCATGGGACAACATTGGTGCTTTCGAAGGGTATCGGCCCAGCTTTGGTGATGGTAATCGTAGGCGGCCTGGGTGCAGAAATAGTTATCGTCTGGCGAGGGATGGTGATGGTGGCGACCTCATCGTCTTGCTTCAGCACTACCTCTCCCGATCCACTTTTGGCCCTCCGGCTAAACTGTAAGATCCCTTCAGTTATCAGACTTTGAATCCCCTCTATCAACTGTTCACATCCATCAGGACTTGTCGCACAACCCATACACAGCTCTCCACAACCTGGAAAGAAACCCCTTTTCATCAACTTAGCATTAACGAAGCTAAGCGGCGTCTTCAGATCTCTGACGTCAGTCAACAAATCCAAACTCTCGTCTTTGATAATGGCGTTCACCCCGCCTCTCCTATGATTCGGCATAGGGTTCTTCGTGACGTTTGGCACATTATCTGAGAAGTTGATGATCTTAGTGTCCACCATGTCCTACACCTTATGCTTAAAGGCTTCGCAGTTCTCTATTGTGTGGCCAGGTATCCCTGAGTGAAACTCACAAGTTGCATTTGCATCATAACCTGGGGGAGGTGCCCCTGTCAAGGGAGCCAAGGTTCTCTTCTGGATCAACTGTAGCTGAAGCAAAGTCTGTAATAGTTGCGCGTACGACATGGGCGGTGTCTCGAGGTGACGACTCGACAGAGGTGCCCGATTCTGATACTTTCTGTACCCTTGTTGATTCGGCTGCTGCTGTGGCTGTTGAACTGCCGGGATAGTTATACTGGCCACCTACTGGTGAGGGCCTTTACCCTTCCTTCGAGCGTTGGTCACGACGCTCGTTTCTCCTTCCCGTCTTTTGCCACTATAAGGTTTCTTTCTGCCTCCTCCAGCTGAGGATGAATCACCTTGAATCTTCCCCAGTTTGATCCCATTTTCGATGTGCTCACCTATGATAATGAGATCTGAGAAGGTTCCAGACATACCGCTGACCAATTTCTCATAATAAACCCCTGGGAGGGTAGCTACAAACATCTGCACAAGCTCACGTTCAACCATCGGAGGCTGAACCCTGGCTGCCAATTCACGCCACCGTTGGGCGTATTCCTTAAACCATTCGTTGTTCCTTTGCGACAGATTCTGCAGTTGGACTCAGTTCGGGGCCAAGTCGCTATTATATTGGTAGTGGTGCACGAATGCTTCAGCAAGGTCCTTCCACGTGCGCACACTGGTAGGCTCCAGACTCATGTACCATTCGAGGGATGGTCCGGACAGACTGTCCTGAAAGAAGTGCATCAGCAACTTCTCGTCCTCGGAATGAGCTGACATTTTCCGGTAGTATGATCTCAGGTGGACGCGAGGGCAAGTGGTGCCCTTGTACTTTTCAAAGTCAGGTACCTTGAACTTGGGAGGCACCTTGAAATCAGCAATCAGTCCCAACTTGGACATATCAACGCCCAGGGTGTTCTGGTTCTCGATATTTCTCATCTTATCCTCGAGTGCCTTGAACCTTAGACGTGCTTCAGCAGTCAGCTCCCCTTCAGCACCTCTCTGAGAGAACACATCGTCTTGACGGTCTTCTAACCATGGCTGAGGCCCAAACAGATTCCCAACACCTGCATTACCGTTGCTTAGCCCAACATTGACGTTAGCTTCAAAATTCCCATTACCGACGCCCGTCGTATTACCGTTGAGTCCCATGTTAGCTATCACATTGCCGTTGGCACTGCCGTTCCCCCCGGTCACGGGGACGCCATTCTGTGGAGTTTCAACTGGTGGAGGGGTTGGAACAGTCCCACCATGGAGTACGCCATTGCTATCGACCCTTGAAATCAGAGGTTGGACCAAGGTCCTGAGCTGATCCTGGCCATTGGAGACCGCTTGCATAAGCTCCATGAAGCGATCCGTTCTTTCGCGGAGTTCCTGAACATCAGTTTGCACTTGCTCCATGATTCTGGTTTGATTTGCTCTGGTCGGATAGCGGTGAATAGGTCTCTGATCAATCCTGGAACAACCTGAAACAACCTGAAAACACAAAAGGGTTAGGAAAAACGACAAAGTGCTCGTTATGCAGATGCTTTGTGCAAATGCAAACGTGTGTCTGTGCGTTAGGGAGATTTCCCCCGATCCTAGTGCCTGAGTGCCAGTGCTGATAATAAGAAGTCTGAGTCTAGTCATGGAAATAACAATCTCATATATAAAGAAAGCCCGTCAAGGCAGTACACGACATCAGTGAGTACAAGCAGAATCAATAGCATGACCTCGACCAACAAGCCTGGTGATGGTCAGCATACAACGATGATCAAACAAAAGGAATACAAATAGTTAAGCACGACCACGGGCGCGAAACTCTTCTAACAACCCCTTCGTTTCTGGATGATCAGGCCGAGTGAGTAACCCTTCGACGAGTAACTCCCTCTGCATAATGGTATATTGAAGACCTTCGACCGAATCTTCCCATGCTCCTTCGCCGAAACAATCTTCTAGTTTCCGCTTCTTGGACTCAAACGTCAGTTTGCGCTCCTTCAAGTTAGCAAGAGCCCTGTTGAGCTGGCCTTCAACGGCATATCTGCGAGCAGTTTCTTCATCAAACCTCTTCTCACTAGCCTTCACCTGGGCTTTCAGCTTGGAGATCTGTTGCATCAGCTTATCCTCCCGCTCTTTCCTGTTGGCTAGGGAAGCCTTCCAGTGTTGGTTGAACTTGGCTATCCTCCGATACGCTTCGTCCAAGTGCTGCTTCTTCGTGGCCAGTACATCATTGACAGCTTTGAAGTCTCGACCCATGCGCTCACGCTCAGCTATCTGCTTAGTCAAATCTATCCCCAGCTGGTTCACCAGCTCTGTTTGCCTCTTGAAGGAATGAACGGCTTCGTTTCTCTCGCTTCTGAGCTGCGCCAATTCTTTCTCCAGTTCTTCATTTGCCCTCTTCAATTCATCTCGCTCAGCTAACACCTGATTATGCTGTCGAATGGGCACGGTGGTAGGCTCTTCAATCACTGGAGGGCTTTCTGGCTTGGCAGGAAGAAACGACATTCCTATAGCATCGGCTCTGGCTCTGATCCAAGTCACATACGGAGGGTAGGCTTGATTATTGCTTCTCCCCAGCAATGGTTTTCCCTTCTTACTGATACCATTCCAAACTCGCTGAAGCTTAGATAACAGATCCCCCTCTAGAAGACCAGTGAGGTACAGAGATTCCTGCACCTCTTCATCCTTCGGCGGAGCTCTCAAAGCATAAGCAAACTGTCAGACCAACAAAGACGGATTATAGTTTATACAGCCTTTCCTGCCTATCAAAGGCACGTTCGGAAACCCGCTGCAGCTGAAGATAATCTCGGTACCCAACCTATCCCTGTCAAACCAGTCAATATCTTCTGCGGATAGACTCATCAAACGCTCGGACCACTCAGCTGAGGCTGCAGACGAAACAAAGGGACCCCTCTTGGGCAGATGACTATCAAGCCATTTATAAAGCAAGGGCACACAGCAAGAGACGTTCTTACCCCTCTTGTTCTCGTTTTTGTAGTGGACTGAATGGTAGACATCTCCTATCAAGGTAGGGACTGGATTCCCTGAAGCAAAGATGCAAAAAGCGTCGAAGTCCACAAAGTCGGGCATATTGGGGAACAGAATGATGCCATATATGCACAGAGCGAGGATGGCATTGAACACGACCCAACATCCGTCTTTGGCGCACTGCTGAGCCTTTCCCACTAAGAACTGCAAGGAGAAACTAGAACCTTGTTCCAACTAGACAATACCAACTCGGAGGCATCCAGATGAAGTGAAGGAGCTAGACTAGCCAGATCAGGCTCAACATCCATATGAATAAAAGGCATCTGCCTCTTGATAGGCACACCTAACAAATCAGCATATTCCTCTAGCGTAGGTGCGAGAACAAAATCCTGGAAAGTGAAGCATCTCAACGGAGGATCGTAGAACTGCAGCAGAGCGTGCAACCCATTCAACTCGAATGCAGAAGGTTTACGAACCAAACTGAGCAATTTACCGTAAGATTTTTTGAATTCATCTCTCACAGAATCATCTGCTAAAGCAATCAAACCAGTCAGCTGAACCACATCAGGGGCAGGGAGCTTGTAAGCCACGGTCTTCCTCAGAGAACCCATAATAACACAGTAGGAGGCAAGAAATCCTGAATCGGGGAAAACAGTACCTGCAACACAGACACACGTTAATGAAATGCAAATGAGTATGCAAAGCAATGTAAAATGCAATCATGCAGCAGGAGATCAAGGCAATTGTGCTGTGGAGATTCTGTATCAACAAAACCATAATCCTGCTCTATCAAGAACAACCACTTTCTCTGATAAGAAGAAAACCCTGGTATCAGACCACAAATCTGCTCTGTCAAGAACACACACACATAGGACCATAAATCTGCTCTGTCAAGAACAAACATCTGATAATAAGGACCTCTGATACAGGACCAAAACGCTGCTCTGTCAAGAACAAACATATATCTGATGATGAGACCCTCTGATACAGGACCAAAAACTCTGCTCTGTCAAGAACAAACATACATCTGATGATGAGACCCTCTGATACAGGACCAAAAAACTCTGCTCTGTCAAGAACAAATACATCTGACAATAAGGCCCTCTGATACAGGACCAAAACTCTGCTCTATCAAGAACAAATACATCTGATCATGGGACCTTCTGATCCCAATCATAAAACCTGCTCTGTCAAGAACAAATACATCTGATGATGAGACCCTCTGATCCCAATCATAAACCTGCTCTGTCAAGAACAAATACATCTGATAATAAGGCCCTCTGATACAGGACCAAAACTCTGCTCTATCAAGAACAAATATACATCTGCAGATGAGATCCTCAGATCCCAATCAAAACTGATCCACTATCAAGAAAACCAGGTAGTCTGAAGGTCAAAGTTTCCTGCAATAAACCCAACCCTGCTCACAGGTATGGACCTAAACTGACTCAAGTTCGGCATCCTATGCGGTCATCAGCGTCACAAACATTCAAGAGGGGTGATACGATAGCCAGAAGGTGTGGCATCACCAGCTCATGAAGCGGCCTCACTCGGCTGAATTCCAAATGATCGGTCCCCAGAGTCAACAATCCTCCAAACCAACAACCCCCTCAACCCAAAGGGTTGAAAAAGAATTCAACCGGGAGAACCTCGTCTGAGCGTGGATTTCATGAGACACTAGTGCCTGCCAAGCAAGCACGCGCCCACTAATTTCCACAACTAATGTTATGTTTACTCAAGCCTGGGTCTGGCTTCTCACTCATACCGAAAATAAAGTGCGGGAAGTAAAGTGCGATAAATAAACACAACCCAACAAGTAATCCTACAAGCGCTAGGATTGACTCTCGCAGGGGACGTCGGATCCCTAAACTGACTCGCATTCGGGACGTTGGATCCCAGGAAACTATCAAGTCCCCAGCAGAGTCGCCAGCTGTCGCTTCCGCGAAAATAAGGTGTCGGCAAAACAGAAGAGTCGCCACCTTTCGTTATTTATCCCTCAGAACGGGAAAGGAAACGATCGGAAAAACCTGACGAAAAGGTATAAGGCAAGGTCATCGCAACCGTTGTCTGGGTTCGGGAGTCGGTTACGCAAGGGGAAGGTATTAGCACCCCTCACGTCCGTCGTACTCGACGGGATCCACGCTTGTTGTGTTTACTGGATGAGTTGGTTC
This sequence comes from Lathyrus sativus, assembly GCA_963859935.3. Taxonomy (NCBI): domain Eukaryota; kingdom Viridiplantae; phylum Streptophyta; class Magnoliopsida; order Fabales; family Fabaceae; genus Lathyrus; species Lathyrus sativus. The sequence goes on along the minus strand of OZ012739.1, from coordinate 202,411,685 downwards.
ATCTATCTACCTATCAAGGCTGGCTTAAACAGAAAAGAAAAAGGACTCGGCAAAGCGTCGCGCTTTATGCCTATGTATTCTCATCAAAGAATGAGAAATCAGAGTCAACGTAGTTCGACTAACTACGGGTTACGGGTGAGGTGGCTCGCCAATACGTCAGTATTGTGCCTACGTACTCTCAACAGGCTTGAGAGATCAGAGCTTACGTAGTTCGAGATAATACGGATTACAGGGATTCAGATTCATCTGTTTTATCAAGTAGGGTTAAACAGCAGTTCCAACAGTTAGGGACAAATCCTGTTTGCGTTGGCGCTGAAGTTTAACGACACTCTTTTCTTCAGAAAAGCTTCCTTTGACTTATGGGCCCACGGGGCAAAAAGGTTTGAAGTTTGTTTTCTGTCTTTTACGAAAGAAGTGTTTTTTATTGTGTTTGCAATTTCAATCGTACTAAAGACTATGACCTGAGAGTGAATGTGTCGCATGTCACCCAAAGGGTGCCATACTATCCAGACTGTTGAAAAGAAGCTCTCCAACAATCCTTTCTCAGATAGCTTAAGGCTTGTAACGTACGAAAGAAATCATTCATGATTACTGTATCTTAAGTTGTTTTGAGATGAGAAGAGAACAGGCTCAACTAAGGGGAGACTATCAAGTCCTACTGTTGTCATCCCAAGGATTCATCCTATGGTTGAGGTTTGAAACAAGGGAACTCCTAGAAGTTATCATGCATAGGTTTCAACCTAAAATTCTATCATCACTTCCTTATCAAAGGAAATGAGAGTCCTAAGGGATCATATCAATGATAAACAGAAACAGATAAAGCATCAACTTAAATAGTAAACAGATATATAGTAAAATGCATGCAATGCAAGTGAGGGAGGAAATGTGTGTGGGGTGTCAGCCTCCACAAGCTCATCTCAACCTCAAGCCAGAATGAATAACAGTAATCATACAGCAACAATAACAACATGCTATCAAGCAGAATATAAGAGACTGTAATCATACAGAAGAAAATAAAATGCTGTCAAGCAAACACAAACCACATGGGCAAGGAAGTTGGGCTCTACCGAATACCCGCAAGCAAAGCCATACAGTAAAAATACAAGCAGAGGGAGCAACTCAACCTCTAGTGCAATCATGCTCCTAGATTAAAGTCAGTCTAATCATTAACTTATTCTAATGCATCAATCAAGTCAAACAAGCCACCTCAATACAGAAAAGAAAACAGACAAGAAAGCAGATCAACAACTCTTCCTCATCCAAGCTACAACTCTTCTGTAAGCAACCCAGTCTTCAGACTTCAATCACCCTTCAAGGCTATCAGCTCACTGACAAGTATCAACTTGCTTCTAAGGTCTCAATCCACCAAACATAAGTTTCAACTTATCCTCCTTCTTCAAGCTTCAGCTCCTTAGTCAATTCCACCTTCAGGCTTCACTTCTAACTGCAGGTATCAACCTGATTCCTTCAGGGACTCAGTGTATCAACATAAGTATCAACTTATCCTTCATTCCTCAAGCCTCAGCTCTTCCCTCAATCTCAATTTAATCCTCTTCACAAGTGTCAACTCAGTCTTCAAGCTTCAGCTCTCTTTGCTTTACCAGTCTCAACTTGGTCTTCTTCTCCTACAAGCTTCAGCTTCTCAGAGTAATCTTTAATCACATGGAGGTGTCAACTTTATCCTTCAACCCTTTAAGCCTCAGCTCTTCCCTCAATCTTCATTGAATCTTCAAGTGTCAACTTGGTCTTCAAGCTCTTCAAGCTTTAGCTGCAATGGCAATGCTCAAGGAATCATCCTCTTCCACACTCTTCAGTGAAGTCCTCATCTTCAAACTCAAGTCCAACATCTTTCAAGATACTCAAACCAGAAGACAATTGATTTAACAGGATGAGTGGAAATGATAAACAACTTATTGACAATAAAAGGAAGCCTGTAAGGGTTCATCATTATGAGAGACTGGTTCCCTCAAAGTTCTACTTCCCAGATAAAGCCACTCATCCTTCCAAAGGAAGGATGTGAATATCATAGAAGTACTTTTAGTCATTGGGTGGAATGGAAGCACAAGATGCTTTCCATATTTGTGAAAGAAATCATTCTAACTATAAGGCTCTCCCTATGTCTCCTATCTCCTAAACCTTCACCAGACACCTTCAGACACAAGCAATTCCAAAGCTCTAAGCAACTTCAAGCAACTTCAAGCATCCTCACCTTGTCTTTAACTTGTCTTCATTCTCAACAAAAGGCAAACCGAGCAAAAAACCCTAATCTAAGGGGACTAAGGAAGTTAAACTAGTTGAATTAGTAAGTTAGGATCACCTAAAACCTAGTACTAAAGTTAGTCCTAACTAAAATACTAAAACCAATTGTAAAATCCTACAAAAATGACTATGGGAACCTAGGTCAATCATGACTCTACCACATTAATTCCAGAGATCAAATCATCAAATTAGATCTAGAACTAAATTCTACATTACAAGGTACTAAACCTAAACCCTAAAAGGAAGCATCTAAATATCAATCTAGGAAGCACACCTATTTTCATCACAAAAATGTTAGAAAAATACTATGGGAGCATACATGTCTAACCTAATCACACACAAAAACTTAGGATCAAAATCATCACCACATGATCACACAAAATTCCACAAAAATATGTATCAAACATAACCATTTTAATATCAATTAAAATATAAAATTCCCATAAAATCAGAAAATGCATGAACTAAAAATATTTTTTCTGTAAAAAATACTAGACTCAATCATGAGTAAAATGCAAAAAGAATGGGATTTATTGGATTAATTTTCAATTTATTATGAATTTTCCAAGAACCATGGATAAAATGAAAATTAAAAGAAAATCGATGGAAATTAATCACACGCGCGGTGCAAATAGAAATAAAACACAGTTCAAACTATGGATTGGGCCTTCAGGGGGGTGTGGATATCAATTATTTCACTAAACCCAGCATCAGCTACTAAATGAAATGCAGTGTTTCATTTATTCAGATCCTTCACAACTTGAAATTAAAACGTGGCCATTGGATCAAGCTTCTAGTCAAAGTCCAACCCCCATCCAACGGTGCTAACATCATCTTCTACCTTTGAACCAAAAATGGAGGGAGAACTCCATTGAAACAGAGCTCAAACCTCAACCTTCTCCTCACTCTGGCTCCCTCAAATCTCCATCAAAATCCATGATCTAAAGCACTAACTCACTCTAAATCTCTCCCTGATTCTAACCGTAGCCTTAGAATTCACTGAATCAACCTCTAACCTAAAACACGATCAAGAACCAAAATTATGCTCTGACCTCAGTTGTCACCATTCTTCAAAGTGAAAGGTTCAAAATGTTCACCAGGTTACACTGATCAATTCTTGCTATGATACTCATATTATCTCTCAATATCCAGCATGTTCTTGATCGAAACAGAAATTGTGTCACCTCATTGATCATCATGAAATCTTCTCTAAGTTTCCAGAAATGATCTCCTAACCACATACTATTGATCTAACCTAACAAATTGCCCTAATTCTTCCTAAATTAAGGTGAGGGATGAAAGTTACCAACCTGTGAATTCTTGAGTAACAGATGCACCAAATCTTCACTTCAAGCTCTCAAACCTTCCAAAATCATTCAGTGCATCAAGTTCTTGCTTCTGTATGCAAGAGAATTGATGGAAAAATCCTGGAACTCCAAACTCGATAATGACTTGCTGGTGCTGAAATTCAATGGCAAGAACACGATTCTTCAAGGCTTTGGCTATGGAATTGATCTGGAATCATTCAGTATCCTCCATAGAAGTTGTTGAAATCAAAAGAAAGGAAGAAAATGGTGTGGAATGCAGAATTCGATTTCAATTTGCAATGAACAAAGTGAAATTGCACACTCTCTTCTCTCAATCAATTCTCACCAACCTTTCACTCAAACCCCATCTAATCAATATATAGAACATGTTGGACCTCTCTAGATCCTTCTGGAATCGTCCAAGGAGATATTGAGTTTCTCATGTCATCCAAAATCTCATCTCATGCCAAACTCACCCCAATTCTGTTTCCCTTGTTGCAGCAGCTTGTAATGATCCCAAAATCTCCCCAAGTGAGATATTAGAGGTGTTACAAGGCCTTGGCAGCTTGTGTATTGATCTCTCATGTGTTTTGCAAATGTTACTTAATATGCAAGTAATCACTTTTCAAAGCAAGTCCATAAATTGAATCTCAACTCAAAAATGTGGCTAAACCAATGTTCTTAAAATGTTTTCTAGAGTCAAAATGATATATTACATGCCATGGTTTGGATATGTAGGTTGAAAATATCAATTTCCAACTTTGGTTTATTTAACTTATGCCTTTATTTTAGGTCATTTTTGAAAATTTGAGCTACAAGCATTTCCATCATCTCATGACCTCCTTACTAGCCTTAAAACATCATTTTGAACAAGTTTGATGTTGAAGATGTTTCCATTTGAAGCTTAGAAATAGGAGTTATGGCTTTATGGTTGAAATGACCTGTAATCTCCAAATGACCAAAATGCCCTTGACTTGTCAAAGCCATAACTTGAGTTATACAAATCCTATCAAGGACTTCTAGTACTCTCTAGAAAGCTAAGAGGATAAGGAACAACATTCATGTTGACCAAAAGTTGATAGGAATCATCCTTCTTAGGCAAAGGTTTGATGCAAGTTGGGTAACATTCAAGGCCCCAGATTCACATACCTCAGATGACCTGTAAATTGTCAAAGTCATAACTTGAGCTCTACAAATCCTATAAAGGACTTCTAGTACTCAAATTAAAGCTAAGAACAAGCTCTACAACATTCATATTGGGGGAAAGATGAGATGACAATCACATCTTGAGCTAAACTGCCTTGAAGATAGGGGTCAAACTAGGGGATTTTACACTATCAAGCCTCAGAAACCCTAGCTTGAAACTTCTCAAACTGTTCAATCATGATGAGTTAACCTTGGAATCATCCTTATAGCATCTCAATGCATCAATCCATGATCACATGGCCCTTGAATTAGGTCTCAACCTTGTTCACATCATCAGTTGACCTAGGGTTGACCCAGTCACACCCTAGCTGCACCACTCATGGCTGAGCCTTCTTAATCTTGCACAATGACCTATCTAGGCCTCATGATGGCTTTCAAGACATCTCATAAGCTCTCTCAAGGCTTCAAGTCCACATTCTTGGCTTCAGAATCATCTGAGGAGCTCCCACAACTCTCAAGTTAGGAGGCACACAACTTTGGTTTCAACCACTCACTCTGAGGATCTTTTGACTTCTCTGACAAGGATATCAACCCTTGAACATTTGGATAACCTTCTTAGCTAGCTTCAAACTCTTGTGTAGCTCTTGATTGGCAATCATGCCTCTTGATCTCCTGCATACATGTTAATGAAATGCAAATGATAATGCTAATGTGAATGAAATGAAACACAAACTAGGTAAAGAAATGTTGGTCAAATTTTGGGGTGCAACAGTTGCCCCTATTCAAATGGCTTGAACCTGACTGGGTGTGAAGCGAACGGCTCTCAACCAATCAAGGTGCGAGACTGTTGAATACCGACAAACCCGAAAATTTGCCAACTGCACAAGTACACGGTACTCTGATGGGAACAAATCTTCGAAAACTGAAACATTAGCTGCACGACAACTAGCTGGGGGATTGGTCACACGGTAACCAGTGATACATGGTCGATCATGCCGTCAGGCATCAAGATTTCTCGGGACTCATTAGGTCAACAATCAAGTTAAATCACACCATCGGGCATTCAATGAAATCTTTGGGCGTCAGCCGGACTTCATCAGCAAGTCGGGAATAGAATTCTTGGTCAATCATGAACCAAATGGGGACATCCAAACTTCTGCCATCGGGAACTCCGCATCCGCTGGGAGAACTGCTTCGCCAATACGATCGGACTTCAATCATCAAGTCTTCAAGGGAAGTTTCAACTTCGCTGTTCAGAAACCTGCTAGGGATGACACATCTCCGTTGGGGATTCTGGAGAACTATCAAGTAACTCTGCTTCGGGGATCCAGAAATCATTCTGGGTGAATCATCTCTGCTGAGGACATCAAGAATCATCTTGGACAAATAACTCCGCGGGGACTTCAAGAATCATCCCGAACCAATAACTATGCTGGAGATTTCAGGAATCATCCCGAGAAAATGCTCTGCCGGGGACTCTAAGCATCAACTTGAGCAACCCTCTCTGGAGACTTCACAGGGGATTTTAAGAATCATCTTAAGCAAATGACTTCGCTGGGGAATTCAAGAATCATCTTGAGCAAGCGACTCTGCGGAGGAACACCTGCAAAACAAGAACGGTAACGACCTAGCTCATGTTTAGTATGCATATGCTTTGACAACGACGCAATGCCCCACACGGTGGAAATGCTACGCGTTTATGATAGATGTTATGCAATCATGCAAAATGCTGCGATCCCGTCAGCAAAATGAATGCTGAAGGGAGAATCCTCCTGTCCAGGAGAAAGAACCACTCTAGTGGACGAAGGAATCATCCTGCCAAGGAGAAGAAGTCACGCTAATCTCAATCGGACTCTGCATGGGGAAGCAAACTTCAGTTGACTGCTGCAGGGGAACGAAGCTCTATGAGAACCTGGACCTGCTGAGGCGAGCGATGTCAATCGCAGAAATAAACTGCGGAGCCTTCGCGACCAGAGCTTTCCTGGAGGTAACGACTCCGGTGGGGAAATACGGCATCAGCTATTCAACATTCTACTGGGGAGAACCAATCATGGCCCAAACTGCTTTCCAAGGACTCGACTCTCTTGGGAATCTACAAACTCAGCTGGGGAAGAAGAAATCATCCTGCTTGATGGGGAGAGTACGACTCTGTGGGGAATCTCAATTCTGCTGGAGACTTCAGTCTGGAACTATCAATTGCTGCACACTTTAGTGTATGACTCAACTGGGGAGATGGCATTCCTTCAGGATGTATCTGATTGGGGAGAGAATCTTCTCTGCTTGGGGAGACATATCAATGCTTACGATCTCATGTTCAGGCTCTGCGGGGAGAGGCTACTGAACTTGCTGGAGAGGAAGGAATCATCCTGCTTGGGGACGCGTACGACGTACTGCCTGGAATATGCTACACCTGTAACAACACTAACAAACAGACAAGATACCCTTCTCAAAGGGACCTATCAAGGTTATCATCTTGTGACAATGTTTAAGTAATTCATTGTTTCAACAATCAGTGGCCTAGGCCAGTAAGTTTATGTATGCGTATTTTGTCACAAACATTGGCGTTCTTTTTCGCAAACAAAACAGATAAATGCTAAACAGACAAACAGAATTGCTGAATAGTATACATTTCATTGATAACGAACCCCTGAATGGGTAAAAATGTTTTACAACAGAGGCAAGCTCCTGGAATGAGGAAGCTGCACAAAAAAGTAAAAACATAAATATACATCAGTATATACAAATGTCGGCAACGAGGCGTACACAAACACCATGAGTTGATCCCTCTATGACCCACTCGACTTCGATACTTCTCCGAGGCTTCAGCTTCAGAAGAGATTGATTCAGATAAACGGCCCTCAGGTCTTCCAAACCACTAAACAAATACAGTCCACACGCGGAACACAGTCATTTGCTTTTTCAAATCCCTAACTTTTGCCTGAATCGCCCTTTCAGGTTTTCGATTCACCGGGATACCCTTTTTTGCCAAAGTCGCCCTTTCGGGTTTTCGACTTTGCGGGTTTACATTCTTTTCTTTTATATCCCTAATTTTTGCCCGAACCTTTTTCCTTTTTTATGGTTCACCGGGATGCGCCATTTTTGCCTGGATATTCTTTTTCTTTCCAGCGGGTCATTTTTTAAGAAAAGTATTTTTTAACTGCGTCCGCGTTCACCGGGGATGCAAAATCTTCACCATCCATCATGGATAACAACAAAGCTCCTCCCGAGAAGACCTTGCTGACGACGTACGGACCTTTGTAATTGGGAGTCCACTTGCCCCAGTGATCAGAGTGTGGAGGAAGAATCTTCTTCAGGACGAGATCACCCGTCTGAAAGCTTCTAGGACGCACCTTCTTATCATAAGCTTTCTTCATTCGGCTTTGGTACAGACAACCATGCGCAATCGAGGCTAACCTCTTCTCGTCCATCAGGATGAGTTGGTTTAGTCGGTTCTTAATCTATTCTGCCTCATCGAGTTTCACGTCAACCAAAACTCGCAAAGAAGGGATCTCCACTTTTAACGGTAAGACAACCTCCATACCGTACACAAAGGAGAAAGGAGTTGCCCCGGTTGACGTACGTACCGTTGTACGATAACCGTGCAGTGCAAATGGCAGCATCGCGTGCCAATCTTTGTAGGTCACAACCATCTTCTGAACAATCTTCTTTATGTTCTTATTGGCCGCTTCAACGACGCCATTCATCTTCGGCCGGTAAGGAGATGAGTTGTGGTGTTCAATCTTGAAACTCTAGCACAGCTCCTTCATCATCTTGTTATTCAGATTCGAACCATTATAAGTAATGATCCGTTCGGGAACTCCGTAACGACAGATGATATCCCTCTTTATGAATTTAGCCACCACCTGCTTGGTCACATTAGCGTATGAGGCTGCCTCCACCCACTTGGTGAAGTAGTCGATGGCTACTAGAATAAAGCGATGACCGTTAGATGTAGTGGGCTCGATCTTGCCTATCATGTCGATGCCCCACATGGAGAACGGCCACGGGGAGGACATGACATTTAACGGGCACGGCGGCACATGAACTTTATCAGCATAAATCTGGCATTTATGACATCTCTTCGCGAATTTAAAGCAATCCGATTCCATCGTCAGCCAGTAATATCCTACTCTCAGGATCTTCCTTGTTATAGCATGCCCGCCGGCGTGCGTACCAAATGTGCCTTCATGGACTTCTTCCATGAGCATACTCGCTTCTTTATCATCTACACATCTGAGTAGCACGAGATCGTGGTTTATTTTATACAAAACTCCATCAGGATTGAGATAAAAATTTCCAGACAGCCTCCTCAGAGTCTTCTTATCCTGGGTTGACGCACCCGCAGGATACTCCTTAGTCATAAGGAAAGTCTGGATGTCATGGAACCATGGCTTGCCGTCGGAGGCTTCCTCGATTGCAAAGACGAATGCAGGTCTATCAAGACGAGAAAGGACAATTCTTGGAGCTTCATTCTAAAAATTGACTTTATACATCGAAGCCAACGTGGCTAAGGCATCAGCCATCTGGTTCTCGGCCATGGGCACATGATGGAGTTCCACTCGATCAAAGAACGGAAGCAGCCTTCTGGCATAGTTCATGTACGGCACCAAATTCGATTGACGACTCTCCCACTCCCTTTTAATCTGGTTAATCACAAGCCCCGAGTCACCATATACGTCTAGGTTCTTGATTCTCAAATCAATTGCTTCTTCTAGACCCATGATGCATGCTTCGTACTCCACTTCATTATTGGTGACCGGAAACGTCAGTCTAGCCGTGAACGGGATGTGGGATCCGTGGGGAGTCGTGATGATCACCCCAATGCCACTTCCATAAGATTTAACCGCCCCGTCAAATATCAATTTCCACTGGGACTTCCTATCTGGCCCCTCGTCGGGCAACGGTTCATCGCAGTCTTTCGCTTTGAGAAACATGATATCCTCATCAGGGAATTCAAATTTCATCGGCTGGTAATCTTCGATCGGCTGTTCGGCAAGGTATTCAGACAATACGCTTCCCTTAATGGCCTTTTGGGAAACATACTGAATGTCATATTCTGTCAACACCATTTGCCATCTGACAATTCTGCCCGAAAGCGCTTGCTTCTCTAAGACGTACTTGATCGGATCCATCTTCGAAATTAGCATGGTGGTGTGATTGAGCATGTACTGTCGTAAACGTTTGGCAGCCCAGGCTAGTGCACAACACATCTTCTCCAGCATCGAGTAGCGAGATTCACAGTCTGTGAACCTTTTACTCAAATAGTAAATGGCATGCTCCTTTCTGCCTGTCTCGTCGTGCTGACCGAGAACACACCCCATACTATTCTCAAGAACTATCAAGTACATGATTAAGGGCCGTCCAACCACTGGGGGTATCAAGATCGGAGGTTCCTGCAGATACTGTTTTATCTTATCGAATGCCTTCTGGCAATCCTCGTTCCAGATAATCGCCTGATCTTTCTTTAGTAGTCTGAACATCGGTTCACACGTGGCCGTGAGCTGAGAGATATACCTTGCAATGTAGTTTATCCGGCCTAGGAAACCAAGAACTTCTTTTTTTGATTTTGGCATTGGCATTTCTTGTATCGCTTTAATCTTCGCAGGATCAACCTCGATGCCTCTTTCACTCACGATAAACCCCAGTAACTTTCTGGACCGTACTTCGAAAGTACACTTGTTAGGATTCAGCCTCAACCTGAACTTCCTAAGCCTCTAAAAAAGCTTCAGCAAATTGACCAGATGTCCCTCCTCCGTTTGGGACTTCGCAATCATGTCATCAACATAGACTTCAATCTCATGATGAATCATGTCATGAAACAAAGTAACCATTGCTCGTTGGTAAGTGGCCCCTGCGTTCTTCATACCGAAAGGCATTACCTTGTAGCAGACCGTTCTCCAGGGAGTGATAAACGTAGTATTCTCCATGTCCTCCGGCGCCATCTTAATCTGGTTGTAACCGGAGAAGCCATCCATGAACGGAAACACGGAGAACTGAGCTGTATTGTCGACCAACACATCAATATGAGGCAGCGGGAAATCATATTTAGGGCTCGCCCTATTCAAATCCCGATAATCGACGCACATTCGTACCTTACCATCCTTCTTCGGTACAGGCACTATGTTGGCGACCCACAGAGGGTAAGTAGTGACCGCTAAGAAGCCAGCATCAAGCTGTTTCTGCACTTCTTCTTTGATCTTAACGGCTATATCTGGTCGTGTCCTCCTAAGCTTCTGCTTGACGGGGGGGCAATCTTCTCGCAGCGGCAAGTGGTGGACCACGATGTCAGTGTCAAGTCCGGGCATATCTTTGTATGACCAAGCAAAGACGTCACTATACTCTCTTAGCATCTCGACCAATCTTCGCTTGACATCACTCTGCAATGCAGCCCTTATCCTGACGTTCCTGACTAGTTCTTCAGAACCCAGATTCACAATCTCGATCTCCTCCTCATGAGGCAGAATAACTTTCTCTTCTTGTTTCAACAAGCGGGCCAACTTTTCAGGAAGGTCTTCGTCTTCATCAATCTCTTCTTCGGCTTGATAGATCGGGCAATCGAAGTCGAAGTGAGTCGTAGAAGGTCCAGAGTCGATGTCATCTGCTATGTGGATCCTGCAATAACAAGGGTTAAGCTTAAAACAAGGATATGCAGGTTAGCACAAATCCCATTTCCATTTTATTGTTTTTCAAAACAAATATAAAACAGGAATATCAGAGATCACAATATTTGAATACGAAGAAAAACGCCTTTTGATTTATTGATAAAATGCATGTACATAATCGAACGGGGCCCTGACAATAAAACCACTATGCCCTGGGTAGGACATAGGGTTGTACAATGATTGGAAAAAGTAAATCATTACTCTTTGCTTGTCATCTGGATGATATCCTTGACGGACCAGTTGGTAAGGCCCTCGCCTGGCTTGCTTGGCTGGATCCAAGAGTCGAGGTCACAGTCGATATCTCCGCTGTCTTCAGACACCGTGTTGATGCTTTCAAATATACATCTGCAGATGAGATCCTTAGATCCCAATCAAAACTGATCCACTATCAAAAAAACCAGGTAGTCTGAAGGTCAAAGTTTCCTGCAATAAACCCAACCCTGCTCACAGGTATGGACCTAAACTGACTAAAGTTCGGCATCCTATGCGGTCATCAGCGTCACAGACATTCAAGAGGGGTGATACGATACCCAGAAGGTGTGGCATCACCAGCTCATGAAGCGGCCTCACTCGGCTGAATTCCAAATGATCGGTCCCCAGAGTCAACAATCCTCCAAACCAACAACCCCCTCAACCCAAAGGGTTGAAAAAGAAGTCAACCGGGAGAACCTCGTCTGAGCGTGGATTTCATGAGACACTAGTGCCTGCCAAGCAAGCACGCGCCCACTAATTTCCACAACTAATGCTATGTTCACTCAAGCTTGGGTCTGGCTTCTCACTCATACCGAAAATAAAGTGCGGGAAGTAAAGTGCGATAAATAAACACAACCCAACAAGTAATCCTACAAGCGCTAGGATTGACTCTCGCAGGGGACGTCGGATCCCCAAACTGACTCGCATTCGGGACGTTGGATCCCAGGAAACTATCAAGTCCCCAGCAGAGTCGCCAGCTGTCGCTTCCGCGAAAATAAGGTTCCGGCAAAACAGAAGAGTCGCCACCTTTCGTTATTTATCCCTCAGGACGGGAAAGGAAACGATCGGAAAAACCTGACGAAAAGGTATAAGGCAAGGTCATCGCAACCGTTGTCTGGGTTCGGGAGTCGGTTACGCAAGGGGAAGGTATTAGCACCCCTCACGTCCGTCGTACTCGACAGGATCCACGCTTGTTGTGTTTACTGGACGAGTTGGTTCATCTATCTACCTATCAAGGCTGGCTTAAACAGAAAAGAAAAAGGACTCGGCAAAGCGTCGCGCTTTATGCCTACGTATTCTCATCAAAGAATGAGAAATCAGAGTCAACGTAGTTCGACTAACTACGGGTTACGGGGGAGGTGGCTCGCCAATACGTCAGTAATGTGCCTACGTACTCTCAACAAGCTTGAGAGATCAGAGCTTACGTAGTTCGGGATAATACGGATTACGGGGATTCAGATTCATCTGTTTTATCGAGTAGGGTTAAACAGCAGTTCCAGCAGTTAGGGACAAAGCCTGTTTGCGTTGGCGCTGAAGTTTAACGACACTCTTTTCTTCAGAAAAGCTTCCTTTGACTTATGGGCCCACGGGGCAAAAAGGTTTGAAGTTTGTTTTCTGTCTTTTACGAAAGAAGTGTTTTTTATTGTGTTTGCAATTTCAATCGTACTAAAGACTATGACCTGAGAGTGAATGTGTCGCATGTCCCCCAAAGGGAACTCCTAGAAGTTATCATGCATAGGTTTCAACCTAAAGTTCTATCATCACTTCCTTATCAAATGAAATAAGAGTCCTAAGGGATCATATCAATGATAAACAGAAACAGATAAAACATCAGCTTAAACAGTAAACAGATATACAGTAAAATGCATGCAATGCAAGTGAGGGAGGAAATGTGTGTGGGGTGTCAGCCTCCACAAGCTCATCTTAACCTCAAGCCAGAATGAATAACAGTAATCATACAACAACAATAACAACATGCTATCAAGCAGAATATAAGAGACTGTAATCATACAAAAGAAAATAAAATGCTGTCAAGAAAACACAAACCACATGGGCAAGGGAGCTGGGCTCTACCGAATACCCGCAAGCAAAGCCATACAGTAAAAATACAAGCAGAGGGAGCAACTCAACCTCTAGTGCAATCATGCTCCTAGATTAAAGTCAATCTAATCATGGACTTATTCTAATGCATCAAGCAAGTCAAACAAGTCACCTCAATACAGAAAAGAAAACAGACAAGAAAGTAGATCAACAACTCTTCCTCATCCAAGCTACAACTCTTCTGTCAGCAACCCAGTCTTCAGACTTCAATCACCCTTCAAGGCTATCAGCTTCACTGACAAGTATCAACTTGCTTCTAAGGTCTCAATCCACCAAACATAAGTTTCAACTTATCCTCCTTCTTCAAGCTTCAGCTCCTTAGTCAATTCCACCTTCAGACTTCACTCCTAACTGCAGGTATCAACCTAATTCCTTCAGGGACTCAGTGTATCAACATAAGTATCAACTTATCCTTCATTCCTCAAGCCTCAGCTCTTCCCTCAATCTCAATTTGATCCTCTTCACAAGTGTCAACTCAATCTTCAAGCTTCAGCTCTCTTTGCTTTACCAGTCTCAACTTGGTCTTCTTCTCCTACAAGCTTCAGCTTCTCAGAGTAATCTTTAATCACATGGAGGTTTCAACTTTATCCTTCAACCCTTTAAGCCTCAGCTCTTCCCTCAATCTTCATTGAATCTTCAAGTGTCAACTTGGTCTTTAAGCTCTTCAAGCTTTAGCTGCAATGGCAATGCTCAAGGAATCATCCTCTTCCACACTCTTCAGTGAAGTCCTCATCTTCAAACTCAAGTCCAACATCTTTCAAGATACTCAAACCAGAAGACAATTGATTTAATAGGATGAGTGGAAATGATAAACAACTTATTGACAACCAAAGGAAGCCTGTAAGGGTTCATCATTATGAGAGACTGGTTCTCTCAAAGTTCTACTTCCCAGATAAAGCCACTCATCCTTCCAAAGGAGGGATGTGAATATCTGAGAAGGACTTTTAGTCATTGGGAGGAATGGAAGCACAAGATGCTTTCCATATTTGTGAAAGAAATCATTCTAACTATAAGGCTCTCCCTATGTCTCCTATCTCCTAAACCTTCATCAGACACCTTCAGGCACAAGCAATTCCAAAGCTCCAAGAAACTTCAAGCAACTTAAAGCATCCTCACCTTGTCTTTAAATTGTCTTCAATCTCAACCAAAGGCAAACCAAGCAAAAAACCCTAATCTAATGGGACTAAGGAAGTTAAACTAGTTGAATTAGTAAGTTAGGATCACCTAAAACCTAGTACTAAAGTTAGTCCTAAATAAAATACTAAAACCAATTGTAAAATCCTACAAAAATGACTATGGGAACCTAGGACAATCATGGCTCTACCACATTAATTCCAGAGATCAAATCATCAAATTAGATCTAGAACTAAATTCTACATTACAAGGTACTAAACCTAAACCCTAAAAGGAAGCATCTAAATATCAATCTAGGAAGCACACCTATTTTCATCACAAAAATGTGAGAAAAATACTATGGGAGCATACATGTCTAACCTAATCACACACAAAAAATTAGGATCAAAATCATCACCACATGATCACACAAAATTCCACAAAAATATGTATCAAACATAACCATTTTAATATCAATTAAAATATAAAATTCCCATAAAATCATAAAATGCATGAACCAAAAATATTTTTTCTCTAAAAAATACTACACTCAATCATGAGTAAAATGCAAAAACAATGGGATTGATTGGATTAATTTTCAATTTATTATGAATTTTCCAAGAACCATGGATAAAATGAAAATTAAAAGAAAATCAATGGAAATTAATCACACGCGCGGTGCAAATAGAAATAAAACACAGTTCAAACTATGGATTAGGCCTTCAGGGGGTGTGGATATCAATTATTTCACTAAGCCCAGCATCAGCTACTAAATGAAACGCAGCGTTTCATTTATTCAGATCCTTCACAACTTGAAATTAAAACATGGCCATTGGATAAAGCTTCTAGTCAAAGTCCAACCCCCATCCAACGGTGCTAACATCATCTTCTACCTTTGAACCAAAAATGGAGGGAGAACTCCATTGAAACAGAGCTCCAACCTCAACCTTCTCCTCACTCGGGCTCCCTCAAATCTCCATCAAAATCCATGATCTAAAGCACTAACTCACTCTAAATCTCTCCCTGATTCTAACCCTAGCCTCAGAATTCACTGAATCAACCTATAACCTAAAACACGATCAAGAACCAAAATTATGCTCTGACCTCATTTGTCACCATTCTTCAAATTGAAAGGTTCAAAATGTTCACCAGGTTACACTGATCAATTCTTGCTATGATACTCATATTATCTCTCAATATCCAGCATGTTCTTGATCCAAACAGAAATTGTGTCACCTCATTGATCATCATGAAATCTTCTCTAAGTTTCTAGAAACGATCTCCTAACCACATACTATTAATCTAACCTAACAAATTGCCCTAATTCTTCCTAAATTAAGGTGAGGGATGAAAGTTACCAACCTGTGAATTCTTGAGTAACAGATGCACCAAATCTTCACTTCAAGCTCTCAAACCTTCCAAAATCATTCAGTGTATCAAGTTCTTGCTTCTGTATGCAAGAGAATTGATGGAAAACGCCTGGAACTCCAAACTCGATAATGACTTGCAGGTGCTGAAATTCAATGGCAAGAACACGATTCTTCAAGGCTTTGGTTATGGAATTGTTCTGGAATCATTCAATATCCTCCATAGAAGTTGTTGAAATCAAAAGAAAGGAAGAAAATGGTGTGGAATGCAGAATTCGATTTCAATTTGCAATGAACAAAGTGAAATTGCACAATCTCTTCTCTCAATCAATTCTCACCAACCTTTCACTCAAACCCCATCTAATCAATATATAGAACATGTTGGACCTCTCTAGATCCTTCTGGAATTGTCCAAGGAGATATTGAGTTTCTCATGTCATCCAAAATCTCATCTCATGCCAAACTCACCCCAATTCTGTTTCCCTTGTTGCAGCAGCTTGTAATGATCCCAAAATCTCCCCAACTGACATATTAGAGGTGTTACAAGGCCTTGGAAGCTTGTGTATTGATCTCTCATGTGTTTTGCAAATGTTACTTAATATGCAAGTAATCACTTTTCAAAGCAAGTCCACAAATTGAATCTCAACTCAAAAATGTGGCTAAACCAATGTTCTTAAAATGTTTTCTAGAGTCAAAATCATATATTACATGCCATGGTTTGGATGTGTAGGTTGAAAATATCAATTTCTAACTTTGGTTTATTTAACTTATGCCTTTATTTTAGGTCATTTTTGCAACTTTGAGCTACAAGCATTTCCATCATTACATGACCTCCTTACTAGCCTTAAAACATCATTTTGAACAAGTTTGATGTTGAATATTTTTCCATTTGAAGCTTGGAAATAGGAGTTATGGCTTTATGGTTGAAATGACCTGTAATCTCCAAATGACCAAAATGCCCTTGACTTGTCAAAGCCATAACTTGAGTTCTACAAATCCTATCAAGTACTTATAGTACTCTCTAGAAACCTAAGAGGATAAGGAACAACATTCACGTTTACCAAATGTTCATAGGAATCATCCTTCTTGGGCAAATGTTTGATGCAAGTTGGGTAACTTTCAAGGCCCCAGATTCACATACCTCAGATGACCTGTAACTTGTCAAAGTCATAACTTGAGCTCTAAAAATCCTATAAAAGACTTCTAGTACTCAAATTAAATCTAAAAACAAGCTCTACAACATTCATTTTGGGGGCAACATGAGATGACAATCACATCTTGAGCTAAACTGCCTTGAAGATAGGGGTCAAACTAGGGGATTTTACACTGTCAAGCCTCAGAAACCCTAGCTTGAAACTTCTCAAACTCTTCAATCATGATGAGTTAACCTTGGAATCATCCTTATAGCATCTCAATTCATCAATCCATGATCACATGGCCCTTGAATTAGGTCTCAACCTTGTTCACATCATCAGTTGACCTAGGGTTCACCCAGTCAAACCCTAGCTGCACCACTCATGGATGAGCCTTCTTAATCTTGCACAATGACCAATCTAGGCCTCATGATGGCTTTCAAGAAATCTCATAAGCTCTCTAAAGGCTTCAAGTCCACATTCTTGGCTTCAGAATCATTTGAGGAGCTCCCACAACTCTCAAGTTAGGTGGCACACAACTTTGGTTTCAACCACTCACTCTAAGGATCTTTTGACTTCTCTAACAAGGATATCAACCCTTTAACATTTGGATAACCTTCTTAGCTAGCTTCAAACTCTTGTGTAGCTCTTGATTGGCAATCATGCCTCTTGATCTCCTGCATACATGTCAATGAAATGCAAATGATAATGCTAATGTGAATGAAATGAAACACAAACTAGGTAAAGAAATGTTGGTCAAATTTTGGGGTGCAACACTTCCTCATTTCAAGAGCTTGCATCTGTTGTAAAACATTTTGCCTATTCAAGGGCTCGTTTATCAATAAACATATACTATTCAGTATTTCTGTTTGTTTGTTTTAGCTTTTATCTATTTTATTTGCGAAAAAAAAAGGCCCGATGTTTTTGATAAAATGCGCATACATAAACTTGCTGGCCTAGGCCGATAATTGTTAAAACATTGAATTACCTAAACATTGTCACGGATGATAACCTTGATAGGTCCCTTTGTGAAGGGTATTTTGTCTGTTTGTTCATTTTGTTGCAGGGTCGTCATCCTCTAGGGAGTATGCCAGATGTATCCTAGGCAGGATCATCATTTCCCCAACTGAATCATGCGCAGAGGTGTATACTCCTTCCCAGCAGTGGGTCAATGTGATGTTTTCTCGTAGAAGACTATCCACAAGTGTTTAGCTCTCGATAGTTCAGACTGAAGTCTCCAGTAGAGTTGAAATTCCCCACAGAGTTGTGTTCTCCCCGGCAAATAGGAGTTATTCCACCGTCTGGTTGCCTATCCTCATCCGAGTTTGCAGTTCCCCAAGAGAGTCGAGTCCTTGGAGGCCGTTCAAGCCGTTATTGGTTTTCCCTAGTAGAGTGTTTAAATAGCTGTTGATGTACTTCCCCATCGGAGTCCGTGTCTCTAGGAAGATTCTATCTGCGAAGGACGTTTAGTTTATTTTTGTGATTGACATCGTTTCCTCAGCAGTTTGGGGTTCGTATACTCAGTTGAGCGAGTACAACTTCTCGTAGAACTTTGTCCCTTGCAGAAAGTCGTCTGGGGTTCGTTTCCCAAGATCGAGTCCAATTGAGATTGGTGTGATTTCTTCTCCTCGACAGGATGATTCCGTCTCCCCATCATAATGGTTCTTTCTCCTTGACAGGAGGGTGTCCTCTTCAGCATTTATTTTGCTGATTTGGTCGTAGCATTTTGCATGATTGCATAGAATCTACACTAAACGCGTAACATTTCCGTCGTGTGGAGCATTACGCCATTATGAATATATGCATGTGAAACATGAGCTAGGTTGTTACCCTCTTTGTGTGAAGGTGTTCCTCAGTAGAGTTATTCGTTCAAGATGATTCTTGAGTTCCTTAGCAGAGTTGTTCATTCAGGATGATTCTTGAGTTCCTCAGCAGAGTTGTTTGTTCAGGATGATTCTTGAAGTCCCCAGCAAAGTTGTTTGTTCAGAATGATTCTTGAGTTCCTCAGCAAAGTTTATTCGTTCAGAATGATTCCGAAATCCCTAGAACAAAGTTACTTGATAGTTCTCCAGAATCCCCAGTGGAGATGTGGCATCCCCAACAGGTTTCAAATAGAGAAATTAAAATTTCCTTGAAGACTTGATGATTGAAGTCCGGCAGCAGTGCCAAACTCCTCCTGACTTACTGATGACGACCGAATGCGATGTCGAAGCAGTGCTCCTAGCTGACGCGGAGTGCCTAACGGCAGAAGATTAAATATCCTTATGGGTTCATGATTGAAAAAGGATTTTATTTCAGACTTACTGACGAAGTCCGGCTGACGCCCGAGAATTTCTGTGAATGCCCGACAGCATAATTAACTTGATTGTCAAAAGTTCCTAATGACCTGATAAGTCCAGAGGAATGCTTCTGCTGCCGTGCTGCGGAATGCCTAACGTCAATATCAGCTATGTATCACTAGTTACCGTGTAAGCAATGATCCCTTGATGAATTGAGGAAGAAGCTGCGGCGAAATCTGATGATCATCATGACGGAGATTTGAGATTAGTCACTCACCAGTGAGTTGCCGCGCAACTATCATTTCAGATTTTGAAGATTGTCCTACCAATTAGATTATCTTTTACTTGGAGGTTGATCCTTCACCAGTTACCGTGTAACCGGTGATCCCTTGATGACTTGAGGACGTAGATGATCATCCTGATGGAGATTTGAGAGTAATCCTTCACCAGTTACTGTGTAACCGATGATCCCTTGAGGACGAAATTCTACAGTGAAATCAGATACGTCAGATCAGTAATTCTCTAGCAAGTTGTCGTGCAACTGTTATTTCAATTTCCGAAGAATTTGTCCCCATCAGAGTATCGTTTACTTGTGCGGTGGACAAATTTCCGGGTTTTTCGGTATTCAACCGTCTTTTAACTTGATTGGTTGGGAGTCATTCGCTTCTCACCCAATCAGGTCCAAGCCGTTTGAATAGGGGTAGGTGTTGCACCCCAAAATTTGCCTAACCTTTTTTTGTACCTAGCTTGTGTTTCATTGCATTCATTCTAGCATTATCATCTGCATTGCATTGACATGTATGCTGGAGATCCAGAGGTATGACTACCAATAAAGGGCTACCAAGTTTATGAAGCTATCTAAGAGGTTTATTCAAGTGTTCAAGGGATGATATCCCCATCAAAGAAGCCAAAGAGTCTCAAAGAGAGTGGTTGAAGCCAAGTGTGTACATCTCCTAACTTGAGGGTTGTGGGGAGGTCATCAGATGATTCTAAATCCATGAAGTTGTACTTGAAGCCTTGAGAGAGCTCATGAGAAGTATTGAAAGTCATTTTGAAGCCTAGGCAAGTCAATATGCAAAGTATATGAAGCTACAACTAAGATTGGTGCAACTAGGGTTTCATCTGGTCAACCCTAGGTCAACTGATTATTTGAAGAAGTTTGAGACCTAATTTCAAGGCCATGTGATCATGTATCAATGTCTTAAGATGACCAAGGGATGATTCCAAGGTCAACTCATCATGAATCAAAAGTGTGAGGAGTTGCTAGGCTAGGGTTGCTAAGCTTGACAGTGTAAAATCCCCTGGTTTGGTGCCTAACTTCAAGACCGCATAACTCAAGATGTGATTTTCATCTCACCTTGACCCTAACATGATTGTTGTAGAGAATTATCATAGCTTTAATTTGAGTACTAGAAGTCCTTGATAGGGTTTATAGAACATAAGTTATGAATCAGACAAGTTACAGGTCATTAGATGGATGTGAATTTGGAGCTTGAAAGTCAACCAACTTGCATGACATTTTTGACCTAGAAAGATGATTCTCATGAACTTTTGACCAACATGAACGTTGTCCCTTATCTTCTTAGCTTTCTAGAAAGTACTAGAAGTCCATGATTGGATTTGTAGAACTCAAGTTATGAGCTTTGCAAGACAAGGGTATATTGGGAATTTGGAATTATATGCCATTTTTGATTATGGGTCAAGTTCACCATCTTAGACACCTCAAATGAACTTTTGTTCAACTTGAAAGTTGTTCAAAATGGTGTGATTTGTCCAACCATGACCCAAGAATTCATTGATATGGTTTAAATTGAGAAGTGAATGAAGAAATTTTCATGAAGGAAGCATTAAAAGGCATAAAAAGATGAAAATTCTTAAATAATTCATTTAGAGGCAAAACATTACAAGTTTGTGCATTTTTTGAAGGTAAAAGGAATTTGGAGCACTTTGACATTTTCACATTTTTAAGTTAAAGTTGGTTTTATGGCATAATGCAAGGTTTCTTAAGAATGAATGTACATAATAAGGATCCACCATTGGTTGGATTCAAGGAACAAATCATGGCCCTTCATCCTCCCTAACACACATGCAATGGATTTGAGTGAGAATGAAGCTGAAACAGGGAGGAAATCGTGCTCTGTCATGAAGGAGTTTTGAAGGAAAATTGAAAAATGGAAATTGGATTTGCAAGCAAGTTGGGCCCCATTTTCAGCCCAAAACAGTTCTATATATTGCCATGATGGAGTTCAGAGCAATTTTGGTGATTGGAAGAGCTTGAATCAGGTAAGAAGCACTTGAAAAGTTACTAACAAAGTGAAAATTGTTTTTCATCTTGGAGGCCATTGCAGAAGGAATTAAAGCTCCTATAATCTTCAGCAAGCATCAATGATCGTTTCTGAGCAAGTTTGATCAAGGTTTGGACGCTGTAGCATCTTTTGTTGAAGCTCAAACCAGGTTTCTTTCTTTTCATAATTATGCTCTGTTGAGAACGAATTAGGATAAATGATGCATGTGGTTAGGTAGAATTTGAACCATAGATGGATTTAGGTTTGGTTTGGAAGCCATTGGTGAAGTCTCTTGATCATGGATGAAATCTTTAGAGATTCGGATTAGGCTTAATCTTGATTGATATCACGTTTTAGTTGTGGATTCTTGACCGGTGATGAGTGTAGAAGAGATCTGTATGCTTTTGGTAGAGTTTGGTGATGATTTGCCAAAACACGTATTTTTTGTTCATGGCTGTATCTGCGTGATCCTTGAGAAAATGAAAAAAAAAATAAGAGCATAATGTTGATCCTTGTGAGGAGACGAGTGGATCTGGATGTTTTTTTGAGGTTTGGTGTTGTCTGATGAGTTGGCCACCGTGAGCCCGCAGGAGAAGACGACCGGAGTCTTCTCCGGCCGCCCTGAGTTTCCCCCCTAGGTTTCAGAGTTTAAAATGAAGAAGATGAAGTGTGAGCCTTTAGATCGTCTTGACTGGCTTGACTTAGTATTAGGATCTAACGCATGAGATCCATTTTGAGAATATTGACCCTTGACCAGAAGAGGTGGCACGCTAATAGACATTGGATTGTAATACTTTTGGTATGGACACTCCTGATTCGAGACTATCGTGTGTTGAAGTCAATGGAGAGCACGTGATCAGTTAGTGAAATGATTCGTTTCATTAAAGGGCTTCTGAGCTACGTGGCACGCGTTGGCCCTTTGGATGCGTGGACTGGTCTAGTGATCTGATGGTCCTGATTATTTCCCAGTTTTTTTAATTATTTTTAATTCTTTTATTTCCTTTTTGATTTTCTTTTATTGCTTTTATCATTTTTAATTCATTAAAAATAGAAATAATGGTCAGAAAAATATGGAAAAAAATCATGATTGATCTTTGGCTTGTCCCTGATTTTTGTATGCAATTTGTTTGAGTTTTTGATAAAATTTCCATTTATTGTCTATTTTTCCATTTTTATTAGTTGATTAAAAGTGTAAAAATGATGGTTTTCTTTTCTGATTTTTGTGCTATTTCTTGGATTTGAATTTAGTGCTGATTTTTTGCATGTGCTATATAGACACCTTGATAGGTTTGTGTGATTTTTCTTGTATTTTTTAGAAGCTTTTAGGTGTAGTTTTCAGATAGATCTTTAGGATCATTCCATGATGGATACCCTTTATCACACCCTTTGAGTTTAGATTTTATTAGAACCTTTAGAATTAGGTTTTGATCCCTTAGCACATTTAGGAAACCCTAGAAATTTTCCTAGCATTTATTGAAGTGATCCTCTATTATTCCCCCATTTTACAAGTTGCTTATGGTTCAGGTGACCCTAACTAGGCTTACTTCATAGATTAGTCTTTAAGATGAACTTTACTAATTCTAAGCTTCAAATCCCTTCTTGATAGAATAGAACTTATGTAGATACCTCTTTAGACCATTGATTAGGCCTTGATAGAGCTTTTGAATCCTTAGTTTAGGTGATCCTTAGAATATAATCATTGAGGTTCCTTAGAAGTTTAAATTAGGTGGATGATTCTTCCTATAAGTTTAGCTTCCCTCAAAATCTTCCTTGCTTAACTAGGATCCTCCTTGTGAGCATGTTTCCTCCTGTGGAGGAATTCATTGCATTTTCAGAAAGGAGTTGAATCTATGCAAGCTTTCTAAGGTAATGGAGTTGGTTGAGTGCCTGTGGTAAGTTCCTGTGGACTTTACCTTGCTTCCCATCTTCATCCTCCTAATCTTCCCTTATCCAATCATCCTAGGAACCTTCTTGGGGTAGCATAGTCCCTCATGTAGGGGAATTTTGCACATCTCCTAAAGGAGTCACACCTCTAAAACTTTCCAAATCCATTGAGTTGGTTGAGTGCCTGTGGTAAGTTCCTGTGGACCTTACCCTTGCTTCCCAATATTCAATTCCTTTCTTTAGGATAGATGCCTTGTTTGATAACTTGTGGAATGAGTTTCTTATTTGTCATAATTCCTTTCCTTCATTCATGATTGAGTGGTGTGTTGCATTAGGGTAGCTCATGTTTAGGATAGTCTAAGTGTAGGTGCATGACTGCATTAAGAGGTGGAGTGGGACTCCCTCTGCTTGCTTGCATTAAGGGTTGAGGTGATCCTCCCCTTCCTTGTGTGTTGTTTTTTTCTTTTTATCTGATGTGTTTGCATTGAAGGGTTGAGGTGACCCTCCCTTTGCTTGATTGTTTTATTTGTTTTCTTTGCTTGATTGCTTAGAGGTTGAGTCTCTCCCTCTACTTGTATTGCTGCATTGCATTTGCATCTTTACTGTTTGCTTTTCTATTTTATCTGCTTTAATGATTTTGGCAGTTGTTTTCTGTTTCCCTTTGACATGATCCCATAGGGCTCTCACTTCCTTTGATAAGGAACTGATGATAGACTTTTAGGTTGAAGCCTTTGCATGATAACATCTAGGAGTTTCTTGTTTCAAACTCAACCATGAGATGAATCCGTGGCATGACAACATTAGGATCTTGGCAGTCTCCCCTGTAGAGTTCGGTCTCTTCTCATCTCCAAAACAACAATAAAAAATGTAATAAAGGCAAGTTGGTACAGTGCGTTACGAGCCTTAAGCCACTTGGGAAATGATAATTGAGCGGTCTCCTCTCAATCATCTAGAGTGTTTAGTATATGTCCTTTGGCCGATATGCGACGCATTCGCTCCTAAGTCGTAGTCTCTAGTACAGTACGAACTACAGACATCCTTAGAAAACATTTCTTCCGTAAAAGACAAAAAACAAACTTCAAACCTCTTTTGCCCCGTGGGCTCTTAATTAGGAAAACGTTTTCAGAAAAAGAGTGTCGTTAACTCTCAGTTCTACCGTAAACGGTATATAGGGATATTGTGCGTGTGTCGCTCTATCATCCTTTTGTTGATAAGTCTTTCATCCATTTGGTGCTAGATTGTATGAGTGTTCTCAATCACCCTTTTGGTGATAGGCCCTACATACTTTTGGTGTCAGGATTGTGTGTGTGTGTGTGTGTGTGTGTGTGTGTGTGTGTGTAGGTCTATCATCCTTTTGGTGCCAGATTGTGCGAGTGTTCTCTATCATCCTTTTGGTGATAGACCCTACATCCTTTTGGTGTCGGGATTCTGTGTGTATGTCGCTCTGTCATCCTTTTGGTGATATGTCTGTCATCCATTTGGCGCCAGATTATGCGAGTGTTTTCGATCATCCTTTTGGTGATAGGCCCTACATCCTTTTGGTGTCAGGGTTGTGTGTGTGTCACTCTATCATCCTTTTGGTGCTACATCTGTCATCCTTTTGGTGCCAGATTGTGCGAGTGTTCTCTATCATCCTTTCGTTGATAGGCCCTGCATCCTTTTGGTGTAGGGATATTGTCCGTGTGTCGCTCTATCATCCTTTTGTTGATATGTCTTTCATCCATTCGGTGCCAGATTGTGCGAGTGTTCTCTATCATCCTTCTGGTGATAGGTCCTGCATCCTTTTGGTTTAGGGATATTGTGCGTGTGTCGCTCTATCATCCTTTTGTTGATAAGTCTTTCATCCATTTGGTGCCAGATTGTGCAAGTGTTCTCTATCATCCTTTTGGTGATAGGCCCTACATTTTTTGGGTGTCAGGATTGTGTGTGTGTGTGTGTGTTTCGCTCTATCATCCTTTTGGTGCCAGATTGTGCGAGTGTTCTCTATCATCCTTATGGTGATAGGCCTGCATCCTTTTGGTGTTGGGATATTGTGCGCGTGTCGCTCTATCATCCTTTTGTTGATAAGTCTTTCATCCATTTAGTGCCAGATTGTATGAGTGTTCTCTATCATCCTTTTGGTGATAGGTGTAACACCCCCTTCTATACCCCCAAATAAATGCATATACAAATTTATCAGAGTGAAAATTTTAGAATAAGGTATAAAGGAAAAATGTCACAATTTCACCAATGAAACACTTTAACATTTGCTCCATAAAATATGTAACATTTTCATGGTTTTAGAAATCACATTTCAACATTTAAATTTAAGCGGAAGATAAAATCATTTAATCATTTCCAAAATATTAATTCACATACACATAAGATATCCAGATTAATACATCATGTCAGGTAATTACAAAGCCACATCAGCCGATACATCGCAATGTATCACAAAAGAATACTATACCAGCCTAACTACCCGGTGTTACATAATCAGAGCAATACGACTCAAAAGAATGAAGCTATACTTCACAAAAGAAAGACTCCAGCATCCTAATCTGCAATGCCTCGTAGAGCATTATAAAACATCAGAAGGGTGAGAAATATAACCATAATAATCAAAGCATAAGATTATATATATATATATAGGTAATCATATAATTCAACTCCATATTTCTCACCACAATTCACCCTCTTAGTCATATATATTTACCACACATATATAGACAACATGAATATTCACAAAGCATTCCCACATCATGCATACACTCATATTTCCACAATCTTATCATTCACACATAAGCATCTCTTCATGCATATGTCATATATCAATGTGACTCAACAACTCAATGCAACTCATGCAATGCGGTACCGACTCTCGTTATCATTTTTCAGTTTTTACATTAAACCGGGTCCACTCTTCTAGACCGATAACCCGTTATCATTTTTCGATTTTTACATTAAACCGGGTCCACTCTTCTAGACCGATAACAACAAAGGCCCGTCCTCTAAGCCTTCAAACCCACTCTTCTAGGTTTGGGACAAGCCACTAGTTTCCACGAAACCAATAAACATTGCCTCTTGACTAAATGATGCATATGCAATCAACCACAACAATGCACTTAAGACCGTTCTCGCATCTTAATCTCATGCATTTAATAATTCATCTCTTCAAGAATTACACAATGATTGCACATACAGCATATATCACAACAATCAAGGTATTCACATCACAATACCAATCATACAATTATAAGTTATGCACACATATTCACAATGTTCTCATGCATACTCATCACATAATTGTATACACATCAAGCATTCACAAGTTCATTAAATAATAGACACATAATCACCTATTATGTTCACATGTATTTATACTTGATGCAATTAACATTCAAATCACAATTCTAGGATTCACGCCCGTAGGCTACCCATAGCACATATCATCATAATAGATCACATACATACTCAAAATGTAGAGGTATTAGTCTATGTGAAACAACTAAATCGTCAACACATGGAAACCACAACAAAGAAAAGATGCTGTCAAATTCGCCCATATTCGCCTGGCGAGGCCTCGCAGCGAACCTTCGCTGGACCTTCGCCTGGCGAACCCTCTCAGCGAACACTCGCTAGGCCTTTGCCTGGCGAGACTCCCCAACGAGCCAAAGTCAATAGCTACTGACTTTGTTCGCCACCATTCGCCATCACTTTCGCTGGGCAAACATTCGCTAACCAACCTTCGCCTGGCGAACTCGCCAGCGAAGTCCACTGGGACTTAATCATAATTATTCGCCAGCGTGCGCTAGGCTTCGCCCGGTAAAGCTTCGCCTTAGCTCGCCTGGCGAGAGCCAGCGAACCTGCGCAGAACAGAATTTTGTTATGTCTTCTCCTTCTCAAACCCACCACCAATCAACTTCCAAACATCAAAACCAGCTCAAACAACATCAATACATGTTACCCGACTATTCTACGGCATTATTACTCAGTTCCAACCGATTAAATCACAGTTCTACCGATTATTCCAACTTTTGCCCTAAATGAAAAAGGATGGAAGCTACACCAAAACCCCAACCCAACATATATAACATCATGCAATGATCAAATAGAAACATTTCTCACCCTTACCTCGATTAATTGGAGCTTTGATGTTGGTTCTTGATGATTTTCCACTTTCCTCTTCTTCTCCTCTCTTTCTCTTCTTCTTTCTTTCCAAATGTTTCTCTCCAACTTTCTTTTCTTTTCCTTCTCTATTATATATTTCTTTTATTTTCCTTCCTTCCAATTTCCTTCTCAATTCTCTATTAATTCCAATTAATAAAAATTAATTTCCAACATTAATAAAAATCCCACTAAATCAATTAATTACTATAATTAATTATTTAATGAAATTCGGGCTGTTACAACCCTCCCCCACTTTAGGAATTTTCGTCCTCGAAAATGTTACCTGGTTCAAACACGTCTGGATAAGACTCTTTCATCTGGCTCTCAAGCTCCCAAGTAACATTTCCACTAGATGGTCCTCCCCAAGCGACCTTCACTAAAGCAATCTCTTTACCTCGAAGCTGCTTCAATTTCCGATCCTCTATCCGCATAGATGATGTCTCAACAATCAGGTTATCTCTCACCTGCACATCATCTAATTGGACTACATGAGACGGATCCGCAATGTATTTCCTCAACTGAGATACATGGAATATGTCATGAAGATTAGCAAGCGACGGTGGTAAAGCCACACGATATGCCACTTCTCCTATCTTCTGCAAAATCTGATAAGGACCAATGAAACGCGGCGACAACTTGCGCGACTTCAATGCCCTACCAACACCTGTCATCGGAGTGACTCGAAGAAACACATGATCTCCCTCTTGAAATTCAAGTGCCTTCCTCCTCTTGTCATAATAACTCTTCTGACGACTCTGAGAAATCCTCATCTTTTCTTGAATCATTTTAATCTTGTCCGTAGTCTGCTGAACTATCTTGGGTCCAACAACAGAACTCTCTCCGGACTCAAACCAACACAATGGTGTCCTACACCGCCTACCATACAACGCCTCAAATGGTGCCATACCGATACTTGAATGAAAACTGTTGTTGTAGGTAAACTCAATCAAAGGCAAGTAGCTATCCCAAGCTCCTCCTTTTTCCAATACACAAGCTCTCAAAAAATCTTCAAGCGACTGAATCGTCCTCTCCGTCTGGCCATCTGTTTGAGGATGATACGCTGAACTCAAACGCAACTTAGTACCCAAAGCACTCTGCAAGCTCTCCCAAAATCTCGAAGTGAACCTCAGATCTCTATCCGAAACAATACTCGACGGAATACCATGCAAACACACAATCCTCTCAATATACAATTTAGCCAACTTCTCCAACGGGTAATCCACACACATAGGGATAAAGTGAGCAGATTTAGTCAATCTGTCCACGATAACCCAAATATCCTCAAAACTACTCGGCGTCCTCGGCAAACCCGATACAAAATCCATGGAGATACTATCCCATTTCCACTCAGGAATAAACAACGGCTTCATCAAACCCAATGGCTTCTGATGCTCAATCTTTGACTTCTGGCAAGTCAAACAAGAATACACAGATTCCACAATATCCTTCTTCATACTAGGCCACCAAAACACTTTCCTCAAATCCTGATACATCTTAGTAGCACCTGGATGAATACTTAATCCGCTACGATGTCCTTCCTCAAGGATACTCTTTTTAAGCTCAACAACATTCGGAACACAAATTCGATCCCGACATCTCATAATCCCATTCTCATCAATCCGAAAATCACCACCTTGGCCTTGGTTGATTAAAGTCAACCGATCAACTAAACTAAAATCCGATTTCTGTCCTTCTCGAATTCCATCCAAAATACCACCTGTAAGCTTTAACATACCCAACTTAAATCCAAAAGAAGTTCTCTCACATACTAAACTCAAATCCCGAAATTGCTCGACCAATTCCAACTCTTTCACCATCAACGCCGGCATATGCAATGATTTCCGACTCAATGCATCCGCTACTACATTCGCTTTACCCGGATGGTAATTCAAACCAAAATCATAATCCTTCAATAGCTCTAACCACCTTTTTTGCCTTGCATTCAATTCCTTTTGATCAAAGAGATACTTCAAACTCTTGTGGTCACTAAACACTTCAAACCTCGCACCAAACAAATAATGCCTCCAAAGTTTCAACACGAACACAACGGCGGCCAACTCTAAGTCACGCGTCGGATAATTCTTCTCATGCACTTTGAGTTGCCTCGAAGCATAAGCCACAACTTGGTTATTCTGCATCAACACACCTCCTAAACCCATCAAAGAAGCATCACAATACACAACGAATGGTTCTTCCAGATTCGGCATAATCATAACAGGGGCTGTCGTCAACCTTCGCTTAAGTTCTTGGAAACTCGCTTCACACTTGGCATCCCAAACAAAAGCTTGACCCTTCCTAGTCAACTGCGTCAATGACAACGATAACTTAGCGAATCCTTCAATAAACTTCCGATAATAACCGGCTAAACCAAGGAAACTTCTAATCTCAAAAACTGACTTCGGAGTCTCCCATTGCGATACCGCTTCAACCTTCGACGGATCAACCGCAATACCATTACTCGAAATCACATGACCAAGGAAACTAACTTCCTTCAACCAAAACTTACACTTAGAATGCTTTGCAAACAACTGCTTCTCTCTCAACACAGATAACACAATCTTCAGATGCTCGGCATGCTCTTCTTCGCTCTTCGAATAAACCAAGATGTCGTCGATAAACACAACCACAAACTTATCCAAATAAGGAGGGAAAATCCTATTCATGTACTCCATAAATACACCTGGTGCATTAGTCACACCAAATGGAATCACAGAATACTCATAGTGTCCATACCTCGTCCTAAAGGTCGTCTTTTGAATATCCTCAGCTTTCACGCGAATCTGATGATACCCAGCTCTCAAATCAATCTTGCTGAACACACTTGCACCAACCAACTGATCCATCAGATCATCAATCCTCGGAAGTGGATACTTGTTCTTGATAGTCACCTTGTTCAACTATATGTAATCCACACAGAGCCTCATAGAACCCTCTTTCTTCTTAACCAACAACACCGGTGCGACACATTCGGACGAATAAACCTCTTTTCAAGCAAATCCTCAAGTTGACTCTTCAAATCTTTCAATTCTGATGCCGACATACGATAAGGATCCATCGATATCAGACTAGTTCCAGGAATCAAATCTATTGAAAACTCCACCTCTCGCTCCGGTGGTAAATCCTTTATCTCTTCAGGGAAAACTTCCGGAAAATCTCTAACAATTGGTAAAGCACCAATCTCTTCACTTCCACCAATTCTCAAAGTTGCCATAAGCATAAATACCTTAGCTCCATCTTGCACTGATTCTTTCACTTGTCTCGCTGTCATAAACAAATCTCTTGCAACGTCCGATTCCGGAAAAATAACCGTCTTGTCAAAACAGTTAATATATACCCGGTTGAATTCCAACCAATTCATCCCAAGGATGACATCGAGTTGGTCTAGGTGAAGACACACTAAATCAATTCCAAAATCTTTATCGAAGATACTCAACGGACAATTCAAACATACATACGGTGTAGTTACCGAACCCATAGCAGGAGTATCAATAACCATACCGCCACCAATCACAGACAACTCAAGATTCAACCTTCTAACACAATCCAAAGAAATAAAAGAATGCGTAGCTACGGTATCAATTATAGCGACCAAAGGTGTACCATTAATGAAGCACGTACCTCAGATCAATCGATCGTCGCTGGCAGTCTCAGATCCAGATAGAGCGAACACTTTTCCGCTCCCTTGATTCTTCTTAGGCTTATCACACTTGGTACTAATGTGTCCTCTCTCACCACAGTTGTAGCAAGTCACACCGGTACCGCTTCTACACTCAAGAGCCTTGTGGCCTGGCTTTCCACACTTGAAACACTTCTGTTCAACACTTTTGCATTCGGGAGCACGATGTCCCGCTTCACCACAGTTATAGCATCTAACCGGAGTAGAAACTCCCCCACTTGGCCTCTTGCCATAACCCATTCTCTGCTTCCCTTTGTCTGCAGGAGTCACATAAGGTTTTCCTCTGAATTGACCTTTTCCTTTCTTATCACTTAAACTCTTGTAGTGGCTAGACCGAGCCCTACTGTCTTCATCATAGATTCTGCTCTTGTTCACTAACTCAGAAAACCGCCTGATTTCCTGATATCCAATAGCTTGCCTAATCTCGGGTCTCAAACAATTCACGAACTTGAGGCACTTAGACCTCTCGGCATTAGCAATATTGTAATGAGGACAAAATTTGATCAACTCTTCAAATCTTGCCGCATACTCCGCTACCGTCGAATTACCTTGCTTTAACTTAAGAAATTCAATCTCTTTCTTCCCTCGCACATCCTCTGGAAAATACTTCTCCAGAAAAGTCTCTCTGAACAGATCCCAAGTGATCACAATATCATCTTCCTCAAATCTTTGGCGAGTATTACCCCACCAATCTTCAGCTTCTTCTTCGATCATATGAGTCCCAAACTACACCTTTTGTGCATCTGAGCAACTCATAACCCGAAAAATCTTCTCCACTGCTTTCAACCAAATCTGTGCTTTGTCAGGCTCATGGGTTCCCTTAAAAATCGGAGGATTGTTCCTTTGAAACCTCCCCAAAGCACGAAATTCATCTTCAACAACATTCCCCACATTCACATTGGCCGGAGGATTCTGCCCAATCGCTCCCGCCAACCTTGTCAAAGCTTCTGCGATCGCTTCATCGTTCCTCCTTGCAACCATCTTACTAATTCCAACAACAGAACCACGTAAGAACGACCAATATTGATAATGCAACACACGCATATCAATAACACACAGGGAAAACACTCTAACAACTTGGCCGGACGGACCGACCTGCTCTGATACCACCATTGTAACACCCCCTTCTATACTCCCAAATAAATGCATATACAAATTTATCAGAGTGAAAATTTTAGAATAAGGTATAAAGGAAGAATGTCACAATTTCACCAATGAAACACTTTAACATTTGCTCCATAAAATATGTAACATTTTCATGGTTTTAGAAATCACATTTCAACATTAAAATTTAAGCGGAAGATAAAATCATTTAATCATTTCCAAAATATTAATTCACATACACATAAGATATCCGGATTAATACATCATGTCAGGTAATTCCAAAGCCACATCAGCTGATACATCGCAATGTATCACAAAAGAATACTATAACAGCCTAACTACCCGGTGTTACATAATCAGAGCAATCCGACTCAAAAGAATGAAGCTATACTTCACAAAAGAAAGACTCCAGCATCCTAATCTGCAATGCCTTGTAGAGCATTATAAAACAGCAGAAGGGTGAGAAATATAACCATAATAATCAAAGCATAATATTATATATATATATATATATATATATATATATATATATATATATATATATATATATATATATATATATATATATATATATATATATATATATATATATATATATATATATATATATATATATATATATATATATATATATATATATATATATATATATATATATATATATATATATATATATATATATATATATATATATATATATATATAGGTAATCATATAATTCAACTCCATATTTCTCACCACAATTCACCCTCTTAGTCATATATATTTACCACACATATATAGACAACATGAATATTCACAACGCATTCCCACATCAAGCATACACTCACATTTCCACAATCTTATCATTCACACATAAGCATCTCTTCATGCATATGTCATATATCAATGTGACTCAACAACTCAATGCAACTCATGCAATGCGGTACCGACTCTCGTTATCATTTTTCGGATTTTACATTAAACCGGGTCCACTCTTCTAGACCGATAACCCGTTATAATTTTTCGGTTTTTACATTAAACCGGGTCCACTCTTCTAGACCGATAACAACAAAGGCCCGTCCTCTAAGCCTTCAAACCCACTCTTCTAGGTTTGGGACAAGCCACTAGTTTCCACGAAACCAATAGACATTGCCTCTTGACTAAATGATGCATATGCAATCAACCACAACAATGTACTTAAGACCGTTCTCGCATCTTAATCTCATGCATTTAATAATTCATCTCTTCAAGAATTACACAATGATTGCACATACAGCATATATCACAACAATCAAGGTATTCACATCACAATACCAATCATACAATTACAAGTTATGCATACATATTCACAATGTTCTCATGCATACTCATCACATAATTGTATACACATCAAGCATTCACAAGTTCATTAAATAATAGACACATAATCACCTATTATGTTCACATATATTTATAGTTGATGCAATTAACATTCAAATCACAATTCTAGGATTCACGCCCGTAGGCTACCCACAGCACATATCATCACAATAGATCACATACATACTCAAAATGTAGAGGTATTAGTCTATGTGAAACAACTAAATCGTCAACACATAGAAACCATAACAAAGAAAAGATGCTGTCAAATTCGCCCATATTCGCCTGGCGAGGCCTCGCAGCGAACCTTCGCTGGACCTTCGCCTGGCGAACCTTCTCAGCGAACACTCGCTAGGCCTTCGCCTGGCGAGACTCCCCAATGAGCCAAAGTCAATAGCAACTGACTTTGTTCGCCACCATTCGCCTGCACTTTCGCTGGGCGAACATTCGCTAACCAACCTTCGCCTGGCGAACTCGCCAGCGAAGTCCACTGGGACTTAATCATAATTATTCGCCAGCGTGCGCTAGGCTTCGCCCAGCGAAGCTTCGCCTTAGCTCGCCTGGCAAGAGCCAGCGAACCTGCGCAGAACAAAATTTTGTTCTGTCTTCTCCTTCTCAAACCCACCACCAACCAACTTCCAAACATCAAAACCAGCTCAAACAACATCAATACATGTTACCCGACTATTCTACGGCATTATTACTCAGTTCCAACCTATTAAATCACAGTTCTACCGATTATTCCAACTTTTGCCCTAAATGAAAAAGGATGGAAGCTACACCAAAACCCCAACCCAACATATATAACATCATGCAATGATCAAATAGAAACATTTCTCACCCTTACCTCGATTAATCGGAGCTTTGATGTTGGTTCTTGATGATTTTCCACTTTCCTCTTCTTCTCCTCTCTTTCTCTTCTTCTTCCCTCTTTCTCTTCTTCTTTCTTTCCAAATGTTTCTCTCCAACTTTCTTTTCTTTTCCTTCTCTATTATATATTTCTTTTATTTCCCTTCCTTCCAATTTCCTTCTCAATTCTCTAATAATTCCAATTAATAAAAATTAAATTCCAACATTAATAAAAATCCCACTAAATCAATTAATTACTATAATTAATTATTTAATGAAATTTGGGCTGTTACAATAGGCCTTACATACTTTTGGTGTCAGGATTGTGTGTGTGTGTATGGGTCTATCATCCTTTTAGTTCCAGATTATGCGAGTGTTCTCTATCATCCTTTTGGTGATAGAGCCTACATCCTTTTGGTGTCGGGATTCTGTGCGTATGTCGCTCTTTCATCCTTTTGGTGATATGTCTGTCATCCATTTGGTGCCAGATTGTGCAAGTGTTATCTATCATCCTTTTGGTGATAGGTCCTACATACAATTGGTGTCAGGGTTGTGTGCGTGTGTCACTCTATCATCCTTTTCGTGCTACCTCTGTCATCCATTTGGTGCCAGACTGTGCGAGTGTTCTCTATCATCTTTTTGGTGATATGCCCTGCATCCTTTTGGTGTAGGGATATTGTGTGTGTGTTTCTCTATCATCGTTTTGTTGACAAATCTTTCATTCATTTGGTGCCAGATGGTGCGAGTGTTCTCTATCATCCTTTTGTTGATAAGTCATTCATCCATTTGGTGCAAGATTGTACGAGTGTTCTCTATCATCCTTTTGGTGATAGGCCCTACATACTTTTGGTGTCAGGATTGTGTGTGTGTGTGTATGGGTCTATCATCCTTTTGTTGCCAGATTGTGCGAGTGTTCTCTATCATCCTTTTGGTGATAGACCCTACATCCTTTTGGTGTCGGGATTTTGTGCGTATGTCGCTCTATCATTCTTTTGGTGATATGTCTGTCATCAATTTGGTGCCAGATTTTGCAAGTGTTCTCAATCATCCTTTGTGTTATAGGCCCTATATCCTTTTGGTGTCAGGGTTGTGTGCGTGTGTCACACTATCATCCTTTTGGTGCTACGTCTGTCATCCTTTTGGTGCCAGATTGTGCGAGTGTTCTCTATCATGCTTTTGGTGATAGGCCCTGCATCCTTTTGGTGTAGGGATATTGTGCGTGTGTTGCTCTATCATCGTTTTGTTGATAAATCTTTCATCCATTTGGTGCCAGATGGTGCGGGTGTTCTCTATCATCCTTTTAGTCATAGGCCCTACATCCTTTGGGTGTCAGGATTATATGTGTGTGTGTTTTGCTCTATCATCCTTTTGGTTATGGGTCTGTCATCCTTTTGGTGCCAGATTGTGCGAGTGTTCTCTATCATCCTTTGGTCATAGGCCCTGCATCCTTTTGGTGTAATGATATTGTGCGCGTGACGCTCTATCACTCTTTTGCTGATAAGTCTTTCATCCATTTGGTGCCAAATTGTTTGAGTGTTCTCAATCACCCTTTTGGTGATAGGCCCTACATACTTTTGTTGTTAGGATTGTGTGTGTGTGTATGGGTCTATCATCCTTTTGGTGCCATATTGTGCGAGTGTTCTCAATTATCCTTTTGGTGATAGACCCTACATCCTTTTGGTGTCGAGATTCTGTGTGTATGTCGCTCTATCATCCTTTTGGTGATATGACTGTCATCCATTTGGCACCAGATTATGCGAGTGTTTTCGATCATCCTTTTGGTGATAGGCCCTACATCCTTTTGGTGTCAGGGTTGTGTGTGTGTGTGTGTCACTCTATCATCCTTTTGGTGCTACATCTGTATTCCTTTTGGTTCTCTATCATCCTTTTGTTGATAGGCCCCACATCCTTTTGGTGCAGGAATATTGTGCGTGTGTCGCTCTATCATCCTTTTGTTGATATGTCTTTCATCCATTCGGTGCCAGATTGTGCGAATGTTCTCTATCATCCTTTTGGTGATATACCCTACATCCTTTTGGTGTTGGGATTGTGTGTGTGTGTCGCTCTATCATCCTTTTGTTGATAAGTCTTTCATCCATTTGGTGCCATATTGTGCGAGTGTTCTCTATCATTCTTTTGGAGATAGGGCCTACATCCTTTGGGTGTCAGGATTGTGTGTGTGTGTGTTTCGCTCTATCATCCTTTTAGTGATGGGTCTGTCATCCTTTTGGTGCCATATTGTGCGAGTGTCCTCTATCATCCTTTGGGCATAGGCCCTGTATCCTTTTGGTGTAGGGCTATTGTGCGCGTGTCGCTCTATGATCCTTTTGTTGATAAGTCTTTCATCCATTTGGTGCCAGATTGTATGAGTGTTCTCTATCATCCTTTTGGTGATAGGCTCTACATCCTTTGGGTGTCAGGATTGTGTGTGTGTGTGTGTTTCGCTCTATCATCCTTTTAGTGATGGGTCTGTCATCCTTTTAGAGCCAGATTGTGTGAGTGTCCTCTATCATCCTTTGGTCATAGGCCCTGCATCCTCTTGGTGTAGGGATATTGTGCGCGTGTCGCTCTATCATCCTTTTGTTGATAAGTCTTTCATCCATTTGTTGCCAGATTGTATGAGTGTTCTCTATCATCCTTTTGGTGATAGGCCCTACATACTTTTGGTGTCAGGATTGTGTGTGTGTATGGGTCAATCATCCTTTTGGTTCCAGATTGTGCGAGTGTTCTCTATCAACCTTTTGGTAATAAACCCTACATCCTTTTGGTGTCGGGATTTTGTGCGTACGTAGCTCTATCATCCTTTTGGTGATATGTCTGTCATCCATTTGTTGTCAGATTGTACGAGTGTTCTATATCATCCTTTTGGTGATAGGCCCTACATCCTTTTGGTGTCAGGGTTGTATGCGTATGTCACTCTATCATCCTTTTGGTGCTACCTCTGTCATCCTTTTGGTGCCAGATTGTGTGAGTGTTCTCTGTCATCCTTTTATTGATAGGCACTGCATCCTTTTGGTGTAGGGATATTGTGCATTGTCGCTCTATAATCCTTTTGTTGATATGTCTTTCATCCTTTGGTGCCAGATTGTGCGAGTGTTCTCTATCATCCTTTTGGTAATAGACCCTACATCCTTTTGGTGTCGGGATTTTGTGCGTATGTCGCTCTATCATCCTTTTGGTGATATGTCTGTCATCCATTTGGTACCAGATTTTGCGAGTGATCTCTATCATCCTTTTGGTGATAGGTATCCTTTTGGTGTCAGGGTTGTGTGCGTGTGTCATTCTATCATCCTTTTGGTGCTACGTCTGTCATCCTTTTGGTGCCAGATTGTACGAGTCTTCTCTATCATCCTTTTTTTGATAGGCACTGCATCCTTTTGGTGTAGGGATATTGTGCATGTGTCACTCTATAATCCTTTTCATGATATGTCTTCCATCCATTTGGTGCCAGATTGTGCGAGTGTTCTTTATCATCCTTTTAGTGATAGACCCTACATCCTTTTTGGGTCGGGAATGTGTGCGTATGTCGCTCTATCATCGTTTTGGTGATATGTCTGTCATCCATTTGGTGCCAGATTTTGCGAGTGTTCTCTATCATCCTTTTGGTGATAGGCCCTACAATCTTTTGGTTTAAGAATTGTGTGCTTTTGTCACTCTATCATCCTTTTGGTGGCATATTGTAGAAGTATTCTCTATCATCCTTATGGTGATAGGCCCTACATCCTTTTGGTGCAGGGATATTGTGCGTGTGTCGCTCTATTATCCTTTTGTTGATAAGTGTTTCATCCATTTGGTGCCAGATTGTGCGAGTGTTCTCCATCATTCTTTTAGTGATAGGCCCTAAATCCTTTGGGTGTCAGGATTGTGTGTGTGTGTGTGTGTTCGCTCTATCATCCTTTTTGTGAACGGTCTGTCATCCTTTTGAAGCCAGAATGTGCGAGTGTCCTCTATCATCCTTTGGTCATAGGCCCTGCATCCTTTTGGTGTAGGGATATTGTGCGCGTGTTGCTCTATCATCCTTTTGTTGATAAGTCATTCATCCATTTGGTGCCAGATTGTATGAGTGTTCTCTATCATCCTTTTGGTGATAGGCCCTACATACTTTTGGTGTCAGGATTGTGTGTGTGTGTGTGCATGGGTCTATCACCCTTTTGGTGCCAGATTGTGCGAGTGTTCTCTATCATCCTTTTGGTAATAGACCCTACATCCTTTTGGTGTCGGGATTTTATGCGTATGTAGCTCTATCATCCTTTTGGTGATATATCTGTCATCCATTTAGTGCCAGATAGTACGAGTGTTCTCTATTATCCTTTTGGTGATAGGCCCTACATCCTTTTGGTGTCAGGGTTGTGTGCGTATGTCACTTTATCATCCTTTTGGTGCTACGTCTGTCATCCTTTTGGTGCCAGATTGTGCGAGTGTTCTCTGTCATCCTTTTGTTGAAAGGCACTGCATCCTTTTGGTGTAGGGATATTGTGCGTGTGTCGCTCTATCATCCTTTTGTAGATATGTCTTTCATCCATTTGGTGCCAGATTGTGCGAGTGTTCTCTATCATCCTTTTGGTGATAGACCCTACATCATTTTTGTGTTGGGATTGTATGCGTATGTCGCTCTATCATCCTTTTGGTGCTATGTCTGTCATCCATTTGGTGCCAGATTGTACGAGTGTTCTCTATCATCCTTTTGGTGATAGGCCTTACAACCTTTTGGTTTCTGAATTGTGTGCTTTTGTCACTCTATCATCCTTTTGGTGCCAGATTGTAGAAGTGTTCTCTATCATTCTTCTGGTGATAGGCCCTGCATCCTTTTGGTGTAGGGATATTGTGCGTGTGTCGCTCAATCATCCTTTTGTTGATAAGTCTTTCATCCATTTGGTGCCAGATTGTGCGAGTGTTCTCTATCTTTCTTTTGGTGATAGGCCCTACATCCTTTGGGTGTCAGGATTGTGTGTGTGTGTGTGTGTTTCGCTCTATTATCCTTTTGGTGATGGGTCTGTCATCCTTTTGGTGCCATATTGTGCGAGTGTCCTCTATCATCCTTTGGTCAT
This sequence comes from Lathyrus sativus, assembly GCA_963859935.3. Lineage (NCBI taxonomy): Eukaryota > Viridiplantae > Streptophyta > Magnoliopsida > Fabales > Fabaceae > Lathyrus > Lathyrus sativus. The sequence continues at coordinate 202,372,010 of OZ012739.1, read as the reverse complement.
AGGCCCTGCATCCTTTTGGTGTAGGGGAATTGTGCGCCTGTCGCTCTATCATCCTTTTGTTTATAAGTCTTTCATCCATTTAGTGCCAGATTGTATGAGTCTTCTCTATCATCCTTTTGGTGATAGGCCCTACATACTTTTGGTGTCAAGACTGTGTGTGTGTATGGGTCTATCATTCTTTTGGTGCCAGATTATGCGAGTGTTCTCTATCATTCTTTTGGTAATAGACCCTACATCCTTTTGGTGTCGGGATTTTATGCGTATGTACCTCTATCATCCTTTTGGTGATATGTCTAACATCCATTTGGTGCCAGATTGTACGAGTGTTCTCTATCATCCTTTTGATGATAGGCCCTACATCCTTTTGGTGTCAGGGTTGTGTGCGTGTGTCACTCTATCATCCTTTTGGTGCTACGTCTGTCATCCTTTGGTGCCAGATTGTGCGAGTGTTCTCTATCATCCTTTTATTGATAGGCACTGCATCATTTTGGTGTAGGGATATTGTGCGCTCTCGCTCTATAATCCTTTTGTTGATATGTCTTTCATCTATTTGGTGGCAGATTGTGCGAGTGTTCTCTATCATCCTTTTGTTGATAGGCCCCACATCCTTTTGGTCCAGGGATATTGTGTGTGTGTTGCTCTATCATCCTTTTGTTGATATGTCTTTTATCCATTCGGTGCCAGATTGTGCAAATGTTCTCTATCATCCTTTTGGTGATAGACCCTACATCCTTTTGGTGTTGGGATTGTGTGCGTGTGTCGCTCTATCATCCTTTTGGTAATATGACTGTCATCCATTTGGTGCCAGATTGTGCGACTGTTCTCTATCATCCTTTTGGTGATAGACTCTACATCCTTTTTGTTCCGGGATTGTGTGCGTATGTCACTCTATCATCCTTTTGGTGATATGTCTGTCATCCATTAGGTGCCAGATTTTACGAGTGTTCTCTATCATCCTTTTGGTGATAGGCCCTACAACCTTTTGGTTTAAGAATTGTGTGCGTTTGTCACTCTATCATCCTTTTGGTGGCATATTGTAGAAGTGTTCTCTATCATCCTTCTGGTGATAGGCCCTGCATCCTTTTGGTGCAGGGATATTGTGCGTGTGTCGCTCCATCATCCTTTTGTTGATAAGTCTTTCATCCATTTGGTGCCAGATTGTGCGAGTGTTCTCTATAATCCTTTTGGTGATAGTCCCTATATCCTTTGGGTGTCAGGATTGTGTGTGTCTGTGTTTTGCTCTATCATCCTTTTGGTGATGGGTCTGTCATCCTTTTGGAGCCAGATTGTGCGAGTTTCCTCTATCATCCTTTGGTCATAGGCCCTGCATCCTTTTGGTGTAGGGATATTGTGTGCATGTCGCTCTATCATCCTTTTGTTGATATGTCTTTCATCTATTTGGTGCCAGATTGTGCGAGTGTTCTCTATCATCCTTTTGGTAATAGACCCTACATCCTTTTGGTGTCGAGATTTTGTGCGTACGGCGCTCTATCATCCTTTTGGTGATATGTCTGTCATCCATTTGGTGCCAGATTATACGAGTGTTCTCTATCATCCTTTTGGTGATAGGCCCTACATCCTTTCGGTGCCAGGGTTGTGTGCGTGTGTCACTCTATCATCCTTTTGTGCTACGTCTGTCATTCTTTTGGTGTCAGATAATGCGAGTGTTCTCTATCATCCTTTTGTTGATAGGCACTGCATCCTTTTGGTGTAGGGATATTGTGTGCATGTCGCTCTATAATCCTTTAGTTGATATGTCTTTCATCCTTTTGGTGCCAGATTATACGAGTGTTCTCTATCATCCTTTTGGTAATAGACCCTACATCCTTTTGGTGTCGGGATTGTGTGTGTATGTCGCTCAATCATTCTTTTGGTGATATGTCTGTCATCAATTTGGTGCCAGATTTTGCGAGTGTTCTCTATCATCCTTTTGGTTATAGGCCCTATATCCTTTTGGTGTCAGGGTTGTGTGCGTGTGTCACTCTATCATCCTTTTGGTGCTACGTCTGTCATCCTTTTGGTGCCAGATTGTGCGAGTGTTCTCTATCATCCTTTTGGTGATAGGCCCTGCATCCTTTTGGTGTAGGGATATTGTGTGTGTATTTCTCTATCATCGTTTTGTTGATAAATCTTTCATCCATTTGGTGCCAGATTGTATGAGTGTTCTCAATCACCCTTTTGGTGATAGGCCCTACATACTTTTGTTGTTTGGATTGTGTGTGTGTATGGGTCTATCATCCTTTCGGTTTCATATTGTGCGAGTGTTCTCTATCATCCTTTTGGTGATAGACCCTACATCCTTTTGGTGTCGAGATTCTGTGTGTATGTCGCTCTAACATCCTTTTGGTGATATGACTGTCATCCATTTGGCGCCAAATTATGCGAGTGTTTTCGATCATCCTTTTGGTGATAGGCCCTACATCCTTTTGGTGTCAGGGTTGTGTGTGTGTGTGTGTCACTCTATCATCCTTTTGATGCTACATCTGTCATCTTTTTGGTTCTCTATCATCCTTTTGTTGATAGGCCCCACATCCTTTTGGTCCAGGGATATTGTGCGTGTGTCGCTCTATCATCTTTTTGTTGATAGGCCCCACATCCTTTTGGTCCAGGGATATTGTGCGTGTGTCGCTCTATCATCCTTTTGTTGATATGTCTTTTATCCATTCGGTGCCAGATTGTGCGAATATTCTCTATCATCCTTTTGGTGATAGACCCTACATCCTTTTGGTGTTGGGATTGTGTGCGTATGTCGCTCTATCATCCTTTTGGTGATATGACTGTCATCCATTTGATGCCAGATTGTGAGACTGTTCTCTATCATCCTTTTGGTGATAGGCCCTACAACCTTTTGGTTTCAGGGTTGTGTGCGTGTGTCACTCTATCATCCTTTTCGTGATACGTCTGTCATCCTTTTGGTGCCAGATTGTGCGAGTGTTCTCTATCATCCTTTTGTTGATAGGAACTGCATCCTTTTGGTGTAGGGATATTGTGCGTGTGTTGCTCTATAATCCTTTTGTTGATATGTCTTTCATCCATTTGGTGCCAGATTGTGCGAGTAATCTCTATCGTCCTTTTGGTGATAGACCCTACATCCTTTTTGTGTTGGAATTGTGTGCGTATGTCGCTCTATCATCCTTTTGGTGCTATGTCTGTCATCCATTTGGTGCCCGATTGTGCGAGTGTTCTCTGTCATTCTTTTGGTGATAGGCCCTACAACCTTTTGGTTTTAAAATTGTGTGCTTTTGTCATTCTATCATCCTTTTGGTGCCAGATTATAGAAGTGTTCTCTATCATCCTTCTGGTTATAGGCCCTGCATCCTTTTGATGTAGGGATATTGTGTGTGTGTCGCTCTATCATCCTTTTGTTGATAAGTCTTTCATCCATTTGGTGCCATATTGTGCGAGTGTTCTCTATCATTCTTTTGGTGATAGGGCCTACATCCTTTGGGTGTCAGGATTGTGTGTGTGTGTGTGTTTTGCTCTATCATCCTTTTGGTGAAGGGTCTGTCATCCTTTTGGTGCCTGATTGTGAGAGTGTCCTCTATCATCCTTTGGTCATAGGCCCTGCATCCTTTCGGTGTAGGGATATTGTGCGCGTGTCGCTCTATGATCCTTTTATTGATAAGTCTTTCATCCATTTGGTGCCAGATTGTATGAGTGTTCTCTATCATCCTTTTGGTGATAGGCACTACATACTTTTGGTGCCAGGATTGTGTGTGTGACTGCGTATGGGTCTATCATCCTTTTGGTGCCAGATTGTGCGAGTGTTCTCTATCATACTTTTGGTAATAGACACTACATCCTTTTGGTGTCGGGATTTTGTGCGTACGTAGCTCTATCATCCTTTTGGTGATATGTCTGTCATCCATTTGTTGCCAGATTGTACGAGTGTTCTCTATCATCCTTTTGGTGATAGGCCCTACATCCTTTTGGTGACAGGGTTGTGTGCGTATGTCACTCTATCATCCTTTTGGTGCTACGTCTGTCATCCTTTTGGTGCCAGATTGTGCGAGTGTTCTCTATCATCCTTTTATTGATAGGCACTGCATCCTTTTGGTGTAGGGATATTGTGCGCTCTCGCTCTATAATCCTTTTGTTGATATGTCTTTCATCCATTTGGTTCCAGATTGTGCGAGTGTTCTCTATCATCCTTTTGGTATTAGACCCTACATCCTTTTGGTGTCGGGATTTTGTGTCTATGTCGCTCTATCATCCTTTTGGTGATATGTCTGTCATCCATTTGGTGCCAGATTTTGCGAGTGATCTCTATCATCCTTTCGGTGATAGGCCCTATATCCTTTTGGTGTCAGGGTTGTATGCGTTTGTCACTCTATCATCCTTTCGGTGCTACGTCTGTCATCCTTTTGGTTCCAGATTGTGCGAGTGTTCTCCATCATCCTTTTGTTGATAGGAATTGCATCCTTTTGGTGTAGGGATATTGTGCGTGTGTCGCTCTATAATCCTTTTATTGATATGTCTTTCATCCATTTGGTGCCAGATTGTGCGAGTGTTCTCTATCATCCTGTTGGTGATAGAGCCTACATCCTTTTGATGTCGGGATTCTGTGCGTTTGTCGCTCTATCATCTTGTTGGTGATATGTCTGTCATCCATTTGGTGCCAGATTGTGCGAATATTCTCTATCACCGTTTGGTGATAGGCGCTACATCCTTATGGGGCCAGGGTTGTGTGCGTGTATCACTCTATCATCCTTTTGGTGCTACGTCTGTCATCCTTTTGGTGCCAGATTGTGCGAGTCTTCTCTATCATCCTTTTGTTGATAGGCACTGCATCCTTTTGGTGTAGGGATATTGCGCGTGTGTCGCTCTATAATCCTTTTCTTGATATGTCTTTCATCCATTTGGTGCCAGATTGTGCGAGTGTGCTCTATCATCCTTTTTGTGATATACCCTACATCCTTTTTGGGTCGGGATTGTGTGCGTATGTCGCTCTATCATCCTTTTGGTGATATGTCTGTCATCCATTTGGTGCCAGATTTTGCGAGTGTTCTCTATCATCCTTTTGGTGATAGGCCCTACAATCTTTTGGTTTAAGAATTTTTTGCTTTTGTCATTCTATCATCCTTTTGGTGGCATATTGTAGAAGTGTTCTCTATCATCCTTCTGGTGATAGGCCATGCATCCTTTTGGTGCAGGGATATTGTGCGTGTGTCGCTCTATCACCCTTTTCTTGATAAGTCTTTCATTCATTTGGTGCCATATTGTGCGAGTGTTCTCTATCATCCTTTTGGGTATAGACCCTACATCCTTTGGGTGTCAAGATTGTGTGTGTGTGTGTGTGTTTCTCTCTATCATCCGTTTGGTGATGGGTCTGTCATCCTTTTGGAGCCAGATTGTGTTAGTGTCCTCTATCATCCTTTGGTCATAGGCCCTGCATCCTTTTGGTGTAGGGATATTGTGTGCGTGTCGCTCTATCATCCTTTTGTAGATAAGTCTTTCATCCATTTGTTGCCAGATTGTATGAGTGTTCTCTATCATCCTTTTGGTGAAACGCCCTACATACTTTTGGTGTCAGGATTGTGTGTGTGTATTGGTCTATCATCCTTTTGGTGCCAGATTGTGCGAGTGTTCTCTATCATCCTTTTGGTAATAAACCCTACATCCTTTTGGTGTCGGGATTTTGTGCGTACGTAGCTCTATCATCCTTTTGGTGATATGTCTGTCATCCATTTGTTGCCAGATTGTACGAGTGTTCTCTATCATCCTTTTGGTGATAGGCCCTACATCCTTTTGGTGTCAGGGTTGTGTGCGAATGTCACTCTATCATCCTTTTGGTGGTACGTCTGTCATCCTTTTGGTGCCAGATTGTGCGAGTGTTCTCTGTCATCCTTTTATTGATAGGCACTGCATCCTTTTGGTGTAGGGATATTGTGCATTGTCGCTTTATAATCCTTTTGTTGATATGTCTTTCATCCATTTGGTGTCAGATTGTGCCAGTGTTCTCTATCATCCTTTTGGTAATAGACCCTACATCCTTTTAGTGTCGGGATTTAATGCGTATGTCGCTCTATCATCCTTTTGGTGATATGTCTGTCATCCATTTAGTGCCAGATTATACGAGTGTTCTCTGTCATCCTTTTGGTGATAGGCCCTACATCCTTTTGGTGTCAGGGTTGTGTGCGTGTGTCACTCTATAATCCTTTTCGTGCTACGTCTGTCATCCTTTTGGTTCCAGATTGTGCGAGTGTTCTCTATCATCCTTTTGTTGATAGGCACTGCATCCTTTTGGTGTAGGGATATTGTGCGTGTGTCGCTCTATAATCCTTTTGGTGCTATGTCTGTCATCCATTTGGTGACAGATTGTGCGAGTGTTCTCTAACATCCTTTTGGTGATAGGCCCTACAACCTTTTGGTTTCAGAATTGTGTGCTTTTGTCACTCTATCATCCTTTTGGTGCCAGAATGTAGAAGTGTTCTCTATCATCCTTCTGGTGATAGGCCCTGCATCCTTTTGGTGTAGGGATATTGTGCGTGTGTCGCTCTTTCATCCTTTTGTTGATAAGTCTTCCATCCATTTGGTGCCATATTGTGCGAGTGTTCTCTATCATTCTTTTGGTGATAGGGCCTACATCCTTTGGGTGTCAGGATTGTGTGTGTGTGTGTGTTTCGCTCTATCATCCTTTTAGTGATGGGTCTGTCATCCTTTTGGTGCCATATTGTGCGAGTGTCCTCTATCATCCTTTGGGCATAGGCCCTGCATCCTTTTGGTGTAGAGATATTGTGCGCGTGTCGCTCTATGATCCTTTTGTTGATAAGTCTTTCATCCGTTTGGTGCCAGTTTGTTTGAGTGTTCTCTATCATCCTTTTGGTGATAGGCACTACATACTTTTGGTGCCAGGATTGTGTGTGTGTATGTGTGTATGGGTCTATCATCCTTTTGGTGCCAGATTGTGCGAGTGTTCTCTATCATCCTTTTGGTAATAGACCTTACATCCTTTTGGTGTCGGGATTTTGTGCGTATGTAGCTCTATCATCCTTTTGGTGATTTTTCTTACATCCATTTGGTCCCAGATTGTAAGAGTGTTCTCTATCATCCTTTTGGTGATAGGCCCTACATGCTTTTGGTGTCAGGGTTGTGTGCGTGTGTCACTCTATCATCCTTTTGTTGCTACGTTTGTCATCCTTTTATTGCCAGATTGTGCGAGTGTTCTCTATCATCCTTTTATTGATAGGCACTGCATCCTTTTGGTGTAGGGATATTGTGCGCTCTCGCTCTATAATCCTTTTGTTGATATGTCTTTCATCCATTTGGTGCCAGATTGTGCGAGTGTTCTCTATCATCCTTTTGGTAATAGTCCCTACATCCTTTTGGTGTCGGGATTTTGTGCGTATGCGCTCTATCATCCTTTTGGTGATATGTCTGTCATCCATTTGGTGCCAGATTTTGCGAGTGATCTCTATCATTCTTTTGGTGATAGGCCCTATATCCTTTTGGTGTCAGGGTTGTGTGCGAGTGTTCTCTATCATCCTTTTGTTGATAGGCACTGCATCCTTTTGGTGTAGGGATATTGCGCGTGTGTCGCTCTATAATCCTTTTGTTGATATGTCTTTCATTCATTTGGTGCCAGATTGTGCGAGTGTTCTCTATCATCCTTTTGGTGATAGAGCCTACATCCTTTTGATGTCAGGATTTTGTGCATATGTCGCTCTATCATCCTTTTTGTGACATGTCTGTCATCCATTTGGTGCCAGATTGTGCGAGTGTTCTCTATCATCCATTTGGTGATAGGCGCTACATCCTTTTGGTGCTAAGGTTGTGTGCGTGTATCACTCTATCATCCTTTTGGTGCTACATCTGTCATCCTTTTGGTGCCAGATTGTGCGAGTCTTCTCTATCATCCTTTTGTTGATAGGCACTGCATCCTTTTGGTGTAGGGATATTGTGCATGTCTCGCTCTATAATCCTTTTCATGATATGTCTTTCATCCATTTGGTGCCAGATTGTGTGAGTGTTCTCTATCATCCTTTTTGTGATAGACCCTACATCCTTTTTGGGTCGGGATTGTGTGCGTATGTCGCTCTATCATCCTTTTGGTGATATGTCTGTCATCCATTTGGTGCCAGATTTTGCGAGTGTTCTCTATCATCCTTTTGGTGATAGGCCCTACAATCTTTTGGTTTAAGAATTGTGTGCTTTTGTCACTCTATCATCCTTTTGGTGGCATATTGTAGAAGTGTTCTCTATCATTATTCTGGTGATAGGCCCTGCATCCTTTTGGTGTAGGGATGTGGTGCGTGTGTCGCTCTATCATCCTTTTGTTGATAAGTCTTTCATCCATTCGGTGCCAGATTGTGGGAGTGTTCTCTATCTTTCTTTTGGTGATAGGCCCTACATCCTTTGGGTGTCAGGATTGTGTGTGTGTGTGTGTTTCGCTCTATTATCCTTTTGGTGATGGGTCTGTCATCCTTTTGGTGCCATATTGTGCGAGTGTCCTCTATCATCCTTTGGTCATAGGCCCTGCATACTCTTGGTGTAGGGGAATTGTGCGCGTGTCGCTCTCTCATCCTTTTGTTTATAAGTCTTTCATCCATTTGGTGCCAGATTGTATGAGTGTTCTCTATCATCCTTTTGGTGATAGGCCCTACATACTTTTGGTGTCAAGACTGTGTGTGTGTATGGGTCTATCATTCTTTTGGTGCCAGATTATGCGAGTGTTCTCGATCATCCTTTTGAAAATAGACCCTACATACTTTTGGTGTCGGGATTTTATGCGTATGTAACTCTATCATCCTTTTGGTGATATGTCTAACATCCATTTGGTGCCAGATTGTACGAGTGTTCTCTATCATCCTTTTGGAGATAGGCCCTACATCCTTTTGGTGTCAGGGTTGTATGCGTGTGTCAATCTATCATCCTTTTGGTGCTACGTCTGTCATCCTTTGATGCCAGATTGTGCGAGTGTTCTCTATCATCCTTTTATTGATAGGCACTGCATCGTTTTGGTGTAGGGATATTGTGCGCCTTCGCTCTATAATCCTTTTGTTGATATGTCTTTCATCCATTTGGTGCCAGATTGTGCGAGTGTTCTCTATCATCCTTTTGGTAATAGTCCCTACATCCTTTTGGTGTCGGGATTTTGTGCGTATGTCGCTCTATCATCCTTTTGGTGACATGTCTGTCATCCATTTGGTGCCAGATTTTGCGAGTGATATCTATCATTCTTTTGGTGATAGGCCCTATATCCTTTTGGTGTCAGGGTTGTGTACGAGTGTTCTCTATCATCCTTTTGTTGATAGGCACTACATCCTTTTGGTGTAGGGATATTGTGCGTGTGTCGCTCTATAATCCTTTTGTTGATATGTCTTTCATCCATTTCGTGCCAGATTGTGCGAGTGTTCTCTATCATCCTTTTGGTGATAGAGCCTACATCCTTTTGATGTCAGGATTCTGTGCATATGTCGCTCTATCATCCTTTTGGTGATATGTCTGTCATCCATTTGGTGCCAGATTGTGCGAGTGTTCTCTATCATCCATTTGGTGATATGCGCTACATCCTTTTGGTGCCAAGGTTGTGTGTGTGTATCACTCTATCATCCTTTTGGTGCACCGTCTGTCATCCTTTTGGTGCCAGATTGTGCGAGTCTTCTCTATCATCCTTTTGTTGATAGGCACTGCATCCTTTTGGTGTAGGGATATTGTGCATGTGTCGCTCTATAATCCTTTTCATGATATGTCTTTCATCCATTTGGTGCCAGATTGTGTGAGTGTTCTCTATCATCCTTTTTGTGATAGACCCTACAACCTTTTTGGGTCGGGGTTGTGTGCGTATGTCGCTCTATCATCCTTTTGGTGATATGTCAGTCGTCCATTTGGTGCCATATTTTGCGAGTGTTCTCTATCATCCTTTTGGTGATAGGCCCTACAATCTTTTGGTTTAAGAATTGTGTGCTTTTGTCACTCTATCATCCTTTTGGTGGCATATTGTAGAAGTGTTCTCTATCATCCTTTTGGTGATAGGCCCTGCATCCTTTTGGTGTAGGGATGTGGTGCGTGTGTCGCTCTATCATCCTTTTTTTGATAAGTCTTTCATCCATTTGGTGCCAGATTGTGGGAGTGTTCTCTATCTTTCTTTTGGTGATAGGCCCTACATCCTTTGGGTGTTAGGATTGTGTGTGTGTGTGTGTGTTTCGCTCTATTATCTTTTTGGTGATGGGTCTGTCATTCTTTCGGTGCCATATTGTGCGAGTGTCCTCTATCATCCTTTGGTCATAGGCCCTGCATCCTCTTGGTGTAGGGGAATTGTGCGCGTGTCGCTCTATCATCCTTTTGTTTATAAGTCTTTCATCCATTTGGTGCCAGATTGTATGAGTGTTCTCTATCATCCTTTTGGTGATAGGCCCTACATACTTTTGGTGTCAAGACTGTGTGTGTGTATGGGTCTATCATTCTTTTGGTGCCAGATTATGCGAGTGTTCTCGATCATCCTTTTGGTAATAGACCCTACATACTTTTGGTGTCGGGATTTTATGCGTATGTACCTCTATCATCCTTTTGGTGATATGTCTAACATCCATTTGGTGCCAGATTGTACGAGTGTTCTCTATCATCCTTTTGGAGATAGGCCCTACATCCTCTTGGTGTCAGGGTTGTGTGCGTGTGCCACTCTATCATCCTTTTGGTGCTACGTCTGTCATCCTTTGGTGCCAGATTGTGCGAGCGTTCTCTATCATCCTTTTATTGATAGGCACTGCATCATTTTGGTGTAGGGATATTGTGCGCTCTCGCTTTATAATCCTTTTGTTGATATGTCTTTCATCTATTTGGTGGCAGATTGTGCGTGTGTTCTCTCTCATCCTTTTGGTAATAGACCCTACATCCTTTTGGTGTCGGGATTTTGTGCGTAAGTCGCTCTATCATCCTTTTGTTGATATGTCTGTCATCCATTTGGTGCCAGATTATACGAGTGTTCTCTATCATCCTTTTGTTGATAGGCGCTACATCCTTGTGGTGCCAGGGTTGTGTGCGTGTATCACTCGATCATCCTTTTGGTGCTACGTCTGTCGTCCTTTTGGTGCTAGATTGTGCGAGTGTTCTCTATCATCCTTTTGTTGATAGGCACTGCATCCTTTTGGTGTAGGGATATTGTGCGTGTGTCACCCTATAATCCTTTTGTTGATATGTCTTTCATCCATTTGTTGCCAGATTGTGCGAGTGTTCTCTATCATCCTTTTGGTGATAGACCCTATATCCTTTTTGTTCCGGGATTGTGTGCGTACGTCACTCTATCATCCTTTTGGTGACATGTCTGTCATCCATTAGGTGCCAGATTTTGCGAGTGTTCTCTATCATCCTTTTGGTGATAGGCCATACAACCTTTTGGTTTCAGAATTGTGTGCTATTGTCACTCTATCATCCTTTATGTGGCGTATTGTAGAAGTGTTCTCTATCATCCTTCTGGTGATAGGCCCTGCATCCTTTTGGTGTAGGGATATTGTGCGTGTGTCGCTCTATCATCCTTTTGGTGATATGTCTGTCATCCATTTGATGCCAGATTGTACGAGTGTTCTCTATCATCCTTTTGGTGATATGCCCTACATCCTTTTGGTGTCAAGGTTGTGTGCGTGTGTCACTCTATCATCCTTTTGGTGCTACGTCTGTCATCCTTTTGGTGCCAGATTGTGCGAGTGTTCTCTATCATCCTTTTGTTTATAGGCACTGCTTCTTTTTGGTGTAGGGATATTGTGCCTGTGTCGCTCTATAATCCTTTTTGTTGATATGTCTTTCATCCTTTAGGTGCCAGATTGTGCGAGTGTTCTCTATCATCCTTTTAGTGATAGACCCTACATCCTTTTTGTGTCTGGATTGTGTGCGTATGTCGCTCAATCATCATTTTGGTGATATGTCTGTCATCCGTTTGGTTCCAGATTGTTCTAGTGTTCTCTATCATCCTTTTGGTGATAGGCCCTACAACCTTTTGGTTTTAGAATTATGTGCTTTTGTCACTCTATCATCATTTTGGTGCCAGATTGTAGAAGTGTTCTCTATCATCCTTTAGGTGATAGGCCATGCATCCTTTAGGTGTAGAGATATTGTGCGTGTGTCGCTTTATCATCCTTTTGTTGATAATTTTTTCATCCATTTGGGGCCAGATTGTGCGAGTGTTCTCTATCATTCTTTTGGTGATAGGCCCTACATCCAATGGGTGTCAGGATTGTGCGTGTGTGTGTTTCGCTCTATCATCCTTTTGGTGATGGGTCTGTCATCCTTTTGGTGCCAGATTGTGCGAGTGTCCTCTATCATCCTTTGTTCATTGGCCCTGCATCGTTTTATTCTGGGGATATTGTGCGCGTGTCGCTCTATCATCCTTTTGTTGATAACTCTTTCATCCATTTGGTGCCAGATTGTATGAGTGTTCTCTATCATCCTGTTGGTGATAGGAACTACATACTTTTGGTGTCAGGATTATGTGTGTGTATGGGTCTATCATCCTTTTGGTGCCAGATTGTGCGAGTGTTCTCTATCATCCTTTTGGTAATAGATCCTACATCCTTTTGGTGTCGGGATTTTGTGCGTATGTAGCTCTATCATCCTTTTATTGATAGGCACTGCATCGTTTTGGTGTAGGGATATTGTGCGCTCTCGCTATATAATCCTTTTGTTGATATGTCTTTCATCTATTTGGTGGCAGATTGTGCGAGTGTTCTCTCTCATCCTTTTGCTAATAGACCCTACATCCTTTTGGTGTCAGGATTTTATGCGTATGTCGCTCTATCATCCTTTTGTTTATATGTCTGTCATCCATTTAGTGCCAGATTATACGAGTGTTCTCTATCATCCTTTTGTTGATAGGAGCTACATCCTTATGGTGTCAGGGTTGTGTGCGTGTATCACTCTATCATGCTTTTGGTGCTACGTCTGTCGTCCTTTTGGTGCAAGATTGTGCGAGTGTTCTCTATCATCCTTTTGTCTATAGGCACTGCATCCTTTTGGTGTAGGGATATTGTGCGTGTGTCGCTCTATAATCCTTTTGTTGATATGTCTTTCATCCATTTGGTGCCAGATTGTGCGAGTGCTCTCTATCATCCTTTTGGTGATAGACTCTACATCCTTTTTGTTTCGGGATTGTGTGCGTATGTCACTCTATCATTCTTTTGGTGATATGTCTGTCATCCATTAGGTGCTAGATTTTGCGAGTGTTCTCTATCATCCTTTTGGTGATAGGCCCTACAACTTTTTGGTTTAAGAATTGTGTAATTTTGTCACTTTATCATCCTTTTGGTGGCATATTGTAGAAGTGTTCTCTAACATCCTTCTGGTGATAGGCCCTGCATCCTTTTGGTGTAGGGATATTGTGCGTGTGTCGCTCTATCATGCTTTTGGTGATATGTCTGTCATCCATTTAGTGCCAGATTATACGAGTGTTCTCTATCATCCTTTTGGTGATAGGCCCTACATCCTTTTGGTGTCAGGGTTGTGTGCGTGTCTCACTCTATCATCCTTTTGGTGTTACGTCTGTCATTTTTTTGGTGCCAGATTGTGCGAGTGTTCTCTATCATCCTTTTGATGATAGGCACTGCATCTTTTTGGTGTAGGTATATTGTGCGTGTGTCGCTCTATAATCCTTTTGTTGATATGTCTTTCGTCCTTTTGGTGCCAGATTGTGCGAGTGTTCTGTATCATCCTTTTGGTAATAGACCCTACATCCTTTTGGTGTCGGGATTTTGTGCGTATGCCACTCTATCATCCTTTTGGTGATATGTCTGTCATCCATTTGGTTCCAGATTATACGAGTGTTCTCTATCATCCTTTTGGTGATAGACCCTACATCCTTTTGGTGTCAGGGTTGTGTGCGTGTGTCACTCGATCATCCTTTTGTGCTACGTATGTCATCCTTTTGGTGTTAGATTGTGCGAGTGTTCTCTATCATCCTTTTGTTGATAGGCACTGCATCCTTTTGATGTAGGGATATTGTGCGTGTGTCGCTCTATAATCCTCTTATTGATATGTCTTTCATCCATTTGGTGCCAGATTGTGCGAGTGTTCTCTATCATCCTTTTGGTGATAGACCCTACTTCCTTTTTGTGTCGGGATTGTGTGCGTATGTCGCTCAATCATCCTTTTGGTGATATGTCTGTCATCCATTTGGTGCCAGATTGTGCGAGTGTTCTCTATCATCCTTTTGGTGATAGGCCATACAACCTTTTGGTTTCAGAATTCTGTGCTTTTGTCACTCTATCATCCTTTATGTGGCATATTGTAGAAGTGTTCTCTATCATCCTTCTGGTGATAGCCCTTGCATCCTTTTGGTGTAGGGATATTGTGTGTGTGTCGCTCTATCACCCTTTTGGTGATATGTCTGTAATCCATTTGATGCCAGATTGTACGAGTGTTCTCTATCATCCTTTTGGTGATATGCCTTACTTCCTTTTGGAGTCAGGGTTGTGTGCGTGTGTCACTCTATCATCCTTTTGGTGCTACGTCTGTCATCCTTTTGGTGTCAGATTGTGCGAGTGTTCTCTATCATCCTTTTGTTGATAGGCACTGCATCTTTTTGGTGTAGGGATATTGTGCGTGTGTCGCTCTATAATCCTTTTGTTGATATGTCTTTCGTCCTTTTGGTGCCAGATTGTGCGAGTGTTCTCTATCATCCTTTTGGTGATAGACCCTACATCCTTTTTGTGTCGGGATTGTGTGCGTATGTCGCTCAATCATCATTTTGGTGATATGTCTGTCATCCTTTTTGTTGCAGATTGTGCGAGTGTTCTCTATCATCCTTTTGGTGATAGGCCCTATAACCTTTTGGTTTTAGAATTGTGTGCTTTTGTCACTCTATCATCCTTTTGGTTCCAGATTGTAGAAGTGTTCTCTATCATCCTTCTGGTGATAGGCCCTGCATCCTTTAGGTGTAGAGATATTGTGCGTGTGTCGCTTTATCATCCTTTTGTTGATAAGTCTGTCATCCATTTGGGGCCAGATTGTGCGAGTGTTCTCTATCATTCTTTTGGTGATAGGCCCTACATCCAATGGGTATCAGGATTGTGTGTGTGTGTGTGTTTCGCTCTAGCATCCTTTTGGTGATGGGTCTGTCATCCTTTTGGTGCCAGATAGTGCAAGTGTCCTCTATCATCCTTTGGTCATTGGCCATGCATCGTTTTGTTCTGGGGATATTGTGCGCGTGTCGCTCTATCATCCTTTTGTTGATAAGTCTTTCATCCATTTTGTGCCAGATTGTATGAGTGTTCTCTATATCCGCTTTGGTGATAGGAACTACATACATATGGTGTCAGGATTATGTGTGTGTGTATGGGTCTATCATCCTTTTGGTGCCAGATTGTGCGAGTGTTCTCTATCATCCTTTTGGTAATAGACCCTACATCATTTTTGTGTCGGGATTTTATGCGTATGCCGCGCTATCATCCTTTTGGTGATATTTCTGTCATCCATTTGGTGCCAGATTGTACGAGTGTTCTCTATCATCCTTTTGGTGATAGGCCCTACATCCTTTTGGTGCCAGGGTTGTGTGCGTGTGTCACTCTATCATCCTTTTGGTGCTACGTCTTTCATCCTTTTGGTTCCAGATTGTGCGAGTGTTCTCTATCATCCTTTTGTTGATAGGCACTGCATCCTTTTGGTGTAGGGATATTGTGCGTGTGTCGCTCTATAAATCTTTTATTGATATTTCTTTCATCCAGTTGGTGCCAGATTGCGCGAGTGTTCTCTATCATCCTTTTGGTGATAGACCCTGCATCTTTTTTGTGTTGGGATTGTGTGCGTATGTCGCTCTATCATCGTTTTGGTAATATGTCTGTCATCCATTTGCTGCCAGATTGTACAAGTGTTCTCTATCATCCTTTTGGTGATAGGCCCTACAACCTTTTGGTTTCAGAATTGTGTGCTTTTGTCACTCTATCATCCTTTTGGTGGCATATTGTAAAAGTGTTCTCTATCATCCTTTTGGTGATAGGCCCTGCATCCTTTTGGTGTAGGGATATTGTGCGTGTGTCGCTCTATCATCCTTTTGTTGATAAGTCTTTCATCCATTTAGTGCCAGATTATGCGAGTGTTCTCTATCATCTTTTGGTGATATCCCCTACATCCTTTGGGTGTCAGGATTATGTGTGTGTGTGTGTGTTTCGCTCTATCATCCTTTTGGTGATGGTTCTGTCATTGTTTTGGTGCCAGATTGTGCGAGTGTCCTCTATCATCCTTTGGTCATACGCACTGCATCCTTTTGGTGTGGGGCTTTTGTGCGTGTGTCGCTCTATCATCCTTTTGTTGATAAGTCTTTCATCCATTTGGTGTCAGATTGTACGAGTGTTCTCTATCATCCTTTTGGTGATAGACCCTACATCCTTTTGGTGTCGGGATTGTGTGCGTATGTCGCTCTATCAACCTTTTGGTTATATGTCTGTCATCCATTTGGTGCCAGATTGTGCAAGTGTTCTCTATCATCCTTCTGGTGAGAGGCCCTGCATCCTTTTGGTGTAGGGATATTGTGTATGTGTCGCTCTATCATCCTTTTTTTGATAAGTCTTTCATCCATTTGGTGCCAGATTGTATGAGTGTTCTCTATCATCCTTTTGGTGATAGGCCCTACATGCTTTTGGTGTCAAGATTGTGTGTGTGTGTATGGGTCTATCATCGTTTTGGTGCCATATTATGCGAGTGTTCTCTATCATCCTTTTGGTGTCGGGATTTTGTGCGTATGTAGCTCTATCATCCTTTTGGTAATATGTCTGTCATCCATTTGGTGCCAGATTGTACGAGTGTTCTCTATCATCCTTTTGGTGATAGGCCCTACATCGTGTTGGTGTCAGGGTTGTGTGCGTTTGTCACTCTATCATCCTTTTTGTGCTACGTCTGTCATCCTTTTGGTGCTAGATTGTGCGAGTGTTCTCTATTATCCTTTTGTTGATAGGCACTGCATCCTTTTGGTGTAGGGATATTGTGCTTTGTCGCTCTATAATCCTTTTGTTGATATGTCTTTCATCCATTTGATATGTCTTTCTCTATCATTCTTTTCGTAATAGACCCTACATCCTTTTGGTGTCGAGATTTTATGCGTATGTCGCTCTATCATCCTTTTGGTGATATGTTTGTCATCCATTTGGTGCCAAATTTTACGAGTGTTCTCTATCATCCTTTTGGTATTAGACCGTACATCCTTTTGGTGTCAGGGTTGTGTGCGTGTGTCATTCTATCATCCTTTTGGTTCTACGTCTTTCGTCCATTTGGTGCCAGATTGTGCGAGTGTTCTCTATCATCCTTTTGTTGATAGGCACTGCATCCTTTTGGTGTAGGGATATTGTGCGTATGTCGCTCTATCATCCTTTTGGTGATATGTCTGTCATCCATTTGGTGCCAGATTGTGCGGGTGTTCTCTATCATCCTTTTGGTGATAGGCCCTACAACCTTTTGGTTTCAGAATTGTGTGCTTTAGTCGCTCTATCATCCTTTTGGTGGCATATTGTAGAAGTGTTATCTATCATCCTTCTGATGATAGGCCCCGCATCCTTTTGGTGTAGGGATATTGTTCGTGTGTCGCTCTATCATCCTTTTGTTGATAAGTCTTCAATCCATTTGGTGCTAGATTGTGCGAGTGTTCTCTATCATCCTTTTGGTGATAGGATATACATCATTTGGATGTCAGGATTGTGTGTTTCGCTCTATCATCCTTTTGGTGATGGGTCTGTCATCCTTTTGGTGCCAGATTGTGTGAGTGTCCTCTATCATCCTTTGGTCATAGGCCCTGCATCCTTTAAGTGTAGGGCTTTTGTGCGTGTGTCGCTATGTCATCCTTTTGTTGATAAGTCTTTCATCCATTTGGTGTCAGATTGTACGAGTGCTCTCTATCATCCTTTTGGTGATAGACCCTACATCCTTTTGGTGTCGGGATTGGGTGCGTATGTTGCTCAATCATCCTTTTTGTTATATGTCAGTCATCCATTTGGTACCAGATTGTGCGAGTGTTCTCTATCATCCTTTTGGTGATAGGCCCTACAACCTTTTGGTTTCAGAATGGTGTGCTTTTGTTACTCTATCATCCTTTTGGTGGCATATTGTAGAAGTGTTCTCCATGATCCTTCTGGTGAGAGGCCCTACATCCTTTTGGTGTAGGGATATTGTGCGCGTGTCGCTCTATCATCCTTTTGGTGACATGTCTGTCATCCATTTGGTGCCAGATTATACGAATGTTCTCTATCATCCTTTTGGTGATAGGCCCTACATCCTTTTGGTGTCAGGGTTGCGTGTGTGTGTCACTCTATCATCCTTTTGGTGCTACGTCTGTCATCCTTTTGGTGCCAGATTGTGCGAGTGTTGTCTATCATCCATTTGTTGATAGGCACTGCATCCTTTTGGTGTAGGGATATTGTGCGTGTGTCGCTCTATATTCCTTTTATTGATATGCCTTTCATCCATTTGGTGCCTGATTGTGCGAGTGTTCTCTATCATCCTATTGGTGATAGACCCTGCATCCTTTTTGTGTCGGGATTGTGTGCGTATGTCGCTCTATCATCCTTTTGGTTATATGTCTGTCATCCATATGGTGCCAGATTATACGAGTGTTCTCTATCATCCTTATGGCGATAGGCCCTCAAACCTTTTGGTATCAGGGTTGTGTGTGTGTGTCACTCTATCATCCTTTTGATGCTACGTCTGTCATCCTTTTGGTTCCAGATTGTGCGAGCGTTCTCTATCATCCTTTTGTTGATAGGCACTGCATCTTTTTTGTGTAGGGTTATTGTGCGTGTGTCGCTCTATAATCCTTTTGTTGATATGTCTTTCATCATTTGGTGCCAGATTGTGTGAATGTTTTCTATCATCCTTTTTGTGATAGACCCTACATCCTTTTTGTGACAGGATTGTGTGTGTGTATGAGTCTATCATCCTTTTGGTGCCAGATTGTGCGAGTGTTCTCTATCATCCTTTTGGTAATAGACCATACATCCTTTTGGTGTCGGGATTTTATGCGTATGTAGCTCTATTATCCCTTTGGTGATATGTCTGTCATCCATTTGGTGCCAGATTGTACGAGTGTTCTCTATCATCCTTTTGGTGATAGGCCCTACATCCTTTTGGTGTCAGGGTTGTGTGCGTGTGTCACTCTATCGTCCTTTTGGTGCTACGTCTGTCATCCTTTTGGTCCCAGATTGTACGAATGTTATCTATCATCCTTTTATTGATAGGCACTGCATCCTTTTGGTGTAGGGATATTGTGCACTATCGCTCTATAATCCTTTTGTTGATATGTCTTTCATCCATTTGGTGCCAGATTCTGCGAGTGTTCTCTATCATCCTTTTGGTAATAGACCCTACATTCTTTTGGTGTCGGGATTTTGTGCGTATGTCGCTCTATCATCCTTTTGGTGATATGTCTGTCATCCATTTGGTGACAGATTGTGCGAGTGTTCTCTATCATCCTTTTGGTGATAGGCCCTACAACCTTTTGGTTTCAAAATTGTATGCTTTTGTCGCTCTATCATCCTTTTGGAGGCATATTGTAGAAGTGTTCTCTATCATCCTTCTGGTGATAGGCCCTGCATCCTTTTGGTGTAGGGATATTGTGCGTGTGTCGCTCTATCATCCTTTTGTTGATATGTCTTTCATCCATTTGGTGCCAGATTGTGCGAGTGTTCTCTATCATCTTTTGGTGATAGGCCCTACATCCTTTGGGTGTCAGGATTATGTGTATGTGTGTTTCGCTCTATCATCCTTTTGGTGATGGGTCTGTCATCCTTTTGGTGCCAGATTGTGCGAGTGTCCTTTATCATCCTTTGGTCATTTTCCCTGCATGCTTTTGGTGTAGGGCTTTTGGGTGTGTGTCGCTCTATCATCCTTTTGTTGAGAAGTCTTTCATCCATTTGGTGTCAGATTGTACGAGTGTTCTCTATCATCCTTTTGGTGATAGACCCTACATCCTTTTGGTGTCGGGATTGTGTGTGTATGTTGCTCTATCATCCTTTTGGTTATATGTCTGTCATCCATTTGGTGCCAGATTGTGTGAGTGTTCTCTATCATCCTTTTGGTGATAGGCCCTACAACCTTTTGGTTTCAAAATTGTGTGCTTTTGTCACTCTATCATCCTTTTGGTGGCATATTGTAGAAGTGTTCTATATCGTCCTTCTGGTGAGAGGCCCTGCATCCTTTTGTTGTAGGGATATTGTGCGTGTGTCGCTTATTCATCCCTTTGTCGATAAGTCTTTCATCCATTTGGTGGCAGATTGTGCGAGTTTTCTCTATCATCCTTTTGGTGATAGGCCCTACATCCTTTGGGTGTCAGGATTGTGTGCGTATGTGTTTCGCTCTATCATCCTTTTGGTGATGGGTCTTTCATCCTTTTGGTGCCAGATTGTGCGAGTGTCCTCTATCATCCTTTGGTCATAGGCCCTGCATCCTTTTGGTGTAGGGATATTGTGCGCGTGTCGCTCTATCATCCTTTTGTTGATAAGTCGTTCGTCCATTTGGTGCCAGATTGTATGAGTGTTCTCTATCATCCTTTTGGTGATAGGCCCTACATATTTTGGTGTCGGGATTGTGTGTGTGTATGGGTCTATTATCCTTTTGGTACCAGATTGTACGAGTTTTCTCTATCATCCTTTTGGTAATAGACCCTACATCCTTTTGGTGTCGGGATTCTGTATGTATGTCGCTCTAATATCGTTTTGGTGATATGTCTGTCAACCATTTCGTGCCAGATTGTGGGAGTGTTCTCTATCATCCTTTTGGTGATAGGCCCTACATTCTTTTGATGTCAGGGTTATGTGCGTGTGTCACTCTATCATCCTTTTGGTGCTACGTCTGTCATCCTTTTGGTGCCAGATTGTGCGAGTGTTCTCTATCATCCTTTTGTTGATAGGCACTGCATCCTTTTGGTGTAGGGATATTATGCGTGTGTCGCTCTATAATCCTTTTGTTGATAGGTCTTTCATCCATTTGGTGTCTGATTGTGCGAGTGTTCTCTATCATCCTTTTGGTGATAGACCCTACATCCTTTTGGATTCGGGATTGTGTGCGTATGTCACTCTATCACCATTTTTGTGATATGTCTGTCATCAATTTGGTGCCAGATTGTGCGAGTGTTCTCTATCATCCTTTTAATGATAGGCCCTACAACCTTTTGGTTTCAGAATTGTGTGCTTTTGTCACTTTATCATCCTTTTGGTGGCATATTGTAGAAGTCTTCTCTCTCATCCTTCTTGTGATAGGGCCTGCATCCTTTTGGTGTAGGGATATTGTGCGTGTGTCACTCTATCATCCTTTTGTTGATATGTCTTTCATCCATTTGGTGCCAGATTGTGCGAGTGTTCTCTATCATCTTTTGGTGATAGGCCCTACATCCTTTGGGTGTCAGGATTATGTGTATGTGTGTTTCGCTCTATCATCCTTTTGGTGATGGGTCTGTCATCCTTTTGGTGCCAGATTGTGCGAGTGTCCTCTATCATCCTTTGGTCATTTTCCCTGCATTCTTTTGGTGTAGGGATTTTGTGCGTGTGTCGCTCTATCATCCTTTTGTTGAGAAGTCTTTCATCCATTTGTTGTCAGATTGTACGAGTGTTCTCTATCATCCTTTTGGTGATAGACCCTACATCCTTTTGGTGTCGGGATTGTGTGCGTATGTCGCTATATCATCCACTTGGTTATACGTCTGTCATCAATTTGGTGCCAGATTGTGCGAGTGTTCTCTATCATCCTTTTAATGATAGGCCCTACAACCTTTTGGTTTCAGAATTGTGTGCTTTTGTCACTTTATCATCTTTTTGGTGGCATATTGTAGAAGTGTTCTCTCTCATCCTTCTGGTGATAGGCCCTGCATCCTTTTGGTGTAGGGATATTATGTGTGTGTGGCTCTATCATCCTTTTGTTGATAAGTCTTTCATTCGTTTGGTGCCAGATTGTGCGAGTGTTCTCTATCATCCTGTCATACCCCAAATTTTGACCCATTAGATCTTCATCATCATTTTAGGATCATGTGCATCTGATTACCTAACCATAACCTATTTCAAGCTGGTCTTTGTTAAGATATAGGAATTAGGGTTTCGTACGGTCAAAAATCGAGGTTTCAAAGGGTTTGATCAGTCAATGTCTTGGATTGGTTCTCCATGAAACAAGATCAAGGATAGTAAATGAGATCAAGTATTAATCCAATTTGATGTTGTCACCCAAGAATAAAAAACAGGGCAGTTCAGGATACCCCATTAGGGTATTCAATAAGGAAAAGTCAACTGTGGTTTGAATTTTGATTTAAAAGGTGTTTCAATGGTGGGATCATGGTCCATAAAGTTCATATGGCTTGGTAAAGTCTACTCAAGAAGTTTCAAGGCCTCAAAAGACCCAGAGCATCAACAGTCGACTCGGTAGTCACCGATCGATCGTTCGGTTGACCGAAAATTCAACTCTTCACTCATAAGGAATTTGACCTCAAGACATGAATAAAAAATGTTCCTAATGACATATTGCACCTGCCCATAAAATTTCACGACCATTGGATCAAGGATTGAGGAGTAATAGCAAAAGTTGGGAATTAGGTTTTTGAAAGGGGCAAGACCATAACTCCTTAACCACACATCCAATTGAGTTGGTTCAAAGCTCATTGGAAAGCTCTTGATAAGTCCTACAAAAGTCCCAAAGTGGTCCATGAGCATAAAATGCATAGATTTGGAGTTATGACCAAATTCATTACAAGAGGGAAAAGTAACTTAGAAACATTCTAAGTTATTTCACTTTTAGGCTTGTTTTTCAGCATCTTTGAGAGGTTTTTTGGCCAAGTTCCTTTGGGAATCTGAAACTCATGAAAACATGAAAGTTGTAGAGCTACATGAGGGCTTTCCAAAGTGTACTAGAACTCCTCCATAGCTCTTATGAGTTGAGAGTTATGAATTTAACAAGATGAGGTTGTAACACTTGAGTCCCACACTTTCAATTTTTCACAAACTCATCCTTTGACCACTTGAGCTATTCTCATCACTTGGATCTTATTTCTATCTGATATTTAGAGGATATGAAGAGAAGAAATGCAGAAAGTAAGGAGGTTTAGCAAGTCTTGCAACTTGGAGGCAAGTGGTAATATTTTAATCATAAAAGGGAGGAAAGAGAAAGATTTCAATCACTCCAATCACTATTGTGTCATTCATACCACTTGAGCAATGCATCAGCTGAGCCAAAGATTTCAATTTACAGCTGCATCAAACCCTCAAGCAAAGTTACGTTTTTCAAAATCCCTCCAAAAGTGCCAAGTTACAAATCTGTTCTCACCCTTCTTTTCTCCTATAAATAGAGGCTCCCTCTATGTCATTTAAACACCAGAGCACTCTTAGAACCAAGAGAAAACCACAGCTCTCACTCCTTTCTTGCTTGCCTCATTTTCAAAATTCCAAGTTTCACTAAAATTTGTCGTGGGCAGTTGGCTTCCCAAATCCATTTCCACACACTCCAATCCTCCAAAAACCATCTGCACAATCCATAAATGATATGTGGAAGGTGTTCATACTCTTAAATCACTCAAAAACTCCATTCTCCCAAAAGTCAACTGTCAAACCAAGCAAGTTTGACCACACACACAAAAACAAGCAAACCGCTATCCAGACCTGTTTTCATCATTCTAACCATCCACACACCTTTGACATATTATGTATCAACTATCTGTAGCATAAAACAACCTCATCCTCATTTATTTTGAGATTTGTCACAAGTTCCTTCAAGTGCAAGCAAGGGCTGTTTTCATCAAGGTAGAGTTGGACAACAATTCGAGCTTTCTCAAGGCATTTCATATTGTAACAAGCTTGCTTAGAAGTCTAGATAAGGTTACTGGTTACTATCCTTTTATTTCTGTCATAAACATACTTGACATGTTGGTGTTTAAATGCAAGATATAGCTTATGTGCAAATCTGCCAGTTTTTGTGTTTATTTTGATCATATCATGTATAGCTTGTTTGTAGCCATTTCATGATGTATCTTTGCACCTAAGTCATGTTTGAACCCTAGGAGTTTTTTAGTTCACAACTGTCATGGTTGGAGTTGGATTTGAGTGCTAAGATTTTCCATTGGGCTCATTGTTGTTATTGCTGTTAGTACAAGTGTAGAGCAGTGCAAGATGTATAACATGTCATTCTCAAACCTGTTGCCTTGTTGATATATCTTTGTGTAAAGACTTTTCATATGCTATTGATTGTAATGTGTGCACAGCTGTTTTTTCCTAATGTTTCATGCTCTGATCTCTTTATGCATCTCACCTGTTTTAAAATGTCATGTCTGCCTTTAGGGCATTGTGCTAGGTTTTGTTTGGTATTAATGAAGTTGAAATGACTCATACAAGATGTGTTGAAATATACCTAAACCTTTGAGGATCAACAATGCTATTTTCAGTGTTTATGTATGTTGGTTGATCTTGGAGGAGATCATTTGTGAAGCTGTGATTGGAATCCATCAATAAAACATTGATTGGAATACCAAGAGTTATTTGCCTTGTTGCTACTAACTTCTCTGTGTTTATATTGTTCTTGCTGTTGCCTTAGGGTTGCAAATTCTCATTAGAAGTATGTTCTGGTTTTGTTATGGCAAACCTGTTAAAGGGTGTCAACTTGGTTGTGCTTAGAAGTTTGTTTTGGTCCTGCCAGGGGTTATTTATGTTTTGAGTTTGTTAAACTCTAACTGCCAAGGCAAGGTTCTAAGCCACTTATGGCTATGGCCTGTGGCTACATCAGCCTGTGTTGTTTGTTTCTGTGTTAGGCAAGTTTGCCTTGGTTGTGCATTATGTTTGGCCATGGCATAATGATTCATCAAATGACTGTTTGAAGCAATAAGAATTTGCCAGCATGATCACTTTGACTGTTCAGTATCATTATGTAGATGTGTAGCATATGGCATTTCTGTTGATCATTTTGTGCTAAGTGTTCTTTGCATCATTATGCAGATGTGTAGCATATGGCCTTTCTGTTGATCATTTTGTGCTAAGTGTTCTTTGTATCATTATGCAGATGTGTAGCATATGGCATTTCTGTTGATCATTTTGTGCTAAGTGTTCTTTGTATCATTGTGTAGATGTGTAGCATATGACATTTTTGTTGATCATTTTGTGTTAGTATCATTATGCAGATGTGTTTTGTTTAAAGATTAACAAGGTAGATATGGCATGTCTGTTATTTCTTCATCAACATTGTTAAAATGTTGTGGCTCTGAGAGGGCCCTTTTGAGTTCATCAACTCATTGTAAATTTCAACATGTTGATTTGGATTTCTTCTGTTGAAATGATTCAGAGCTGTTGGCGCCTATTTCTGATGATCAATATGTGTTTTATTCACGATTTGTTGGTTGCCAAGTCACTTTGAGGTTTGTTAACCTCTGATGTCAAGTCTCATTTTCAAACTTAAAAAGATATCACCATTTGTGTGTGTGTATTCAATGACTGTTACAAATTGTGGATTGAGAAGCAATGATGTTATGAGTTGTTGTTTTAAAATTTGGTTAAATGCAAAGTTTGTTCTAAACTACTTCCATAGGTTGCAACTGAATGGCCATTTCATGATTCGGTATGGATTAGAGATTGTTTCTTTGAGCATAATCATGAGTAGCATATTTGAAACATGTGTATGGCTTTCTTTGATTTTGTTCATATCAGTTTTGATCCACAACTTCCAAAATGCATTTCAAAGGCTACAACTACATGTTCATGCGAATTTCAAAATATGTACATTTTCTGAGAAAACTGAGATTACCGTCATGATCCTTGTTGAATTTCACACAAGTTAGACTTTTAGTTTGCAAATTTTGATGAAGTTTTGGTATAGTTTGAAACCATCACGCATTGGCCTTTGTTGCTTGTGAGGCCTGGCCCTGAATTACTTGGCCTTGTAAGGCTTATCTATTTTTAGGGGTGGCTTAATACACGGATGTATTGCCACCCCAGTGGTTGTTACCTGCGCGCATTATACCTTGTTTCATGCTTGTCCTGTGTTCGATCCCTGATTGGGACAACTTTTTTGTTATTTTATTTTGTTTGCCATGATTTGATTATTTTCTTTCTCATTTCCATTGTATTTGCGTGCACGTGTGTTGGCTGAGTGGTATTATCTTGAGCTTTTGAGCATGAGGGTGTGGGTTCAACACCTGCCTTGATCATCCCTTCTTTTATCACTTGTTTCTTTTATGATTTCTTCACATAAATTCAAAACTTCATAACTTTCTCATGCTTCATTATTTTTAATCTATTCTTTTTGTAAAATGCTCTTAATGTTGTCTAGTTTCACTTAATGAGAAAATATTTCAAAGATGTTCATGTTTGTGATAGTTTGTTCCACATGAAATTTGTTTATCCTTAAGGCTGTTAACCTTGCTTCTTGTTGAAATTTCTCTTAATGTCATGCTTGAATTATCTTGTAAGATTTCTTTGTGATTGATTCCCCTGTGGTTGTAACCATACCTCTTATATATTCATCGTGTCTGATTCATTTGATTTCCATGAATTATCCCCATGATGTTTGACTTATTTGCATTGGTCGTCACCTTCATCTTTGTCAAGATGTGCTTAAGTCTTTATCTTTCATTGAGTCTTGTAAGAACTCACCTTTGTTTGCCTATTGTCATGTGCTTGCATGCTTTGGTTGTAACCATTCATCTTATTTGAAATCTTTGCTTGTTGTAACATGCTTGTATGTGCTTGGTTGTAACCATGTTTCTTATCATGTTTGTTTGATGTTCATGCTTTGTTAAGTTTTTTCCCCCAAGTGATGGAACTCTTTAGTTCTCATCCAAGTTGCCTCCCCTTTTCTCCTCCCAAAGGAACGTCTCTCTATTGACCTTTGGGTCATAGATAGTTCATCACCCCCCTCGACTTCATCAAGTCATCTAGACTTAGTTAAGTTAGAACCCATCCATTGGACTTTGCTTAAGTCTAAAAAGCCTACCCCTTGTTAGGAGTGTTCTTTCAATTAGAACTTAGGATAGAATTTGTTAACTCTATGTAAGAATCATGGAGATGATTACTTACTTCCCTTTCTTGAGTGTTCAACTTAGATCTAGAGAGTTTCCTTAAACTCTACACAGGCATTGTTATGTTTGTTCCCCTTTGAACCTTGCTCGTAATCAAGTGTTCTTCAAACTTAGTGAGGTGAACTATGATTGCTCTGATTCTATCCTAGTTAGGATACGTAGGCAGAAGATGCGATGTCTTTGCGAGCAAATTTAGTGTATATATCTTTAGGTTTTAACCTACACCTTTTACCCAATCCATAGCAAACATTTAGCAAACTTAGCATACAAACAAACAAAAGGTTCCTGTAGAGTACTACAAATGTTTAGGATGTAAAATACCTACCCTATGCATAACCAACCCCCGATCCCCGAATCTCTTAGCGTTATTGTTACATCGCGCAAAAGGTTCTTTCTCTCTTTAGACCTTTCCTTTAGATAAATTAAATTTCGGTTGTGAATTCAAAGAATTAAAGATTCAAGTTAGTCAATAGCTTGGTATCCCGATTCTCACCGTAACAGAAATGGCGACTTCACTGGGGAAAACTTAAACTTTAGGGTTTAGCCTATTTTGTTTGCTTATGTGCTATATTTGTGAATATTTGCTTAACATGTATATATGTATATGTTTGTTGGATTGTTGGATATTGGGACCTTTGAGTGGTGTGACGGTCCTATAACCGGAATTGAGTGCAATTATGAAAGGATGGTGGTATATTCGAGGAGGCTTATAGGGAGTTGATTCCCGACCAAGCTAACTTGAGAAACCACCGCTCAGTGTAGGCCCTCTTGAGAGTTTAGTATTGTTGAACGGGTATTCGTGAAAACAATGCTACTTTCGACGAAAGAGCCCGTGACACTGTGGACTTTTAGATTACATTCTACCCCACTTTGGCCTTACTAGGACGTAGTGCGATGGCTATAAGGAAGTATTTCCGTAATAGTTGATACGCAATGCTACACTCGGACGAGACTCTCTTGAGAATATTATCGATTACTAAGTAATTTGGGAAGTTGATAATATCCGAAAGATGGGTTAATGACTATGAGAACCGTTTAAAACCCTGCTTTACAGGTTTGAAAATCCCTATTACACACCTTTTGGGGATGGGTAGACCTTGTATCCATGCCCGTCCTTTAAACCTAAGCTTGTGTTTGTATGCATATGTGTGATATTTGCATTACCTATGTTTGTGCATTCTAGCATTCATAAACATCATATCATAAATTTTCATGGAACTCAGACTTTTTGTTTGTAAACATCAGAGGTCGCTATGGGTGGTGAAAGAAAGAAAACTTTGAAGTACACTTACAAAGGTTTTAAACTAGATGACCTAAGGAGGTTGGGTACCTTGGTGACAGATCCAGAGGGATTCCAGAGTAGGTATGGGAAGTTGTTGTTACTATTGAAGATCAAAATGGATAGTGGACTTCTTTCTATGCTTCTCCAGTTTTATGATCCACTCTACCATTGTTTAACCTTCCCCGATTATCAGCTAGTACCCACGCTAGAAAAATATTCTTACTTGGTTGGGTTGCCCATTCTTGAAAAGTCTCCTTTTCCGATCATGGAGAAGGACCCTAAGGAGCAAGATATTGCCAAAGCCACACGTTTGGGATTGGTTGATATTCAAAAGAACATGACTACAAAAGGAGGAGTTTTTTGGTTGAGTGCAAAATTTTTGGTTGAAAAAGCTCAATACTATGCGGATCATTTGATCATGGATGCATTCGAGGATATCCTTGCCTTGCTCATTTATGGTATCTTTCTGTTCCCTAGCTTCGAGAACTTTGTAGACCTCAATGCCATTAAGATCTTCTTGAAGAAAAACCATGTGCCTACTCTACTAGCGAATGCGTATCATTCTGTTCATCTTAGAAATTTCCACAAAGGAGGGATGATCACTTGCTGTGCTCCTTTACTATACAAGTGGTTTATTTCACACTTGCCTAAAGCTCACGCCTTTTGGGATCCGAAGAAAGGGTGGTGGTTATAAAAGATTATGGCTCTCACGCACTCTGATATTGATTGGTACAATCGAGACTATGAGGGAATAATGATCATTAATAGCTGTGGAGATTTTGGTAATGTACCTCTTCTTGATGCTAATGGAGGAATCAGTTACAGCCTGGTCCTTGCTCGTCGACAGTTGGGATATCCCTTGAAGGACAGGCCCAACCATATTCATGTAGAAAATATTTTCGTTAAGGAAGAGAGTAATAGTCAGGAGCAGAAAGAGAAGATTCTGAAAGCCTGGGGTTCGAAAGAGAGCCATTGAATTGAAGATGCCCTATTCTCGACAAGAACCCATAGCTTTGTAGGAGGAGCGCACCTTGATCTTCATATCTGAGGAGGAAAAGCTAAGGATTTCCTTGAGCAAGGCACGACAAATCGAAGACGCCTGGAAGCACAAGTATCAAGTGGTTGTTGAGGAAAATGCAGAGCTCGAGAAGCAATTAGAGTTGAAGAATGAAGAAGTGCTCTCTTGCAAGAAAAGAAACGCGCAAGAAGATTTATTTTCTTCTAGTCCTCAGTCGACCCCGTGGAAGTTGATTGTGGATAAGCTCATTCTTGAAAAGGCCCAGATGGAAAAGGAGATTGAGAAGCTCAACTTGAGACTGTTAGGAGAACCTTCTTAGGACTTTTGTAAGATATACTAAAATTTTGTAATTTAATGAAATTAAGTCTATGACGTTTTGATGTTTACAGAATCTGATTTCCAAGATACTTTGCGCATTTGCATTCACATTTATTAATCATTCAAGGAACTAAAGATTGTTTTGCGGATATTATAGGATGGATTCTGGAAAGAAGGAAGAGATTGTGTTCCGAAGCCCAAGTTTGGAGAACCTGAGGAAACTGGGAAGTTTAGTAGAGACCCTAAGGCGTTCAGAGAGAAGTATGGGAATATGTTGTCTTTACTAGAAATCTAAGTAGATGAAGAGATGTTGTCAGCGCTCGTGCAGTTTTACGATTCGACCTATCATTGTTTCACGTTCCTAGATTATCAGTTGCTGCCAACCTTGGATGAATATTCTGCTCTGATGGGGTTAGGCGTCACTGCCAGACCATTTCAGGAAGAGAAGGGACTCCTAGCGAAAGAGTAATTGCAGAGGCCGCGCATTTGGAGGTGAATGAAGTACGACCTCATATGACTGCTAAGGGAGGGCTATACGGATTTCCAGCTATGTTCCTGTATGAAAAAGATCAATGTTACGCCGAGTCGAGGAATTCTGAAGCATTTGAGGCCATTCTGGCTTTGCTAATTTACGGACTTTTCCTGTTTCCGACTGCTGATAATTTTGTGGATACAAGTGCAATCAACCTTTTCTTAATCAAAAATCCCGTACCCACTTTATTGGCTGATGTGTATTTTTCCATCCATTGCAGAAGCCGTCATGGAATTGGACAGATTAAGTGTTGCACCGTTCTTCTATACATGTGGTTTATTTCGCACTTGCCAAGGCTTCCAGCACTCTGGGATATGCAAAATGGACTCTCATGGACAGAGAGGTTGTTGTTACTCAAACATTCAGATATTAAGTGGTATGACCCTATGTATGGAGGGATTGCCATGATTCAGAGTTGTGGGGATTTCCCGAATGTACCGCTTATCAGCATTGATGGTTGCAGCAGCTATAATCCCATTTTAGCTCGTCGCCAGTTGGGACACCCAATGAAGAATGAACCAGACCCAGTTCTTTTGAGAAGTTTCTACATTGAAGAAGGGAAGGATCCAACCTACAAGGCTCGGACTGTGTATGCTTGGCGTCACATCCACACAAGGGGAATGACTGCTTTGGATTACCCTGACACTGCTGCTTCAGAATCCTACTTATCATGGGTGAGAGAAGCAGCATGGAAGATGTTCTATACCCATTTTGAATGGAAGAACACAATTTGACTCTGGATAGGGTTGACAACGAACTTGAAGATTTACGAGGAAGCGTAGGACGAATCATGGAAGTCTTACAAGTCATCAATGCAAAAATGGACACTCAGGACACTATAGTTTCTGAAATCACTAACGTAGTTGTGGAGCCAATCCCAACGGCAGTCACTGTTGCAAGTATCCAGCCGTATGGATTAATACTAGGTTTTGTACCTCCGCCACCAGTCAGTCAACAATCAGTTCCTCTAGGGGCAGAGATTCCCTGAGCTGTTCCGACTTATACTCCAGCCTCTGTACAAACTCAAGTGCGCCCTGTTTTTCACAACCATCTACAAGTGTTTGAAGTTCCTGATGGGTCTGAAGAAGGAAGTGGACGACATGAGAAATTGAAGGAGAGTGTAGAAACTATAGGGAGGAAGGTTAGAGCAATGGAAGGGAATGATATATTTGGTACTGATGCCAGAGATATGTGTTTAGTGTCTGGATTGGTAATTCCGCCAAAATTCAAAATCCCTAACTTTGATCAATACACCGGAGCTACTTGTCCTCATACGCATTTGGTCATGTATTACCAAAAAATGGTTGCACATGTAGAAGATGATAAGCTGATGATCCATTGTTTCCAAGATAGCTTGAAAGGAGCCCCTGCTAAGTGTTATTTGAGCCTAGATCAATCTCGCATTCATAGTTTCCAAGACTTGGTCGATGCTTTCACAAAGCATTACAAATACAATATGGATTTGGCCCATGACAGAAGACAATTGTTGAGTATGACACAGAAGAGTTCTGAATCATTCAAAGAGTATGCACAACGATGAAGGGAGACTGCCTCTCAAGTGGAATCTCCTTTAAATGAGAAAGAGTTGATAGATTGGTTTGTGGATACGGTAAGACCAGAATTTTATGAGAAGATGATTAGCAGTGTAACATCGAGTTTCTCCAATATAGTGGTTGTGGGGGTGAGAGTGGAATTGGAGTTGAAGAATGGAAAAATGACTAGTAGTTCCAGTGGTTCCAACAACAACAATGTTAAGAAATTCAGTGGTAATTTTCATAAGAAGGAGGCGGAAACAAACGCCATAACAGTGGGGAAAAGGAATCAGACTTGGAAGCAACCTTACCAACGATATCAACGACCTCCACAAGGTTATGTTCAGCAGCCTCCACAAGGCTATGTTCAGCAACCTCAGCAAAATTTGACACAACAACCGATGTATCCAGTACAATATGCTCAACAACCATATGTGGCAACATAACCCCTGCTTTCAATCACCCTGTTCCGAATTATCAGACAGTGCAACCAGCACCCATGTATCAACCAGTTCAACAACAAGGGTATCCACGAGCGCCCAACGCTCCACCCGATCAACAATATCAGCAGCCTAGGGCTCAGGCACCAAGGCAAAATTACCAAAATCGAAGACCAACAACGAGGCCTCCATTTCCTCAGATACCAATGACTTATACAGAGTTGTACCCCGCTTTGGTGCAAAGGGTTGACAACAACGCGACCATTGAATACACCTTCAGACACTTCATCACCTCATTACAATCTGCATGCTCATTGTGCCTTTCATGAAGGTGCTGCCGACCATGACTTAGAGGGGTGTCTTGCCTTGAAACATATTGTCAGGGAGCTCATAGAAAAGAAAATTTTGTCCTTTTTTGATGTGCCGCCTAATGTTAAAAGTAACCCATTGCCAAATCACGGAGGAATTAATGCTATAGAAGAGGCATCAGATGAAAGGTTAGTTTGTGATGTGCCAAAAATCAAGACTCCGTTGAGGTCACTTCATGAGAAACTGGTGAAAGAAGGGTTGATTAAAGGTGCCCATAATGACTGTGAAGAATGTTCTGTTAATCTTAAAGGGTGTGGTATGGTACAGAAAGATGTGCAACGTCTAATCGATAATGGATTATTGCAAGTGGGGATCAAGGAAAAGAAGGAGGAAGTTTCGGTGGTTGAGCCTGTTTTCAATCTACCAAAGAAAAGCGAGAAAGTCCCTGTGTTCAATATGATCAACAAAAATGTGAAGCCTGTTTTCGACAAATCTGCTGTTGATCAGCCTCGACCAGTTGTTATTCAGAAGCCGAGATCGTTTCCTTTTGAGAATACAAAGGCAATCCCGTGGAAGTATGATATTTGTTGTGTTAGACCAAAGATCTGGGAAGACTATTCAGAATGAGGAGGTGAAGGATGACCAGGTTGATGTGACAAATATTGTAGGAACGAGCAAGATGACCCGTAGTGGTCGAATATATCAACCCAAAATAACAGTGGTTGCTCCAAAAGAGGTTACCCCTGCCGTAACAGCCAAAGACAAAGAAATGCCCATCACAGGAGGAGATGCTGAAGAGTTCTTAAGGATTATCCAAAAAAGCAATTACGAGGTTGTGGATCAGCTCCATCAAACCCCCTCAAAAGTATCAATTTTGTCTTTCCTGATGAATTCCCCGACCCATAGAGAAGCTCTACAAAAGGTGTTAATGCAAGCAAATGTGACGAAGGATATAACCCATGGCCAATTTGATTCGGTGATAGCCAATATTACAGCCTGCAATACTATGAGTTTCAATGATGAGGAGGAGCTGCCAAGGGGAGAACGTAGTCATAACCGTGCTTTGCACGTATCTATCAGATGTCAAGAGGACACGTTGGCACGAGTTTTGGTTGACATTGGATCTTCGTTGAATGTGTTGCCTAGAAGGACGCTCGCAAAGTTAGCATATGCAGGGGCAGAGATGAAGCCGACGTCGTTAATTGTGAAGGCTTTTGATGGTTCAAAAAGAACGGTTGTTGGGGAAGTGGAGTTTCCAATTATGATAAGCTCTCACGTGTTCGATATCACATTTCAGGTAATGGACATTAATCCGGCTTACAGCTGTTTGTTGGGACGGCCTTGGATTCACGCAGCAGGGGCAGTGACTTCCACTTTGCACCAAAGGATGAAATTTGTTGTAAACGACAAACTGGTAACGGTGTCTGGCGAAGAGGACTTGATGGTGAGTAATTTATCGTCATTCAGGTATATTGAGGCAGATGAGGATGCGTTGGAAACTTATTTCCAAGCGCTTGAAATAGCTAACACGGTGATGATAGAAAACACAGTGGTAAAGAGTGGTCCATCTTTTGCATCCGCCCAGAGCATCAAGTCTACATTGGAAGAGGGTACTCCTGCAGGTGATCGCGACTTTCTATGTCTAACTGAACTAACTGCAAGTGCATAGTCTATAACGTAGTAATAAAATATATCGATCCCACAGGGACTCGTAATCAAGCTAGTATTTTCGGGTGTTACTGTGTTTAGCTAGGTTGATATGGTTTTAGGGGAATAAAAGCAAAATAAGTGTGTAAGCTATAGGGGAACTAAAAACGTTACTTAAGGTATAAAGGCGTGAATCGGTATGTAATATGTTGGTTCTTCAAGGATTCGACAAGTCACCGCTGTTTTGGGTGTTTTCAAAAATAGTTTAAGAAGAAAATGACGGTTTAAAGACCTTTGTCTCACGATGATTGTTGACGCTAGTCGCAACTCTAGGGCGAAACGTATGCTGTCGCTATCCCGTTCGCGGTTTAAATTACTTTTTGAAAACCATTAAGCTCTAATCCTTTTTAAAGCGTTGTCGCTGTTTTTAAAACGAATGCTTAGTTTTTACTATCTGGACCTAACCTCAGCTGCCACTTGTTGGTTCGTACCTTTATGAATTTCCCACTATCGTGGCAAAACTGCTTTTAAATAAGTTCTCGCAATCGCGACAAACATTTATTTTAGAAAAATCGATTTAAAAACTAAAGCCAAAACTATGTTTGAAAAAGGAAAATATACACCGGTTATTATCAAATCCCATCTGACTACCTATTACATATCGATTACTTTAATTTAGCTTGACATGGAATATAAACTAAGAACACGTAAATGATGGTAGAATATATAAACATGCATCATAATGGGAAATAGAAATCAATTAACGATTATAATAAGAACTTGTAAATAATTCAATTGGCTTTTGGGAAATCCTCCAAAATGACGGCAGGATTTAGTCTTGATGCCAATTACTCGTACAAAATAGAATTTGGAAAGTAAAACAACAATTGCAAGGAAGGAAAGAAAAAGGAAACAATAAACAATCAGAAATTCTGAAGCTCAAAAATTGCTCTGAAAATAAATTGGCAGCACTTCGTGTCTTCAATGCGGCCCCCTATTTCAGTCCCAAAGCCCTCTATTTATAGTGTATGAATGTTACGTGAACTGCTGTTGGAAGTGTCTTTGAGGGTTAGAAAATCCAGGTAGTCGTGTGCTGAATTTTGGGCTTCTGTTTTGCACGTCTCTGACAGTGGACAATGGGCAGAAAATGTGCCTATGATGGTCGTGGGGGGCCATAACGCTCGTCATGTCTGTGATGGTCGTGGTGAGACCATGACGTTCGTCACGCCTGTGATGGTCGTGGTGAGACCATGACGGTCGTCATATCAGCAGAATTGGAATCTGCTGCCTTTCTCGCTCTTTTCTTCTGTTTCAAGTCCTTTTTAGCTTGTTTTGCCTATCTTACCTCATTTGGACATTGACTTCATAAACCTGCAAAATATTAAACAACAATGCGAATATGGTACGAAATTGGGGTGAAATTGACCATTAATAATATGAAATAATGGCATTTTAATCTATATGTTTTCGCGTTATCAAACTCCCCTCAACTTGAATCTTTGCTTGTCCTTAAGAAAAAAGCCTAAATGGTGAGAGGATGCAGACACCTGATGCGCACTTGTGCGTTTTCAGAATCATTTTGAAGGAGCTGAGTCGAGGATTCAGAGATGATTCGTAACAACACGCATACGAACTTGACACTAAGCGGGAACGCTTTCGAAGGCCTCCTCTTCATACGAGGCGGTTCCAATCATGCTGCTGTAGCTCGGCGCTAAGTTCATCGAACTAAGTTCTGCCCAGTTTCGTTCTGGCACAATCACATTAAGCCCTTTACCTCTTTTCGCGTACGTAGTGGAATAGTCTGTTAGTGATTTCAGTCTTTTCTTTCCATGGGGTCTGGTGCACGAGTGTGGTACCCTATGACATGTTCACTTGTAAGTTGTGGGGGATCGAACCGTGATTCGCCCTACCGAGTCCATAACCAGAGACCTACAGACCAACTGATAAGGAACTTCTTTTTCTCTTATGAGCTCACTATTTTTATTTCTTTTTGCCATTCCGAAATGTCAGAGGTAGATAAGCACTACATGGCTGCGGAGCAATTATTTTCTTTATGATCTTACCGATCACTTATTTGCATCGGTAATGGCAACGACCTCAATCCATTTCGATACGTAGTCAACAGCGACGAGTATGTACTTGTTACCAAAAGAAGATGGGAATGGTCCCATGAAGTTGATTCCCCATACGTCAAAGACTTCCACTTCCAAGATACCTTTTTGGGGCATCTCGTCGCGCCTTGAGATATTTCCTGTGCGTTGACACCGGTCGCATCTTAATATAGCAGCGTGGACATCTTTCCAAATACTTGGCCAGAATAGGCCAGATTGCAGGATTTTCACGCATGTCTTCGAAGTACTGGCATGTCCTCCGTATGGAGCAGAGTGACACTGAGAAATAACGTCTTCAGTTTCGTCCTCTGGGACGCATCGACGATATATGTTGTCGGCCCCTCTCTTGAAAAGCAGAGGTTCGTCCCAATAGTAGTGCTTTAAGTCATGGAAGAATTTCTTCTTTTGCTGATAACTGAAATCCGGTGGGAGCACGCCTGCTACTAAGTAATTTACAATATCAGCATACCAAGGTAGTGTGACTTGTGCGTAGATGGCTTCCACAGCTTTTTCTAGTTCAGGTTTTTCCGAGATTAATGATGGCATATCGCTTTCTAATCTGGCTATCAGGCGTTCGTAAGGGAAATCGTCGTTGATAGGCACTGATTCCGGCTTAATGCCTTCTATGCAGAATAGGTGATCGGCTACTACATTCTCGGTCCCTTTTTTATCTCTTATTTCTAAATCAAACTCTTGTAGCAATAGGATCCAGCGCAACAATCTTGGCTTGGCATCCTTTTTGCTTATCAGGTACCTAATGGCAGAATGGTCTGTGTAGATGATGATTTTTGCTCCTACTAAGTAGGAACGGAATTTGTCAAGGGCGAACACAATTGCTAGAAGTTCCTTCTCAGTTGTCGCGTAGTTCATTTTGGCAGGATCTAAAGTTCTACTGGCATAGTAGATTGCGTGAAGCTTCTTGTCTTTCCTTTGTCCTAGAACTGCACCTATAGCATAATCACTCGTATCGCACATGATTTCGAATGGTAGTCGCCAATCTGGGGGTTGCATGATTGGTGCAGTAATGAGTGTTGTCTTTAGAGTTTCGAATGCTTCCAAGCAGTCTTTGTCGAAAACGAACTTGACATCTATCATCAACAAACCTGTCCGAGGTTTTGTGATTTTCGATAAATCCTTTATGAATCTTCGGTAGAACCCGGCGTGTCCTAAAAAGCTTCGTATTTCTCGTATGGTTTTGGGAGGTTGAAGATCCTTTATGATCTCTATTTTAGCTTTGTCAACCTCAATCCCTTTCTCAGATATGACTTGTCCTAAGACGATGCCTTGTCGGACCATGAAATGGCATTTCTCCCAATTAAGGACAAGGTTTACTTTAGCGCATCTTTTGAGTACCATTTCCAAATTTGACAGGCAGCTCTCAAAACTTTGTCTGCATACAGAGAAGTCATCCATGAATACTTCCATGATGTCATCTATGAAATCCGCAAAGATTGCCATCATGCATCTTTGGAAGGTTGCTGGAGCATTGCATAGTCCGAACGGCATTCGGTGATAAGCAAAAGTGCCATAAGGACAGGTGAATGTTGTCTTTTCTTGGTCATCGGGGTGAATAGGAATTTGAAAGAATTCCGAATAACCATCCAGGTAGCAGAAGTACGAATGTTTCGCTAGTCTTTCCAACATCTGGTCTATGAAAGGTAAAGGGAAATGATCTTTCCGAGTCGCCTTATTCAGTTTTCTGTAATCGATACACATCCTGCTTCCGGTCACAACTCTTTGGGTTATCGATTCACCTTTCGCATTTTTCACTACAGTAACGCCTCCTTTCTTTGGCACTACGTGTACTGGGATGACCCATTGGCTGTCGGAGATCGGGTATATGATTCCTGCGTATAATAACCTTTTCACCTCGTCTTTGACTACAGTGCTTCGGATCGGGTTTATCCTTCTCTGATGTTCTCTTGAAGTTTTGCAGTCTTCCTCTGGCATGATGCAGTGCATACAGATGAAAGGACTTATGCCTTTTAGATCGCTTATATTATAGCCTAACGCAGTTGGGTATTTCCTTAGGACTTCTAGTAATTGCTCAGTTTCGGACTGTCCTAAATTTGCGTTGACTATTACTGGTCTTTTGAATTTTGTATATAAGAATTTGTACCTGAGGGTTTTAGGTAGTTCTTTAAGTTCTAAAGCTGGGTTTTTCGGACTTGGCATGTGATTTGGAGTTAGTGCTAAGATCTCGCTCAACCTCTCATCTTTGTATGGCGCACGCCAATTGTCATCTTCATGAATATCAGGGATTTGGATCATCATGATTTCAGACTATTTAGTTTCTTCCTTCTCCAATTCTCGTATGCATTCGTCAATGACATCTACTATATAGCACGTGTCATCTATGGCTGGTACCTTCAAGAACTTAGTAAGGATGAACTTTATCTTTTCTTCTCCTACTTCGAACGTTAGCCTACCTTTCTTTACGTCTATGATAGCTCCGGCTGTCGCTAGGAACGGTCTTCCTAGGATAATTGGGGTAACAGAGTCCTCTTTGATGTCCATGATTATGAAGTCGGTTGGGATATAGAATTGGCCTTTGCGTACTGGAACGTTTTCCAGCACACCGACAGGATATTTGACTGATCGGTCAGCCAATTGCACGAACATTTTAGTTGGTCTTAGTTCTCCCATATTCAGCTTTTTGCATATAGATAAAGGCATGACACTTATACTGGCTCCTAGATCGCATAGAGCTTTGTCTATAACGAACTTTCCTATGACGCAAGGTATGGAGAAACTACCTGGGTCTTTTAGTTTAGGAGGCATGTTGTTTTGAATGATTGCGCTACATTTGGCAGTAAGTGTAACTATTTCGTTATCCTCGATTTTCCTTTTGTTAGATAAGATTTCTTTAAGAAACTTAGCGTATGAAGGCATTTGAGTTATCACTTCTGTGAAAGGAATAGTGATATTTAGTTGTTTAAGAAGTTCAACGAATTTCTTAAATTGTCCTGAAGTTTTGGAATTTATGAATCTTTGAGGATAAGGGATATGTGGTTTATATGGTGCTGGAGGTACATATGGGTTTTCATCTTTGGCGGCCTTTTGCTCGTCACATTCCTTCTTTTCTGTTTCAGACTCCTTTTCTGTTGGTTTATCAAATTTCTGATGCATGACTAAATCTTCATTCCTAGGATCTGTTGGGCCTTCCAATTCTTTTCCACTTCTCAATATGACAGCATTTGCATGACCTTTCGGATTAGGTTCTAGCTGACCTGGAAATATCCCAGCTGGTGCGGCTGCAGAGGCTTGTTGTTGAGCCACTTGTGATATCTTCATTTCGAGCATTTTATTGTGGGTGGCTAAAGCGTCTAGTTTTCCGGTCAGCTGTTTAATTTGCTAGCTAGTGTGTATGTTTTGATTCAGGAATTCTTTATTTGTTTGAGCTTGAGTAGCTATGAATTTTTCCATCATCACTTCGAGATTTGATTTCCTAGGGGCAGTCTGGCCAGCAGCGGCTGATTTCTGATATCCTGGCGGAGCAGCTGGTGCTTGCAAGGCATTATCGCTTTTGTAGGAAAAGTTTGGGTGGTTCCTCCATCCTGGGTTGTAAGTATTTGCATAAGGATTTCCTTGAGCGTAGTTTACTTGGTCTGGTGGGATTCCTGCCAATAATGGGCACTCGGGCGCATTATGAGTGGCAATTCCACATAACTCACAATTTGGAGTTACAGCAGCTACGGTTGCAGTTGGGGTAACGGTCAGACTGTCGGTTTTCTGCACTAGAGCATCTACCTTAGCGTTGAACTTTTCAAGACTGCTGATCTTGTACATCCCACCTTTCACTGCGGGTTTCTTTGCTGGAGTTCTTTCACCTCCCCATTGGCAGTGGTTCTGAGACATGTTTTCGATAAGTTGATAGGCTTCGTCATATGGCTTATCCATAAGTACACCGCCTGCGGCGGAGTCTACCGTTAATCTGGTGTTATATAGAAGCCCATTGTAGAAAGTATGGATCGTCACCCAGTCTTCTAAACCATGGTGAGGACATGCTCTCATCATATCCTTAAACCTTTCCCACGCTTCATAGAGAGATTCGTATATTTTTGTCGAAATCCGTTGATTTGAGCTCTAAGCATAGCAGTTTTGCTTGGCGGAAAGTATCTCGCTAAGAAAACGTTCTTCAACTGTTCCCACGTCGTAACGGAGTTGGATGGTAAGAATTGTAACCAAGTCCAAGCTCTATCTCTAAGAGATAAAGGAAAGAGACGAAGTCTTATTGCGTCTGGAGTCACTCCATTTGCCTTCACTGTGTCTGCGTATTGCACAAACTTCGTTAAGTGTTCATTCGGATCCTCAGTTGCATTTCCTGCGAATTGATGTTGTTGTACAGCTGACAGCAATGACGATTTCAGTTCGAAATTGTTCTGATTAATAGCGGGGGCAACAATGCTACTTCGAGGTTCCAGCTGAGATGGGGTAGCGTAGTCCTTCAGCGGTTTGTTCTGAGGTCCGTCAGCCGTCTTTGATTCTTCAACAGGAGGATGAGCTAGAAGATCAGGAATATTGTGTTATCGTTGATATTCGACGATGCGCCTTCTTAAATGTAAGAAGCGCTCTAGTTCGGCGATTATAGGTTGTAAGATGTCGCCTTGTGAGCGAGTACTTGGCATACAACTGAAGAACGAGTAGAGGGAGAGAGAATAGTTAACCTAGTCTATACTGTATAACAAAGGATTACACTATTGATTAAACGGGTCCCTGGCAACGGCGCCAAAAACTTGATCGCGACTTTCTATGTCTAACTGAACTAACTGCAAGTGCACAGTCTATCACGTAGTAATAAAAGATATTGATCCCACAGGGACTTGTAATCAAGCTAGTATTTTCGGGTGTTACTGTGTTTAGCTAGGTTGATATGGTTTTAGGGGAATAAAAGCAAAATAAGTGTGTAAGCTATAGGGGAACTAAAAATGTTACTTAAGGTATAAAGGCGTGAATCGGTATGTAATATGTTGGTTCTTCAAGGATTTGACAAGTCACCGGTGTTTTGGGTGTTTTCAAAAATAGTTTAAGAAGAAAATGACGGTTTAAAGACCTTTATCTCACGATGGTTGTTGACGCTAGTCGCACCTCTAAGGCGAAACGTATGCTGTCGCTATCCCGTTCGCGGTTAAAATTACTTTTTGAAAACCATTGAGCTTTAATCCTTTTTAAAGTGCTGTCGCTGTTTTTAAAACGAAGGCTTAGTTTTTACTATCTGGACCTAACCTCAGCTGTCGCTTGTTGGTTCGTACCTTTATGAATTTCCCACTGTCGTGGCAAAACTGCTATTAAATAAGTTCTCGTTGTCGCGACGAACATTTATTTTAGAAAAATCGATTTAAAAACTAAAGCCATAACTAAGTTTGAAAAAGGAAAGTATACACCGGTTATTATTGAATCCCATCTGACTACATATTACATACCGATTACTTTAATTTAGCCTGACATGGAATATAAACTAAGAACACGTAAACAATGGTAGAATATATAAACATGCATCATAATGGGAAATAGAAATCAATTAACGATTATAATAAGAACCTGTAAATAATTCAATTGGCTTTTGGGAAATCCTCCAAAATGACGGCAGGATTTAGTCTTGATGCCAATTACTCGTACAAAATAGAATTTAGAAAGTAAAACAACAATTGCAAGGAAGGAAAGAAAAAGGAAACAATAAACAATCAAAAATTCTGAAGCTCAAAAATTGCTCTGAAAATAAATTGGCAGCACTTCGTGTCTTCAATGCGGCCCCCTATTTCAGTCCCAAAGCCCTATATTTATAGTGTATGAATGCTACGTGAACTTCTGTTGGAAGTGTCTTTGAGGGTTAGAAAATCCAAGTGTCGTGTGCTGAATTTTGGGCTTCTGTTTTGCACGTCTCTGAAAGTGGATAATGGGCAGAAAATGTGCCTATGACGGTCGTGGGGGGCCATGACGCTCGTCATGTTTGTGACGGTCGTGGTGAGACCATGACACTCGTCACGCCTGTGACGGTCGTGGTGAGACCATGACGGTCGTCATATCAGCAAAATTGGAATTTGCTGCTTTTCTCGCTCTTTTCTTCTGTTTCAAGTCCTTTTTAGCTTGTTTTGCCTATCTTGCCTCATTTGGACATTGACTTCCTAAACCTGCAAAATATTAAACAACAATGCGAATATGGTACGTAATCGGGGTGAAATCGACCGTTAATAATATGAAATAATGGCATTTTAATCTATATGTTTTCGCGTTATCAGCAGGTTGGGGAGAGGTTATTGAAGTGAAAGCAAGACTGGGTCGCCAAGGGTTGGGTTACAAACCAACTCATGTCGAAGCATCAACGCACGCCGAAAGACGTCCGAAGACTATCCAAGAGGTGTTCATCAGTGGAGGATTCCAAGTCAATGTCGTGTGAGAAGATTTTGAAGACGAGGATATTGAACATTTGGTATATCATTGCGAGACTGCTTTAGGCAATTGGGAGGCTGTTGAGATTCCCGTGATCTTTCCTATGTCGAAGTAATTTGTTTGTTTTTCTTTACTTGTTGTTGTTTTTTATATTTAAACCTCCATAGCCATGCCCCAAGGCTATAGGATGTATTTTGTAAGGGCCCCGTGCTTTCAAGAATATTATGATTAATGAACTATTTTATTAAATCCTTCGTTGTTGTTTCCTTAATTGTTTTTCATGTTTAAAAAGAAGATGAAATTTTTCTAAAAAATCAACAAAGCATTTTTTCTTGTTGCTGCATTTGTCCTTGTGTGTGTTTTGATAAATTAAGCCATTCCAACATGCAGTGATACCCCAAAACCTGTTGATTCCAGTGACTTTGCTTTCCCTCCTGACTTTGACTCACCAATATACCAAGCCGAAGATCAGGACGAAGATTTTGAGATCCCTGATGAATTGGTAAAAATGGCATGTTACGAGTACCCAGAGCTTCAACCTCACAAGGAGCAGGTAGATGTTATTAATCTTGGCACTGAAGAAGACAAGAAAGAGCTCAAGATTGGGGCAACACTTGGGGCAGAAGTCAAGCAGCAATTGGTAAAGCTTTTAAAAGAGTATGTGGACGTATTTGCTTGGTCATATTAGGATATGCTAGGTTTAGACACAGACATCGTGGTCCACAAGTTACCACTCCGACCAGAGTGCACACCCGTCAAATAAAAGCTTCGAAGAACTAGACCTGATATGGCTCTTAAGATTCGAGATGAAGTGAAGAAGCAGATTGATGCAGGTTTCTTGGAAGTATCCAAGTACCCCGAATGGGTGGCTAATATTGTACCTGTACCGAAGAAAGATGGGAAGGTCAGAATGTGTGTGGATTATAGGGATTTGAACAAGGCCAGTCTAAAAGATGATTTCCCTTTGCCGCATATTGATACATTGGTAGATAATACAGCTCGCTTTGCAGTTTTCTCGTTTATTGATGGTTTCTCCGGATACAACCAAATCAAGATGGATCCAGATGACATGGAAAAGACTACTTTCATTACTCCTTGGGGGACTTATTGTTATAAAGTCATGCCTTTCGGTTTGAGGAATGTTGGCGCCACTTATCAAAGAGTCATGGTGACTTTATTTCATGACATGATGCATAAGGAGATATAAGTGTATGTTGATGATATGATCACCAAATCTCAGAGTGAGGAAGACCATTTGAATCATCTGTTGAAGTTGTTCAAGAGACTCAGGAAGTATTAGTTGAGACTAAACCCAGCCAAGTGTACTTTTGGAGTGAGATTTGGGAAATTACTCGGTTTCATTGTTAGCCACCAAGGGATTGAGGCAGATCCATATAAAGTTCGAGCCATTCAAGACATGTCGGCTCCGCAAACTGAGAAACAAGTCAGAGGTTTCCTTGGATGATTGAACTATATATCCAGATTTATTTCTAATATGACTCTTACTTGCGAGCTCATTTTCAAATTGTTACGCAAAGATCAGACAGTTGTTTGGAATTCAGATTGCCAACAAACTTTTGATAAGATTAAGGGCTATCTTCAAGAGCCTCCGATCTTAATACCTCTTGTTCCAGGAAGACCTCTTTTCATGTATTTAAAGGTACTCGAGAATTCAATGGGTTGTGTGTTAGGTCAGCAGGATGAGTTTGGACGAAAGGAACATGCCATCTATTATTTGAGCAAGAAGTTCACCGACTGTGAAAGCCGATACTCACTGTTAGAGAAAACTTGTTGTGCTTTGGCATGGGCTGCCAGACGTTTGAGGCAGTACATGATTTGTCATACTACTTTATTGATTTA
Source organism: Lathyrus sativus (assembly GCA_963859935.3). Classification (NCBI taxonomy): domain Eukaryota; kingdom Viridiplantae; phylum Streptophyta; class Magnoliopsida; order Fabales; family Fabaceae; genus Lathyrus; species Lathyrus sativus. The sequence continues at coordinate 202,327,627 of OZ012739.1, read as the reverse complement.
AAAAATGAACCCGATAAAGTATATTTTTGAGAAGCCCGCTCAGACATGAAGGCTCGCCTGTTGGCATATGTTCCTATCAGAATACGACATCCAGTATGTGGCCCAGAAGTCTATCAAGGGCAGTGTATTATCATATTATCTTGCAGATTAGCCACTCGAAGATTACGAGTCTCTTAAGTTTGATTTTCCGGACGAAGACATTATGTTGGTAAAAGATTGTGAAGAGCCAGGTCCTGGGGAAGGTCCCGAGCCGGGTCTTTGGTGGAAAATGGTGTTTGATGGTTCCTCAAATTACAGTGGACATGGCGTAGGCGCCGTTCTGATGAATCCAGAAGGTGGTTATACCCCATCTACAGCAAGGTTAGACTTTGAATGTACAAACAATATTGTCGAATATGAAGCATGCATTCTTGGCCTCGAAGCAGCTATTGACCTAAGAATCAAACTTCTCAAAGTATGTGGAGGTTCAGCTTTGGTTATTTATCAAGTTATAGTTGAATGGGAGACCGGCCATGAGAATTTGATCCCTTACAGAGCCTACATCATTGAAATGATTGAATACTTTGATGAGATCACTTTCAAGCATGTTCCGAGATCTGAGAATCATATTGCCGATGCTCTAGCCATGTTAGCCTCAATGTGGAAAGTTAGGTATCTCAATGATGCTACTCTCATTCGAATTGAACGCAAGACTAAGCCTGCCTACTGTCAGGTGGTTGAAGAAGAAGTTGATAACAAGCCATGGTTCCACAACATAAAGAATTATTTCTTAAAACAAGAATATCCAGTTGATGCTACGTCACTTGACAAGAAAACCTTAAGAAGATTGGCATCTATGTTCTTTCTTAGTAATGGGGTGCTCTATAAAAGGAATCATAACATGGTCCTGCTTAGATGTGTCAACAGATGAGAAGCAGATTTGTTAATGCAAGATATTCATGAAGGAAAATTTGGTACTCACGCCAATGGATATGCCATGTCCAAGAAGATTTTGAGGGCTGAATATTATTGGTTGACTTTGGAAACTGACTGTATTCGATATGCCAGGAAATGTCACAAATGCCAAATTTATGCGGATAAGATGCATGTGCCTCCAACATTGTTAAATGTGTTGACATCGCCTTGGCCGTTCTCTATGTGGGGCATTGACATGATTGGGGCAATCGAGCCAAAGGCTTCTAACGGACACCGTTTCATTCTGGTCGCTATTGATTACTTCACAAAGTGGGTTGAAGCCGCATCCTACGCCAATGTTACTCGACAAGTGGTGGCCCGTTTTATTAAAAAGGAGATTATCTGTCGATACGGAATCCCAAGCCGAATCATAACAGATAACAGTACTAATCTGAATAACAAAACCATGAAGGAGTTGTATGGTGACTTCAAAATTGAACATCACAATTCTTCTCCTTATCTTCCCAAGATGAATGGAGCTGTTGAAGCTGCGAATAAGAACATCAAGAAGATTTTGCAAAAGTTGGTGAAAACATATAAGGATTGGCATGAAATGCTGCCATTTGCCTTGCATGGGTATAGAACGTCCGTTCGCACTTCAACAGGGGCAACCCCTTTTTCCTTGGTGCATGGGATGGATGTGGTACTTCCTATCGAGGTTGAGATACCTTCATTAAGAGTCATAATGGAAACCGAGCTTGAAGAAGCAGAATGGGTGAGGGAGAGATTTGATCAGTTGAACCTTATTGATGAAAAGCGTATGACTACGGTATGTCACAGTCAGTTATATCAAAAAAGGATCAAGAGAGCTTTTGACAAGAAGGTTCGTATCCGAGAATTCCGAGAAGGGGAGCTTGTACTCAAAAAGATTTTGCCAGTTCACAAAGATGCACGGGGAAAATGGATACCCAATTATGATGGTCCGTTTGTTGTAAAAACAATCTTCTCAGGGGGCTCGTTAATTCTCACAACAATGGATGGGGAACAACTTGCACATCCGGTGAATTTTGATGCAGTACGAAAATATTACACTTAAAGAACCCGATAGGTCGAAAACCCGCAAGGGCGGCTTATGCAACAATGGGTATCCCGCTGGATCATAACCTATGAAGGAGGTCCAGGCAGAAGTTAGGGATGAGATAAAAAGAAAATGAGCTTGCTAAGTTGAAAGCCCGAAAGGGCGGCTTAGGCAAAAAAGAGCGTCTCGGTGGATTGAAAACTGCATCAGATGGGTTGTGACCTCTGCATAAGTTTTTACAGGAAGTCCATTTCAACCGTTCTCGTCAGAAGCAAGGTTTTGGAAAGTTTTAGTCATTAGGGGTAGATTGTCAGTGGATTCAATGTAACCTTTTTCATGTTGCCATTTTCAATTGTAAAAGTTCCATGGAGTTTTGTCATTGACAAGCCTCCACTCTTAAATAAAATCAGTTTTTGGACCATTCTTTTGCAATGGACCATTCTCGGTGGAAATCATACCCTTCGAAAAGTCTTACCGTGGCAGAAGCTTTTATGTGCCATCTCAATACATCTTCCATTGAAACGTCAGTTGAATTGATTTGAGAGGTTTCTCATTCGGTCGTGTGTAGTTACCAAGATTGACGACCCTCTCCCCAGGTTTCTTTATGAGATACGTTCTTATGATGGTGGACTCATCTTCAGTGGAAACATTCATAGCCTCTATTTAGAGTTGAGTTGTCAATTCTGGCAAGCTTCCTTAAGCTTTAATTCCCAAGCGAAGTGGGTTTATTTCCCAGAGAATCTAAATACACCTTTGTTTTGTGAATTCAGTGTGATTCATTGCGTCCCTAGTGAGATAGATTGGTTTATCTATCTTCCCTCTCGAGTATCCAATTTCTTCTGTCTCTCGTCAGAGTCGGCTTTTGCATATCATTAATCATTGGCATCATGGCATATCATGTGCATCTGTCTTGCCTCCGTTGTCTTTGGATGTTACCTTTTGTCTTCTTTGTTTCCTGGTTGTTATTAGTGGTCTTGCTTGTTGCTCTTTGGGCATCCTCTGTCTTTTTTAGGGTGTTTGGTCGTCACCAATTTGTCTACTTCAGTTGTTACTAATTTTTGTTTATGGTTATAGGTCGTCACATGTACCCCATTTGATTCTAGTCGTTACTAGTACTTTTGGATGTTCCCTTTTGCTACTGATATCGTTTGCCTAGTCGTCACCAATTTCTCTCCTTGAAGTCTAGTCGTTACTAGCAATTTGCATCGTTTAAAGTCCAGGGGTAACTGGCATTGTTTAAAGTATAGGGGTAACTGGCATTGTTTAAAGTCCAATTGTAATTGGAAATATCTTTTGAAAGTCCAGTTGTAACTGGCATTGTTGAAAGTCCAAAAGTAATTGACATCTCTTTTGAAAGTCCAGTGGTAACTGGCATTGTTGAAAGTCCAATGGTAGTTGGCATCTCTTTTGAAAGTCCAATGGTAACTGGCATTGTTTAAAGTCCAATGGTAATTGGCAATATCTCTTGAAAGTCCAGTGGTAACTGACGCTGTTTAAATCCAATCGTTATTGGTATTGTAGCTTTGGTCATCACCATATCTCTTGAAAGTCCAGTGGTAACTGGCGCTGTTTAAATCCAATCGTTATTGGTATTATAGCTTTGGTTGTCACCATATCTTCTAAAGTCCAGTGGTTACTGGTTTTGCTTGAAAGCTAATCGTTATTAGTACCGAGAGTTGGTTGTTACCAATTTCCCCAGTCGGAGTCCTATATTGTATCAATGTAATTCGGAGTTCCCAATTATTGGTTTTGGTCGTCACCATCACCCCCAATAAGTCTAGTGGGAACTAGCACCCTTTGAAATGTTTGTTGTTCAGGTCGTCACCAGTGTTCCCAACAAAGCGTTGCTCTCCCATTCAAGTCTCAGAGATCTAGTGGATACTAGCATCCCCAGTGCGTCTGGTCTTGTTTCTGTTCTTTTCCTGAAGATCCCGTTCGAAGTCTTTATTATAGGAAATTCCTCATTTGATTATCTCCAGTGAGGATTGCGTCTCTTTTCTTTCGTTTCCCCGGTGGAGAATTGCCTTCTTCCCCAGCGGAGTGTTGTCTCCTTCTCCCCAATAAAGATTTGTCTTCCCTGTTGGAGTTTGCGTCCCCTGTGTGAAAGATTCCCCTGAGCAGCATCTTTAGTCACGTTTGAACTATTTTGTTTGTTTTGCCTTGGATCTTTCCCTAGTGTGTTGGGTCCCCCATGAGTAGTTACTCGTTGTATTGCCGTTCTTTTATCTTTGCTCGTGTGTCTGCATCTATCTTGCATTCAAGCGTCATAAAGCATCATTTAGATTCATGGCATGTTCGCATTTATCCTTTTGCATACCATCGGATCTAAGGGACAAAATTTTTGGTTCGCTATATTTAAATACCTTTCACTATGATTCTATGAGGATTGTCATCTCTCATTGTCATCTCGTGAAAATATTTAAATAGGGGCAACTGTCATACCCCAAATTTTGACCCCTTAGATCTTCATCATCATTTTAGGATCATGTGCATCTTATTACCTAACCATAACCTATTTCAAGCTGGTCTTTTTTAAGATACCGGAATTAGGGTTTCGTACGATCAAGAATCGAGGTTTCAAAGGGTTTGATCAGTCAATGTCGTGGATTGGTTCTCCATGAAACAAGATCAAGGATACTAAATGGGATTAAGTATGAGTCCAATTTGAGGTTGTCACCCAAGAATAAAAAACAGGGCAGTTCAGGATACCCGATTAGGGTTTTCAATTAGGAAAAGTCAACTGTGGTTTGACTTTTGATTTAAAAGGTGTTTCAAAGGTGGGATCATTGTGCATAAATTTCATATGGCTTGGTAAAGTCTACTCAAGATGTTTCATGGCCTCAAAAGACCCGGAGCATCAACAGTCGACTCGATAGTCACCGATCGATCGTTTGGTTGACCGAAAAGTCAACTCTTCACTCATAAGGAATTTGACCTCAAGATATGAATCAAAAATGTTCCTAATGACATATTGCACCTGCCCATAAAATTTCATGACCATTGGATCAAGGATTGAGGAGTATTCGCAAAAGTCGGGAATTAGGGTTTTGAAAGGGGCAAGACCATAACTCCTTAACCACACATCCAATTGAGTTGGTTCAAAGCTCATTGGAAAGCTTTTGGCAATTCCTACAAAAGTCCCAAAGAGGTCCATGAGCAGAAAATGCATAGATTTGGAGTTTTGACCAAATTCATTACAAGAGGGAAAAGTAACTTTGAAAAATTCTAAGTTATTTCACTTTTAGGCTTGTTTTTCAGCATCTTTGAGAGGTTTTTTGGCCAAGTTCCTTTGGGAATCTGAAACTCATGAAAACATGAAAGTTGTATAGCTACATGAGGGCTTTCCAAAATATACTAGAACTCCTCCATAACCCTTATGAGTTGAGAGTTATGAATTTAACAAGATGAGGTTTTAACACTTGAGTCCCACACTTTCAATTTTTCACAAACTCATTCTTTGACCATTTGATCTATTCTCAGCCCTTGGATCTTATTTCTATCTGATATTTAGAGGATTTGAAGAGAAGAAATGCAGAAAGTAAGGAGGTTTAGCAAGTATTGCAACTTGGAGGCAAGTTGTAATATTTTAATCATAAAAGGGAGGAAAGAGAAACTTTGTGGCACACTTGCAGCAAACAGCCCCCTACTGCCTAGCCACTCCAATCACTATTGTGTCATTCATACCACTTGAGCAATGCATCAGCTGAGCCAAAGATTTCAATTTAAAGCTGCATCAAACCCTCAAGCAAAGTTACCTTTTTCAATATGCCCCAAAAGTGTCAAGTTACAAATCTGTCCTCACCCTTCTTTTTTCTTATAAATAGAGGTTCCCTCTATGTCATTTATACACCAGAGCACTCTTAGAACCAAGAGAACACCACAACTCTCACTACTTTCTTGCTTGCCTCATTTTCAAAATTCCAAGTTTCCCCAAAATCTGTCTTGGGCAGTTGGCTTCCCAAATCCATTTCCACACACTCCAATCCTCCAAAAAACCATCAGCACAACCCATAAATGATGTGTGGAAGGTGTTCATACTCTTAAACCACTCAAAAACTCCATTCTCCCAATAATCAACTTTCAAACCAAGCATGTTTGACCTCACACACAAAAACAAGCAAACCTCTGTCCAGACCTGTTTTCATCGTTCTAACCATCCACACACCTTTGATATATGATGTATCAACTGTCTGTAGCATAAAATAACCTTATCCTCATTTATTTTGAGATTTGTCACAAGTACCTTCAAGTGCAAGTAAGGGCTGTTTTCATCAAGGCAGAGTTGGACAGCAACTGGAGCTTTCTCAAGGCATTCCATATTGTGACAAGGTTGCTTAGAGGTCTACACAAGGTTAGTGGTTACTATCTTTTTATTTCTGTCATAAACATACTTGACATGTTGGTGTTTAAATGCAAGATGTAGCTTATGTGCAAATCTGCCAGTTTTTGTGTTTATTTTGATCATATCATGTATAGCTTGTTTGTAGCCATTTCATGATGTATCTTTGCACCTAAGTCATGTTTGAACCCTAGGAGTTTTTTAGTTCACAACTGTCATGGTTGGAGTTTGATTTGAGTGCTAAGATTTTCCATTGGGCTTATTGTTGTTATTGCTGTTAGTAGAAGTATAGGGTAGTGCAAGATGTATAACATCTCATTCTCAAACCTGTTGCCTTATTGATATATCTTTGTGTAAAGACTTTGCATATGCTATTGATTGTAATGTGTGCACAAATGTTTTTTGCTAATGTTTCATGCTCTGATCTTTTTATGCATCTCACCTGTTTTAAAATGTCATGTCTTCCCTTAGGGCATTGTGCTAGGTTTTGTTTGGTATTAATGAGGTTGAAATGACTCATACAAGGTGTGTTGAAATATACCTAAACCTTTGAGGATCAACAATGCTATTTTCAGTGTTTGTGTATGTTGGTTGATCTTAGAGGAGATCATTTGTGAAGCTGTGATTGGAATCCATCAAAAAAACATTGATTGGAATACCAAGAGCTGTTTGCCTTGTTGCTACTGACTTCTCTGTGTTTATGTTGTTCTTGTTGTTGCCTTAGGGTTGCAAATTCTCATTAGAAGTATGTTCTGGTTTTGTTATGGCAAACCTGTTAAAGGGTGTAAACTTGGTTGTGCTTAGAAGTTTGTTTTGGTCCTACCAGGGGTTATTTCTATTTTGAGTTTGTTAAACTCTAATTGCCAAGGCAAGGTTCAAAGCCACTTATGGCTATGGCCTGTGGCTGCATCAGCCAGTATCGTTTGTTTTTGTGTTAGGCAAGTTTGCCTTGGTTGTGCATTATGTTTGGCTAAGGCATAGTGATTCATCAAATGACTGGTTGAAGTAATAAGAATTCTGCCAGCATGTTCACTTTGAATGTTCAGTATCATTATGCAGATGTGTAGCATATGGCATTTTTGTTGATCATTTTGTGCTAAGTGTTCTTTGTATCATTATGCAGATGTGTAGCATATGGCGTTTTTGTTGATCATTTTGTGCTAAGTGTTCTTTGTATCATTGTGTAGATGTGTAGCATATGGCATTTCTGTTGATCATTTTATGTTAGTATCATTATGCAGATGTCTTTTGTTTAAAGATTAACATGGTTGATATGGCATGTCTGTTATTTCTTCATCAGCATTTTTAAAATGTTGTGGCTCTGAGAGAGCCCTTTTGAGTTCATCAACTCATTGTAACTGTCAACATGTTGATTTGGATTGCTTCTGTAGAAATGATTCAGAGATGTTGGAGCCTATTTCTGATGATCAATATGTGTTTTATTCATGATTTGTTGGTTGCCAAGTCACTTTGAGGTTTGTTAACCTCTGATGTCAAGTCTCATTTTCAAACATAAAAAGCTATCACCATTTGTGTGTGTGTATTCAGTGACTGTAACAAATTGTGGATTGAGAAGCAATGATGTTATGAGCTGTTGTTTTAAAATTTGGTTAAATGCAAAGTTTGTTCTAAACTACTTCCATAGGTTACAACTGAATGGTCATTTCATGATTCAGTATGGATTAGATATTGTTTCTTTGAGCATAATCATGAATAGTATATTTGAAACATGTATATGGCTTTCTTTGATTTTGTTCATGTCAGTTTTGATCCACAACTTCCAAAATGCATTTCAAAGGCTACAACTGCATGTTCATGCGAATTTCAAAATATGTGCATTTTCTGAGAAAACTGAGATTACCATCATGATCCTTGTTGAATTTCACACGAGTTAGGCTTTTAGTTTGCAAAATTTGATGATGTTTTGGTAGAGTTTGAAACCATCACGCATTAGCCTTGATTGCTTGTGAGGCCTGGCCCAGAATTACTTGGCCTTGTAAGGCTTATGTATTTTTAGGGGTGGCTTAATACACCAATGTATTGCCACACCAGTGGTTGTTACCTGCGCGTGTTATACCTTGTTTCATGCTTGTCCTGGGTTCGATCCCTGATTGGGATAACTTTTTTGTTATTTTATTTTGTTTTCCATGATTTGATTATTTTCTTTCTCATTTCCATTGTATTTGCGTGTGCGTGTGTTGGCTGAGTGGTATTATCTTGAGCTTGTGAGCATGAGGGCATGGGTTCAATACCTGCCTTGACCATCCCTTCTTTTATCACTTGTTTCTTTTATGATTTCTTCACATAAATTCAAAACTTCATAACTTTCTCATGCTCTATTATTTTTAATCCATTCTTCTTGCAAAATGCTCTTAATGTTGTCTAGTTTTACTTAATGAGAAATTTTTTCAAAGATGTTCATGTTTGTGATACTTTGTTCCACTTGAAATTTGTTTATCCTTAAGGCTGTTTACCTTGCTTCTTGTTGAAATTTCTCTTAATGCCTTGTGGTTGTAACCATACCTCTTATATATTCATCATTTCTGATTCATTTGATTTCCATGAAATATCCCCATGATGTTTGACTAATTTGCATTGGTCGTTACTTTGATCTTTGTCAGGATGTGCTTAAGTCTTTATATTTCATTGATCTTGTAAGAACTCATATTTGCTTGCCTATTGTCATATGCTTGCATGCTTTGGTTGTAACCATTCATCTTATTTGAAATCTTTGCTTGTTGTAACATGCTTGTATGTGCTTGGTTGTAACCATGTTTCTTATCATGTTTGTTTGATGTTCATGCTTTGTTAAGTTTTTTTTCCCCAAGTGATGGAACTCTTTAGTTCTCATCCAAGTTGCCTCCCCTTTTCTCCTTCCAAAGGAAAGTCTCTCTATTAACCTTTGGGTCATAGATAGTTCATCACCCCCCCTCGACTTCGTCAAGTCATCTACACTTAGTTAAGTTAGAACCCGTCCATTGGACTTTGCTTAAGTATAAAAAGCCTACCCCTTATTAGGAACGCTCTTTCAATTAGAACTTGGGATAGAGTTTGTTAACTCTATGTAAGAATCATGGAGATGATTACTTACATCCCTTTCTTGAGTGTTCAACTTAGATCTAGAGAGTTTCCTTAAACTCTAGACAAGCATTGTTATGTTTGTTCCCCTTTGAACCTTGATCGTAATCAAGTGTTCTTCAAACCTAGTGAGGTGAACTACGATTGCTCTGATTCTATCCTAGTTAGGATACGTAGGCAGAAGATGCAATGTCTTTGCGAGCAAATTTAGTGTATATATCTTTAGGTTTTAACCTACACCTTTTACCCAATCCATAACAAACATTTAGCAAACTTATCATACAAATAAACAAAAGGTTCCTATAGAGTACTACCGATGTTTAGGATGTGAAATACCTACCCTATGCATAACCAACCCCCGATCCCCGAATCTCTTAGCGTTGTTGTTACATTGCGCAAAAGGTTCTTTCTCTCTTTAGACTTTTCCTTTGGATAAATTAAAGTCCGGTTGTGAATTCAAAGAATTAAAGATTCAAGTTAGTAAATAGCTTGGTATCCTGAGTCTCACTGCAACACATCCTTTTGATGATAGGCCCTACATCCTTTGGGTGTCAGGATTGTGTGTGTGTGTGTTTCGCTCTATCATCCTTTTGGTGATGGGTCTGTCATCCTTTTGGTGCCAGATTGTGCGAGTGTTCTCTATCATCCTTTGGTCATAGGCCCTGCATCCTTTTGGTGCAGGGCTTTTGTGCGTGTGTCGCTCTATCATCATTTTATTGATAAGTATTTCATCCATTTGGTGCCAGATTGTACGAGTGTTCTCTATCATCCTTTTGGTGATAGGCCCTACATACTTTTGGTGTAGGGATATTGTGCGTGTGTCGCTCTATCATCCTTTTGTTGATAAGTCTTTCATCCATTTAGTTCCAGATTGTGCGAGTGTTCTCTATCACCCTTTTAGTGATAGGCCTTAAATCCGTTGGGTGTCAGGATTGTGTGTGTGTAGGTGTGTTTCGCTCTATCATCCTTTTGGTGCTATGTCTATCATCCTTTTGGTGCCAGATTGTAGAAGTGTTCTCTATCATCCTTCTGGTGATAGGCTCTGTATCCTTTTGGTGAGGGATATTGTGTGTATGTCGCTCTATCATCCTTTTAGTGATATGTCTGTCAGCAATTTGGTGCCAGATTGTGAGAGGGTTCTCTATCATCCTTTTGGTGATAGGCCCTACATCCATTTGGTGTCAGGGTTGTGTGCTTTTGTCACTCTATCATCCTTTTAGTGCTACGTCTGTCATCTTTTTGGTGCCAGATTGTCCAAGTGTTCTCTATCATCCTTTTGGTGATAGGACCTGCATTCTTTTGGTGTAGGGATATTGGGCGTGTGTCACTCTACCTTCCGTTTGTTGATAAGTCTTCCATCCATTTGGTGCAAGATTGTCTGAGTGTTCTCTATCATCCTTTTCGTGATAGGCCCTAAATCCTTTGGGTGTCAGGATTATGTGTGTGTGTGTGTGTGTTTCGCTCTATCATCCTTTTGGTGATGGGTCTGTCATCTTTTTGGTGCCAGATTGTGCGAGTGTTCTCTATCATCATTTTGGTGATAGGCCCTACAACCTTTTGGTGTAGGGATATTGTGCGTGTGTCGCTTTGTCATCCTTTTGTTGATAAGTCTTTCATCCATTTGGTGACAGATTGTACGAGTGTTCTCTATCATCCTTTTGGTGATGGGTCTTTCATCCATTTGGGATATTGTGTGTGTGTGTTTCGCTCTATCATCCTTTTGGTGATGGGTTTGTCATCCTTTTGGTGCAAGATTGTGCGAGTGTTCTCTATCATCCTTTTGGTCATAGGCCTTGCATCCTTTTGGTGTAGGGATATTGTGCATGTGTTGCTCTATCATCGTTTTGTTGATAAGTCTTTCATTTATTTTGTGCCAGATTGTGCGAGTGTTTTCTATCATCCTTTTAGTGATAGGACCTACATCCTTTGGGTGTCAGGATTATGTGTGTGTGTGTTTCGCTCTATCATCCTTTTGGTGATTGGTCTGTCATCCTATTGGTGCAAGATTGTGCGAGTGTTCTCTATCATCCTTTGGTCATAGGCCCTGCATCCTTTTGGTGTAGGGATATTGTGCGTGTCGCTCTATCATCCTTTTGTTGATAAGTCTATCATCCTTTTGGTGCCAGATTGTGCGAGTGTTCTCTATCATCCTTTAATCATATGCCCTGCATCCATTTGGTTTAGGGATATTGTGCGTGTGTCAGATTGTACGAGTATTCTCAATCATCCTTTTGGTGAAAGGCCCTACATACTTTTGGTGTCAAGATTGTGTGTATGTGTGTGTTTCTCTCTATCATCCTTTTGGTGATGGGTCTGTCATCCTTTTGGTACCAGATTGTGTGAGTGTTCCCTATCATCCTTTTGGTGATAGACCGTACATCCTTTTGATGTCGTGATTGTGTGCGTATGTCGCTCTATCATCCTTTTGGTGATATGTCTGTCATCCATTTGGGGCCATATTGTGCGAGTGTTCTCTATCATCCTTTTGGTGATAGGCCCTACAACCTTTTGCTTTCAGAATTGTGTGATTTTGTCACTCTATCATCCTTTTGGTGCCAGATTCTAGAAGTGTTCTCTATCATCCTTCTGGTGATAGGCCCGACAACCTTTTGGTGAAGGGACATTATGCGTGTGTTGCTTTATCATCCTTTTGTTGATAAGTCTTTCATCCATTTGGTTCCAGATTGTGCGAGTTTCTCCATTATCCTTTTGGTGATAGGCCCTACATCCTTTGGGTGTCAGGATTGTGTGTGTGTGTGTGTGTGTGTGTGTGTTTCGCTCTATCATCCTTTCGGTGATGGGTCTGTCTTCCTTTTGGTGCCAGATTGTGCGTGTGCTCGCTATCATCCTTTGGTCATAGGCCCTGCACCCTTTTGGTGTAGGGATATTGTGTGTGTGTCGCTCTATCATCCTTTTCTTGATAATTCTTTCATCCATTTAGTGCCTGATTGTATGAGTGTTCTCTATCATCCTTTTGGTGATAGGCCCTACATATTTTTGGTGTCAGGATTGTGTGTGTGTGTGTGTGTTTCTCTCTATCATCTTTTTGGTGATGGGTCTGTCATCCATTTGGTGCCAGATTGTGCGAGGGTTCTCTATCATCCTTTTGGTGATAGGCCCTACATCCCTCTGATGTCAGGGTTGTGTGCGTTTGTCACTCTATCATCCTTTTGGTGATATGACTGTCATTCATTTGGTGCCAGATTGTGGGAGTGTTCTCTATCATCATTTTGGTGATAGGCCCTACAACCTTTTGCTTTCAGAATTGTGTGCTTTTGTCACTCTATCATCCTTTTGGTGCCAGATTGTAGAAGTGTTCTCTATCATCCTTTTGGTGATAGGCCCTGCATCCTTTTGGTGTAGGGATATTGTGCGTGTGTCGCTCTATCATCCTTTTGTTAATAAGTCTTTCATCCATTTGGTGCCAGATTGTGCGAGTGTTCTCTATCATCCTTTTGGTGATAGGCCCTACATCCTTTGGGTGTGAGGATCGTGTGTGTGTGTGTTTCGCTCTATCATCCTTTTGGTGATGGGTCTGTCATCCTTTTGGTGCCAGATTGTGCGTGTGTTCTCTATCATCCTTTGGTCATAGACCCTGCATCCTTTTGGTGTAGGGATATTGTGCGTGTGTCGCTCTATCATCCTTTTGTTAATAAGTCTTTCATCCATTTAGAACCAGATTGTACGAGTGTTCTCAATCATCTTTTTGGTGATAGGCCCTAAATATTTTTGGTGTCAGGATTGTGTATGTGTGTGTGTTTCTTTCTATCATCCTTTTTGTTATGGGTCTGTCATCTAGTTGGTACCAGATTGTGTGAGTGTTCTCTATCATCCTTTTGGTGATAGACCCTACATCCTTTTGGTGTCGTGATTGTGTGCGTATGTCTCTCTATCATACTTTTGGTGATATGTCTGTCATCCATTTGGTGCCAGATTGTGCGAGTGTTCTCTATCATCCTTTTGGTGATAGGCCCTACAACCTTTTGCTTTCAGAATTGTGTGCTTTTGTCACTCTATCATCCTTTTGGTGCCAGATTGTAGAAGTGTTCTCTATCATCCTTCTGGTGATAGGCCTTGCATCCTTTTGGTGTAGGGATATTGTGCGTGTGTCGCTCTATCATCCTTTTGTTGATAAGTCTTTCATCCATTTGGTGCCAGATTGTGCTAGTGTTCTCTATCATCCATTTGGTGATAGGCCCTACAACCATTTTCTTTCAGAATTGTGAGCTTTTTTCGCTCTGTCATCCTTTTGGTTATGGGTCAGTCATCCTTTGGGTACCAGATTGTGTGAGTGTTCTCTATCATCCTTTTGGTGATAGACCCTACATACTTTTGGTGTCGTGATTGTGTGCACATGTCGTTTTATCATCCTTTTGGTGATATGTCTGTCATCCATTTGGTTCCAGATTGTGCGAGTGTTCTCTATCATCCTTTTGGTGATAGGCTCTACATCCTTTGGGTGTCAGGATTATGTGTGTGTGTGTTTCGCTTTATCATCCTTTTGGTGATGGGTCTGCCATCCTTTTGGTGCCAGATTGTGCGAGTGTTCTCTATCATCCTTTGGTCATAGGCCCTACATCCTTTTGGTGTAGGGATATTGTGCGGGTGTCGCTCTATCATCCTTTTGTTGATAAGACTTTCATCCATTTAGTGCCAGATTGTACGAGTGTTCTCTATCATCCTTTTGGTGATAGGGCCTACATACTTTTGGTGTAAAGATTGTGTGTGTGTGTGTGTGTGTGTTTCTCTCTATCATCCTTTTGGTGATGGGCCCGACATCCTATTGGTACCAGATTGTGTGAGTGTTCTCTATCAGATTGGTACCAGATTGTGTGAGTGTTCTCTATCATCCTTTTGGTGATAGAGCCTACATCCTTTTGGTGATAGATCCTACATCCTTTTGGTGATAGACCCTACATCCTTTTGGTGTCAGGATTGTGTGCGTATGTCGCTCTATCATCCTTTTGGTGATATGTCTGTCATGCATTTGTTGCCAGATTGTGCGAGTGTTCACTGTCATCCTTTTGGTGATAGGCCCTACAACCTTTTGCTTTCAGAATTGTGTGCTTTTGTCACTCTATCATCCTTTTGGTGCCAGATTGTAGAAGTGTTCACTATCATCCTTCTGGTGATGGGCCCGACATCCTTTTGGTGTAGAGACATTGTGCGTGTGTTGCTTTATCATCGTTTTGTTGATAAGTCTTTCATCCATTTGGTGCCAGATTGTGCGAGTGTTCTCTATCATCCTTTTGGTGATAGGCCCTACATCCTTTGGGTGTCAGGATTGTGTGTGTGTGTGTGTTTCGCTCTATCATCCTTTTGGTGATGGGTCTGTCATCCTATTGGTGCCAGATTGTGCGAGTGTTCTTTATCATCCTTTAGTCATAGGCCCTGCATACTTTTGGTGTAGGGATATTGTGCGTGCGTCGCTCTATCATCCTTTTGTTGATAAGTATTTCATCCATTTAGTACCTGATTATATGAGTGTTCTCTATCATCCTTTTGGGGATAGGCCCTACATATTTTTGGTGTCAGGATTGTTTGTGTGTGTGTGTTTCTCTCTATCATCCTTTTCGTGATGGGTGTGTCATCCATTTGGTGACAGATTGTGCGAGGGTTCTCTATCATCCTTTTGGTGATAGGCCATACATCCCTCTGGTGTCAGGGTTGTGTGCGTTTGTCACTCTATCATCCTTTTGGTGATATGTTTGTCATTCATTTGGTGCCAGATTGTGCGAGTGTTCTCTATCATCATTTTGGTGATAGGCCTTACAACCTTTTGCTTTCAGAATTGTGTGCTTTTGTCACTCTATCATCCTTTTAGAGCCAGATTGTAGAAGTGTTCTCTATCATCCTTCTGGTGATAGGTCCTGTATCCTTTTGGTGTAGGGATATTGTGTGTGTGTTGCTCTATCATCCTTTTGTTGATAAGTCTTACACCATTTGGTTCCAGATTGTGCGGGTGTTCTCTATCATCCTTTTGGTGATAGGCCCTACATCCTTTGGGTGTGAGGATTGTGTGTGTGTCTGTTTCGCTCTATCATCCTTTTGGTGATGGGTCTGTCATTCTTTTGGTGCCAGATTGTGCGAGTGTTCTCTATCATCCTTTGGTCATAGCCCTGGATCATTTTGGTGTAGGGATATTGTGCGTGTGTCGCTCTATCATCCTTTTGTTGATAAGTCTTTCATCCATTTAGTACCTAATTATATGAGTGTTCTCTATCATCTTTTGTT
This sequence comes from Lathyrus sativus, assembly GCA_963859935.3. Classification (NCBI taxonomy): domain Eukaryota; kingdom Viridiplantae; phylum Streptophyta; class Magnoliopsida; order Fabales; family Fabaceae; genus Lathyrus; species Lathyrus sativus. The sequence continues at coordinate 202,312,004 of OZ012739.1, read as the reverse complement.
TCTGGGCCCTACATACTTTTGGTGTCAGGATTGTGTATGTGTGTGTGTTTCTCTCTATCATCCTTTTGGTGATGGGTCTGTCATCCAGTTGGTACCAGATTGTGTGAGTGTTCTATATCATCCTTTTGGTGATAGACCCTACATCCTTTTGGTGTCGTGATTGTGTGCGTATGCCGCTCTATCATCCTTATGGTGATATGTCTGTCATCCATTTGGTGCCAGATTGTGCTAGTGTTCTCTATCATCCTTTTGGTGATAGGCCCTACAACCTTTTTCTTTCAGAATTGTGAGCTTTTGTCGCTCTATCATCCTTTTGGTTATGGGTCTGTCATTCTTTTTTTACCAGATTGTGTGAGTGTTCTCTATCATCCTTTTGGTTATAGACCCTATATACTTTTGGTGTCGTGATTGTGTGCGTATGTCGCTTTATCATCCTTTTGGTGATATGTCTGTCGTCCATTTGGTTCTAGATTGTGCGAGTGTTCTCTATCATCTTATTGGTGATAGTCCCTACATCCTTTGGGAGTCAGGATTATGTGTGTGTGTGTCGCACTATCATGCTTTTGGTGATATGTCTGTCATCCATTTGGTGCCAGATTGTGCTAGTGTTCTCTATCATCCTTTAGGTGTTAGCGTCTACATCCTTCGATTGTGTATGTGTGTGTGTGTATGTGTGTTACGCTCTATCATCCTTTTGGTGATGGGTCTGTCATCCTTTTGGTGCCAGGTTGTGCGAGTGTTCTCTATCATCCTTTGGTCTTAGGCCCTGCATCCTTTTGGTGTAGGGATATTGTGCGTGTGTCGCTCTATCATTTTTTGTTGATAAGTCTTTCATCCATTTAGTACCTAATTGTATGAGTGTTCTCTATCCTCCTTTTGGTGATAGGCCCTACATACTTTTGGTGTCAGGATTGTGTGTGTGTGTGTGTGTGTGTGTTTCTCTCTATCATCCTTTTAGTGATGGGTCTGTCATCCATTTGGTGCCAAATTGTGCGAGTGTTCTCTATCATCCTTTTGGTGATAGGCACTAGATCCTTTGGGTGTCAGGATTGTGTGTGTGTGTGTTTCGTTCTATCATCCTTTTGGTGATGGGTCTGTCTTCCTTTTGGTGCCAGATTGTGCGAGTGTTCTCTATCATCCTTTGGTCATAGGCCCTGCATCCTTTTGGTGTAGGGATATTGTGCGTGTGTCGCTTGATCATCCTTTTGTTGATAAGTCTTTCATCCATTTAGTACCTGATTGTATCAGTGTTCTCTATCATCCTTTTGCTGATAGGCCCTACATCCTTTGGGTGTCAGGATTGTGTGTGTGTGTGTGCCTTTCGTTCTATCATCCTTTTGGTGATGGGTCTTTCATCCTTTTGGTGCCAGATTATGCGAGTGTTCTCTATCATCCTTTGGTCATAGGCCCTGCATCCTTTTGGTGTAGGGATATTGTGCGTGTGTCGCTCTATCATCCTTTTTTTGATAAGTCTTTCATCCATTTAGTACCTAATTGTATAAGTGTTCTCTATCATCCTTTTGGTGATAGGCCCTACATACTTTTGGGGTCGGGATTGTGTGCATGTGTCGCTATATCAACCTTTTGATGATCGCAATGTCATCCTTTTGGTGCCAGATAGTGCGAGTGTTCTCTATCATCCTTTTGGTGATAGACCCTACATCCTTTTGGTGTCGTGATTATGTGCGTATGTCGCTCTATCATCCTTTTGGTGATATGTCTATCATCCATTTGGTGCCAGATTGTGCGAGTGTTCTCTATCATCCTTTTGGTGATAGGCCCTACAACCTTTTTCTTTCAGAATTGTGTGCTTTTGTCACTCTATCATCCTTTTAGTGCCAGATTGTAGAAGTGTTCAGTATCATCCTTCTGGTGATAGGCCCGACATACTTTTGCTGTATGGACATTGTGTGTTTGTCGCTTTATCATCCTTTTGTTGATAAGTCTTTGATCCATTTGGTGCCAGGTATGACATCCTTTGGGTGTCAAGATTGTGTGTGTGTGTGTGTGTGTGTGTGTTTCGCTCTATCATCCTTTGCGTGATGGGTTTGTCATCCTTTTGGTGCCAGATTGTGCGAGTGTTTTCTATCATCCTTTGGTCATAGGCCCTGCATCCTTTTGGTGTAGGGATATTGTGCGTGTGTCGCTCTATCATCCTTTTGTTTATAAGTCTTTCATCCATTTAGTACCTGATTGTATGAGTGTTCTCTATCATCCTTTTGGTTATAGGCCCTACAACCTTTTGCTTTCAGAGTTGGGTGCTATTGTCACTCTATCATCCTTTTGGTGCCAAATTGTAGAAGTGGTCTCTATCATCCTTCTGGTGATAGGCCCTACATCCTTTTGGTGTAGGGATGTTGTGCGTGTGTCGCTCTATCATCCTTTTGTTGATAAGTCTTTCATCCATTTGGTGCTAGATTGTGCGAGTGTTCTCTTCCATCCTTTTGGTGATAGGCCCTACATCCTTTAGGTGTCAAGATTGTGTGTGTGTGTGTGTGTGTTTCGCTCTATCATCCTTTTGGTGATGGGTCTGTCATCCTTTTGGTGCCAGATTGTGCGAGTGTTCTCTATAATCCTTTGGTTATAGGCCCTGCATCCTTTTGGTGTAGGGATATTATGCGTGTGGTCTTCTATCATCCTTTTGTTGACAAGTCTTTCATCCTTTTGGTGATAGGCCCTACATACTTTTTGTGTCAGTATTGTGTGTGTGTGTGTTTCTCTCTATCATCCTTTTGGTGATGGGTCTGACATCCTTTTGGTACCAGATTGTGTGATTGTTCTCTATCATCCTTTTAGTGATAGACCCTACATCCTTTTGGTGTCGTGCTTGTGTGTGTGTGTCGCACTATCATGCTTTTGGTGATATGTTTGTCATCCATTTGGTGCCAGATTGTGTTAGTGTTCTCTATCATCCTTTTGGTGATAGGCCCTACAACCTTTTGCTTTCAGAATTGTGTGCTTTTGTCACTCTATCATCCTTTTGGTTATGGGTTGTCATCCTTTAGATACCAGATTGTATGAGTGTTCTCTATCATCCTTTTGGTGATAGACCCTACATCCTTTTAGTGTCGTGATTGTGTGTGTATGTCGCTCTATCATCCTTTTAGTGATATGTTTGTCATCCATTTGGCGCCACATTGTGCGAGTGTTCTCTATCATCCTTTTGGTGATAGGCCCTACATCGTTTGGGTGTCAGGATTGTGTGTGTGCGTGTGATTCGCTCTATCATCCTTTTGGTGATGGGCCTGTAATCCTTTTGTTGCCAGATTGTGCCAGTGTTCTCTATCATCCTTTGGTCATAGGCCCTGCATCCTTTTGGTGTAGGGATATTGTTCGTGTGTCGCTCAATCATCCTTTTGTTGATAAGTCTTTCATCCATTTAGTGCCAGATTGTACGAGTGTTCTCTATAATCCTTTTGGTGATAGGCGCTGCATACATTTTGTGTCAGGATTGTGTGTGTGTGTGTTTCTCTCTATCGTCCTTTTTGTGACGGGTCTGTCATCCTTTTGGTACCAGATTGTGTCAGTGTTCTCTATCATCTTTTTGGTGATAGACCCTACATCCTTTTGGTGTCGTGGTTGTGTGCGTATGAGGCTCTATCATCCTTTTGGTGATATGTCTGTCATCCATTTGGTGCTAGATTGTGAGAGTGTTCTCTATCATCCTTTTGGTGATAGGCCCTACATCCTTTGGGTGTCAGGATTGTGCGTGTGTGTTTCGCTCTATCATCCTTTTGGCGATGCGCCTGTCATCCTTTTGGTCCCAGATTGTGCGAGTGTTCTCTATCATCCTTTGGTCATAGGCCTGCATCCTTTTGGTGAAGGGATATTGCTCGTGTGTCGCTCTATCATCCTTTTGTTGATAAGTCTTTCATCCATTTAGTGCCAGATTGTACGAGTGATCTATATAATCCTTTTGGTGATAGGCGCTACATACCTTTTGTGTCAGGATTGTGTGTGTGTGTGTTTCTCGCTATCATCCTTTTTGTGATAGGTCTGTCATCCTTTTGGTACCAGATTGTATGAGTGTTCTCTATCATCCTTTTGCTGATAGACCCTACATCCGTTTGGGGTCGTGATTGAGTGCGTATGTCGCTCAATCATCCGTTTGTAGATAAGTCTTCCATTAATTCGGTGCCAGATTGTGCGTGTGTTCTCAATCATCCTTTTGGTGATAGGCCCTACATCCTTTGGGTGTCAAGATTGGGTGTGTGTGTGTTTCGCTCTATCATCCTTTTGGTGATGGGTCTGTCATCCTTTTGGTACCAGATTGTGTGAGTGTTCTCTATCATCCTTTTGGTGATAGACCGTACATCCTTTTGGTGTCGTGGTTGTGTGCGTATGAGGCTCTATCATCCTTTTGGTGATATGCCTGTCATCCATTTGGTGCCAGATTGTGCGAGTGTTCTCTATCATCCTTTTGGTGATAGGCCCTACATCCTTTGGGTGTCAGGATTGTGTGTATGTGTTACGCTCTATCATCCTTTTGGCGATGCGCCTGTCATCCTTTTGGTCCCAGATTGTGCGAGTGTTCTCTATCATCCTTTGGTCATAGGCCCTGCATCCTTTTGGTGAAGGGATATTGCTCGTGTGTCTCTCTATCATCCTTTTGTTGATAAGTCTTTCATCCATTTAGTGCCAGATTGTACGAGTGATCTCTATAATCCTTTTGGTGATAAGCGCTACATACCTTTTGTGTCAGGATTGTGTGTGTGTGTTTCTCTCTATCATCCTTTTTGTGATAGGTCTGTCATCCTTTTGGTACCAGATTAAATGAGTGTTCTCTATCATCCTTTTGGTGATAGACCCTATATCCGTTTGGTGTCGTGATTTTGTGTGTATGTCGCTCTATCATCCGTTTGTAGATAAGTCTTCCATTAATTTGGTGCCAGATTGTGCGTGTGTTCTCTATCATCCTTTTGGTGATAGGCCCTACATCCTTTGGGTGTCAGGATTGGGTGTGTGTGTGTTTCGCTCTATCATCCTTTTGGTGATGGCTCTGTCATCCTTTTGGTACCAGATTGTGTGACTGTTCTCTATCATCCTTTTGGTGATAGACCCTACATCCTTTTGGTGTCGTGGTTGTGTGCGTATGAGGCTCTATCATCCTTTTGGTGATATGCTTGTCATCCATTTGGTGCCAGATTGTGCGAGTGTTCTCTATCATCCTTTTGGTGATAGGCCCTACATCCTTTGGGTGTCAGGATTGTGTGTGTGTGTTTCACTCTATCATCTTTTTGGCGATGCGCCTGTCATCCTTTTGGTCCCAGATTGTGCGAGTGTTCTCTATCATCCTTTGGTCATAGGCCCTGCATCCTTTTGGTGAAGGGATATTGCTCGTGTGTCGCTCTATCATCCTTTTGTTGATAAGTCTTTCATCCATTTAGTGCCAGATTGTACGAGTGATCTCTATAATCCTTTTGGTGATAGGCGCTACATACCTTTTGTGTCAGGATTGTGTGTGTGTGTGTTTCTCTCTATCATCCTTTTTGTGATAGGTCTGTCATCCTTTTGGTACCAGATTGTATGAGTGTTCTCTATCATCCTTTTGGTGATAGACCCTACATCCGTTTGGTGTCGTGATTGTGTGCGTATGTCGCTCTATCATCCGTTTGTAGATAAGTCTTCCATTAGTTTGGTTCCAGATTGTGCGTGTGTTCTCTATCATCATTTTGGTGATAGGACCTACATCCTTTGGGTGTCAGGATTGGGTGTGTGTGTGTTTCTCTCTATCATCCTTTTGGTGATGGGTCTGTCATCCTTTTGGTACCAGATTGTGTGAGTGTTCTCTATCATCCTTTTGGTGATAGACCCTACATCCTTTTGGTGTCGTGGTTGTGTGCGTATGAGGCTCTATCATCCTTTTGGTGATATGTCTGTCATCCATTTGGTGCCAGATTGTGCGAGTGTTCTCTATCATTCTTTTGGTGATAGGCCCTACAACCTTTTTCTTTCAGAATTGTGTGCTTTTGTCACTCTATCATCCTTTTAGTGCCAGATTGTAGAAGTGTTCAGTATCATCCTTCTGGTGATAGGCCCGACATACTTTTTGCTAGATGGTCATTGTGTGTTTGTCGCTTTATCATCCTTTTGTTGATAAGTCTTTGATCCATTTGGTGTCAAGATTGTGTGTGTGTGTGTGTGTGTGTGTGTGTGTGTGTGTGTGTGTTTCTCTCTATCATCCTTTGCGTGATGGGTCTGTCATCCTTTTGGTGCCAGATTTTGCGAGTGTTTTCTATCATCCTTTGGTCATAGGCCCTGCATCCTTTTGGTGTAGGGATATTGTGCGTGTGTCGCTCTATCATTCTTTTGTTTATAAGTCTTTCATCCATTTAGTACCTGATTGTATGAGTGTTCTCTATCATCCTTTTGGTTATAGGCCCTACAACCTTTTGCTTTCAGAGTTGGGTGCTATTGTCACTCTATCATCCTTTTGGTGCCAAATTGTAGAAGTGGTCTCTATCATCCTTCTGGTGATAGGCCCTGCATCCTTTTGGTGTAGGGATGTTGTGCGTGTGTCGCTCTGTCATCCTTTTGTTGCTAAGTCTTTCATCCATTTGGTGCTAGATTGTGCGAGTGTTCTCTTCCATCCTTTTGGTGATAGGCCCTACATCCTTTAGGTGTCAAGATTGTGTGTGTGTGAGTGTGTGTTTCGCTCTATCATCCTTTTGGTGATGGGTCTGTCATCCTTTTGGTGCCAGATTGTGCGAGTGTTCTCTATAATCCTTTGGTTATAGGCCCTGCATCCTTTTGGTGTAGGGATATTATGCGTTTGGTCTTCTATCATCCTTTTGTTGATAAGTCTTTCATCCTTTTGGTGATAGGCCCTACATAATTTTTGTGCCAGTATTGTGTGTGTGTGTGTTTCTCTCTATCATCCTTTTGGTGATGGGTCTGACATCCTTTTGGTACCAGATTGTGTGAGTGTTCTCTATCATCCTTTTAGTGATAGACCCTACATCCTTTTGGTGTCGTGCTTGTGTGTGTATGTCGCACTATCATGCTTTTGGTGATATGTCTGTCATCCATTTGGTGCCAGATTGTGTTAGTGTTCTCTATCATCCTTTTGGTGATAGGCCCTACAACCTTTTGCTTTCAGAATTGTGTGCTTTTGTCACTCTATCATCCTTTTGGTTATGGGTTATCATCCTTTAGATACCAGATTGTATGAGTGTTCTCTATCATCCTTTTGGTGATAGACCCTACATCCTTTTAGTGTCGTGATTGTGTGTGTATGTCCCTCTATCATCCTTTTAGTGATATGTTTGTCATCCATTTGGCGCCACATTGTGCGAGTGTTCTCTATCATCCTTTTGGTGATAGGCCCTACATCCTTTGGGTGTCAGGATTGTGTGTGTGCGTGTGTTTCGCTCTATCATCCTTTTGGTGATGGGCCTGTAATCCTTTTGGTGCCAGATTGTGCCAGTGTTCTCTATCATCCTTTGGTCATAGGCCCTGCATCCTTTTGGTGTAGGGATATTGTTCGTGGGTCGCTCAATCATCCTTTTGTTGATAAGTCTTTCATCCATTTAGTGCCAGATTGTACGAGTGTTCTCTATAATCCTTTTGGTGATAGGCGCTGCATACCTTTTGTGTCAGGATTGTGTGTGTGTGTGTTTCTCTCTATCGTCCTTTTTGTGATGGGTCTGTCATCCTTTTGGTACCAGATTGTGTCAGTGTTCTCTATCATCTTTTTGGTGATAGACCCTACATCCTTTTGGTGTCGTGATTGTGTGCGTATGTCGCTCTATCATCCTTTTGGTGATATGTCTGTCATCCATTTGGTGCCAAATTGAGCGAGTATTTTCTATCATCCTTTTGGTGATAGGCCGTACATCCTTTGGGTGTCAGGATTGTGTGTGTGTGTTTCGCTCTATCATCCTTTTGGCGATGGGCCTGTCATCCTTTTGGTGCCAGATTGTGTGAGTGTTCTATATCATCCTTTGGTCATAGGCCCTGCATCCTTTTGGTGAAGGGATATTGCTTGTGTGTCGCTCTATCATCCTTTTGTTGATAAGTCTTTTATCCATTTAGTGCCAGATTGTACGAGTGTTCTCTATAATCCTTTTGTTGATAGGCGCTACATACCTTTTGTGTCAGGATTGTGTGTGTGTGTTTCTCTCTATCATCCTTTTTGTGATAGGTCTGTCATCCTTTTGGTACTAGATTGTATGAGTGTTCTCTATCATCCTTTTGGTGATAGACCCTACATCCGTTTGGTGTCGTGATTGTGTGCGTATGTCGCTCTATCATCCGTTTGTAGATAAGTCTTCCATTAATTTGGTGCCAGATTGTGACACACACACATAATCCTGACACCAAAAGGATGTACGGCCTATCACCAAAAGGATGATAGGGAAAACTCGCACAATTTGGCACCAAATGGATGACAGACATATCACAAAAAGGATAATAGAGCGACATGCGCACACAATCCCACCACTAAAAGGATGTAGGGTCTCTCACCAAAAGGATGATAGAGAACACTCGCACATTCTGGCAACAAATGGATGACAGACCTATCACCAATCTGGCACAAAAAGGATGACACGTACATCACCAAAAATATGATACAACGACACACACACACAATCCTGACACCAAAAGGATGCAGGGCCTATCACCAAAAAGATGATAGAGAAGACTCGCACAATATTGGAGCAAAAAGATGACAAACCTATAACCAAAAGGATGATAGAGTGACACTCGCACACAATCCCGACACCTAAAGGATATAGGGTCTATCACCAAAAGGGATGATAGAGAATTCTCGCACAATCTGGCAACAAAAAGATGACAGACCCATCACCAAAAGGATGATAGAGTGACACACACACACAATCCTGACACCAAAAAGATATAGGGCATATCACCAAAACGATGATAGGGAACACTTGCACAATCTAGCACCAAATGGATGACGGACATATCTCCAAAGGGATAATAGAGTGACATACACACACATCCCAAAACCAAAAGGATTTACGGTTTTTAACCAAAACTATGATAGAGAACACTCGCACAATCTGGCAGCAAAAGGATGACAGACCTATCACCAAAAGGATGAAACACTGACACGCGCACATCATCATGACATCAAAAGGATGTATGGTTACTCACGAAAATGAAGATAGAGAACAGTTGCACAATCTGGTACCAAAAGGATGACACATACATCACCAAAAAGATGATTTAGCGACACACGCACACAATCCCGACACCTAAAGGATGTAGGGTCTATCACCAAAAGGATGATAGAGAACACTCGCACAATCTGGCACAAAAAAGATGACAGACCTATCGCCAAAAGGATGATAGAGTGACTCACGCACAGAATCCCGACACCAAAAGGATATAGGGTCTATCACCAAAAGGATGATAGAGAACACTCACAAAATCTGGCATCAAAACGATGACAGACCTAGCTTCAAAAGGATGTAGACAGACACACGCACACAATCCCGACACTAGAAAGATGTAGGGTCTATTACCAAAAGGATGACATAGAACACACGCACAATTTGGCAATAAAAGGATGACAGACCTATCACCAAAAGGATGATTAAGTGACACACGCACACAATCCCAACACAAAATAGATGTAGGGTCTATCACCAAAAGGATAATAGAGAACACTCGCACAATCTAGCACAGAAAGGATGACAGACCCATCACCAAAAGGATGATAGAGCGACACACGCACACAATCCCGACACCAAAAGGATGTAGGGTCTATCACCAAAAGGATGATAGAGAACACTCACACAATTTGGCACCAAAACGATGACAGACCTATCACCTAAAGGATGATAGAGCGCCAGACGCACACAATCCTAACATCAAAAGGATGTAGGGTATATCACCAAAAGGATGATAATGAACACTCATAAAATATGGCACCAAAAGGATGACATACCCATCATCAAAAGGTTAATATAGCGAGACACGCACACAATCCCGACACCAACAGGATGCAGGGCCTATCACTAAAAGATTGATAGAGAACACTCGCAAAATATGGCAACAAAAGGATGACAGACCCATAACGAAAAGAATGATATAGCGACACACGCACACAGTCCCGACACCGAAAGGATGCAGGCTTATCACCAAAAAGATGATTGAGAACACTCGCACAATCTAGCACCAAAAGGATGACAGACCTATCAACAAAAGGATGATAGAGTGACACACGCACACAATCCAGACACCAAATGGATGTAGGGTCTATCACCGAGAGGATGAGAGAGAACACTCGCACAATCTGGCACCAAAAGGATGACATACCTATCACTAAAAGGATGATAGAATGACACACGCACACAATCCTGACACCTAAAGGATATAGGGTCTATCACCAAAAGGATGATAGAGAACTCTCGCACAATCTGGCACCAAAAAAATGACAGACCCATCACCAAAAGGATGATAGAGAGACACACACACACACACAATCTTGACACCAAAAGGATGCAGGCCTATCACTAAAAAGATGATAGAGAACACTTGTACAATATGGCAACAAAAGAATGACAGGCCTTTCACCAAAAGGATGATACAGTGACACACGCATACAATCCCGACACGAAAAGGATGTAGGGTCTATCACCAAAAGGATGATAGAGAACACTCGCACAATATGGCACCAAAAGGATGACAACCTATCACCAAAAGGATGATAGAGTGAAACGCGGACATAATCCCGACACCAAAAGGGTGTAGGGTCTATCACCAAAAGGATGATAGAGAACACTCGCACAATCTGGCACCAAAAGGATGACATACCTATCACCAAAAGGATGATAGAATGACACGCGCACATAATCCTGACACCAAAAGGAGGTAGGGAATATCACCAAAAGGATGATAGGGAACACTCGCACAATCTGGCACAAAATAGATGACAGAAATATCACAAGAAGGATAATAGAGCGACATGCACAGACAATCCCACCACTAAAAGGATGTAGGGTCTATCACCAAAAGGATGATAGAGAACACTCGCACAATCTGGCACCAAAAGGATGAAAGACCTATTACCAAAAGGATAATAGAGAAGACTTGCACAATCTGGCACCAAAAGAATGACACACCCATAACCAAAAATATGACACAGCGATACACACACACAATCCCGACACCAAAAGGACGCAGGGCCTTTAACCAAAAAGATGATAGAGAACCCTCGCACAATATGGCACCAAAAAGATGACAGACCAATCACCAAACGGATGATATAGTGACACACACACAATCCCTACACCAGAAGGATGTAGGGTCTATCACCCAAAGGATGATAGAGAACACTCGCACAATCTGGAAATAAAAGGATGATAGACGTATCACCAAATGGATGATAGAGTGACACACGCACACAATCCCAACACCAAAAGGATGATAGAGTCACACACGCACAATCTGGAACCAAAAGGATGATAGACCTATCACCAAAAGGATGAAAGACCGACACGTGCACATCATCCTGACATCAAAAGGATGTATGGTCAATCACGAAAAAGATGGTAGAGACCACTTGCACAATCTGGTACCAAAAGGATGACACTTACATCACGAAAAAGATGATAGAGCGAAACACGCACATAATCCCGACACCAAAATGATACAGGGCCTATCACCAAAAAGATGATAGAGAACACTCGCACAATCTACACCAAAAAGTTGACACACCTATCACCAAAATGATGATAGAGTGACACACGCACACAATCGCGACACGAGAAGGATGTAGGGTCTATTACCAAAAGAATGACAGAGAACACTCGCACAATCTAGCACCAAAAGGATGACAAACCTATCACCAAAAGGATGATAGAGTGAAACACCCATACAATCCCGACACCAAACAGATGTAGGGTCTATATCCAAAAGGATGATAGAGAACACTCGCACAATTTGGCACCCAAAGGATGATAGACCTATCACGTAAAGGATGATTGATGGACACGCGCACACAATCCTAACATCAAAAGGATGTAAAATATATCACCCAAAGGATGATAGTGAACACTCGCCCAATCTGGCACCAAACGGATGACATACCCATCATCAAAAGGTTAATATAACGAGACACGCACGCAATCCCGACAACAAATGGATGCAGGGCCTATCACCAAAAGAATGATATAGAACACTCGCACAATATGGCACCAAAAGGATGACAGACCCATCACGAAAAGAATGATATAAAGACACACGCACACAGTCCCAACAACAAAAGGATGCATGCTTATCAACAAAAAGATGATAGAGAACACACGCACAATCTGGCACCAAAAGGATGATAGTGTGACACACACACACACACAAACCCGACTCCAAAAGGATGATAGAGAACACTTGCACAATCTGGCACCCAAAGGATGACAGACCTATCACCAAAAGGATGATAGAGTGACAAACGCAAACAACCCTGACACCAAAAGGATGTAGGGTCTATCACCAAAAGGGCGATAGAGAACACTTGCACAATCTGGCACCAAAAGGATGACAAACCCATCACCAAAAGGATGATAGAGCGACGCACCCACACAATTCTGCCACCAAAACAATATTGGGTCTATCACCAAATGGATGATAGAGAACACTCGCACAATTTTGCACCAAAAAGGATGACAGACCTATCACCTAAAGAATGATAGAGAGACACGCACACACAATCCTGACATCAAAAGGATGTAGGGTATATCACCAAAAGGATGATAGAGAACACTCACACAATCTGGCACCAAAAGGATGACATGCCCATCATTAAAAGGTTAATATAGCGACACACGCACACATTCCCGACACCAAAAGGATGCAGGGCCTATCACCAAAAAGATGATAGAGAACACTCGCCAATCTGCACCAAAAAGATGATAGACCAATCACCAAAAGGATGATAGAGTGACACACGCACACAATCCCGACACAAGAAGGATGTAGGGTTTATCACCAAAAGGAGGACAGAGAACACTCGCACAATCTGGCAACAAAAGGATGACAGACCTATCACCAAAAGGATGATAGAGTGACACACGCACACAATCTCGACACCAAACGGATGTTGGGTTTATCAATAAAAGAATGATAGAGAACACTCGCACAATCTGACACCAAAAGGATGACATACCCATCACCAAAAGGATGATACAGCGACACACCCACACAATCCCAACACCAAAAGGATATTGGGTCTATCACCAAATGGATGATAGAGAACACTCGCACAATTTGGCACCAAAAGGATGACAGACCTATCACCTAAAGAATGATAGAGCGACACGCACACACAATCCTGACATCAAAAGGACAGAGGGTATATCACCAAAAGGATGATAGAGAACACTCACACAATCTGGCACCAAAAGGATGACATACCCATCATCAAAAGGTTAATAAAGCAACACACACACATTCCCGACACCAAAAGGATGCAGGGCCTATCACCAAAAAGATGATAGAGAAGACTTGCCAATCTGCACCAAAAAGATGATAAACCTATCTTCAAAAGGATGATAGAGTGACACACACACACAATCCCGACACAAGAAGGATGTAGGGTCTATCACCAAAAGGATGACAGAGAACACTCGCACAATCTGGCAACAAAAGGATGACAGACCTAACACCAAAAGGATGATAGAGTGACACACACACACAATCCCGACACCAAACGGATGTAGGGTCTATCAACAAAAGAATGATAGAGAACACTCGCCCAATCTGGAAACAAAAGGATGACAGACCTATGACCAAAAGGATGATAGAGTGACACACGCACACAATCTCGACATCAAACAGATGTACGGTTTATCAACAAAAGAATGATAGAGAACACTCGCACAATCTGGCACCAAAAGGATGACAGACCCATCACCAAAAGGATGATAGAGCGACACACCCACACAATCCCGACACCAAAAGGATATTGGGTCTATTACCAAATGGATGATGGAGAACACTCGCACAATTTGGCACCAAAAGGATGACAGACCTATCACCTAAAAAATGATAGAGCGACACGCACACACAATCCTGACATCAAAAGGATAGAGGGTATATCACCAAAAGGATGATAGAGAACACTCACACAATCTGGCACCAAAAGGATGACAGACCCATCATCAAAAGGTTAATATAGCAACACACACACATTCCCGACACCAAAAGGATGCAGGGCCTATCACCAAAAATATGATAAAGAACATTCGCACAATCTGCACTAAAAAGATGATAGACCTATCACCAAAAGGATGATAGAGTGACACACGCACACAATCCCGACACAAGAAGGATATAGGGTCTATCACCAAAACGATGACAGAGAACACTCGCACAATCTGGCACCAAATGGATGACAGACCTATCACCAAAAGGATGATAGAGTGACACACACACACAATCCCGACACCAAACAGATGTAGGGTCTATCACCAAAAGGATGATAGAGAACACTCGCATAATTTGGCAGCAAAAGGATGATAGACCTATCACCTAAAGGATGATAGAGGGACACGCGCACACAATCCTAACATCAAAAGGATGTAAAATATATCACCAAAAGTATGATAGTGAACGCTCGCACAGTCTGGCACCAAAAGGATGACATACACATCATCAAAAGGTTAATATAGCGAGACACGCACACAATCCCGACAACAAATGAATGCAGGGCCTATCCCCAAAAGAATAATATAGAACAGTCGCACAATATGGCACCAAAATGATGACAGGCCCATCACCAAAAGAATGATATAAAGACACACGCACACAGTCCCAACAACAAAAGGATCTAGGCTTATCACCAAAAAGATGATAGAGAACACTCGCACAATTTTGCACAAAAAAGGATGACAGACCTATCACCTAAAGAATGATAGAGAGACACGCACCCACAATCCTGACATCAAAAGCATGTAGGGTATATCACCAAAAGGATGATAGAGAACACTCAAACAATCTGGCACCAAAAGGATGACATACCCATCATCAAAAGGTTAATATAGCGACACACGCACACATTCCCAACACCAAAAGGATGCAGGGCCTATCACCAAAAAGATGATATAGAACACTCGCCAATCTGCACCGAAAAGATGACAGACCTATCACCAAAAGGATGATAAAGTTACACACGCACACAATCCCGACACAAGAAGGATGTAGGGTCTATCACCAAAAGGATGACAGAGAACACTCGCACAATCTGGCAACAAAAGGATGACAGACCTATCACCAAAAGGATGATAGAGTGACACACGCACACAATCCCGACACCGAACGTATGTAGGGTCTATAAACAAAAGAATGATAAAGAACACTCGCACAATCTGGAAACAAAAGGATGACAGACCTATCACCAAAAGGATGATAGAGTGACACACACACACTATTCCGACACCAAACGGATGTAGGGTTTATCAACAAAAGAATGATAGAGAACACTCGCACAATCTGGCACCAAAAGGATGACAGACCCATCACCAAAAGGAACATAGAGCGACACACCCACACAATCCCGACACCAAAAGGATACAGGGCCTATCACCAAAAATATGATAGAGAACTCTCGCACAATCTGGAACCAAAAGGATGCCAGAAATATCAATAAAAGGATGATAGAGTGACACACGCACACAATCCCGACACCAAAAGGATGCATGGCCTATTACCAAAAGAATGATAAAGAACACTCGCACAATCTGGCATAAAAAGGATGACACACCCATCACCAAAAAGATGATAGAGCGACACACGCACATAATCTCGGCACCAAAAGGATACAGGGCCTATCACCAAAAAGATGATAGAGAACACTCGCACAATTTGGCACCAAAAGGATGACAGACCTAACACCTAAAGAATGATAGAGCGACTTGCACACACAATCCTGACATCAAAAGGACAGAGGGTATATCACCAAAACGATGATAGAGAACACTCACATAATCTGGCACCAAAAGGATGACATACCCATCATCAAAAGGTTAATATAGCAACACACACACACACATTCCCGACACCAAAAGGATGCAGGGCCTATCACCAAAAAGATGATAGAGAACACTCGCACAATCTGCACCAAAAAGATGATAGACCTATCACCGAAAGGATGATAGAGTGACACACGCACACAATCCTGACACAAGAAGGATGTAGCGTTTATCACCAAAATGATGAAAGAGAACACTCGCACAATCTGGTACCAAAAGGATGACAGACCTATCACCAAAAGGATGATAAAGTGACACACGCACACAATCCCGACACCAAACGGATGTAGGGTCTATCAATAAAAGAATGATAGAGAATACTCGTACAATCTGGCACCAAAAGGATGACAGACCCATCACAAAAAGGATGATAGTGCGACGCACACACTCATTCCCAACACCAAAAGGAAGCAGGGCCTATCACCAAAAAGATGATAGAGAACAGTCGCACCAATCTGCACTCAAAAGATGACAGACCTATCACCAAAAGGATGATAGAGTGACACACGCACACAATCCCGACACAAGAAGGATGTAGGGTCTATCACCAAAAAGATGACAGAGAACACTCGCACAATCTAGCACCAAAAGGATGGCAGACCCATTACCAAAAGGATGATAGAGCGACACACGCACACAATCCCGACACCCAACGGATGTAGCGTTAATGACCAAAAGGTTGATAGAGATCACTCGCACAATTTGGCATCCAAAGGATGACAGACCTATCACCTAATGAATGATAGAGCGACACAGACGCACACAATTCGAATACCAAAATGATGCAGGGCTTATCACCAAAAGCATGATAGAGAACACTCGCACAATCTGGCACCAAAAGGATGACAGACCCATCACCAAAAGGATGATAGAGCGAAACACGCACACAATCCCGACACCAAAAGGATACAGGCCTATCACCAAACAGATGATAGAGAACACTCTCACAATCTGGCACCAAAAGGATGACATACCTAGCACCAAAAGGATGATAGAGCCTGTCACTAAAACCATAATAGAGAACACATGCACAATCTAGCACTAAATGGATGACAGACAAATCACCAAAAGGATATTAGAGTGACATACGCACACAATCCCGACACCAAAAGGATGTAGGGCCTATCACCAAAAGGATGATAGAGAATACTCGCACAATCTGGCACCAAAAGTATTATAGAGAACTCTCATACAATCTGGCACCAAAAGAATGACACACCTATCACCAAAAGGATGAAAGACCGACACGCGCGCATCTACCTGACATCAAAAGAATGTATGGTCAATCACGAAAAGGATGATAGAGAACACTTGCACAATCTGGTAGCAAAAGGATGACACACCCATCACAAAAAAGATGATAGAGCGACACACGCACACAATCCCGACACCCAAAGGATGCAGGGCCTATCACCAAAAATATGATAGAGAACTCTCGCACAATCTAGCAACAAACGGATGACAGACCTATCACTAAAAGGATGATAGAGTGACACACACACACAATCCCGACACCAAACGGATGTAGGGTCTATCAACAAAAGGATGATAGAGAAAACTCGCACAATATAGCACCCAAAGGATGACAGACCCATCACCAAAAGGAAGATAGAGCGACACACGCGCACAATCTTGACACCAAAAGGATGCAGGCCTATCACCAAAAAGATGATAGAGAACACTCGCACAATCTGGAACTAAAAGGATGCCAGACCTATCTATAAAAGGATGATAGAGTGACACACGCACACAATCCCGACACCAAAAGGATGCAGGGCCTATTACCAAATGAATGATAAAGAACACTCGCACAATCTGGCATAAAAAGGATGACACACCCATCACCAAAAAGATGATAGAGCGACACACACACAATCTCGGCTCCAAAAGGATACAAGGCCTATCACCCAAAAGATAATAGAGAACACTCGCAATATCTGGTACCAAAAAGATGACAGACCTATCACCAAAAGGATGATAGAGTGACACACGCACCCAATCCTGACACCAAAAGGATGTAGGGTCTATCAACAAAAGGATGATAGAGAAATCACGCACAATCTAGCACCGAAAGAATGATAGACTCATCACCAAAATAATGATAGAGCGACACACGTGCACAATCCCGACACCAAAAGGATGCAGGCCTATCACCAAAAAGATGATAGAGAACACTCGCACAATCTGCACCAAAAAGAATATAAACCTATCACCAAAAGGATGATAGAGTGACACACGCACACAATCCCGATACAAGAAGGATGTAGGGTCTATCACCAAAATGATGACAGAGAACACTCGCACAATCTGGCACCAAATGGATGACAAACCTATCACCAAGAGGATGATAGAGTTACACACACACACAATCCCGACACCAAACAGATGTAGGGTCTATCACCAAAAGGATGATAGAGAACACTCGCACAATTTGACACCAAAAGGATGATAAACCTATCACCTAAAGGATGATAGAGGGACAAGCGCACACAATCCTCACATCAAAAGGATGTAAAACATATCACCAAAAGGATGATAGTGAACACTCGCACAATCTGGCACCAAAAGGATGACATACCCATCATCAAAAGGTTAATATAGCGAGACACGCACACAATCCCGACAACAAATGAATGCAGGGCCTATCACCAAAAGAATGATATAGAACACTACACAATATGGCACCAAAATTATGACAGACCCATCACCAAAAGAATGATATAAAGACTCACGCACACAGTCCCAACAACAGAAGCATGCAGGCTTATCACCAAAAAGATGATAGAGAACACTCGCAGAATCTGGCACCAAAAGGATGACAGACCTATCACCAAAAGGAGGATAGAGTGACACACACACATAATCCCGACTCCAAAAGGATGTAGGGTTTATCACCAAAAGGATCATAGAGAACACTTGTACGATCTGGCACCCAAAGGATGACAGACCTAGCACTAAAAGGATGATAGAGTCACACTCGCACACAATTCTGACACCAAAAGGATGTAGGGTCTATCACTAAAAGGGCGATAGAGAACACTTGCACAATCTGGCACCAAAAAGATGACAGACCCATCACCAAAAGGATGATAGATCTACACACCCACTCAAATCCGCCACCAAAAGGATATTGGGTCTATCACCAAATGGATGATGGAGAACACTCGCACAATTTTGCACCAAAAAGGATCACAGACCTATCACCTAAAGAATGATAGAGAGACACACACACATAATCCTGACATCAAAAAGATGTAGGGTATATCACCAAAAGGATGATAGAGAACACTCATACAATTTGGCACCAAAAGGATGACATACCCATCATCAAAAGTTTAATATAACGACACACACACACATTCCCGACACCAAAAGGATGCAGGGCCCATCACCAAAAAGATGATAGAGAACACTCGCCAATCTGCACCAAAAATATGATAGACCTATCACCAAAAGGATGATAGAGTGACACACGCACACAATCCCGACACAAGAATGATGTAGGGTCTATCACCAAAAGGATGACAGAGAACACTCCCACAATCTGGCAACAAAAGGATGACAGACCTATCACCAAAAGGATGATAGAGTGACACACACACACAATCCTGACACCAAACGGATATATGGTCTATCAACAAAAGAATGATAGAGAACACTCGCACAATCTGGAATCAAAAGGATGACGTACCTATCACCAAAAGGATGATAGAGTGACACACGCACACAATCCCGACACCAAAAGGATGTAGGGTTTATCAACAAAAGAATGATAGAGAACACTCGCACAATCTGGCACCAAAAGGATGACAGACCCATCACCAAAAGGAAGATAAAGCGACACACCCACACAATCCTGACACCAAAAGGATATTGGGTCTATCACCAAAAGGATGATAGAGAACACTGGCACAATTTGGCACCAAAAGGATAACAGACCTATCACCTAAAGAATGATAGAACACACACACAATCCTGACATCAAAAGGACAAAGGGTATATCACCAAAAGGATGATAGAGAACTCTCACACAATCTGGAACCAAAAGGATGACATGCCCATCATCAAAAGGTTAATATAGCAACACACACACACACACACATTCCCCACACCAAAAGGATGCAGGGCCTATCACCAAAAATATGATAGAGAACACTCGCACAATCTGCACCAAAAAGATGATAGACCTATCACCAAAAGGATGATAGAGTGACACACGCACACAATCCCGACACAAGAAGGATGTAGGGTCTATCACCAAAATGATGATAGAGAACACTCGCACAATCTGGTACGAAAAGGATGACAGACCTATCACCAAAAGGATGATAGAGTGACACATGCACACAATCCCGACCCCAAACGGATGTAGGGTCTATCAACAAAAGAATGATAGAGAACACTCGTACAATCTGGCACCAAAAGATTAACAGACCCATTACAAAAAGGATGATAGAGCGACACACACACTCATTCCCAACACCAAAAGGAAGCAGGGCCTATCACCAAAAAGATGATAGAGAACACTCGCACAATCTACACTCAAAAGATGACAGACCTATCACCAAAAGGATGATAGAGTGACACACGCACACAATCCCGACACCAGAAGGATGTAGGGTCTATCACCAAAAAGATGACAGAGAACACTCGCACAATCTAGCACCAAAAGGATGATAGACCCATCACCAAAAGGATGATAGAGCGACACACGCACACAATCCCGACACCAAACGGATGTAGGGTTTATCACCAAAAGGATGATTGAGATCACTCGCACAATTTGGCATCCAAGGGATGACAGACCTATCACCTAATGAATGATAGAGCGACACACACGCACACAATCCGGATACCAAAATGATGCAGGGCTTATCACCAAAAGAATGATAGAGAACACTCGCACAATCTGGCACCAAAAGGATGATAGACCCATCACCAAAAGGATGATAGAGCGACACACACACACAATCCTAACACCAAAAGGATACAGGCCTATCACCAAACAGATGATAGAGAACACTCACACAATCTGGCACCAAAAAGATGACATACCTAGCACCAAAAGGATGATAGAGTAACACAAGCACACCATCCTGACACCAAAAGGATGTATAGCCTATCACTAAAACCATATTAGAGAACACATGCACAATCTAGCACCAAATGGATGGCAGATAAATCACCAAAAGGATATTAGAGTGACATACGCACACAATCCCGACACCAAAAGGATGTAGGGTCTATCACCAAAAGGATGATAGAGAACACTCGCACAATCTGGCACCAAAAGGATGATAGAGAACTCTCATCCAATCTGGCACCAAAAGAATGACACACTTATCACCAAAAGGATGAAAGACCGACACGCGCACATCTACCTGACATCAAAAGGATGATAGAGAACACTTGCACAATCTGGTACCAAAAGAATGACACACCCATCACCAAAAAGATGATAGAGCGACACACGCACACAATCCCGACACCCAAAGGATGCAGGGCCTATCACCAAAAATATGATAGAGAACACTCGCACAATCTGCACCAAAAATATGACAGACCTATCACTAAAAGGATAATAGAGTGACACACACACACAACCCCGACACCAGAAGTATGTAGGGTCTATCACCAAAAGGATGACAGACCTATCACCAAAAGGATGATAGAGTGACACACACACATAATCCCGACTCCAAAAGGATGTAGGGTTTATCACCAAAAGGATCATAGAGAACACTTGCACGATCTGGCACCCAAAGGATGACAGACCTAGCACTAAAAGGATGATAGAGTCACACTCGCACACAATCCTGACACCAAAAGGATGTAGGGTCTATCACTAAAAGGGCGATAGAGAACACTTGCACAATCTGGCACCAAAAAGATGACAGACCCATCACCAAAAGGATGATAGATCTACACACCCACACAAATCCGCCACCAAAAGGATATTGGGTCTATCACCAAATGGATGATAGAGAACACTCGCACAATTTTGCACCAAAAAGGATGACAGACCTATCACCTAAAGAATGATAGAGAGACACACACACATAATCCTGACATCAAAAAGATGTAGGGTATATCACCAAAAGGATGATAGAGAAAACTCATATAATTTGGCACCAAAAGGATGACATACCCATCATCAAAATTTTAATATGGCGACACACGCAAACATTCCCGACACCAAAAGGATGCAGGGCCCATCACCAAAAAGATGATAGAGAACACTCGCCAATCTGCACCAAAAATATGATAGACCTATCACCAAAAGGATGATAGAGTGACACACTCACACAATCCCGACACAAGAAGGATGTAGGGTCTATCACCAAAAGGATGACAGAGAACACTCGCACAATCTGGCAACAAAAGGATAACAGACCTATCACCAAAAGGATGATAGAGTGACACACACACACAATCCCGACACCAAACGGATGTAGGGTCTATCAACAAAAGAATGATAGAGAACACTCGCACAATCTGGAAACAAAAGGATGACATACCTATCACCAAAAGGATGATAGAGTGACACACGCACACAATCCCGACACCAAAAGGATGTAGGGTTTATCAACAAAAGAATGATAGAGAACACTCGCACAATCTGGCACCAAAAGGATGACAGACCCATCACCAAAAGGAAGATAGAGCGACACACCCACACAATCCCGACACCAAAAGGATATTGGGTCTATCACCAAAAGGATGATAGAGAACACTGGCACAATTTGGCACCAAAAGGATAACAGACCTATCACCTAAAGAATGATAGAGCGACACACACACATAATCCTCACATCAAAAGGACAAAGGGTATGTCACCAAAAGGATGATAGAGAACTCTCACACAATCTGGAACCAAAAGGATGACATACCCATCATCAAAAGGTTAATATAGCAACACACACACACACATTCCCCACACCAAAAGGATGCAGGGCCTATCACCAAAAATATGATAGAGAACACTCGCACAATCTGCACCAAAAAGATGATAGACCTATCACCAAAAGGATGATAGAGTGACACATGCACACAATCTCGACACAAGAAGGATGTAGGGTCTATTCACCAAAATGATGACAGAGAACACTCGCACAATCTGGTACGAAAAGGATGACAGACCTATCAACAAAAGGATGATAGAGTGACACACGTACACAATCCCGACCCCAACGGATGTAGGGTCTATCAACAAAAGAATGATAGAGAACACTCGCACAATCTGGCACCAAAAGATTAACAAACCCATCACAAAAAGGATGATAGAGCGACACATACACTCATTCCCAACACCAAAAGGAAGCAGGGCCTATCACCAAAAAGATGATAGAGAACACTCGCACAATCTACACTCAAAAGATGACAGACCTATCAGCAAAAGGATGATAGAGTGACACACACACACAAGTCCCGACACCAGAAGGATATAGGGTCTATCACCAAAAAGATGACAGAGACACTCGCACAATCTGGCACCAAAAGGATGACAGACCCATCACCAAAAGGATGATAGAGCGACACACGCACACATTCCCGACACCAAACGGATGTAGGGTTTATCACCAAAAGGATGATTGAGATCACTCGCACAATTTGGCATCCAAAGGATGACAGACCTATCACCTAATGAATGATAGAGCGACACACACGCACACAATCGGATACCAAAATGATGCAGGGCTTATCACCAAAAGAATGATAGAGAACACTCGCACAATCTGGCACCAAAAGGATGATTGACCCATCACCAAAAGGATGATAGAGCGACACACGCACACAATCCTAACACCAAAAGGATACAGGCCTATCACCAAACAGATGATAGAGAACACTCGCACAATCTGGCACCAAAGGATGACATACCTAGCACCAAAAGGGTGATAGAGTAACACAAGCACACCATCTGACACCAAAAGGATGTATAGCCTATCACTAAAACCCATATTAGAGAACACATGCACAATCTAGCACCAAATGGATGACAGATAAATCACCAAAAGGATATTAGAGTGACATACGCACACAATCCCGGCACCAAAAGGATGTAGGGTCTATCACCAAAAGGATGATAGAGAACACTCGCACAATCTGGCACCAAAAGGATGATAGAGAACTCTCATCCAATCTGGCAACAAAAGAATGACACACTTATCACCAAAAGGATGAAAGACCGACACGCGCACATCTACCTGACATCAAAAGGATGAATAGAGAACACTTGCACAATCTGGTACCAAAAGGATGACACACCCATCACCAAAAAGATGATAGAGCGACACACACACACAATCCCGACACCCAAAGGATGCAGTGCCTATCACCAAAAATATGATAGAGAACACTCGCACAATCTGCACCAAAAATATGACAGACCTATCACTAAAAGGATAATAGAGTGACACACACACACAACCCCCGACACCAGAAGTTATGTAGGGTCTATCACCAAAAGGATGACAGAGAAAAGGATGATAGAGAACACTCGCAGAATCTGGCACCAAAAGGATGATAGAGTAACACAAGCACACCATCCTGACACCAAAAGGATGTATAGCCTATCACTAAAACCATATTAGAGAACACATGCACAATCTAGCACCAAATGGATGGCAGATAAATCACCAAAAGGATATTAGAGTGACATACGCACACAATCCCGACACCAAAAGGATGTAGGGTCTATCACCAAAAGGATGATAGAGAACACTCGCACAATCTGGCACCAAAAGGATGATAGAGAACTCTCATCCAATCTGGCACCAAAAGAATGACACACTTATCACCAAAAGGATGAAAGACCGACACGCGCACATCTACCTGACATCAAAAGGATGATAGAGAACACTTGCACAATCTGAGGTACCAAAAGGATGACACACCCATCACCAAAAAGATGATAGAGCGACACCACGCACACAATCCCGACACCCAAAGGATGCAGGGCCTATCACCAAAAATATGATAGAGAACACTCGCACAATCTGCACCAAAAATATGACAGACCTATCACTAAAGGATAATAGAGTGACACACACACACAACCCCGACACCAGAAGTATGTAGGGTCTATCACCAAAAGGATGACAGACCCTATCACCAAAAGGATGATAGAGTGACACACACACATAATCCCGACTCCAAAAGGATGTAGGGTTTATCACCAAAAGGATCATAGAGAACACTTGTACGATCTGGCACCCAAAGGATGACAGATCTAGCACTAAAAGGATGATAGAGTCACACTCGCACACAATCCTGACACCAAAAGGATGTAGGGTCTATCACTAAAAGGGCGATAGAGAACACTTGCACAATCTGGCACCAAAAAGATGACAGATCCATCACCAAAAGGATGATAGATCTACACACCCACACAAATCCGCCACCAAAAGGATATTGGCGTCTATCACCAAATGGATGATGGAGAACACTCGCACAATTTTGCACCAAAAAGGATGACAGACCTATCACCTAAAGAATGATAGAGAGACACACACACATAATCCTGACATCAAAAAGATGTAGGGTATATCACCAAAAGGATGATAGAGAACACTCATTACAATTTGGCACCAAAAGGATGACATACCCATCATCAAAGTTTAATATAACGACACACGCACACATTCCCGACACCAAAAGGATGCAGGGCCCATCACCAAAAAGATGATAGAGAACACTCGACAATCTGCACCAAAAATATGATAGACCTATCACCAAAAGGATGATAGAGTGATACACGCACACAATCCCGACACAAGAAGGATGTAGGGTCTATCACCAAAAGGATGACAGAGAACACTCCCACAATCTGGCAACAAAAGGATGACAGACCTATCACCAAAAGGATGATAGAGTGACACACACACACACAATCCCGACACCCAAACGGATGTATGGTCTATCAACAAAAGAATGATAGAGAACACTCGCACAATCTGGAAACAAAAGGATGACATACCTATCACCAAAAGGATGATAGAGTGACACACGCACACAATCCCGACACCAAAAGGATGTAGGGTTTATCAACAAAAGAATGATAGAGAACACTCGCACAATCTGGCACCAAAAGGATGACAGATCCATCACCAAAAGGAAGATAAAGCGACACACCCACACAATCCTGACACCAAAAGGATATTGGGTCTATCACCAAAAGGATGATAGAGAACACTGGCACAATTTGGCACCAAAAGGATAACAGACCTATCACCTAAAGAATGATAGAACACACACACAATCCTGACATCAAAAGGACAAAGGGTATATCACCAAAAGGATGATAGAGAACTCTCACACAATCTGGAACCAAAAGGATGACATACCCATCATCAAAAGGTTAATATAGCAACACACACACACACACATTCCCCACACCAAAAGGATGCAGGGCCTATCACCAAAAATATGATAGAGAACACTCACACAATCTGCACCAAAAAGATGATAGACCTATCACCAAAAGGATGATAGAGTGACACATGCACACAATCCCGACACAAGAAGGATGTAGGGTCTATCACCAAAATGATGATAGAGAACACTCGCACAATCTGGTACGAAAAGGATGACAGACCTATCACCAAAAGGATGATAGAGTGACACATGCACACAATCCCGACCCCAAACGGATGTAGGGTCTATCAACAAAAGAATGATAGAGAACACTCGTACAATCTGGCACCAAAAGATTAACAGACCCATTACAAAAAGGATGATAGAGCGACACACACACTCATTCCCAACACCAAAAGGAAGCAGGGCCTATCACCAAAAAGATGATAGAGAACACTCGCACAATCTACACTCAAAAGATGACAGACCTATCACCAAAAGGGATGATAGAGTGACACACGCACACAAGCCCGACACCAGAAGGATGTAGGGTCTATCACCAAAAAGATGACAGAGAACACTCGCACAATCTAGCACCAAAAGGATGACAGACCCATCACCAAAAGGATGATAGAGCGACACACGCACACAATCCCGACACCAAACGGATGTAGGGTTTATCACCAAAAGGATGATTGAGATCACTCGCACAATTTGGCATCCAAAGGATGACAGACCTATCACCTAATGAATGATAGAGCGACACACACGCACACAATCCGGATACCAAAATGATGCAGGGCTTATCACCAAAAGAATGATAGAGAACACTCGCACAATCTGGCACCAAAAGGATGATAGACCCATCACCAAAAGGATGATAGAGCGACACACGCACACAATCCTAACACCAAAAGGATACATGCCTATCACCAAACAGATGATAGAGAACACTCGCACAATCTGGCACCAAAAGGATGACATACCTAGCACTAAAAGGATGATAGAGTAACACAAGCACACCATCCTGACACCAAAAGGATATTGGGTCTATCACCAAATGGATGATAGAGAACACTCGCACAATTTTGCACCAAAAAGGATGACAGACCTATCACCTAAAGAATGATAGAGAGACACACACACATAATCTTGACATCAAAAAGATGTAGGGTATATCACCAAAAGGATAATAGAGAACACTCATATAATTTGGCACCAAAAGGATGACATACCCATCATCAAAATTTTAATATAGCGACACACGCAAACATTCCCGACACCAAAAGGATGCAGGGCCCATCACCAAAAAGATGATAGAGAACACTCGCCAATCTGCACCAAAAATATGATAGACCTATCACCAAAAGCATGATAGAGTGACACACGCACACAATCCCGACACAAGAAGAATGTAGGGTCTATCACCAAAGGATGACAGAGAACACTCGCACAATCTGGCAACAAAAGGATAACAGACCTATCACCAAAAGGATGATAGAGTGACACACACACACAATCCCGACACCAAACGGATGTAGGGTCTATCAACAAAAGAATGATAGAGAACACTCGCACAATCTGGAAACAAAAGGATGACATACCTATCACCAAAAGGATGATAGAGTGACACACGCACACAATCCCGACACCAAAAGGATGTAGGGTTTATCAACAAAGAATGATAGAGAACACTCGTACAATCTGGCACCAAAAGGATGACAGACCCATCACCAAAAGGAAGATAGAGCGACACACCCACACAATCCCGACACCAAAAGGATATTGGGTCTATCACCAAAAGGATGATAGAGAACACTGGCACAATTTGGCACCAAAAGGATAACAGACCTATCACCTAAAGAATGATAGACCGACACACACACACAATCCTGACATCAAAAGGACAAAGGGTATGTCACCAAAAGGATGATAGAGAACTCTCACACAATCTGGAACCAAAAGGATGACATACCCATCATCAAAAGGTTAATATAGCAACACACACACACACATTCCCCACACCAAAAGGATGCAGGGCCTATCACCAAAAATATGATAGAGAACACTCTCACAATCTGCACCAAAAAGATGATAGACCTATCACCAAAAGATGATAGAGTGACACATGCACACAATCCCGACACAAGAAGGATGTAGGGTCTATCACCAAAATGATGACAGAGAACACTCGCACAATCTGGTACGAAAAGGATGACAGACCTATCACCAAAAGGATGATAGAGTGACACACGCACACAATCCCGACCCCAAACGATGTAGGGTCTATCAACCAAAAGAATGATAGAGAACACTCGCACAATCTGGCACAAAGATTAACAAACCCATCACAAAAAGGATGATAGAGCGACACATACACTCATTCCCAACACCAAAAGGAAGCAGGGCATATCACCAAAAAGATGATAGAGAACACTCGCACAATCTACACTCAAAAGATGACAGACCTATCACCAAAAGGATGATAGAGTGACACACGCACACAATCCGACCCCAAACGGATGTAGGGTCTATCAACAAAAGAATGATAGAGAACACTCGCACAATCTGGCACCAAAAGATTAACAAACCCATCACAAAAAGGATGATAGAGCGACACATACACCCATTCCCAACACCAAAAGGAAGCAGGGCATATCACCAAAAAGATGATAGAGAACACTCGCACAATCTACACTCAAAGATGACAGACCTATCACCAAAAGGATGATAGAGTGACACACGCACACAATCCCGACACCAGAAGGATATAGGGTCTATCACCAAAAAGATGACAGAGAACACTCGCACAATCTGGCACCAAAAGGATGACAGACCCATCACCAAAAGGATGATAGAGCGACACACGCACACAATCCGACACCAAACGGATGTAGGGTTTATCACCAAAAGGATGATTGAGATCACTCGCACAATTTGGCATCCAAAGGATGACAGACCTATCACCTAATGAATGATAGAGCGACACACACGCACACAATCCGGATACCAAAATGATGCAGGGCTTATCACCAAAAGAATGATAGAGAACACTCGCACAATCTGGCACCAAAAGGATGATTGACCCATCACCAAAAGGATGATAGAGCGACACACGCACACAATGCCTAACACCAAAAGGATACAGGCCTATCACCAAACAGATGATAGAGAACACTCGCACAATCTGGCACCAAAAGGATGACATACCTAGCACCAAAAGGATGATAGAGTAACACAAGCACACCATCCTGACACCAAAAGGATGTATAGCCTATCACTAAAACCATATTAGAGAACACATGCACAATCTAGCACCAAATGGATGACAGATAAATCACCAAAAGGATATTAGAGTGACATACGCACACAATCCCGGCACCAAAAGGATGTAGGGTCTATCACCAAAAGGATGATAGAGAACACTCGCACAATCTGGCACCAAAAGGATGATAGAGAACTCTCATCCAATCTGGCACCAAAAGAATGACACACTTATCACCAAAAGGATGAAAGACCGACACTGCGCACATCTACCTGACATCAAAAGGATGATAGAAGAACACTTGCACAATCTGGTACCAAAAGGATGACACACCCATCACCAAAAAGATGATAGAGCGACACACACCACACAATCCCGACACCCAAAGGATGCAGTGCCTATTACCAAAAATATGATAGAGAACACTCGCACAATCTGCACCAAAAATATGATAGACCTATCACTAAAAGGATAATAGAGTGACACACACACACAACCCCGACACCAGAAGTATGTAGGGTCTATCACCAAAAGGATGACAGAGAAAAGGATGATAGAGAACACTCGCAGAATCTGGCACCAAAAGGATGACAGACCTATCACCAAAAGGATGATAGAGTGACACACACACATAATCCCGACTCCAAAGGATGTAGGGTTTATCACCAAAAGTATCATAGAGAACACTTGTACGATCTGGCACCCAAAGGATGACAGACCTAGCACTAAAAGGATGATAGAGTCACACTCGCACACAATCCTGACACCAAAAGGATGTAGGGTCTATCACTAAAAGGGCGATAGATAACACTTGCACAATCTGGCACCAAAAAGATGACAGACCCATCACCAAAAGGATGATAGATCTACACACCCACACAAATCCGCCACCAAAAGGATATTGGGTCTATCACCAAATGGATGATGGAGAACACTCGCACAATTTTGCACCAAAAAGGATGACAGACCTATCACCTAAAGAATGATAGAGAGACACACACACATAATCCTGACATCAAAAAGATGTAGGGTATATCACCAAAAGGATGATAGAGAACACTCATTCAATTTGGCACCAAAAGGATGACATACCCATCATCAAAAGTTTAATATAACGACACACGCACACATTCCCGACACCAAAAGGATGCAGGGCCCATCACCAAAAAGATGATAGAGAACACTCGCCAATCTGCACCAAAAATGACCTATCACAAAGGATGATAGAGTGACACACGCACACAATCCCGACACAAGAAGGATGTAGGGTCTATCACCAAAAGGATGACAGAGAACACTCCCACAATCTGGCAACAAAAGGATGACAGACCTATCACCAAAAGGATGATAGAGTGACACACACACACAATCCCGACACCAAACGGATGTATGGTCTATCAACAAAAGAATGATAGAGAACACTCGCACAATCTGGAAACAAAAGGATGACATACCTATCACCAAAAGGATGATAAAGTGACACACGCACACAATCCCGACACCAAAAGGATGTAGGGTTTATCAAAAAAAGAATGATAGAGAACACTCGCACAATATGGCACCAAAAGGATGACAGACCCATCACCAAAAGGAAGATAAAGCGACACACCCACACAATCCCGACACCAAAAGGATATTGGGTCTATCACCAAAAGGATGATAGAGAACACTGGCACAATTTAGCACCAAAAGGATAACAGACCTATCACCTAAAGAATGAGTAGAACACACACGCAATCCTGACATCAAAAGGACAAAGGGTATATCACCAAAAGGATGATAGAGAACTCTCACACAATCTGGAACCAAAAGGATGACGTACCCATCATCAAAAGGTTAATATAGCAACACACACACACATTCCCCACACCAAAAGGATGCAGGGCCTATCACCAAAAATATGATTGAGAACACTCGCACAATCTGCACCAAAAAGATGATAGACCTATCACCAAAAGGATGATAGAGTGACACACGCACACAATCCCGACACAAGAAGGATGTAGGGTCTATCACCAAAATGATGATAGAGAACACTCGCACAATCTGGTACGAAAAGGATGACAGACCTATCACCAAAAGGATGATAGAGTGACACATGCACACAATCCCGACCCCAACGGATGTAGGGTCTATCAACAAAAGAATGATAGAGAACACTCGTACTATCTGGCACCAAAAGATTAACAGACCCATTACAAAAAGGATGATAGAGCGACACACACACTCATTCCCAACACCAAAAGGAAGCAGGGCCTATCACCAAAAAGATGATAGAGAACACTCGCACAATCTACACTCAAAGATGACAGACCTATCACCAAAAGGATGATAGAGTGACACACGCACACAATCCCGACACCAGAAGGATATAGGGTCTATCACCAAAAAGATGACAGAGAACACTCGCACAATCTGGCACCAAAAGGATGACAGACCCATCACCAAAAGGATGATAGAGCGACACACGCACACAATCCCGACACCAAACGGATGTAGGGTTTATCACCAAAAGGATGATTGAGATCACTCGCACAATTTGGCATCCAAAGGATGACAGACCTATCACCTAATGAATGATAGAGCGACACACACGCACACAATCCGGATACCAAAATGATGCAGGGTTTATCACCAAAAGAATGATAGAGAACACTCGCACAATCTGGCACCAAAAGGATGATTGACCCATCACAAAAAGGATGATAGAGCGACACACGCACACAATCCTAACACCAAAAGGATACAGGCCTATCACCAAACAGATGATAGAGAACACTCGCACAATCTGGCACCAAAAGGATGACATACCTAGCACCAAAAGGATGATAGAGTAACACAAGCACACCATCCTGACACCAAAAGGATGTATAGCCTATCACTAAAACCATATTAGAGAACACATGCACAATCTAGCACCAAATGGATGACAGATAAATCACCAAAAGGATATTAGAGTGACATACGCACACAATCCCGCACCAAAAGGATGTAGGGTCTATCACCAAAAGGATGATAGAGAACACTCGCACAATCTGGCACCAAAAGGATGATAGAGAACTCTCATCCAATCTGGCACCAAAAGAATGACACACTTATCACCAAAAGGATGAAAGACCGACACGCGCACATCTACCTGACATCAAAAGGATGATAGAGAACACTTGCACAATCTGGTACCAAAAGGATGACACACCCATCACCAAAAAGATGATAGAGCGACACACGCACACAATCCCGACACCCAAAGGATGCAGGGCCTATCACCAAAAATATGATAGAGAACACTCGCACAATCTGCACCAAAAATATGACAGACCTATCACTAAAAGGATAATAGAGTGACACACACACACAAACCCCGACACCAGAAGTATGTAGGGTCTATCACCAAAGGATGACAGATCTATCACCAAAAGGATGATAGAGTGACACACACACATAATCCCGACTCCAAAAGGATCTAGGGTTTATCACCAAAAGGATCCTAGAGAACACTTGCACGATCTGGCACCCAAAGGATGACAGACCTAGCACTAAAAGGATGATAGAGTCACACTCGCACACAATCCTGACACCAAAAGGATGTAGGGTCTATCACTAAAAGGGCGATAGAGAACACTTGCACAATCTGGCACCAAAAAGATGTCAGACCCATCACCAAAAGGATGATAGATCTACACAACCACACAAATCCGCCACCAAAAGGATATTGGGTCTATCACCAAATGGATGATAGAGAACACTCGCACAATTTTGCACCAAAAAGGATGACAGACCTATCACCTAAAGAATGATAGAGATACACACACACATAATCCTGACATCAAAAAGATGTAGGGTATATCACCAAAAGGATGATAGAGAACACTCATATAATTTGGCACCAAAAGGATGACATACCCATCATCAAAATTTTAATATAGCGACACACGCAAACATTCCCGACACCAAAAGGATGCAGGGCCCATCACCAAAAAGATGATAGAGAACACTCGCCAATCTGCACCAAAAATATGATAGACCTATCACCAAAAGGATGATAGAGTGACACACGCACACAATCCCGACACAAGAAGGATGTAGGGTCTATCACCAAAAGGATGACAGAGGACACTCGCACAATCTGGCAACAAAAGGATAACAGACCTATCACCAAAAGGATGATAGAGTGACACACACACACAATCCCGACACCAAACGGATGTAGGGTCTATCAACAAAAGAATGATAGAGAACACTCGCACAATCTGGAAACAAAAGGATGACATACCTATCACCAAAAGGATGATAGAGTGACACACGCACACAATCCCGACACCAAAAGGATGTAGGGTTTATCAACAAAAGAATGATAGAGAACACTCGCACAATCTGGCACCAAAAGGATGACAGACCCATCACCAAAAGGAAGATAGAGCGACACACCCACACAATCCCGACACCAAAAGGATATTGGGTCTATCACCAAAAGGATGATAGAGAACACTGGCACAATTTGGCACCAAAAGGATAACAGACCTATCACCTAAAGAATGATAGAGCGACACACACACACAATCCTGACATCAAAAGGACAAAGGGTATATCACCAAAAGGATGATAGAGAACTCTCACACAATCTGGAACCAAAAGGATGACACACCCATCATCAAAAGGTTAATATAGCAACACACACACACACACATTCCCCACACCA
Source organism: Lathyrus sativus (assembly GCA_963859935.3). Lineage (NCBI taxonomy): Eukaryota > Viridiplantae > Streptophyta > Magnoliopsida > Fabales > Fabaceae > Lathyrus > Lathyrus sativus. The sequence continues at coordinate 202,277,689 of OZ012739.1, read as the reverse complement.
AAAGGATGCAGGGCCTATCACCAAAAATATGATAGAGAACACTCGCACAATCTGCACCAAAAAGATGATAGACCTATCACCAAAAGGATGATAGAGTGACACACGCACACAATCCCGACACAAGAAGGATGTAGGGTCTATCACCAAAATGATGACAGAGAACACTCGCACAATCTGGTACGAAAAGGATGACAAACCTATCACCAAAAGGATGATAGAGTGACACACGCACACAATCCCGACCCCAAACGGATGTAGGGTCTATCAACAAAAGAATGATAGAGAACACTCGCACAATCTGGCACCAAAAGATTAACAAACCCATCACAAAAAGGATGATAGAGCGACACATACACTCATTCCCAACACCAAAAAGAAGCAGGGCCTATCACCAAAAAGATGATAGAGAACACTCGCACAATCTACACTCAAAAGATGACAGACCTATCACCAAAAGGATGATAGAGTGACACACGCACACAATCCCGACACCAGAAGGATATAGGGTCTATCACCAAAAAGATGACAGAGAACACTCGCACAATCTGGCACCAAAAGGATGACAGACCCATCACCAAAAGGATGATAGAGCGACACACGCACACAATCCCGACACCAAACGGATGTAGGGTTTATCACCAAAAGGATGATTGAGATCACTCGCACAATTTGGCATCCAAAGGATGACAGACCTATCACCTAATGAATGATAGAGCGACACACACGCACACAATCCGGATACCAAAATGATGCAGGGTTTATCACCAAAAGAATGATAGAGAACACTCGCACAATCTGGCACCAAAAGGATTATTGACCCATCACCAAAAGGACGATAGAGCGACACACGCACACAATCCTAACACCAAAAGGATACAGGTCTATCACCAAACAGATGATAGAGAACACTCGCACAATCTGGCACCAAAAGGATGACATACCTAGCACCAAAAGGATGATAGAGTAACACAAGCACACCATCCTGACACCAAAAGGATGTATAGCCTATCACTAAAACCATATTAGAGAACACATGCACAATCTAGCACCAAATGGATGACAGATAAATCACCAAAAGGATATTAGAGTGACATACGCACACAATCCCGGCACCAAAAGGATGTAGGGTCTATCACCAAAAGGATGATAGAGAACACTCGCACAATCTGGCACCAAAAGGATGATAGAGAACTCTCATCCAATCTGGCACCAAAAGAATGACACACTTATCACCAAAAGGATGAAAGACCGACACGCGCACATCTACCTGACATCAAAAGGATGATAGAGAACACTTACACAATCTGGTACCAAAAGGATGACACACCCATCACCAAAAAGATGATAGAGCGACACACACACACAATCCCGACACCCAAAGGATGCAGTGCCTATCACCAAATATATGATAGAGAACACGCGCACAATCTGGACACCAAAAGGATGCAGGCCTATCACCAAAAAGATGTTAGAGAACACTCGCACAATCTGGAACCAAAAGGATGCCAGACCTATCAATAAAAGGATGATAGAGTGACACACAACCACAATCCCGACACCAAAAGGATGCAGGGCCTGTTACTAAAAGAATGATAAAGAACACTCGCACAATCTGGCATAAAAAGAATGTCACACCCATCACCAAAAAGATGATAGAGCGACACACGAACACAATCTCGACACCAAAAGGATACAGGGCCTATCACCAAAAAGATGATAGAGAACACTCGCAAAATCTGGCACCAAAAAGATGACAGACCTATCACCAAAAGGATGATAGAGTGACACACACACCCAATCCCGACACCAAAAGGATGTAGGGTCAATCACCAAAAGGATGATAGAGAACACACGCACAATCTAGCACCAAAAAGATGACAGACTCATCACCAAAACGATGATAGAGCGACACACACGCCCAATCTCGACACCAAAAGGATGCAGGCCTATCACCAAAAAGATGATAGAGAACACTCGCACAATCTGCCACCAAAAGCATGACATACCTAATACCAAAAGGATGATAGAGCGACACACACACAATCCCGACAACAAAAGGACGTAGGGTCTATCACCAAAAGGATATTAGAGAACACTCGCACAATCTGGCACCAGAAGGATGACATACTCATCACCAAAAGGATGATAGAGCCACACACACGAACAATCCTGACACCAAAAGGATGCATGCCTATCACCAAAAAGATGATTCAGAATACTCGCACAATCTGGCACCAAAAGGATGACATACCTATCAATAAAAGGATGATAAAGTGACACACGCACACAATCCCGACACCAAAAGGATGTAGGGTCTATCACCAAAAGGATGATAGAGAACACTCGAACAATCTGGCACCAAAAGGATGACAGACCCATCACCAAAAGGATGATAGAGTGACACACACACACAATCCCGACACCAAAAGGATGTAGGGAGTATCAGCAAAAGGATGATAGAGAACACTCACACAATTTGGCAACAAAAGGATGACAGACCTATCACCTAAAGGATGATAGAGCGATACAGGCACACAATCCCGACACCAGAAGGATGTAGGGTCCATCACCAAAAGGATGATAAAGAACAGTCGCACAATCTGCCACCAAAAGGATGACATACCCATCACCAAAAGAATGATAGAGCGACACACGCACACAATCCCGACACCAAAAGGATGTAGGGACTATCACCAAAACGATGTAGGGACTATCACCAAAAGGATGATAGAGAACACTCGCACAAATTGGCACCAAAAGGATGACAGACCTATCACCTAAAGGATGATAGAGCGACACGTGCACACAATCCTGAAATCAAAAGGATGTAGGTTATACCACCAAATGGATGATAGAGAACACTCGTACTATCTGGCACCAAAAAGAACAGACCCATCACCAAAAGGATGATAGAGCGACACACGCGCACAATCCCGACACCAAAAGGATGCAGGCCTATCACCAAAAACATGATAGAGAACACTCGCCCAATGTGGCACCAAAAGGATGACAGACCTATCACCAAAAGGATGATAGAGCGACACACGCACACAATCCCGACAACAAAAGGTCGTAGGGTCTATCACCAAAAGGATATTAGAGAACACTCGCACAATCTGGCACCAGAAGGATGACATACCCATCACCAAAAGGATGATTGAGCGACACACACGCACAATCCTGACACCAAAAGGACTCATGCCTATCACCAAAAAGATGATTAAGAATACTCACACAATCTGGCACCAAAAGGATAACATACCTATCAATAAAAGGATGATAGAGTGACACAGGCACACAATCCCGACACTAAAAGGATGTATGGTCTATCACCAAAAGGATGATAGAGAACACTCGCACAATCTGGCACCAAAAGGATGACAGACCCATCAACAAAAGGATGATAGAGCGACACACGCACACAATCCCAACACCAAAAGGATGTAGGGACTATCAGCAAAAGGATGATAGAGAATACTCGCACAATTTTGCACCAAAAGGATGACTGACCTATCACCTAAAGGATGATAGAGCAACACAGACACACAATCCCGACACCAAAAAGATGTAGGGTCTATCACCAAAAGGATGATAGAGAACACTCGCACAATCTGGCACCAAAAGGATGACAGACCCATCACGAAAATGATGATAGAGCGACACACGCACACAATCCCGACACCAAAAGGATGTAGGGACTATCACCAAAAGGATGATAGAGAAGACTCGCACAATTAGGCACCAAAAGGATGACAGACCTATCACCTAATACATGATAGAGCCACACGTGCACACAATCCTGAAATCAAAAGGATGTAGGGTATACCACCAAAAGGATGATAGAGAACACTCGCACTATCTGGCACCAAAAAGAACAGACCCATCACCAAAAGGATGATAGAGCGACACACGCGCACAATCCTGACAGCAAAAGGATGCAGGCCTATCACCAAAATGATGATTGAGAATACTCGCACATTCTGGCACCAAAAGGATGACAGACATATCAATAAAAGTATGATAGAGTGACACAAGCACACAATCCCGACACCAAAAGGATGTAGGGTCTATCACCAAAAGGATGATAGAGAACACTCGCACAATCTGGCACCAAAAGGATGAAAGACCTAGCACTAAAAGGATGATAGAGTGACACACGCACACAATCCAGATACCAAAAGGATGATAGAGAACACTCGAACAATCCAGACACCAAAAGGATGATAGAGCGACACACGCACATAATCCTGACACCAAAAGGATGTAGGGTCAATCACCAAAAGGATGATAGAGAACACTCGCACAATCTGGCACCAAAAGGATGACAGAACCATCACAAAAAGGATGATAGAGCAACACACGTGCAAAATCCCGACACCAAAAGGATGTAGGGTCTATCACCAAAAGGATGATTGAGAACACTCGCACAATTTGGCACTAAAAGGATGACAGACCTATCACCAAAAGGATGAAAGACTGACACACGCACATCATCCTGACATCAAAAGGATGTATGGTCAATCACAAAAGGGATGATAGAGAACACTTGCATAATCTGGTACCAAAAGGATGACACACCCATCACCAAAAAGATGATAGAGCGACACACACACACACACACAATCTCAGCACTAAAAGGATACAGGGCCTATCATCAAAAAAATGATAGAGAACACTCGCACAGTCTGGCACCAAAAAGATGACAGACCTATCACGAAAAGGGTGATAGAGTGACACACGCACACAATACCGACAACAAAAGGATGTAGGGTCTATCACCAAAAGGATGATAGAGAACACTCACACAATTTGGCACCAAAAGGATGACAGACCTATCACCTAAAGGATGATAGAACGACACTCGCACTCAATCCTGGAATCAAAAAGACGTAGGGTCTATCACCAAAAGGATGATAGAGAACACTCGTATAATCTGGCACCAAAAGGATTGCAGACCCATCACCAAAAGGATGATACAGCGACACACGCAAACAATCCTGACACCAAAAGGATGCAGGCCTATCACAAAAAAGATGATAGAGAACACTCGCACAATCTGGCACCAAAAGGATGACAGACCTATCAATAAAAGGATGATAGAGTGACACAGGCACACTATCCCAACACCAAAAGGATGTAGGGTCTATCACCAAAAGGATGATAGAGAACACTCACACAATCTGGCACCAAAAGGATGACAAACCCATCACCAAAAGGATGATAGAGCGACACACGCACACAAACCCGACACTAAAAGGATGTAGGGTCTATCACCAAAAGGATGATAGAGAACACTCGCACAATTTGGCACCAAAAGGAGGACAGACCTATCACCTAAAGGATGATAGAGTGACACGCGCACACAATCATGAAATCAAAAGGATGTAGGGTATACCACCAAAAGGATGATAGAGAACACTCGCACAATCTGGCACCAAAAGGATGATATACCCATCATTAAAATGTTAATAAAGCGACACACGCACACAATCCCGACACCAAAAGGATGTAGGGACTATCACCAAAAGGATGATAGAGAAGACTCGCACAATTAGGCACCAAAAGGATGACAGACCTATCACCTAATGCATGATAGAGCGACACGTGCACACAATCCTGAAATCAAAAGGATGTAGGGTATACCACCAAAAGGATGATAGAGAACACTCGCACTATCTGGCACCAAAAAGAACGACCCATCAGCAAAAGGATGATAGAGCGACACACGCGCACAATCCTGACAGCAAAAGGATGCAGGCCTATCACCAAAATGATGATTGAGAATACTCGCATATTTTGGCACCAAAAGGATGACAGACATATCAATAAAAGTATGATAGAGTGACACAAGCACACAATCCCGACACCAAAAGGATGTGGGGACTATCAACAAAAGGATGATAGAGAACACTCGCACAATTTGGCACCAAAAGGATGACAGACCTATTAATAAAAGGATGATAGAGTGACACACGCACACAATCCCGACACCAAAAGGATGTAGGGTCTATCACCAAAAGGATGATAGAGAACACTCGCACACTCTGGCACCAAAAGGATGACAGACCTAGCACTAAAAGGATGATAGAGTGACACACGCACACAATCCCAACACCAAAAGGATGTAGGGACTATCAGCAAAAGGATGATAGAGAATACTCGCACAATTTTGCACCAAAAGGATGACTGACCTATCACCTAAAGGATGATAGAGCAACACAGACACACAATCCCGACACCAAAAAGATGTAGGGTCTATCACCAAAAGGATGATAGAGAACACTCGCACAATCTGGCACCAAAAGGATGACAGACCCATCACGAAAATGATGATAGAGCGACACACGCACACAATCCCGACACCAAAAGGATGTAGGGACTATCACCAAAAGGATGATAGAGAAGACTCGCACAATTAGGCACCAAAAGGATGACAGACCTATCACCTAATACATGATAGAGCCACACGTGCACACAATCCTGAAATCAAAAGGATGTAGGGTATACCACCAAAAGGATGATAGAGAACACTCGCACTATCTGGCACCAAAAAGAACAGACCCATCACCAAAAGGATGATAGAGCGACACACGCGCACAATCCTGACAGCAAAAGGATGCAGGCCTATCACCAAAATGATGATTGAGAATACTCGCACATTCTGGCACCAAAAGGATGACAGACATATCAATAAAAGTATGATAGAGTGACACAAGCACACAATCCCGACACTAAAAGGATGTAGGGTCTATCACCAAAAGGATGATAGAGAACACTCGCACAATCTGGCACCAAAAGGATGAAAGACCTAGCACTAAAAGGATGATAGAGTGACACACGCACACAATCCAGATACCAAAAGGATGATAGAGAACACTCGAACAATCCAGACACCAAAAGGATGATAGAGCGACACACGCACATAATCCTGACACCAAAAGGATGTAGGGTCAATCACCAAAAGGATGATAGAGAACACTCGCACAATCTGGCACCAAAAGGATGACAGAACCATCACAAAAAGGATGATAGAGCAACACACGTGCAAAATCCCGACACCAAAAGGATGTAGGGTCTATCACCAAAAGGATGATAGAGAACACTCGCACAATCTGGCACTAAAAGGATGACAGACCTATCACCAAAAGGATGAAAGACTGACACACGCACATCATCCTGATATCAAAAGGATGTATGGTCAATCACAAAAGGGATGATAGAGAACACTTGCATAATCTGGTACCAAAAGGATGACACACCCATCACCAAAAAGATGATAGAGCGACACACACACACATACACAATCTCAGCACTAAAAGGATACAGGGCCTATCATCAAAAAAATGATAGAGAACACTCGCACAGTCTGGCACCAAAAAGATGACAGACCTATCACGAAAAGGGTGATAGAGCGACACACGCACACAATGCCGATAACAAAAGGATGTAGGGTCTATCACCAAAAGGATGATAGAGAACACTCACACAATTTGGCACCAAAAGGATGACAGACCTATCACCTAAAGGATGATAGAACGACACTCGCACTCAATCCTGGAATCAAAAAGACGTAGGGTCTATCACCAAAAGGATGATAGAGAACACTCGTATAATCTGGCACCAAAAGGATTGCAGACCCATCACCAAAAGGATGATACAGCGACACACGCGAACAATCCTGACACCAAAAGGATGCAGGCCTATCACAAAAAAGATGATAGAGAACACTCGCACAATCTGGCACCAAAAGGATGACAGACCTATCAATAAAAGGATGATAGAGTGACACAGGCACACTATCCCAACACCAAAAGGATGTAGGGTCTATCACCAAAAGGATGATAGAGAACACTCACACAATCTGGCACCAAAAGGATGACAAACCCATCACCAAAAGGATGATAGAGCGACACACGCACACAAACCGGACACTAAAAGGATGTAGGGTCTATCACCAAAAGGATGATAGAGAACACTCGCACAATTTGGCACCAAAAGGAGGACAGACCTATCACCTAAAGGATGATAGAGTGACACGCGCACACAATCATGAAATCAAAAGAATGTAGGGTATACCACCAAAAGGATGATAGAGAACACTCGCACAATCTGGCACCAAAAGGATGATATACCCATCATTAAAATGTTAATAAAGCGACACACGCACACAATCCCGACACCAAAAGGATGTAGGGACTATCACCAAAAGGATGATAGAGAAGACTCGCACAATTAGGCACCAAAAGGATGACAGACCTATCACCTAATGCATGATAGAGCGACACGTGCACACAATCCTGAAATCAAAAGGATGTAGGGTATACCACCAAAAGGATGATAGAGAACACTCGCACTATCTGGCACCAAAAAGAACGACCCATCAGCAAAAGGATGATAGAGCGACACACGCGCACAATCCTGACAGCAAAAGGATGCAGGCCTATCACCAAAATGATGATTGAGAATACTCGCACATTCTGGCACCAAAAGGATGACAGACATATCAATAAAAGTATGATAGAGTGCCACAAGCACACAATCCCGACACCAAAAGGATGTGGGGACTATCAACAAAAGGATGATAGAGAACACTCGCACAATTTGGCACCAAAAGGATGACAGACCTATTAATAAAAGGATGATAGAGTGACACACGCACACAATCCCGACACCAAAAGGATGTAGGGTCTATCACCAAAAGGATGATAGAGAACACTCGCACAATCTGGCACCAAAAGGATGACAGACCTAGCACTAAAAGGATGATAGAGTGACACACACACACAATCCAGATACCAAAAGGATGATAGAGAACACTCGCACAATCCAGACACCAAAAGGATGATAGAGTGACACACACACATAATCCTGACACCAAAAGGATGTAGGGTCAATCACCAAAAGGATGATAGAGAACACTCGCACAATCTGGCACCAAAAGGATGACAGAACCATCACGAAAAGCATGATAGAGCAACACACGTGAAAAATCCCGACACCAAAAGGATGTAGGGTCTATCACAAAAAGGATGATAGAGAACACTCGCACAATCTGGCACCAAAAGGATGACAGACCTATCACCAAAAGGATGAAAGACCGACACACGCACATCATCCTGACATCAAAAGGATGTATGGTCAATCACGAAAGGGATGATAGAGAACACTTGCATTATCTGGTACAAAAAGGATGACACACCCATCACCAAAAAGATGATAGAGCGACACACACACACACACAATCTCAGCACTAAAAGGATACAGGGCCTATCATCAAAAAAATGATAGAGAACAATCGCACAGTCTGGCACCAAAAAGATGACAGACCTATCACGAAAAGGGTGATAGAGCGACACACGCACACAATGCCGACAACAAAAGGATGTAGGGTCTATCACCAAAAGGATGGTAGAGAACACTCACACAATTTGGCACCAAAAGGATGACAGACCTATCACCTAAAGGATGATAGAACGACACTCGCACTCAATCCTGGAATAAAAAAGATGTAGGGTCTATCACCAAAAGGATGATAGAGAACACTCGTATAATCTGGCACCAAAAGGATTACATACCCATCACCAAAAGGATGAAACAGCGACACACGGGAACAATCCTGACACCAAAAGGATTCAGGCCTATCACAAAAAAGATGATAGAGAACACTCGCACAATCTGGCACCAAAAGGATGACAGACCTATCAATAAAAGGATGATAGAGTGACACAGGCACACTATCCCGACACCAAAAGGATGTAGGGTCTATCACCAAAAGGATGATAGAGAACACTCACACAATCTGGCACCAAAAGGATGACAAACCCATCACTAAAAGGATGATAGAGCGACACACGCATACAAACCCGACACTAAAATGATGTAGGGTCTATCACCAAAAGGATGATAGAGAACACTCGCACAATTTGGCACCAAAAGGAAGACAGACCTATCACTTAAAGGATGATAGAGTGACACGCGCACACAATCATGAAATCAAAAGGATGTAGGGTATACCACCAAAAGGATGATAGAGAACACTCGCACAATCTGGCACCAAAAGGATGATATACCCATCATTAAAATGTTAATAAAGCGACACACACACACAATCCCGACACCAAAAGGATGTAGGGACTATCACCAAAAGGATGATAGAGAAGACTCGCACAATTAGGCACCAAAAGAATGACAGACCTATCACCTAATGCATGATAGAGCGACACGTGCACACAATCCTGAAATCCAAAGGATGTAGGGTATACCACCAAAAGGATGATAGAGAACACTCGCACTATCTGGCACCAAAAAGAACAGACCCATCAGCAAAAGGATGATAGAGCGACACACGAGCACAATCCTGACAGCAAAAGGATGCAGGCCTATCACCAAAATGATGATTGAGAATACTCGCACATTCTGGCACCAAAAGGATGACAGACATATCAATAAAAGTATGATAGAGTGACACAAGCACACAATCCCGACACTAAAAGGATGTAGGGACTATCAACAAAAGGATGATAGAGAACACTCGCACAATTTGGCACCAAAAGGATGACAGACCTATTAATTAAAGGATGATAGAGTGACACACACACACAATCCCGACACCAAAAGGATGTAGGGTCTATCACCAAAAGGATGATAGAGAACACTCACACAATCTGGCACCAAAAGGATGACAGACCTAGCACTAAAAGGATGATAGAGTGACACACGCACACAATCCAGATACCAAAAGGATGATAGAGAACACTCGCACAATCCAGACACCAAAAGGATGATAGAGTGACACACACACATAATCCTGACACCAAAAGGATGTAGGGTCAATCACCAAAAGGATGATAGAGAACAATCGCACAATCTGGCACCAAAAGGATGACAGAACCATCACGAAAAAGATGATAGAGCAACACACGTGCAAAATCCCGACACCAAAAGGATGTAATGTCTATCACAAAAAGGATGATAGAGAACACTCGCACAATCTGGCACCAAAAGGATGACAGACCTATCACGAAAAGGATGAAAGACCGACACACGCACATCATCCTGACATCAAAAGGATGTATGGTCAATCACGAAAGGGATGATAGAGAACACTTGCATAATCTGGTACCAAAATGATGACACACCCATCACCAAAAAGATTATAGAGCGACACACACACACACAATCTCAGCACTAAAAGGATACAGGGCCTATCATCAAAAAAATGATAGAGAACACTCGCACAGTCTGGCACCAAAAAGATGACAGACCTATCACGAAAAGGGTGATAGAGCGACACACGCACACAATGCCGACAACAAAAGGATGTAGGGTCTATCACCAAAAGGATGATAGAGAACACTCACACAATTTGGCACCAAAAGGATGATAGACCTATCACCTAAAGGATGATAGAACGACACTCGCACTCAATCCTGGAATCAAAAAGATGTAGGGTCTATCACCAAAAGGATGAAAGAGAACACTCGTATAATCTGGCACCAAAAGGATTACAGACCCATCACCAACAGGATGATACAGCGACACACGCAAACAATCCTGACACCAAAAGGATGAAGGCCTATCACAAAAAAGATGATAGAGAACACTCGCACAATCTGGCACCAAAAGGATGACAGACCTATCAATAAAAGGATGATAGAGTGACACAGGCACACTATCCCGACACCAAAAGGATGTAGGGTCTATCACAAAAAGGATGATAGAGAACACTCACCCAATTTGGCATCAAAAGAATGACAAACCTATCACCAAAAGGATGTAGGGTCTATCACCAAAAGGATGATAGAGAACACTCGCACAATTTGGCACCAAAAGGAGGACAGACCTATCACCTAAAGGATGATAGAGTAACACGCGCACACAATCATGAAATCAAAAGGATGTAGGGTATACCACCAAAAGGATGATAGAGAACACTCGCACAATCTGGCACCAAAAGGATGATATACCCATCATTAAAATGTTAATAAAGCGACACACGCACACAATCCCGACACCAAAAGGATGTAGGGACTATCACCAAAAGGATGATAGAGAAGACTCGCACAATTAGGCACCAAAAGGATGACAGACCTATCACCTAATGCATGATAGAGCAACACGTGCACACAATCCTGAAATCAAAAGGATGTAGGGTATACCACCAAAAGGATGATAGAGAACACTCCCACTATCTGGCACCAAAAAGAACAGACCCATCAGCAAAAGGATGATAGAGCGACACACGCGCACAATCCTGACAGCAAAAGGATGCAGGCCTATCACCAAAATGATGATTGAGAATACTCGCACATTCTGGCACCAAAAGGATGACACACATATCAATAAAAGTATGATAGAGTGACACAAGCACACAATCCCGACACCAAAAGGATGTAGGGACTATCAACAAAAGGATGATAGAGAACACTCGCACAATTTGGCACCAAAAGGATGACAGACCTATTAATAAAAGGATGATAGAGTGACACACGCACACAATCCGGACACCAAAAGGATGTAGGGTCTATCACCAAAAGGATGATAGAGAACACTCGCACAATCTGGCACCAAAAGGATGACAGACCTAGCACTAAAAGGATGATAGAGTGACACACGCACACAATCCAGATACCAAAAGGATGATAGAGAACACTCGCACAATCCAGACACCAAAAGGATGATAGAGTGACACACACACATAATCCTGACACCAAAAGGATGTAGGGTCAATCACCAAAAGGATGATAGAGAACACTCGCACAATCTGGCACCAAAAGGATGACAGAACCATCACGAAAAGGATGATAGAGCAACACACGTGCAAAATCCCGACACCAAAAGGATGTAGGGTCTATCACAAAAAGGATGATAGAGAACACTCGCACAATCTGGCACCAAAAGGATGACAAACCCATCACCAAAAGGATGATAGAGCGACACACGCACATCATCCTGACATCAAAAGGATGTATGGTTAATCACGAAAGGGATGATAGAGAACACTTGCATAATCTGGTACCAAAAGGATGACACACCCATCACCAAAAAGATGATAGAGCGACACACACACACACACATAATCTCAGCACTAAAAGGATACAGGGCCTATCATCAAAAAAATGATAGAGAACACTCGCACAGTCTGGCACCAAAAAGATTACAGACCTATCACGAAAAGGATGATAGAGTGACACACGCACACAATCCGGACACCAAAAGGATGTAGGGTCTATCACCAAAAGGATGATAGAGAACACTCGCACAATCTGGCACCAAAAGGATGACAGACCTAGCACTAAAAGGATAATAGAGTGACACACGCACACAATCCAGATACCAAAAGGATGATAGAGAACACTCGCACAATCCAGACACCAAAAGGATGATAGAGTGACACACACACATAATCCTGACACCAAAAGGATGTAGGGTCAATCACCAAAAGGATGATAGAGAACACTCGCACAATCTGGCACCAAAAGGATGACAGAACCATCACGAAAAGGATGATAGAGCAACACACGTGCAAAATCCCGACACCAAAAGGATGTAGGGTCTATCACAAAAAGGATGATAGAGAACACTCGCACAATCTGGCACCAAAAGGCTGACAAACCCATCACCAAAAGGATGATAGAGCGACACACGCACATCATCCTGACATCAAAAGGATGTATGGTTAATCACGAAAGGGATGATAGAGAACACTTGCATAATCTGGTACCAAAAGGATGACACACCCATCACCAAAAAGATGATAGAGCGACACACACACACACACATAATCTCAGCACTAAAAGGATACAGGGCCTATCATCAAAAAAATGATAGAGAACACTCGCACAGTCTGGCACCAAAAAGACGACAGACCTATCACGAAAAGGGTGATAGAGCGACACACGCACACAATGCCGACAACAAAAGGATGTAGGGTCTATCACCAAAAGGATGACAGAGAACACTCACACAATTTGGCACCAAAAGGATGACAGACCTATCACCTAAAGGACGATAGAATGACACTCGCACACAATCCTGGAATCAAAAAGATGTAGGGTCTATCACCAAAAGGATGATATAGAACACTCGCATAATCTGGCACCAAAAGGATTACAGACCCATCACCAAAAGGATGATACAGCGACACACGCGAACAATCCTGACACCAAAAGGATGCAGGCCTATCACAAAAAAGATGATAGAGAACACTCGCACAATCTGGCACCAAAAGGATGGTAGACCTATCAATAAAAGGATTATAGAGTGACAGAGGCACGCTATCCCGACACCAAAAGGATGTAGGGTCTATCACCAAAAGGATGATAGAGAACACTCACACAATCTGGCACCAAAAGGATGACAAACCCATCACCAAAAGGATGATAGAGCGACACACGCACACAAACCCGACACTAAAAGGATGTAGGGTCTATCACCAAAAGGATGATAGAGAACACTCGCACAATTTCGCTCCAAAAGGAGGACAGACCTATCCCCTAAAGGATGATAGAGCGACCCGCGCACACAATCATGAAATCAAAAGGATGTAGGGTATACCACCAAAAGGATGATAGAGAACACTCGCACAATCTGGCACCAAAAGGATGACATACCCATCATTAAAATGTTAATAAAGCGACACACGCACACAATCCCGACACCAAAAGGATGTAGGGACTATCACCAAAATGATGATAGAGAAGACTCGCACAATTAGGCACCAAAAGGATGAAAGACCTATCACCTAATGCATGATAGAGCGACACGTGTACACAATCCTGAAATCAAAAGGATGTAGGGTATACCACCAAAAGGATGATAGAGAACACTCGCACAATCTGGCACCAAAAGGATGATAGAGAAAACTCGCACAATCTATCACCAAAAAGATGACAGATTGACACTCGCACATATTCCCGATACCAAAAGGATGTTGGGTCTATCACTAATAGGATGAAAGAGAACACTCACACAATCTGTCACCAAAAGGATGACAGACCTAGCACCAAAATGATGATAGAATGACACACACACAATCGTAACACCAAAAGGATGTAAGGTCTATCACAGAAAAGATGATAGAGAACACCCGCACAATCTGGCAACAAAAGTATGACAGACCCATCACGAAAAGGATGATAAAGCAACACACACGCACAATCCTGGCACCAAAAGGATGACAGACCTATCACGAAAAGGATGAAAGACCGACACACACACATCATCTTGACATAAAAAGGATGTATGGTCAATCACGAAAAGGATGATAGAGCGAAACACACACACAATCCCGACACCAAAAGGATGCAGGGCCTATCACCAAAAGTATGATAGAGAACACTCGCACAATCTGCACCAAAAAGATGACAGACCTATCACTAAAAGGATGATAGAGTAACACACACACACACATTTGCGACACTAGAAGAAGGTAGGGTCTATCACCAAAAGGATGACAAAGAACACTCGCACAATCTAGCACCAAACGGATGACAGACCCATCACCAAAAGGATGATAGAGAGGCACACGCACACAATCCCGATACCAAAAGGATGTTAGAGAACACTCGCACAATTTGGTACTAAAAGGATGACTAATCTATCACCTAAAGTATGATAGAGCGACACGCACACACAATCCTGACACCAAAAGGATGTAGGGCATATCACCAAAACGATGATAGAGAACAATCGCGCAATCTAGCAACAAATTGATGACAAACATATCACCAAAAGGATAATAGAGCGACATACTCACACAATCCCGACACCAAAAGGATGTAGGGTGTATCACCAAAATGATGATAGAGAACACTCGCACAATCTGGCGCCAAATGGATGACAAACCTATCACCAAAAGGATGATAGAGCGTCACGTGCACATTGTCCTGACATCACAAGGATGTATTGTCAATCACCAAAAGTATAATAGAGAACACTTGCACAATCTGGCAACAAAAGGATGACACACCCATCACCAAAAAGATGATAGAGCGACCCACGCACACAATCTCGGCACCAAAAGGATATTGGGCCTATCACCAAAAAGATGATAGAGAACACTCGCACAATCTGGCACCAAAAGAATGACAGACCTAACACCAAAAGGATGAAAGTCCGACATGCGCACATCATCCTGACATCAAAAGGATGTATGGTCAATCACGAAAAGGATGATAGAGAACACTTGCACAATCTGGTAAGAAAGGGATGACACACCCATCACCAAAAATATGATAGAGCGACACACGCACACAATCCCGACACCAATAGGATGCAGGGCCTATCACCAAAAATATGATAGAGAACACTCGCAAAATCTGTACCGAAAAGATTACAGACCTATCACTAAAAGGATGATAGAGTAACACACGCACACAATCCCGACACCAAAAGGAGGTAGGGTCTATCACCAAAATGATTACAGAGAACACTCGCACAATCTGGCCCAAACGGTTGACAGATCCATCACCAAAAGGATGATAGAGCGACACACGCACACAATCCCGACACCAAAAGGATGTAGGCTCTATCACCAAAAGGATGATAGAGAACAATCGCAAAATTTGGTACCAAAAGGATGACAGACCTATCACCTAAAGAATGATAGAGCGACACGCACACACAATCCTCACACCAAAAGGACGTAGGGTATATCACCAAAAGGATTATAGAGAACACTCGCACAATCTGGCACCAAAAGTATGACATACCCATAATTAACAGGTTAATATAGCGACACACGCACACAATACCGACACCAAAAGAATGCACGGCCTATCACCAAAAGAATGATAGAGAATACTCGCACAGTCTGGCACCAAAAGGATGACAGACCCATCACCAAAAGGATGATAGAGCGACGCACAAACACAATCCCGACACCAAAAGGATGCAGGGCTATCAACAAAAAGATGATATAAAACATTCGCATAATCTGGCACCAAAAGGAAGACAGACCTATCGCCAAAAGGATGATAGAGTGAAACACGCACACAATCCTGATACCAAAAGGATGTAGGGCATATCACCAAAATGATGATAGAGAACAATCGCGCAATCTAGCAACAAATGGATGACAGACATATCACCAAAAGGATAATAGAGCGACATATTCACACAATCCCGACACCAAAAGGATGTAGGGTCTATCACCAAAATGATGATTGAGAACACTCGCACAATCTGGCGCCAAAAGGATGACAAACCTATCACCAAAAGGATGACAGAGCGTCACGTGCACATCGTCCTGACATCAAAAGGATGTATTGTCAATCACCAAAAGGATGATAGAGAACACTTGCACAATCTGGCAACAAAAGGATGAGACACCCATCACCAAAAAGATGATAGAGTGACACACGCACAATATCTCGGCACCAAAAGGATACAGGGCCTATCACCAAAAAGATGATAGAGAACACTCGCACAATCTGGCACCAAAAGGATGACAGACCTATCACCAAAAGGATGAAAGTCCGACACGCGCGCATCATCTTGACATCAAAAGGATGTATGGTCAATCACAAAAGGGATGATAGAGAACACTTGCACAATCTGGTAACAAAGGGATGACACACCCATCAACAAAAAGATGATAGAGCGACACACGCACACAATCCCGACACAAATAGGATGCAGGGCCTATCACCAAAAATATGATAGAGAACACTCGCAAAATCTGTACCGAAAAGATGACAGACCTATCACTAAAAGGATGATAGAGTAACACACGCACACAATCCCGACACCAGAAGGAGGTAGGGTCTATCACCAAAAGGATGACAGAGAACACTCGCACAATCTGGCCCAAACGGTTGACAGATCCATAACCAAAAGGATGATAGAGCGACACACGCACACAATCCCGACACCAAAAGGATGTAGGCTCTATCACTAAAAGGATGATAGAGAACACTCGCAAAATTTGGTACCAAAAGGATGACAGATCTATCACCTAAACAATGATAGAGCGACACGCACACACAATCCTCACACCAAAAGGATGTAGGGTATATCACCAAAAGGAATATAGAGAACACTCGCACAATCTGGCACCAAAAGTATGACATACCCATCATTAAAAGGTTAATATAGCGACACACGCACACAATACGAACACCAAAAGAATGCACGGCCTATCACCAAAAGAATGATAGAGAACACTCGCACAGTCTGGCACCAAAAGGATGACAGACCTATCACCAAAAGGATGAAAGTCCGACACGCGCACATCATCCTGACATCAAAAGGATGTATGGTCAATCACGAAAAGGATGATAAAGAACACTTGCACAATCTGGTTACAAAGGGATGACACACCCATCACCAAAAAGATGATAGAGCGACACACGCACACAATCCCGACACAAATAGGATGCAGGGCCTATCACCAAAAATATGATAGAGAACACTCGAAATATCTGTACCAAAAAGATGACAGACCTATCACTAAAAGGATGATAGAGTAACACACGCACACAATCCCGACACCAGAAGGAGGTAGGGTCTATCACCAAAAGGATGACAGAGAACACTCGCACAATCTGGCCCAAACGGTTGACAGATCCATAACCAAAAGGACGATAGAGCGACACACGCACACAATCCCGACACCAAAAGAATGTAAGCTCTATCACTAAAAGGATAATAGAGAACACTCTCAAAATTTGGTACCAAAAGGATGACAGACCTATCACCTAAAGAATGATAGAGCGACACGCACACACAATCCTCACACCAAAAGGATGTAGGGTATATCACCAAAAGGAATATAGAGAACACTCGCACAATCTGGCACCAAAAGTATGACATACCAATCATTAAAAGTTTAATATAGCGACACACGCACACAATACCGACACCAAAAGAATGCACGGCCTATCACCAAAGAATGATAGAGAACACTCGCACAGTCTGGCACCAAAAGGATGACAGACCCATCACCAAAAGGATGATAGAGCGACGCACACACACAATCCCGACACCAATAGGATGCAAGGCTATCAACAAAAAGATGATATAAAACATTCGCACAATCTGGCACCAAAAGGAAGACAGACCTATCGCCAAAAGGATGATAGAGTGAAACACGCACACAATCCTGATACCAAAAGGATGTAGGGCCTATCACAAAACGATGATAGAGAACACTCAAGCAATCTAGCACCAAATGGATGACAGACCCATCACCAAAAGGATGTAGAGTCTATCACCAAAACGATGATAGAGAACACTCGCACAATTTGGCACCAAAAGGATGACAAACCTATCACCAAAAGGATGACAGAGCGTCACGTGCACATCGTCCTGACATCAAAAGGATGTATTGTCAATCACCAAAAGGATGATAGAGAACACTAGCACAATCTGGCAACAAAAGGATGACACACCCATCACTAAAAAGATGATAGAGCGACACACGCACAAAATCTCGACACCAAAAGGATACAGGGCCTATCACCAAAAAGATGATCGAGAACACTCACACAATCTGACACCAAAAGGATGACAGACCTATCACCAAAAGGATGAAAGACTGACACGCGCACATCATCCTGACACCAAAAGGAGGTAGGGTCTATCACCAAAAGGATGACAGAAAACACTCGCACAATCTGGCACCAAACTGTTGACAGATCCATCACCAAAAGGATGATAGAGCGACACACGCACACAATCCCGACACCAAAAGGATGTAGGCTCTATCACCTAAAGAACGATAGAGCGACACGCACACACAATCCTGACACCAAAAGGATGTAGGGTATATCACCAAAAGGATGATAGAGAACACTCGCACAATCTGGCACCAAAAAGATGACATACCCATCATTAAAAGGTTAATATATCGACACACGCACACAATCCTGACACCAAAAGGATGTAGGGTATATCACCAAAAGGATGATAGAGAACACTCGCACAATCTGGCACCAAAAAGATGACATACCCATCATTAAAAGGTTAATATATCGACACACGCACACAATCCTGACACCAAAAGAATGCATGGCCTATCACCAAAAGAATGATAGAGAACACTCGCACAATCTGGCACCAAAAGGATGACAGACCTATCACCAAAAGGATGATAGAGTGTCACACGCAGACAATCCTGATTCCAAAAGGATGTAGTGTCTATCACCAAAAAGATGATAGAGAACACTTGCACAATCTGGCACCAAAAGGATGACAGACCTATCAATAAAAGGATGATAGACTGACACAGACAAACAATCCCGACAACAAAAGGATGTACGGTCTATCACCAAAAGGATGATAGAGAACACTCGCACAATCTGGCACATAAAGGATGACAGACCCATCACCAAAAGGATGATATAGCGACACACGCACACAATCCCGACACCAAAAGGATGTAGCGTTTATCACCAAAAGGATGATAGTGAACACTCGCACAATCTGTCACCAAAAGGATGACAGACCTATCACCAAAAGGATGAAAGACCGACACGCGCACATCATCCTGACATCAAAAGGATGTATGGTGAATCACGAAAAGGAAGATAGAGAACACTTGCACAATCTGGTAACAAAGGGATGACACATCCATCACCAAAAAGATGATAGAGCGACACACGCACACAATCCCGACAGCAAAAGGATGCAGGGCCTATCACCAAAAATATTATAGAGAACACTCGTAAAATCTGCACCGAAAAGATGACAGAGTTATCACTAAAAGGATGATAGAGTAACACACGCACACAATCCCGACACCAGAAGGAGGTAGGGTCTATCACCGAAAGGATGATAGAGAACACTCGCACAATCTGGCACCAAACGGTTGACAGATCCATCACCAAAAGGATGATAGAGCGACACACGCACACAATCCCGACACCAAAAGGATGTAGGCTCTATCACCAAAAGGATGACAGACCTATCACCTAAAGAACGATAGAGCGACACGCACACACAATCCTGACACCAAAAGGATGTAGGGTATATCACCAAAAGGATGATAGCGAACACTCGCACAATCTGGCACCAAAAGGATGACATACCCATCTTTAAAAGGTTAATATAACGACACACGCACACAATCCTGACACCAAAAGAATGCATGGCCTATCACTAAAAGAATGATAGAGAACACTCGCACAATCTGGCACCAAAAGGATGACAGACCCATCACCAAAAGGATGATAGAGCGACACACACACACAATCCTGACACCAAAAGGATGCGGGCCTATCACCAAAAAGATGATATAAAACACTCGCACAATCTGGCATCAAAAGGATGACAGACCTATCACCAAAAGGATGATAGAGTGACACACGCCGACAATCCTGATATCAAAAGGATGTAGGGCCTATCACCATAACGATGATAGAGAACACTCACGCAATCTAGCACCAAATGGATGACAGACATATCACCAAAACGATAATAGAGCGACATACTCACACAATCCTCACATCAAAAGGATGCAGGCCTATCACCAAATAGATGATAGAGAACACTCGCACAATCTGGCACCAAAAGGATGACAGACCTATCAATAAAGGGATGATACAGTGACACAGACACACAATCCCGACACCAAAAGGATGTAGGGTCTATCACCAAAAGGATGATAGAGAACACTCGCACATTCCTGGCACCAAAAGGATGATAGAACCATCACCAAAAGGATGATATAGTGACACACGCACACAATCCCGACACCAAAAGGATGTAGGGTCTATCACCAAAAGGATGATAGCGAACACTCGCACAATCTGGCACCAAAAAGATGACATACCCATCATTAAAAGGTTAATATAACGACACAAGCACACAATCCTGACACCAAAAGAATGCATGGCCTATCACCAAAAGAATGATAGAGAACACTCGCACAATCTGGCACCAAAAGGATGACAGACTTATCACCAAAAGGATGATAGAGTGTCACACGCAGACAATCCTGATTCCAAAAGGATGTAGTGTCTATCACCAAAAAGATGATAGAGAACACTCGCACAATCTGGCACCAAAAGGATGACAGACCTATCAATAAAAGGTTGATAGACTGACACAGACATACAATCCCGACAACAAAAGGATGTACGGTCTATCACCAAAAGGATGATAGAGAACACTCGCACAATCTGGCACATAAAGGATTGCAGACCCATCACCAAAAGGATGATATAGCGACAAACGCACACAATCCCGACACCAAAAGGATGTAGCGTTTATCACCAAAAGGATGATAGTGAACACTCGCACAATCTGTCACCAAAAG
The DNA here is from genome assembly GCA_963859935.3 of Lathyrus sativus. Taxonomy (NCBI): domain Eukaryota; kingdom Viridiplantae; phylum Streptophyta; class Magnoliopsida; order Fabales; family Fabaceae; genus Lathyrus; species Lathyrus sativus. The sequence goes on along the minus strand of OZ012739.1, from coordinate 202,255,431 downwards.
GATGACAGACCTATCACCAAAAGGATGAAAGACCGACACGCGCACATCATCCTGACATCAAAAGGATGTATGGTCAATCACGAAAAGGATGATAGAGAACACTTGCACAATCTGGTAACAAAGGGATGACACATCCATCACCAAAAAGATGATAGAGCGACACACGCACACAATCCCGACACCAAAAGGATGCAGGGCCTATCACCAAAAATATTATAGAGAACACTCGTAAAATCTGCACCGAAAAGATGACAGACATATCACTAAAAGGATGATAGAGTAACACACGCACACAATCCCGACACCAGAAGGAGGTAGGGTCTATCACCAAAAGGATGACAGAGAACACTCGCATAATCTGGCACCAAACGGTTGACAGATCCATCACCAAAAGGATGATAGAGTGACACACGCACACAATCCCGACACCAAAAGGATGTAGGCTCTATCACCAAAAGGATGACAGACCTATCACCTAAACAACGATAGAGCGACACGCACACACAATCCTGACACCAAAAGGATGTAGGGTATATCACCAAAAGGATGATAGCGAACACTCGCACAATCTGGCACCAAAAGGATGACATACCCATCTTTAAAAGGTTAATATAGCGACACACGCACACAATCCTGACACCAAAAGGATGCGGGCCTATCACCAAAAAGATGATATAAAACACTCGCACAATCTGGCATCAAAAGGATGACAGACCTATCACCAAAAGGATGATAGAGTGACACACGCCGACAATCCTGATATCAAAAGGATGTAGGGCCTATCACCATAACGATGATAGAGAACACTCACGCAATCTAGCACCAAATGGATGACAGACATATTACCAAAACGATAATAGAGCGACATACTCACACAATCCTCACACCAAAAGGATGCAGGCCTATCACCAAATAGATGATAGAGAACACTCGCACAATCTGGCACCAAAAGGATGACAGACCTATCAATAAAGGGATGATACAGTGACACAGACACACAATCCCGACACCAAAAGGATGTAGGGTCTATCACCAAAAGGATGATAGAGAACACTCGCACATTCTGGCACCAAAAGGATGATAGAACCATCACCAAAAGGATGATATAGTGACACACGCACACAATCCCGACACCAAAAGGATGTAGGGTCTATCACCAAAAGGATGATAGTGAACACTCGCACAATCTGTCACCATAAGGATGACAGACCAATCACCAAAAGGATGAAAGACCGACACGCACACATCATCCTGACATCAAAATGATGTATGGTCAATCACGAAAAGGATGATAGACAACAGTTGCACAATCTGGTAACAAAGGGATGACACACCCATCACCAAAAAGATGATAGAGCGACACACGCACACAATCCCGACACTAAAAGGATGCAGGGCCTATCACCAAAAATATGATAGAGAACACTCGCACAATCTGCACCAAAAAGATGACAGACCTATCTCCAAAAGGATGATAGAGCGACACACGCGCACAATCCTGACACCCAAAGGATGTCGGCCTATCACCAAAAAGCTGATAGAGAAGACTCACACAATCTGGCACCAAAAGGATGACAGACCTATCAATAAAAGGATGATAAAGTGACACAGACGCACAATCCCGACACCAAAAGGATGTACGGTCTATCACCAAAAGAATGATAGAGAACACTCGCATAATATGGCACCAAAAGGATGACAAACCCATCATCAAAAGGATGATATAGTGACACACGCACACAATCCCGACACCAAAAGGATGTAGGGTCTATCACCAAAAGGATGATAGTGAACACTCGCACAATCTAGCACCAAAAGGATGACAGACCCATCACAAAAAGAATGATAAAGCGACACACGCGCACAATCTCGACTCTAAAAGAATGTAGGCCTATCACCAAAAAGATGATAGAGAACACTCGCACAATCTGGCACCAAAAGGATGATAAACCTATCAATAAAAGGATGATAGAGTGACACAGGCACACAATCCCGACACCAAAAGGATGTAGGGTCTATCACCAAAAGGATGATAGAGAAGACTTGCACAATCTGGCACCAAAAGGATGACAAACCCATCACTGTCACTACTGCGAAAAAAGGTGCCGGCAAAGACAGAAGAGTCGCCACCTATCGTTATTTATACCAAAGGAGGGAAAGGAAACGATCAGGAAAAACCTAGAGAAAAGGGATAATATCGGTCATCGGAACCAAATCTCTTGGTTCGGGAGTCGGTTACGCTAGGGGAAGGTATTTGCACCCCTCACGTTCGTCGTACTCAATGGGATCCACGCTTGTTTGTTTATCTAAAAGGTTTTTAACTATCTACACTAATGGTCTGGTTCAAAAGAAAAGAAAAGGACTCGACAGAGCGTCGCTGCTCTGGGCCTACGTATTCCATCGTGCAATGGGAAAGTCAGAGTCAACGTAGTTCGACTAACTACGGGTGATGGGGGAAGGGTACTCGCCAAGACATCACGTCTTGTGCCTACGTACTCTCAACAGGTATGAGAGATCAGAACGAACGTAGTTCGGGATAAAACGGAACACAGGTTTGATTCATCTGTTTTTACCCGAGTAAAGTTAAACTACAGTTCCAGCAGTTAGGGACAATGCGTGTTTGTGGTAGAACCGAAGCTTAACAACACTATTTTAAACTGAAAAGGTTTTCTGAATTAAGACCCCACAAAGAAAAAAGGAGTTTGATGTTTGTTTTTGTCTTTTATCGGAGAAGTGTTTTCTTGGATGAATGTATGTAATTAATACTGCACTAGAGACTATGACTTAGGAACGAATGCGTCGCATATCGTCCTAAGGACGTATACTAAACACTCTAGGTAATCAAGGAGAAGCCACCCAATCACCACTTCCTAAGTAGCTTAAGGTTCGTAACGTACGGTACAAATTTGCCTTTATTAAGTGTATTAGTGTGGTTTGAAGATGAGAAGAGAGAAAAGGACTCTACAGGGGAAACTATCAAGCATCCTACTGTTGTCATACAATATGGCCCTAATGTTGTGTTTGAAAGGGAATCTACCCTACTGTTATCATGCATGGATTCATCCTAATGTCTATCATCACCATCCTTGAACAAGGAGGTGAGAACCCTAAGGGAACATGCCAAAGGGAAATAACAACAATAATAATCATTAAGCTGAAGGAGTAAAGCTATCAAGCAGATAAAATGCATGTAATGCAGCAATACAAGCAAGGGGGGATCACCTCAACCTTAGATGCAAACATGGGCAATTACAAAAGAGAAAAGAACACACAAGAAATGGAAGATCACCTCAACCTTTAATGCAAACATGACGGGTATGAAAGGCAGATAAACATTCAGGCATAGGGAGACAAACCTAACCTTTAATGCAATCATGCACCTAAACAAGAGTATCTACACATGCAAGCCTATCCTAATGCAACATAGCAAGCAGGAAATGCAATCAATCCATCAGGAGAGGGATAAACTAGAGGAGCAACAACGAAATCATCCCAAGAGTCCACCTAAGGCTCAACCTCTTTATGGAATGCACAGAGTACGTCCTAAGGAAGACCAGGCCCTCACAAGAGGGATCCTGAGATAATAGGACAAATGAAAGTGAGAAGGTATGTACAAGGTAATTGAGTCCTCAAGGCTCAAACTTCTCATGGAATGCACAAAGTACATCCTAAGGAAGACTAGGCTCTCACAATAAGGATCCTGTGTCATAGGACATGGAGGAAAAAAGGAGAATAGTGTAAACCTAAGGAACCCACCATGTCATTGAATGTCCATCAAAGGCTCAAACTTCTCATGGAATGCACAGAGTACTTCCTAAGGAAGACCAGGCTCTCACAAGAAGGACCCTGAGAATGTAGGACTTGAGAAATGAAAATAATAATGATGGGAGACATAGTGAAAACCTAAGGAATTCAACTTCTCATGGAATGCACAGAGTACTTCCTAAGGAAGACCAGGCTCTCACAAGAAGGCTCCAAATATCATAGGACTATGCTTTAGGAGAATCATGAAGAAAGAAAATCATTCAAAGGCATCCAAGGAACCCTAAAAGCAAAGCTCTAAAGGATGCCTACCCTAATGGAGCTATGGATATGCTAATGACTTGCAAACTACCCTACAAAGGTCTCAACATATTTAATATGGGTTCATGTAATTATTGGGTGTCAAAGGATTGCCTAAAGATCACTAAAAGGGCAAAACTAGGTGAAGGTCCTAAGGGGAACACACTAACATCAGCCAACAGATAAAATCTAGGAAATATAGGAAAACAACCCTAAAAATCCTAATAAAATTCCTAAGGGATCCTAAAGATGTTAGGAGGCTATGGTCAAAATTTCAGGTCAAGATTCTAAGCCTAGGGGTTCTAACAGAAAGCTAAACCACAAAGTGTTCTATGGGAGAATGCAAATGGGAAAGGTTCTAAAAATCTACCTTAAACCCTAATCAAACAACTCCTAAAAATTAGGAAAAAAATACTACAACATCATACAATGTATCAACAATGAGCATACAAAATATTAGGCATTTATTTGATGTATTGAATGGGAAACAAATTTCACAAAGATGAACATGTCAATTTCACATTTATTAAAAGCACACAACATGAAAAATATGCAATTAAATGGAAAATAACCAGAAAATCAAAATAAAAAATATGACAAATTTATATACGCAATGTACACTAACATATTTTTTCATGATTTATTGAAGTATTTATCATTTTCCAATGAATTAAAAAGCAACAGCAAATAAAATGAAAGTAAGAGAAAGAAAATGAAATGGAAAAGGAAGTGGGGTGCAGTTAGTGAGTATTTCACGCGTGTTATGCTAATGGGCTTGGAGGGAGGGGCGCAAATAACACAAGGGCCTAATCTAACAATGGCAAGTCAGCTAATACCAGAGATTTGATCATGGCCACACATTTTGCCTACTAGTCAAAGATTACATGGCTAGAAGTGTGACACGCAAGCATTTGTGGTTCAGTATAAAACGAAGCGCAATCCTGGCCATTGATTTGAGGTTTGTCATATAATCTGATGGTGGAAACTCAGGCTGCTGAAACGCAGCGTTTCATTAATGTTCACGTCAGCTAAATCACATCCTTACATTCTAGCTCAAGTCAAGGGATCTGATGCTCCATCATGATGCCACGCGTGCCTCTGGCTTTTAAAACAAAACAAGATTGCATCCTGACCATTCATCCCACCCCTAGTCAATCTAATCCAACGGATGGCATTTAAACTGAGAATTTAACCATGAAAATAGGGGGAATTACAGACGGTGGGGAGGTGAGCACGGACGGTGGCAGGACTTGCTCCGGTAGTCTTCAACCTCACGACTGACACTGTAGCTAACTGGAAAATGAACCAAAATCCATAATTTTTTAGCCTAAAGTGATCTACATTTCACGTTGATCATGAAGATATCATTTATTTTCATTTTCTCCCTAGAACTAAGCCTAACCGAATCAAAGAAAATTCAAGGTCATATCAAGAATTGCTACAATCAAGTGTGAAACATATCCATAATTCATCCTTGCATCCAGGGGAGTGTAAATCCACAAAAATGGCGCGTGGTTGCATAAAGAACAGAGAGGGTTGTTGAAAAATAAATTACCTATTGGAGCACCTCCAATAGGCCTTTAGATGATGCTCAAACTTGTGGAAAATGTGCAGAATCCTTCACTGATCATCAATGGAGCTTCCATAATCCTTGGTTTAGCTTGAATGTGGCTTAATCTTCAAAAATGATTTTCCATTTTGCTCCATTTTTTTCTAACTGAATTCTGTTATCCTTGGCTCCAAAACTCGTTTTTTCTGTTGGGAATGATCAGAGGATTATATACAATGGATCTTGATACGTTTTCAGCCCAATAGAAGCCCATGGAGTCTAATTGCAAAATCCAAATTTTCACTTTTGAAGCTTTGTGATATGGATAAAAATAGAGCTTGAATCCTCCTAATTTGGTTCATTTCACTTGCTTGAGGTGTAAGGAACATGGATGGCTGAGATTGAAGCCTTGGAAATGCATCAATGGTTGATTTGAGTAATGTTACTTCAAAATGAAGTAACCTTGAATTTGAGTAATGTTTCTATTGTTCTTAAAACATTCTTTGGACTCAAAAAATGCACCAATATCACATGAATTGGTTTAATTGGCATTAGATCCAAATTTTTTCAAGCTTCCTTTCATTAGATTTTCTTCACGCATTCTCCAATCCAAGCCAAAGCAATGGTTCCTTGATGTATGGTTGAGCAAATGATCCCATTTTGAGCAACTTTCAAGTTGGAAAAATTTGCATTTGAGGTATGTAAAGTGGTGAAATGGACTTGGAATCCAAAATGGCTTATAATCCAAGTTTCCCAAAATACCCTTTCCTTGCAAGCTTCATATCTTGAGTTCTATAAATCCAATCAAGGACTTCTAGTACTCTTTGGAAATCTAAGAAGATAAGGAACAATATTCATGTTTGGGTCAAGGATAGGTGAGACCTCCTTCTAGGTCAAAAATGGCATGGAAGTTGGTTGACTTTCAAGTATCAAAATCACCTTCAACTGATGACTTGTAACTTGTCTGCTTCATAACTTGAGTTCTATAAATCCTATACAAGACTTCTAGTACTCAACAGAAAGCTATGAACATGCTCTACATGTTTCATGTTGGGGTCAAGCTGAGATGAAACTTGCATCTTGAGTTATGTGGTCTTGAAGTTAGGCACTGAGATAGGGGATTTTACACTGTCAAGCTTAGAAACCCTAACTCAATAACTTCTCACACTCTTGAATATTGATAAGTTGGTCTTGGAATCATCCCTTGGGTGTCTCAACACATCATTCCATGATCACATGGCCTTTAAATTAGGTCTCAACCTCCTTCAATTCACTTGTTGACTTACAGTTGACCAGGTGAACCCTAGTTACACCAATCTTGATTGTAGCTTCTTATACCTTGCACAATGACTTACCCAAGCTCCATAATGACTCTCAAGACATCCCATGAGCTTTCTTAATGCTTTACCACCCATAACCATGGATTCAATATCACTTGATGACCTTCATAGACCCCCAAGATAGGAGGTACACCATTATTAACCAACTACTCCTTCAATGAGCTTTGACATTCTTCTGAGGGTAATGAGCATTGGATAGCTTGAACACAACCCCTTGACTAGGATTAGACCTTGGTATCCTTCTCTTGATAAGCACATCCCTCTCAATCCCCTGCAAATGGGCTATGATATGCAGATGCTAATGATAATGCTAATGCTATGAATGCAATGAAACAAAAGCTAGGTAAAGAAAAAGGTTGGGCAAAATTTGGGGTGCAACAGCTGCCCCTATTCAAACGGCTTGGACCTGACTGGGTGAGAAGAGAACGAATCTCAAACAATCAAGGTAAAAGACAGTTGAACACCAATAAACCCGGAAATTTGCCAACCGCACAAGCAAACGGTACTCTGATTGGTAAAACCCTCTGGAGACTGAAATGACAGTTGCACGACAACCGGATGGTGAATTACTATATCAAATATTCGTCCAACTTCGTCATCAAGTCGGGATGAAACCACTGATTCAACAATGACTGATAAAGATAACTGGTTTTCCCGTCGGGCATTCGGCATCAATTGGAAGAATCACTTATCATTACCACCGGACTTCCTCATCAAGTCGGTAAGGAAATTTGACATTACTGTCTGACTTCATCATCAAGTTTGGAAGGAAAATATCTTTTGTCGAACTTCGTCATCAAGTCAGGAAGAAATTTTTTGTAGACATCGTAGTCTGACTTCGTCATCAAGTCTGGGAGAAAAACATCTTCTGTTGAACTTCGTCATCAAGTCGGGAAGAATTTTTTTGTAGACATCGTAGTCTGACTTCGTCATAAAGTCTGGGAGAAAAACATCTTCTGTCGAACTTCGTCATCAAGTCGGGTAGAAAGTTTCTGTAGACATCGTAGTCTGACTTTGTTATCAAGTCTGGAAGGAAAACATCTTCTGTCGAACTTCGTCATCAAGTCGGGAACACTTTTAACATTGTTATTGGACTCCGTCATCAAGTCGAGAAGAAACCTCTGTCGAACTTCGTCATCAAGTCGGTAGGTACACTTCTAACATCGTTGGGGTTTCTGGAGAACCTCCTCAAGTAACTCTGTCAAGTATCGACTTTAAGTCGAAGGGACCCATCTGACATCACCGTCAAGTATCGACCTCAAGTCGAAGGTAAAATTCTGACATCACCGTCAAGTAGCGACCTCAAGTCGAAAGGGAAAAAACTGACCTCGCCGTCAATCATCTGTTAAGGACACCATTTCTGACCTCACCGTCAGGCCTCCATAAAGTTGTTCAACAACTACTGACATCACCACCAGATGAGTGGAGAACCACAATATAGGTAAACATTTGACATCACCGTCATGAATCTATTGCTAATATGCCAATGTCATCACCAAACAACCTTACCAACAAGAAACACCTGACCTCACCGTTATATCTTCGTCGGTATCTTTCCAACATCACTGTCGGATAAACACAAGAAACATTTGACTTCACCGTCACATCTTCGTTGATAACATTCCAACATCACCGCTGGATAATCATATCACCCAGAAACACCTGACCTTACCGTCATATCTTCGTAGATAACATTCTAACATCACCGCTGGATAATCATACTATCAAGAAACGTCTGCCCTCACCGTCATATCTTCGTCGGTAACATTCCCACATCACCGCTGAGCAATCATCTGACTCTGTTGTTTGCCGATCCTCATACCTGACCTCGCTGCCAAGATTCACTAATCAATCGGAAGAACTCATCTGACCCTCACCGTCAGTTCTTTTGTGGGGTATAACATTTCCTGACATCACCGCCAAGTATTGACCTCAAGTTGAAATGGAAATCTCTAACATCACCGTCTGAATCCTGCTGGGGATACAAATTTCCTGACATCTCTGTCTAACTTCCTCATCAAGTCAAAGGGAAATTTCTGAATCCGCTAGGGATTCCGGAGAACCTCCTCAAGTAACTCCGTCAAGTATCGACTTCAAGTCGAAGGGAAACATCTGACATCACTGTCAATCCTTAGTTGGGGATAATATTCCTAACCTAGTCACCAGGTTTCCACTAAGTTGATAACAACTACTGACATCACCGCCAAATACAACACGAAGCTGATGAACCACTGGCCTTGCCGTCGAGCAAACCATCATCCAATAACATCCTAACGTCACCGCCAAGAAAATAGAGAACCATAATCTTGGTAAATGTTTGACATAACCGTCAAAACCCCATTGATAGCATTCCAACCTCACCACCGGATAGACACACTACCAAGAACACGTCTGACCTCACCGTCAAGATTGAGAATCTGACTTCATCGTCAGACAATCAAATATCTAATAAACACCTAACCTCACTGTCAAGATGGAGCATCTGACTTCGTTGTCGGACAATCAAATATCTGATAAACACCTGACCTCACCGTCAAGATGGAGCATCTGACTTCGTCGTTGGACAATCGAATATCTGATGAACATCTGACCTCACCGCCAAGATGGAGCATCAATTGGAGGAAATCATCTAACATCACTGTCAATCCTCTGATGGGGATAACATACCTGATCTCACCACCGGTCGTCCCTAAAGTTGGTAACCAACTACTGACATCACCGTCAAATAAAGCATGAAGCTGATAAACCTCTGACATCACCGTCGAGCAATCTTCTCTGATAACCTCCTGACATCACCGCCATATAAATGGAGAATTACAATCTCGGTAAACTTTTGACATCACCGTTAGCTATCCATAAACACGTCATCTGAATTGGATATCCCCGAATATCATCGTCAAACTCTTGCAAAGAGAAGCTTCAACCCCTACACTGCGGGGAGATGAGAAATTTACCCACACAACTCTGCTTTGGGAGTTCAGGAAAACTTAACCGAATAACTCTGCTGAAGAAACACCTGCACACAAGAATGGTACCCACCTAGCTCATGTTTCACGTGCATATGTTTGACAATGGCGTAATGCTCCACACAAACGTGGAAATGCTACGCGTTTAGCGTAGATGCTATGCATGCATGCAAAAATGCTACGACACCAAATCAGCAAAATAAATGCTGAAGAGAGAACCCTCCTGTCTAGGAGTAAGAACCATCCTGACGGGGAGAAGGAAACATCCTGCTGAGGAGGTGAAACACGCCAATTTCAATTGGACTTAACTCGGAGAAACGAGCCTTGGACGACCTTTCGGCTGGGAAACAAAGTTCTACGGGAACCTGTTCTTGCTCAACTGAGTATACGAACCACAAACTGCTGAGGAAAAGATGCCCACCGCAGAAATAAACTGCACGACCTTCGCAGATAGAACTCTCTTGAAGATACGGACTTCGACGGGGAAATATAGCAACCGCTATTCAACTTCTCTCACCTGCTGGAGAAGACAAAAAATGGCCTGAACGGCCTTCCAGGATTCGGCTCTTTTGGGGGAATATAGCAACAGCTATCCAAATACAAGAGATAAGGGCACACACTTAACTGCTCCTTCTATCCTGCATACCACTCTACTGGGGATAGAGATACCAACTCCAATTTCTAGGGAATGGACTCTGGTTGGGGAGAAACTATCTCCGCTTGGGGAGACAACTTAATGCTCATAGTCCCATATTCAAACTCTGTGGGGAAACACAATCGAATCTGCTGAGGAGTAGGCTCAATACTCTGCATATGCTTCTACTGAAGATATGACGAGGATACGCTTCTATCAGATACCCCAAGGGTTATGACCTTGCAAAATGATCTCTGGGACATTTTATCCTTAACAGAAAAAATTTGCCATGAAACAAACTCGAGATGGCTTGCCCCAGAATTTATGACAACTTTTGATAAACTCTGCAGATACGGAGAGGAATAATTCATGTATTTTCCCTTTTGCCCCAGCCTGTGGGATCGTCGTAACATCCTTTCGAAAGGAAACTAGAAATCTTCTGTACTCTGGCGGTTTGATATGAACGGCCTCAACATTTTGAATCTCACAGAGGTGCTTCAAGTTAATCGACTTTAGGATAAAGATAGCTTCGGTGCTCTCGGGGTGGTCTGCCCCAGCCTTGCGATGAATTTACCCCTCATTGGCAGATTTGTGGAGCAGTACCCTTGGCTGCGAGAGATTCACCGAATCTGGACTTGATTGCCCCTGATTGCTGACTTTTGGATGGCTGACTCCCATGCTGTGATCATCTAATATAGCTTGCCCTGGTTCATCGGAATATTCAGGTGTTCTGCATTTTATCCTGATCAAATCTTTCCGTTGTGGAAAATTTGCTGCTATCAAGCGCTTTCTTGCAAGTAAAACAAATTGTTCTGCATCAAAGATATATTAAATGCAATGCATATGACAGTTTTGAAATTCCAATTTGTTCACTGGAACAAAATATATGACATATAGTGAATGAAATACTCATCAGAATGTCAACATTAATACAACGCTATAAGAGGAATCCTTTTAGGAGTACGTTTCGACGCGATCTTTACCGAAGTATGCTTTCAAAACAAACCTGCTTCAATTAGGACTTTTTCAGGTTGTAACGTGGTCACGTTCATGGTTAACAAGGAATGATATAAGGCTCAAAATTCATTTTAACCCACCCATTCTCCTTGACGTTCTCCAATCCTACGTTCAACTAATTCGACCTTAGCGTTCACCTTTCTAAGGTTGATTGATAGGAGTGATGGTTCAGGGAATCACACGTTTTTTTGGAGTGACAGTCACTCGCTTTTCGTGTTTGGTGCCTGGAGTCACATAATTTGCTTTTCATCGAGGATTTTTGTCTTGCAATCCTTTTTGCTTTTCATTCTTTCGTTTTCCCCTAACTTTTGCCTGGACTAACTCTTTTGAGTTTCTTCGATTTTGAAGTCCAGCGAGGTGCCCTAATTTTTGCCTAAGTCGCTTGTTTTCAAGATTCTACTTAGCGGGCTTTTCTTTTCTGATTTATTTCTTCTCTTTTTTTGTTGAAGAAATCGTGTGACACCAGCTCGTCTAACTTGTTTGAAAAGAGATTGTGATTGTTTCACTCCTGATCGACAAGGTTTAACCATCATGGTTTTTTAGGCCCGACCTATAGAGGTGCGATTGATCCTTGAACGGGAACACTCCTTTTTGCAATTTTGAACGCTTGGTCAAATTAACTGACACTTACCCTACCCCAGGTTAAGATTGAGGTTTTTTTCATTTTCAGAAAGAAACTCCTACTACTAGGCTCTAAGAGGGTGACAAGGGATTATCTTCCTTATATCTCCGGTGTTTATGGATTTGAAACAATGTATGTACATCATCAACAGGTTTTTATTCAAAAGCATATGGTCGGAAGCTTGCTTCTTTCGATTTCGTCATCCTCCCCGGATTCCACTTAAACAAGCGTTTGAAATAAAAGAAAGCAATAGAGTGAACACGAATGGATTAACTCAAAACATGCATATTTATTTCATTATCAATATCAATAGAAAACAATAAGCTTTACAAACGAAATTTGCAATTAAACAGGAAATAAACTACAAATGCAAAGAAATGACAGGATGAAATGGAAATTGCCAGCTTCTCGGAACTGGGCTTCTTGTGTTTTGACTTGTTGGTGAATCAACCATCTTCAGAATTGTTTGTTGGAGGTAGTCCAATACCCTTCTAATCTGCTCCCAATGAATTCTTCCACAACATGAACTGTTGAGTTCCCATGATTGGATGAAGGAAGATCATTAATCTTGAATACCTGACGTGCAATAGAGTTTATACCAGAGCCTAGCAGGGCTTGAATCTTGCTCCTGAGCACTTTACAGTCTTCGGTCGAGTTTCCTTGCGCCCCAGCATGGTACTCGCAACGGGCATTGATATCAAAACCTGGCGGATACAGAGGGACCACTGGACAAATATTTTGTGGCACTATCAGTCTGGCTCGAATTAAATCTGGCAATAACTGATTGTATGACACCGACAACTGAGTAAAATGCCTTTCTGGCTTCCTTGGTCTTTGATTGGCGTGTCGTCCCTGTTGATGGACATGATTGTTGGCTCTGACGTGTGGACCTTGGAGATTGCTGACCCTGACCAATTGAAATTTCTGGAGGATGAGTCTGAGATATCAGGGACTCCTTTTGCTTAGGTACTTTCATCCTTAGGCTCGACCCAGGTAGTGGCAACAACTGCGGGCATGGGGATTTGGAGATTTTAGATTGCAACGTATGCTCTTGACCCGATGCAGCTCGAGGTGAGGGAGCAGAAGTATCCACCTCTTTCGTGATACATGGACCAACACCTCCTGGTATGCTCACGCCGCCCAACATGAATTCAATCGTCTTTGAGTCAATTAAATCCTGGACCTGGTGTTTAAAAGCTTTACAGTCCTCAGTGTTATGCCCCGGTGCCCCGGAGTGAAAATCACACTAGGCACTTGCATTATAGCCTGGTGGTGGGGTCCCTGTAAGCGGAGACAGGGTTCGGAGCTCAACCAAACGAAGTTGAAGCAATAGTTGCAACAATCGAGCATAGGTCATGGGTATGTGATCAAGGTTTCTGGCAACCTGCCTCGGTTTCTGAGCATACTTTTTAACCCTGGGACCATCCTAGGAGACATGATGTAGCTGCTGACGGGAAGTGTCTTGAGCCCTCAGTTGTGCAGAGGATCTCTGACACACATTGTGCTCTGGTATAGGTTCCACCGACAAAAGTGGAGCAAGCATCTTTGTTGCAACTTCAGGCACATGATCGCTTTCTTTTCTGAGCACATTCCTTATTACCTATGTGATCAAACCCATCTGGATCTTCAACTGATTGTTCTCTTCTTTGAGCGTCTCATGATTCAAACACAACGCATGCATGTCCATCATGAACTGCCTCATCTGGCCCTGAATTTCCCTCAGTTCTTCCAGAACTTTTTCCATGTCTAGCTTATTGATGTCTGAGATTCTGTAGAGAAAACCGGACCAGAATAACGCAACCCAACCTCGAACACCTGTTATGCAAATGAAATGCGAATGTCATGTTCGAGTATTTCCAAGGAACCTGTCTGCTTTGATTCATGCTTTACACAAACGAACCACAAGGAAAAGATTTAACGTTCAGCAGCGAGTCTCAAAGCTAAGATCCTTGGAAGTACCAAAACATGTATGTCAAAATGCAAACATGTCAGGATGATGCAAATGCAAATGCAAAGATGCAACAAGGGATCAAGATTGTTGTGCTGTCGACTGAACCAAAAGGATGATAGAGTGACACACGCACACAATCCCTACACTAGAAGGATGCAGGGCCTATCACCAAAAGGATGATAGAGAACACTCGCACAATCTGGCACCAAAAGGATGACAGACCCAACACCAAAAGAATGATAGAGCGACACACGCACATAATCCCGACACTAAAAGGAAGCAGGCCTATTACCAAAATGATGATAGAGAACACTCGCACAATCTGGCACGAAAAGGATGATAGACCTATCACCTAAAGGATGATAGAGCGACACACGTACACAATCCCGATAACAAAAGGATGTAGGGTCTATCACCAAAAGGATGATAGAGAACACTAGCACAATCTGGCACCAAAAGGATGACAGACCTAGCACCAAAAGGATGAGAGAGCGACACACGCACACAATCCCGACACCAAAAGCATGTAGGGTCTATCACCAAAAGGATGATAGAGAACACTCGCACAGTCTGGCACCAAAAGGATGAAGACCCATCACCAAAAGGATGATAGAGCAACACACGCACACAATCCCGACACCAAAAGGATGCAGAGTCTATCACCGAAAGGATGATAGAGAACACTTGCACAATCTAGCACCAAAAGGATGACAGACTCATCACCAAAAAGAGGTTAGAGCGACACGCGCACACAATCCTGAAATCAAAAGGATGTAGGGTATATCACCAAAAAGACGATACAGAACACTCGCACAATCTGGCACCAGAAGGATGACATACCCATCATCAAAAGGTTAATATAGTGACACACACACACACAATCCCGACACCAAAAGGATGCAGGGTCTATCACCAAAAGAATGATAGAGAACACTCGCATAATTTGGTACCAAAAGGATGACAGACCCATCACCAAAAGGATGACGGAGCGACAGACACACACAACCCCGACACCAAAAGTATACAGGCCTATTACCAAAAATATGATATAGAACACTCGCACAATCTGGCACCAAAAGGATGACAGACATATCACCAAAAGGATAATAGAGTGAGCTACGCACACAATCCTGACACCAAAATGATGTAGGGCCTATCACCAAAAGAATGATAGAGAACACTCGCACAATCTGGCACCAAAAGGATGACAGACCCATCAACAAAAGAATAATAGTGCAACACACAAACACAATCCCGACACCAAAAGGATGCAGGCCTATCACCAAAAAGATGATAGAGTATACTTGCACAATATGGTAGAGTGACACACGCACACAATCTCGAGACCAAAAGGATGATAGAGAACACTAGCAAAATCTGGCACCAACAAGATGACAGACCTAGCACCAAAAGGATGATAGAGTGAGACACGCAGACAATCCCAACACCAGAAGCATGTAGGGTCTATTACCAAAAGGATGATAGAGAACACTCGTACAATTTGGCACCAAAAGGTTGACAGACCTCTCACCAAAAGGATGATAGAGTGTCACACGCACACTGTAACACCCCACTTCCCGTATTAAATAAAATATAAATATTATAATAATAATCAGAGTTTTCACCAAAAAGTGGGATATCACATCTCCAAATTTTATAAAAATACTTTATTCATTCTTTTCAAAATAATACAGCGGAATTTGTTTCATAAAGTAAAATACATCAAAACATGGTACGTCACAGGATTTCAACACGTTTGACATAAAACAATTACAACACCCATATCCCGTGTTACGTATCAGAGCATCCTAGACTCGACGGTCACACCAATATCCAAGCTAGCTAAACACCTGAATTATCTGTACTTTCGGAGAAGCACAGACCACAACAACAACAAAGGGGTGAGAAATAATGATCAGAATATAATGGTAATGTAATACATGTAAATAAGGTAGTAAAACACACCAACACACCATATTCACCCCCAACAACTCCATATGACGAACCTACTGTTCAAATTACAATATAACATATTATAATGCAAATATGCAACTCAACACCATGCATGCGGTACCGACTCATTGGTTCATTCAATCGAACCTGGATAGATCACTTACGCTCCTCCTGAGACATGATCTATCCCCCACCATTCTCCACAAAGGAGTACGGATGAATCACTTACGCTCCTCCTGAGACATGATTCATCCCACCAAAACACCATGATATGCACACACCAATGCATAACTAATATATTTAGGCACTCAACGTGCACACGATCCTCCTGATCATATCATCATACACCAATGCACATATGTACAGATATAACATACACCAACACCATATAAATCAACCAGATAGTAAACAAGTTCATACTTTAACACCAAGATATAACATATTCCACCACTCGGGGGTACGCGGTCCTACTGATCACTACATACATATACATCAACTAATTGTCCACCAGTCATTATTACGGGAAACATGCACTATCACCAAGTACACAAGTTAGTTCCCACACTCATCATTCTTACAGTGCATCAAGGCCAAACTGTACCTATCATCTCAACTCAGATCCTCAGTCTATTCTAGTACCAATCTTGCACATTACCGTAACCAATAGGCTTCTAATTCCTATTCCCAAAATCATCACCTACACACTCTATCGATACCTCAAAAGCCATACAGAATTTTCCCTAAAAACTGTAAAACACCCTATATGCCCTATATGCCAAATCATCCCAAAACACCAATTCATTAACATTGACTTATACTCCATCACTATCAATTACTAGTTATCATCAAACACAAACACACCAATAAACATTATACTTACCAATTATCCTATACTTCCTACTCTAGAACCAACATTACGGTACATTACCGACACTTCAGAGTCACTCTAAATCTCACCAAGGTCCTAACCATAGTCATTAACGACACTATAGGGAAACAACACATAATTTTCCCCAAAGCTATAATCATGGTCATTACCCGCACCACAGTAACAACACATAATCTCACCAAAACTCTATTTATATTTACTATCAACACTGCAGTAACAACATATAATTTTCCCCAAAGCTATAATCATGGTCATTACCCACACTACAGTAACAACACAGAATCTCACCAAAACTCTATTTATATTTACTATCAACACTGCTATAAGGAAACAACACATAATTTTCCCCAAAACTATAATCATGGTCATTACCCACACCACAGTAACAACACAAAATCTCACCAAAACTCTATTTATATTTACTATCAACACTGCAGTAACAACATATAATTTTCCCCAAAGCTATAATCATGGTCATTACCCACACTACAGTAACAACACAGAATCTCACCAAAACTCTATTTATATTTACTATCAACACTGCTATAGGGAAACAACACATAATTTTCCCCAAAGCTATAATCATGGTCATTACCCACACTACAGTAACAACACAGAATCTCACCAAAACTCTATTTATATTTACTATCAACACTGCTATAGGGAAACAACACATAATTTTCCCCAAAGCTATAATCATGGTCATTACCCACACTACAGTAACAACACAGAATCTCACCAAAACTCTATTTATATTTACTATCAACACTGCAATAACAACATATAATCTCACTAACATCACCATAATATATATACGCCAAATTCACCAATACCAATCAACAATTCATCAATATCAAGCATCAATTTAGCATTAGCAACAACAATAACAAGCATGCCAATATAAAACTTCATAGATCGGAATTTTCCTACTGGGGTTAAGGACTCCCCTCTACCCTATACATGTATATACCATCCCAATCAAGTTTCTCCCCCTTACCTTGTTAATCGGTTGATCGATGAAAGAACTCTCCAAGGTTTGGCAAATTCTGATTTTCCCATGTATCCTTCGTTCTTTGCTCCCTTTTCCGTTCCCTTTTCCGTTCTCTCCTTTCTATCGTTCTTTTTCCACTTTCTCTAACTTCTCACAATGTATCGTAAAACTACTAATCCCTCACGTTTCTATTTTAATTCTCTAATCCCAATAATAATAATAACTTAATAATAATAATAATAATAGTAATAATAATCCTATTATTATCTCACCAAAATAATAATAATGTTAATAACTTAATAAAATAATAATAATAATAATAATAATAATAATAGTAATAATAATCCTATTATTATCTCACCAAAATAATAATAATGTTAATAACAATAGTAACTATAATAAATATAATAATAATACTAATATTCTCACCAATATCAATATTATACACTATATTATTATATTCACCAAAACACCACCAATAATCCTCCTATATCAGGGACGCCCACCAATAATAATATTCATACCGATGATAATAATAATAATAATAATAATAATAATAATACCACCAATATTACTATTAACTATTATATTATTATCTCCACACCACCAATGATCCTTATATATCAAGGATACTCACCAATCACATACCAACACACCCCACCTAAGGGCACACCAACATAAAATAATTAAATTAACACCAAAATGACTAAATAAATAAAATGGGTGTTACAACTCTCCCCCACTTTAAGTATTTTCGTCCTCGAAAATTACCTGATGGAACACTTCCGGATACGCTTCCTGCATCCTTCATTCCAACTAACAGGTCACACTGCCTTCTGCAGCACCTCCCCAAGTTACTTTCACCAAAGATATCTCCTCCCTTCGGAGTTGTTTCTCGCTCGTCCAAACGAAATAGCAATGCCTCAACAATCAAATTATTTTCACTTGTACATCATCCACCTGGTTCAATGTACTTTCTCAACTAAGACACATGAAACATATCATGCCAATTCATAGCGACAGCGGGAAAAATGGTCTAACATGTTACTCCTCCCATGCCTCTGCTGCGCCACTCTGATACAAACCACAGAACACGGTGCGAACTTCTGAGACTTCGAAGCTCGACCAACATCAGTCACCGGCGTGACTCTCCAAACACATCTTTCCTTGGATCCTCTTGATCTTTTCAGCCCTCTCAATATAATTTTCAGGTCTGAGCACAACACTCTCACTCGACCCATTCCAACACAGTAGAGTCCTACACTCCCTATTTCACCGAGCCACATATAGTGTCATTCCGACACTAGGATGGTAACCGTTATTATAGGTAACTCAATCAACGGTAATTAATCATCCCACAATCTACCTCGATCCAACACCCGAGCTCTCACCAATTCTCTACAGACTTAATAGTCCTCTCTGACTGACCATCAGTTTGCGGATGGTAAGTCGAACTCAACTTCAACTTAGTACCCGATGCTTCCTGTAAGCCCCACCAAGATCTCAATATAAACCTCAAATTCCCATCTGACACAATATTCGTCAGTATCTCCTCTAACTTCACCACTTACCCAATATGCATCTCATATATCCTCAACGTAGAATAGTTAACCCACTAACAATAATCCAACTTAAAATTATATCTTCCCAATTCTTTGGAAATCTCAACACCAACTCCACAAAAATACTACTCGATTCCCACTCTGGAATATTCAACGGCTGCATCAGACTCAACAGTCTCTGATGTTCACTCTTCGAATTTCGGCGATTCTAACCAGCATATTCAACCTCAACCACTTCTCTCCTTATCTATGGTCACCAAAACAATCTACTCAAATTCGGTTACTTCTTCATAGCACTGGGGTGGATACTCCATCTACCCCAATGTATTTCTTCACGAGTACTTCTACTCCCCTCAACAACATCTAGTACACATACTCTATCATAACACCTCGTGGTATTATTTCCACAAACCCGACAATCCACTCTTCGACTCTAATTTATCAATCTCAACTAATTCACTACTCAACCCAGATTTCTGACTTTCTCGGTTCTTCTCAAGGATATCACTAGTCAGATCTTAATAATAAAAGCTTAACTCTATAAGAAGTATCCTTACTCACAAAGCGCATATTATGAAATTTCTCAATCAGTTCTACCTCTTTTCACCATCATCTTCGGTATGCACAAACATTTCCAACTCACCGCATCATCTACCACATCCACTTTACCCAAAGGGTAATTACACTCAAAGTCGTAATCCTTCAGAAATCCTAATTATTTCCTCTGCCACATTTTCAACTTTTTCAAATCAAACAAACACCTTAAACTCTTAAGATCACCAAACATCTCCGATCTCAGTCTGAACTTTCGAAGCCTCTGACTCCGGTACAACCACAATAGCAACCAACTCTAAATCACTGGTCGGATGGTTTCTCTTACACACTTCAAGTTGCCTTTTGCATAACTGAAACTCGCTGAAGTTGTCTTTAGCAAATCCCCTAATTATATCAACAAGCATCACAAACACCACAGTTAGTTCTATCGGATTCGGCAAAACTTTCCTTACGGAAGTATATCACCGCTCTTTTTCTAACACTGATAACTCCAGTTCCTTATGCTCAACATAATCCTCTATACTCTTCGAATATCTTAAAATATCATTTATTAACACAACCATTGCCTTATATAAATAATTAAAGAAGATCCCATGCCAAATGGACAAACAAGTTGTGAGTTATGGCGGGAACACGTACCGTACTGCCAGCCCTTACTGCAACATTCAAACACACTTAATCAATAAATAGCTTAATTCCATGTCAATACTTCATCATCTCATAGATAATTTCAATAGCTTTCCAACGCTTCGAACCGGGCGTCATTCCGAGTTACGGTTCTCCCGTTACGACAAAAATACAACAACAACATTTTTCTGCTCAAGGCACTTCGCCAGGCGAATCTCGGCGAACATGACAGTCCTGAAATTCTATTTTCGACCGTTACCTGACTTCCGAGTGTTCGATTTCGATTCCGTAAAAAGCTGCGATCTCGGAATTCAATGTATAACCACAATTTCATACTTAGGAGGCCGTCCAACACACTTTCAATCTTTAAATATTTTAAAACCCGATTACTTCCAATCTCAACAGCAGATCGTGGAGCCTCCTATTACGATACCACTTCGACCTTCGATACCACAACACAATAATTCTACTCGCGATCTCACGAACACGGAAACCCACGTCCTTCAATCAATTGGTCCATCAAATCATTAACTCTTGGAAGTGAATACTTATCCTTGACAGTCACCTTGTCCACTTATCTATAGTTCACCCAAAGCTTCACAAAACCTTCTGTCTGTCTAACCAACAAAATTGGTGCACCTTACGGTAACACACTCAAACAAAAGGACCTCTCCCCCAGCGGGTCTTTAGTTGACTCTTCAACTTCTCCAATCCCAATGTAAACATACAATATGGAGTCATCAATATCAGACTCGTCCCAAAAACAAAGTCAGCGTGTAAGCTTTACTTCACACTCTGATAGTAAATCACTTACTTCCTCAGGGAACCTCCGGCAATTTCAACTAATTGACAAATCCCAATTTTCTCACTTTCCTTCTCATTCAAAGTTTCCGTCAAAATAAACGTCTCAACACCGTATTACGCCAACTCCTCAAAATAATCCCTTAAGCACTTAGCTTAACTCAGGACAATTCATTGCTCACGCCACACAAGCTTGCAAGACACGTCTATCCCATCCAACACAATCCCGTCTACTATTAACAAGAGATTAAGGGTGATCAGTTCCTCAATTTGTTAATAGACAGCCGAAATCATGATGGGGTACAAACCATCTTTACCAAACTATGATAGCATTCCTCAACACACTAAGCCACCACACCGTAGCATTCCGGAGAAATACAAACTTCTCCCCCACTGGAATCATTCCTCTCCTGCCAACGAAGTTAGTCAACAACATGTACCAACAGTGTTTTTACACACATGCCGTATACTAGGGATTTAAACCACAACACCAGGTTAAACAACACACAGTCTCCATCCCAAAGGACAGACTCAACTCAACTCAACAACACTGGCCGGACAGACCGACCTGCTCTGATACCAATTGTAACACCCCACTTCCCGTATTAAATAAAATATAAATATTATAATAATAATCAGAGTTTTCACCAAAAAGTGGGATATCACATCTCCAAATTTTATAAAAATACTTTATTCATTCTTTTCAAAATAATACAGCGGAATTTGTTTCATAAAGTAAAATACATCAAAACATGGTACGTCACAGGATTTCAACACGTTTGACATAAAACAATTACAACACCCATATCCCGTGTTACGTATCAGAGCATCCTAGACTCGACGGTCACACCAATATCCAAGCTAGCTAAACACCTGAATTATCTGTACTTCCGGAGAAGCACAGACCACAACAACAACAAAGGGGTGAGAAATAATGATCAGAATATAATGGTAATGTAATACATGTAAATAAGGTAGTAAAACACACCAACACACCATATTCACCCCCAACAACTCCATATGACGAACCTACTGTTCAAATTACAATATAACATATTATAATGCAAATATGCAACTCAACACCATGCATGCGGTACCGACTCATTGGTTCATTCAATCGAACCTGGATAGATCACTTACGCTCCTCCTGAGACATGATCTATCCCCCACCATTCTCCACAAAGGAGTACGGATGAATCACTTACGCTCCTCCTGAGACATGATTCATCCCACCAAAACACCATGATATGCACACACCAATGCATAACTAATATATTTAGGCACTCAACGTGCACACGATCCTCCTGATCATATCATCATACACCAATGCACATATGTACAGATATAACATACACCAACACCATATAAATCAACCAGATAGTAAACAAGTTCATACTTTAACACCAAGATATAACATATTCCACCACTCGGGGGTACGCGATCCTACTGATCACTACATACATATACATCAACTAATTGTCCACCAGTCATTATTACGGGAAACATGCACTATCACCAAGTACACAAGTTAGTTCCCACACTCATCATTCTTACAGTGCATCAAGGCCAAACTGTACCTATAATCTCAACTCAGATCCTCAGTCTATTCTAGTACCAATCTTGCACATTACCGTAACCAATAGGCTTCTAATTCCTATTCCCAAAATCATCACCTACACACTCTATCGATACCTCAAAAGCCATACAGAATTTTCCCTAAAAACTGTAAAACACCCTATATGCCCTATATGCCAAATCATCCCAAAACACCAATTCATTAACATTGACTTATACTCCATCACTATCAATTACTAGTTATCATCAAACACAAACACACCAATAAACATTATACTTACCAATTATCCTATACTTCCTACTCTAGAACCAACATTACGGTACATTACCGACACTTCAGAGTCACTCTGAATCTCACCAAGGTCCTAACCATAGTGATTAACGACACTATAGGGAAACAACACATAATTTTCCCCAAAGCTATAATCATGGTCATTACCCGCACCACAGTAACAACACATAATCTCACCAAAACTCTATTTATATTTACTATCAACACTGCAGTAACAACATATAATTTCCCCCAAAGCTATAATCATGGTCATTACCCACACTACAGTAACAACACAGAA
Source organism: Lathyrus sativus (assembly GCA_963859935.3). Taxonomy (NCBI): domain Eukaryota; kingdom Viridiplantae; phylum Streptophyta; class Magnoliopsida; order Fabales; family Fabaceae; genus Lathyrus; species Lathyrus sativus. The sequence goes on along the minus strand of OZ012739.1, from coordinate 202,231,765 downwards.
TCTCACCAAAACTCTATTTATATTTACTATCAACACTGCTATAAGGAAACAACACATAATTTTCCCCAAAACTATAATCATGGTCATTACCCACACCACAGTAACAACACAAAATCTCACCAAAACTCTATTTATATTTACTATCAACACTGCAGTAACAACATATAATTTTCCCCAAAGCTATAATCATGGTCATTACCCACACTACAGTAACAACACAGAATCTCACCAAAACTCTATTTATATTTACTATCAACACTGCTATAGGGAAACAACACATAATTTTCCCCAAAGCTATAATCATGGTCATTACCCACACTACAGTAACAACACAGAATCTCACCAAAACTCTATTTATATTTACTATCAACACTGCAGTAACAACATATAATCTCACTAACATCACCATAATATATATACGCCAAATTCACCAATACCAATCAACAATTCATCAATATCAAGCATCAATTTAGCATTAGCAACAACAATAACAAGCATGCCAATATAAAACTTCATAGATCGGAATTTTCCTACTGGGGTTAAGGACTCCCCTCTACCCTATACATGTATATACCATCCCAATCAAGTTTCTCCCCCTTACCTTGTTAATCGGTTGATCGATGAAAGAACTCTCCAAGGTTTGGCCAATTCTGATTTTCCCATGTATCCTTCGTTCTTTGCTCCCTTTTCCGTTCCCTTTTCCGTTCTCTCCTTTCTATCGTTCTTTTTCCACTTTCTCTAACTTCTCACAATGTATCGTAAAACTACTAATCCCTCAGGTTTCTATTTTAATTCTCTAATCCCAATAATAATAATAACTTAATAATAATAATAATAATAGTAATAATAATCCTATTATTATCTCACCAAAATAATAATAATGTTAATAACTTAATAAAATAATAATAATAATAATAATAATAGTAATAATAATCCTATTATTATCTCACCAAAATAATAATAATGTTAATAACAATAGTAACTATAATAAATATAATAATAATACTAATATTCCCACCAATATCAATATTATACACTATATTATTATATTCACCAAAACACCACCAATAATCCTCCTATATCAGGGACGCCCACCAATAATAATATTCATACCGATGATAATAATAATAATAATAATAATAATAATAATAATAATACCACCAATATTACTATTAACTATTATATTATTATCTCCACACCACCAATGATCCTTATATATCAAGGATACTCACCAATCACATACCAACACACCCCACCTAAGGGCACACCAACATAAAATAATTAAATTAACACCAAAATGACTAAATAAATAAAATGGGTGTTACACACACAATCCTGACACCAAAAGGATGTAAGGTCTATCACTAAAAGGATGATAGAGAAGACTCGCACAATCTGACACCAAAAGGATGATGTGCCCATCATCAAAAGGTTAATATAGCGACACACACACACACAATCCCGACACCAAAAGGATGCAGGCCTATTACCAAAAAGATGATAGAGAACACTCACACAATCTGGCACCAAAAGGATGATAGAACTATCACCTAAAGGATGATAGAGTGACACACGCACACAATCCCGACAACAAAAGGATGTAGGGTCTATCACCAAAAGGATGATAGAGAACACTAGTACAATCTGGCACCAAAAGGACAACAGACCTAGAACCAAAAGGACGAGAGAGCGACACACGCACACAATCCCGACACCAAAAGCATGTATAGTCTATCACCAAAAGGATGATAAAGAACACTCGCACAATCTGGCACCAAAAGGATGAAGACCCATCACCAAAAGGATGATAGAGCAACACACGCACACAATCTCGAGACCAAAAGGATGTAGGGTCAATGACCAAAAGGATGATAGAGAACACTAGCAAAATCTGGCACCAACAAGATGACAGACCTAGCACCAAAATGATGATAGAGTGAGACATGCACACAATCCCGACACCAGAAGCATGTAGGGTCTATCACCAAAAGGATGATAGAGAACACTCCCACAATTTGGCACCAAAAGGATGACAGACCTCTCACCAAAAGGATGATAGAGTGACACACGCACACAATCCTGACACCAAAAGGATGATAGAGAAGACTCGCACAATCTGGCACGAAAAGGATGACATGCCCATCATCAAAAGGTTAATATAGCGACACACACACACAATCCCGACACCAAAAGGATGTAGGCCTATTACCAAAAAGATGATAGAGAACACTCGCACAATCTGGCACGAAAAGGATGATAGAGTGACACACGCACACAATCCCGACAACAAAAGGATGTAGGGTCTATCACCAAAAGGATGATAGAGAACACTAGTACAATCTGGCACCAAAAGGACAACAGACCTAGCACCAAAACGATGAGAGAGCGACACACGCACACAATCCCGACACCAAAAGCATGTAAGGTCTATCACCAAAAGGATGATAAAGAACACTCGCACAATCTGGCACCAAAAGGATGAAGACCCATCACCAAAAGGATGATAGAGCAACGCACACACAACCCCGACACCAAAAGGATGTAGAGTCTATCACAAAAAGGATGATAGAGAACACTCGCATAATCTGGCACCAAAAGGATGCAGGCCTATTACCAAAAAGATCATAGAGAGCACTCGCACAATCTGGCACCAAAAGGATGATAGACCTATCACCAAAAGGATGATAGAGTGACACACGCACATAATCCTGACACCAAAAGGATGTAAGGTCTATCATTAAAAGGATGATAGAGAAGACTCGCACAATCTGGAACCAAAAGGATGACATGCCCATCATCAAAAGGTTAATATAGCGACACACACACACAATCCCGACACCAAAAGGATGCAGGCCTATTACCAAAAAGATGATAGAGAACACTCGCACAATCTGGCACCAAAAGGATGACAGACCTGTCACCTAAAGGATGATAGAGTGACACACGCACACAATCCCGACAACAAAAGGATGTAGGGTCTATCACCAAAAGGATGATAGAGAACACTAGTACAATCTGGCACCAAAAGGACAACAGACCTAGCACCAAAAGGATGAGAGAGCGACACACGCACACAATCCCGACACCAAAAGCATGTAAGGTCTATCACCAAAGGGATGATAGAGAACACTCACACAATCTGGCACCAAAAGGATGACAGACCTATCACCAAAAGAATCATAGAGCGACACACAAACACAATAACGACACCAAAAGAATGTAGGCTATATCACCAAAAGGATAAAAGAGAACACTCGCACAATCTCGCACCAAAAGGATGAAGACCCATCACCAAAAGGATGCAGAGTCTATCACAAAAAGGATGATAGAGAACACTCACACAATCTGGCACCAAATGGATGACAGACCCATCATAAAAAAGATGATAGAGTGACACGCGCACACAATCCTGAAATCAAAAGGATGTAGCGTATATCACCAAAAAGACGATAGAGAACACTCGCACAATCTGGCACCAGAAGGATGACATACCCATCATCAAAAGGTTAATATAGCGACACACGCACACAATCCCGACACCAAAAGGATGTAGGGTCTATCACCAAAAGAATGATAGAGAACACTCGCACAATCTGGCACCAAAAGGATGACAGACGCACACAACCCCGACACCAAAAGGATACAGGCCTATTACCAAAAGGATGATAGAGCGACACATGCACACAATCCTGACACCAAAAGGATGCAGGGTATATCACCAAATAGATGATATAGAACACTCGCACAATCTGGCACTAAAAAGTTGACAGACCAGTCACCAAAAGAATGATAGAGAAACACACGCGCACAATCCTTACACCAGAAGGATGCAGGGCCTATCACTAAAAGGATGATAGAGAACACTCGCACAATCTGGCACCAAATGGATGACAAATCCATCACCAAAAGGATGATAGAGCGACACACACACACAATCCCGACACCAAAATGATGCAGGTCTATCACCAAAAAGATGATAGAGAAGACTAGCAAAATCTGGCACCAAAATGACGATAGAGTGACACACGGACACAATCCTGACACCAAAAGGATGTAGGGCGTATCACCAAAATGATAATAGCGAACACTCGCACAATCTAGCACCAAATGGATGACATACATATCACTAAAAGGATAATAGAGCGAGCTACGCACACAATCCAGACACCAAAAGGATGTAGGGCCTATCACCAAAAGAATGATAGAGAACACTCGCACAATCTGGCACCAAAAGGATGACAGACCCATTACCAAACGAATGATAGAGCGACGCACGCACACAATCCCGACACCAAAAAGATGCAGGCCTATCACCAAAAGGATGATAGAGAACACTCGTAAAATCTTGCACCAAAAGGATGACAGATCTATCACCTAAAGGATGATAGAGTGACACACGCACACAATCCTGACACCCAAAGGATGTATGGTCTATCTCCAAAAGGATGATAGAAAACACTCGCACAATATGGTACCAAAAGGATGATAGAGCAACAAATGTACACAACCCCGACACCAAAAGGATGTATAGTCTATCACCAAAAGGATGATAGAGAACACTCACACAATTTGGCACCAAAAGGATGACAGACCTATCACCTAAAGGATGATAGAGCGACACGCGCACACAATCCTGAAATCAAAAGGATGTAGGGTATATCACCAAAAGGATGATAGAGAACACTCGCACAATCTATCACCAAAAGGATGAAGGCCTATCACCAAAAGAATGATACAGAGCCCTCGCAAAATTTGGCACCAAAAGGATGATAGAGTGACACACGTACACAATTTCGACACCAAAAGGATGTAGGGTCTATCACCAAAAAGAGGATAGAGAACACTCGCACAGTTTGGCACCAAAAGGATGACAGGCCTATCACCTTAAGGATGATAGAGCGACAGGCGCACACAATCCTGACATCAAAAGGATGTAGGATATATCACCAAAAGGATGATAGAGAACACTCTCACAATCTGGAACCAAAAAGATGACAGACCTAACACCAAAAAGATGATTGAGTGACACACGCTCACAATCCCGAGACCAAAAGGATGCAGGGCCTATCACCAAAAAGATGAGAGAGAAGACTCGCACAATCTGGCACCAAAAAGATAAAAGACCTATCACCAAAAGAAAGATAGAGTAACACACGCACACAATTCCGATACCAGAAGGATGTAGGGTCTATCACCAAAAGGATGATAGGGATCACTCGCACAATCTGGCACCAAAACGATGACAGACCTATCACCAAAAGGAAGATAGAGTGACACACATACACAATCCCGACATTAAAAGGATGTAGGGTGTATCACCAAAAGGGAGATAGAGAACACTCGTAATATGTGGCACCAAAAGGACGATGGAGCTACACACGCACACATTCCTTACACCAAAAGGATGCTAGAGAATACTCACACAATCTGGCATCAAATGGATGCAGGGCCTATCGCCAAAAGAATGATAGAGAACACTCGCAGGGCCTATCGCCAAAAGAATGATAGAGAACACTCGCACAATCTGGCACCAAAAGGATGTTAGACCCATCACCAAAAGAATGATATAGTGACACACGCACACAATCGCGACACCAAAAGAATGCAGGCCTATCACCAAAAAGATAATAGAAAACACACGCAAAATCTGGCACCAAAAGGATGACAGACCTATCCCAAAAGGATGATAGAGTGACACACGCACATAATCTCGACACCAAAAAGATGTAGGGTCTATCACCAAATGGATGATAGAGAACACTAGCACAATCTGACACGAAAAGAATGACAGACCTAGCACCAAAACGATGATAGAGTGACACACGCACACAATCCAGACACCAAAAGGATGTAAGGTCTATCACCAAAAGGAAAATAGAGAACACTCGCACAATCTGGCACCAAAAGGATGATAGAGCGACACACGCACACAATCCCGACACCAAAAGGATGTAGTGTCTATCACCAAAAGGATGATAGAGAACACTCGCACAATCTGGCACTAAAAGGATGACAGACCCATCACCAAAAGGATGATAGAGCGTCACACGCACACAATCCCGACACCAAAAGGATGTAGGTTCTATCATCATAAGATTGATAGAGAACACTCGCACAATCTGGCACCAAAAAAGATGACAAACCTATCACCAAAAGGATGATTGAGTGACACACGCACACAATCCCGACACAAAAAGGATGTAGGGTCTATCACCGAAAGGATGATAGAGAACACTCGCACAATCTGGCACAAAAAGGATGACACACACATCACCAAAAGGGTGATAGAGTAACACACTCACACAATCCTGACACCAAAAAGATGATAGAGAACACTCGCACATTCTGACATCAAAAGGATGACATACCAATCATCAAAAGGTTAATATAGCGACACACACACGCAATCTCGACACCAAAAGGACGCAGGGCCTATCACCAAAAGAATGATAGAGAACACTCGCACAATCTGGCACCAAAAGGATGACAGACCCATCACAAAAAGAATGATAGAGCGACACACACACACAATCTCGACACTAAAAGGATGCAGGGCTATCACCTAAAAGATGATAGAGAACACACGCAGAATCTGGCACCAAAAGGATGACTGACCTATCACCAAATGGATGATAGAGTAACGCACGCACACAATCTAGACACCAAAAGGATGTAGTGTCTATCACAAAATGGATGATAGAGAACACTAGCACAATCTGGAACGAGAAAGATGACAGACCTGGCACCAAAAGGATGATAGAGTGACACACGCACACAATCCTGACACCAAAAGGATGTAGGGTCTATCACCAAAAGGATGATAGAGAACACTCGCACAATCTGGCGCCAAAAGGATGATAGAGCGACACACGCACATAATCCCGACACCAAAAGGAGGTAGGGTCTATCACCAAAATGATGATAGAGAACACTCGCACAATTTGGCACGAAAAGGATGACAGACCTATCACCTAAAGGATGATAGAGCGACACGCGCACACAATCCTAGCATCAAAAGGATGTAGGGTATATCACCAAAAGGATGATAGAGAACACTAGCACAATCTGGAACTAAAAAGATGACAGACCTATCACCAAAAGGATGATAGAGCGACACACACACACAATCCCGACACCAAAAGGATGTAGGGTCTATCACCAAAAGGATGATAGAGAACACTCGCACAATCTGGCACCAAAAGGATGACAAACCTATCACCAAAAGGATGATTGAGGGACACACGCACTCAATCCCGACACCAAAAGGATGTAGGGTCTATCACCGAAAGGATGATAGAGAATACTCGCACAATCTGGCACCAAGAGGATGACAGACACATCACCAAAAGGGAGATAGAGCGACACACGCACACAATCCTGACACCAAAAGGATGATAGAGAACACTCACACATTCTGAAATCAAAAGGATGACATATCAATCATCAAAAGGTTAATATAGCGACACACACACACATACAATCCCGACACCAAAAGGACGCAGGGCCTATCACCAAAAGAATGTTAGAGAACATTCGCACAATCTGACACCAAAAGAATGTTAAACCCATCACCAAAAGAATGATAGAGTAACACACACACACAATCCCGACACCAAAAGGATGTAGGGTCTATCACCAAATGGATGATCGAGAACTCTAGCACAATCTGACACGAAAAGAATGACAGACCTAGCACCAAAAGGATGATAGAGTGACACACGCACACAATCCTGACACCAAAAGGATGTAAGGTCTATCACCAACAGGATGATAGAGAACACTCGCACAATCTGGCACCGAAAGGATGATAGAGCGACACACGCACACAATCCCAACACCAAAAGGATGTAGTGTCTATCACCAAAAGGATGATAGAGAACACTCATACAATTTAGCACCAAAAGGATGATAGAGTGACACACCCACACAATCCCGACACAAAAAGGATGTAGGTTCTATCACCAAAATGATGATAGAGAACACTCGCACAATTTAGCACGAAAAGCATGACAGACCTATCACCTAAAGGACGATAGAGCGACACGCGCACATAATCCTGATATCAAAAGGATGTAGGGTATATCACCAAAAGGATGATAGAGAACACTCGCACAATATGGAACCAAAAAGATGACAGGCCGATCACCAAAAGGATGATTGAGTGACACACGCACACAATCCCGACACCAAAAGGATGTAGGGTCTATCACCAAAAGGATGATAGAGAACACTCGCACAATCTGACACTAAAAGATTGATAGACCCGTCACCAAAAGGATGATAGAGCGTCACACGCACATAATCCCAACACCAAAAGGATGTAGGGTCTATCACCATAAGGATGATAGAGAACACTCTCACAATCTCGACACCAAAAGGATGTAGGGTATCTCACCAAAAGAATGATAGAGAACACTCGCACAATCTGGCACCAAAAGAATGATAGAGCGACAAACACACACAATCTCGACACCAAAAGGATGCAGGGATATCACCAAAAAGATGATAAAGAACACACGCACAATCTGACACCAAAAGGATGACAGACCTATCACCAAAAGGATGATTGAGTGACACACGCACACAATCTCGGCACCAAAAGGATGTAGGGTCTATCACCAAATGAATGATAGAGAATACTAGCACAATCTGGCACGAAACGGATGACTGACCTAGCACCAAAAGGATGATTGAGTGACACACGCACACAATCCTGACACCAAAAAGATGTAGGGTCTATCACCAAAAGGATGATAGAGAACACTCGCACAATCTGGCCTCAAAAGGATGATAGAGCGACACACGTACACAATCCCGACACCAAAAGGATGTAGAGTCTGGCACCAAAAGGATGATAGAGTGACACACGCACACAATCCTGACACCAAAAGGATGTAGGGACTATCAACAAAATGATGATAGAGAACACTCCCACAATCAGGCACCAAAAGGATGATAGAGCAACACACCCACACAATCCCGACACCAAAAGGATGTAGGGTCTATCACCTAAAGGATGACAGACCTATAACCTAAAGGATGATAGAGCGACACACGCACACAATCCTGACATCAAAAGGATGTAGGGTATATCACCAAAAGGATGGTAGAGAACACTCACACAATCTGGAACCAAAAAGATGACAGACCTATCACCAAAAGGATGATTGAGTGACACACGCACACAATCCCGACACCAAAAGGATGATAGAGAAAACTCGCACAATCTGGCACCTAAAGGATGACAGACCCATCACCAAAAGGATGATAGAGCGACACACACACACAATCCCGACACCAAAAGGATGTAGGGTCTATCACCAAAAGGATGATAGAGAACACTCGCACAATCTGGCACCAAAAGGATGACATACCCATCATCAAAAGGTTGATAGAGTGACACACGCACATAATCCCGACACCAAAAGGAGGTAGGGTCTATAACCAAATGGATGATAGAGTGACACACGCACACAATACCGACACCAAAAAGATGTATTATCTATCACCAAAATGATGATAGAGAACACTCGCACAATTTTGCACAAAAAGGGTGATAGAGCGACACACCGACACAATCCCGTCACCAAAAGGATGTAGGTTCTATCACCAAAATGATGACAGAGAACACTCGCATAATTTGGCACGAAAAGGATGACAGACCTATCACCTAAAGGATGATAGAGCGACACGCGCACATAATCCTGATATCAAAAGGATGTAGGGTATATCACCAAAAGGATGATAGAGAACACTCGCACAATCTGGAACCAAAAAGATAACAGACCGATCATGCAAAGGATGATTGAATGACACATGCACACAATCCCGACACCAAAAGGATGTAGGGTCCATCACCAATAGGATGATAGAGAACACTCGCACAATCTGGCACTAAAAGGATGACAGACCCATCACCAAAAGGATGATAGAGCGTCACACGTACACATTCCGACACCAAAAGGATGTAGGGTCTATCACCATAAGGATGATAGAGAACACTCTCACAATCCCGACACCCAAAGGATGTAGGGTCTATCACCGAAAGGATGATAGAGAACACTCGCACAATCTGGCACCAAAAGGATGATAGAAACATCACCAAAAGGGTGATAGAGCGACACACGCACACAATCCTGACACCAAAAAGATGATAGAGAACACTCACACGTTCTGAAATCAAAAGGATGACATACCAATCATCAAAAGGTTAATATAGCGACACACACACACACACACAATCCCGACACCAAAAGGATGCAGGGCCTATCACCAAAAGAATGATAGAGAACACTCGCACAATCTGGGACCAAAAGGATGACAGACCCATCACCAAAAGAATGATAGAGCGACACACGCACACAATCTCGACACCAAAAGGATGCAGGGATATCACCAAAAAGATGATAGAGAACACACACACAATCTGACACCAAAAGGATGATAGACCTATCACCAAAAGGATGATAGAGTGACACACGCACACAATCTCGGCACCAAAAGGATGTAGGGTCTATCACCAAATGGATGATAGAGAACACTAGCACAATCTGGCACAAAAAGGATGACTGACCTAGCACCAAAAGGATGATAGAGTGACACACGCACACAATCCTGACACCAAAAGGATGTAGGGTCTATCACCAAAAGGATGATAGAGAACACTCGCACAATCTGGCCCCAAAAGGATGATAGAGCGACACACGCACACAATCCCAACACCAAAAGGATGTAGAGTCTATCACCAAAAGGATGATAGAGAACACTCGCACAACTTACACCAAAAGGATGATAGAGTGACACACGCACACAATCCTGACACCAAAAGGATGTAGGGACTATCACCAAAATGATGATAGAGAACACTCGCACAATCAGGCACCAAAAGGATGATAGAGCGACACACCCACACAATCCCGACACCAAAAGGATGTAGGGTCCATCACCAATATGATAATAGAGATCACTCGCATAATTTGGCAGGAAAAGGATGACAAACCTATCACCTAAAGGATGATAGAGCGACACGCGCACACAATCCTGACATCAAAAGGATGTAGGGTATATCACCAAAAGGATGATAGAGAACACTCACACAATCTGGAACCAAAAAGATGACAGACCTATCACCAAAAGGATGATATAGTGACACACGCACACAATCCCGACACCAAAAGGATGATAGAGAACACTCACACAATCTGGCACCTAAAGGATGACAAACCTATCACCAAAAGGATGATATAGCGACACACACACACAATCCCGACACCAAAAGGTTGTAGGGTCTATCACCAAAAGGATGATAGAGAACACTCGCACAATCTGGTACCAAAAGGATGACATACCCATCATCAAAAGGTATATAAAGTGACACGCGCACATAATCCCGACACCAAAAGGATGTAGGGTCTATCACCAAATGGATGATAGAGTGACACACGCACACAATACCGACACCAAAAAGATGTAGGTTCTATCACCAAAATGATGATAGAGAACACTCGCACAATTTTGCACAAAAAGGATGATAGAGCGACACACCTACACAATCCCGACACCAAAAGGATGTAGGTTCTATCACCAAAATGATGATAGAGAACACTCGCACAATTTGGCACGAAAAGGATGACAGACCTATCACCTAAAGGATGATAGAGCGACACACGCACATAATCCTGATATCAAAAGGATGTAGGGTATATCACCAAAAGGATGATCGAGAACACTCGCACAATCTGGAACCAAAAAGATGACAGATCGATCACCAAAAGGATGATTGAGTGACACACGCACACAATCCCGACACCAAAAGGATGTAGGGTCTATCACCAAAAGGATGATAGAGAACACTCGCACAATCTGGCACTAAAAGGATGACAGACCCATCACCAAAAGGATGATAGAGCGTCACACGCACACAATCCCGACACCAAAAGGATGTAGGGTCTATCACTATAAGGATGATAGAGAACACTCTCACAATCCCGAAACCAAAAGGATGTAGGGTCTATCACCGAAAGGATGATAGAGAACACTCGCACAATCTGGCACCAAAAGGATGACAGACACATCTCCAAAAGGGTGATAGAGCGACACACGCACACAATCCTGACACCAAAAAGATGATAGAGAACACTCACACATTCTGAAATCAAAAGGATGACATACCAATCATCAGAAGGTTAATATAGTGACACACACATACACACAATCCCGACACCAAAAGGATGCAGGGCCTATCACCAAAAGAATGATAGAGAACACTAGCACAATTTGGCACCAAAAGGATGACAGACCCATCACCAAAAGAATGATAGAGCGACACACACACACACAATCTCGACACCAAAAGGATGCAGGGATATCACCAAAAAGATGATAGAAAACACACGCACAATCTGACACCAAAAGGATGACAGACCTATCACCAAAAGGATGAATGAGTGACACACGCACACAATCTCGGCACCAAAAGGATGTAGGGTCTATCACCAAATGGATGATAGAGAACACTAGCACAATCTGGCACGAAAAGGATGACTGACCTAGCACCAAAAGGATGATAGAGTGACACACGCACACAATCCTGACACCAAAAGGATGTAGGGTCTATCACCAAAAGGATGATAGAGAACACTCGCACAATCTGGCACCAAAAGGATGATAGAGCGACACACGCACACAATCCCGACACCAAAAGGATGTAGAGTCTATCACCAGAAGGATGATAGAGAACACTCGCACAACTTAGCACCAAAAGGATGATAGAGTGACACACGCACACAATCCTGACACCAAAAGGATGTAGGGACTATCACCAAACTGATGATAGAGAACACTCGCACAATCAGGCACCAAAAGGATGATAGAGCGACACACTCACACAATCCTGACACCAAAAGGATGTAGGGTCTATCACCAAAATGATGATTGAGAACACTCGCAGGAAAAGGATGATTGACCTATCACCGAAAGGATGATAGTGCGACACGCGCACACAATCCTGACATCAAAAGGATGTAGAGTATATCACTAAAAGGATGATAGAGAACACTCACACAATCTGGAACCAAAAAGATGACAGACCTATCACCAAAAGGATGATTGAGTGATACACGCACACAATCCCGACACCAAAAGGATGATAGAGAACACTCGCACAATCTGGCACCTAAAGGATGACAGACCCATCACCAAAAGGATGATATAGCGACACACGCACACAATCCCGACAGCAAAAGGATGTAGGGTCTATCACCAAAAGGATGATAGAGAACACTCGAACAATCTGGCACCTAAAAGATGCCAAACCTATCACCAAAATGATGATTGAGTGACACACGCACACAATCCCGACACCAAAAGGACGCAGGGCCTATCACCAAAAAAATGACCGAGAACACTCACACAATCTGGCACCAAAAGGATGACAGACCCATCACCAAAAGAATGATAGAGCGACTCACACACACAATCTCGACACCAAAAGGATGCAGGGCTATCACCAAAAAGATGATTGAGAGCACACGCACAATCTGGCACCAAAAGGATGACAGACCTATCACCAAAAGGATGATAGATTGACACACGCACACAATCTTGACACCAAAAGAATGTAGGGTGTATCACCTAATGGATGATAGAGAACACTTTCACAATCTAGCACGAAAAGGATGACAGACCTAGCACCAAAAGGATGATTGAGTGACACACGCACACAATCCTGACACCAAAAGGATGTAGGGTCTATCACCAAAACGATGATAGAGAACACTCGCACAATATGGCACCAAAAGGATGATAGAACGACACACGCACACAATCCCGACACCAAAAGGATGTAGAGTCTATCACCAAAATGATGATAGAGAACACTCGCACAATTTAGCACCAAAAGTATGAGAGAGTGACACACGCGCACAATCTTGACACCAAAAGGATGTAGGGTCTATAACCAAGAGGATGATAAAGAACACTCGAACAATCAGGAACCAAAAGGATGAAAGACCGACACACCCACACAATCCCGACACCAAAAGGATGTAGGGTCTATCACCAAAATGATGATACAGAATACTCGCAAATTTTGGCACGAAAAGGATGACAGACCAATCACCTAAAGGATGATAAAGCGACACGCGCACACAATCCTGACATCAACAGGATGTAGGGTATATCACCAAAAGGATGATAGAGTGACACACGCACACAATCCTGACACCAAAAGGATGATAGAGAACACTCGCACATTCTGAAATCAAACGGATGAGATATCAATCATCAAAAGGTTAATATAGTGACACACACACACACACATAATCCCGACACCAAAAGGATGCAGAACCTATCACCAAAAGAATGATAGAGTACACTCGCACAATCTAGCACCAAAAGGATAACAGACCCATCACCAAAAAAATGATAGAGCGACACACACACACACACAATCTCGACACCAAAAGGATGCAGGGATATGACCAAAAAGATGATAGAGAACACACGCACAATCTGACACCAAAAGGATGACAGACCTATCACCAAAAGGATGATAGAGTGACACAAGCACACAATCTCGGCACCAAAAGGATGTAGGGTCTATCACCAAATGGATGATAGAGAACACTAGCACAATCTGGCACGAAAAGGATGACTGACCTAGCACCAAAAGGATGATAGAGTGACACACGCACACAATCCTGACACCAAAAGGATGTAGGGTCTATCACCAAAAGGATGATAGAGAACACTCGCACAATCTGGCACCAAAAGGATGATAGAGCGACACACGCACACAATCCCGACACCAAAAGGATGTAGAGTCTATCACCAAAAGGATGATAGAGAACACTCGCACAACTTAGCACCAAAAGGATGATAGAGTGACACATGCACACAATCCTGACACCAAAAGGATGTAGGGATTATCACCAAAGTGATGATAGAGAACACTCGCAGAATCAGGAACCAAAAGGATGATAGAGCGACACACCCACACAATCCCGACACCAAAAGGATGTAGGGTCTATCACCAAAATGATGATAGAGAACACTCGCACAATTTGGCACGAAAAGGATGACAGACCTATCACCTAAAGGATGATAGAGCGACACGCGCACACAATCCTGACATCAAAAGGATGTAGGGTATATCACCAAAAGGATGATAGAGAACACTCACACAATCTCGAACCAAAAAGATGACAGACCTATCACCAAAAGGATAATTGAGTGACACATGCACACAATCCCGAATCCAAAAGGATGATAGAGGACACTCGCACAATCTGGCACCTAAAGGATGACAGACCCATCACCAAAAGGATGATAGAGCGACACACGCACACAATCCCGACACCAAAAGGATGTAGGGTCTATCACCAAAAGGATGATAGAGAACACTCACAGAATCTGGCACCTAAAAGATGCCAAACCTATCACCAAAAGGATGATTGTGTGACACACGCACACAATCCCGACACCAAAAGGACGCAGGGCCTATCACCAAAAAAATGACCGAGAACACTCGCACAATCTGGCACCAAAAGAATGACAGACCCATCACTAAAAGAATGATAGAGCGACTCACACACACAATCTCGACACCAAAAGGATGCAGGGCTATCACCAAAAAGACGATAGAGAGCACAAGCACAATCTGGCACCAAAAGGATGACAGACCTATCACCAAAAGGATGATAGATTGACACACGCACACAATCTTGACACCAAAAGAATGTAGGGTCTATCACCTAATGGATGATAGAGAACACTTTCACAATCTAGCACGAAAAGGATGACAGACCTAGCACCAAAAGGATGATTGAGTGACACACGCACACAATCTTGACACCAAAAGGATGTAGGGTCTATCACCAAAAGGATGATAGAGAACACTCGCACAATCTGGCACCAAAAGGATGATAGAACGACACACACACACAATCCCGACACCAAAAGGATGTAGAGTCTATCACCAAAAAGATGATAGAGAACACTCGCACAATTTAGCACCAAAAGTATGAGAGAGTGACACACGCGCACAATCTTGACACCAAAAGGATGTAGGGTCTATCACCAAAAGGATGATAGAGAACACTCGAACAATCAGGCACCAAAAGGATGAAAGACCGACACACCCACACAATCCCGACACCAAAAGGATGTAGGGTCTATCACCAAAATGATGATAGAGAATACTCGCAGAATTTGGCACGAAAAGGATGACAGACCAATCACCTAAAGGATGATAAAGCGACACGCGCACACAATCCTGACATCAACAGGATGTAGGGTATATCACCAAAAGGATGATAGAGTGATACACGCACACAATCCCGACACCAAAAGGATGATAGAGAACACTCGCACATTCTGAAATCAAAAGGATGAGATACCAATCATCAAAAGGTTAATATAGTGACACACACACACACATAATCCCGACACCAAAAGGATGCAGAACCTATCACCAAAAGAATGATAGAGTACACCTGCACAATCTGGCACCAAAAGGATGACAGACCCATCACCAAAAAAATGATAGAGCGACACACACACACACAATCTCGACACCAAAAGGATGCAGGGATATGACCAAAAAGATGATATAGAACACACGCACAATCTGACACCAAAAGGATGACAGACCTATGACCAAAAGGATGATAGAGTGACACAGACACACAATCTCGGCACCAAAAGGATGTAGGGTCTATCACCAAATGGAGGATAGAGAACACTAGCACAATCTGGCACGAAAAGGATGACTGACCTAGCACCAAAAGGATGATAGAGTGACACACGCACACAATCCTGACACCAAAAGGATGTAGGGTCTATCACCAAAAGGATGATAGAGAACACTCGCACAATCTGGCACCAAAAGGATGATAGAGCGACACACGCACACAATCCCGACACCAAAAGGATGTAGAGTCTATCACCAAAATGATGATAGAGAACACTCGCACAATTTGGCACGAAAAGGATGACAGACCTATCACCTAAAGGATGATAGAGCGACACGCGCACACAATCCTAACATCAAAAGGATATAGGGTATATCACCAAAAGGATGATAGAGAACACTCACACAATCTCGAACCAAAAAGATGACAGACCTATCACCAAAAGGATAATTGAGTGACACACGCACACAATCCCGACTCCAAAAGGATGATAGAGGACACTCGCACAATCTGGCACCTAAAGGATGACAGACCCATCACCAAAAGGATGATAGAGCGACACACGCACACAATCCCGACACCAAAAGGATGTAGGGTCAATCACCAAAAGGATGATAGAGAACACTCGCACAATCTGGCACCTAAAAGATGCCAAAACTATCACCAAAAGGATGATTGAGTGACACACGCACACAATCCCGACACCAAAAGGACGCAGGGCCTATCACCAAAAAAATGACCGAGAACACTCGCACAATCTGGCACCAAAAGGATGACAGACCCATCACCAAAAGAATGATAGAGCGACTCACACACACAATCTCGACACCAAAAGGATGCAGGGCTATCACCAAAAAGATGATAGAGAGCACACACACATTCTGGCACCAAAAGGATGACAAACCTATCACCAAAAGGATGATAGATTGACACACACACACAATCTTGACACCAAAAGAATGTAGGGTCTATCACCTAATGGATGATAGAGAACACTTTCACAATCTAGCACGAAAAGGATGACAGACCTAGCACCAAAAGGATGATTGAGTGACACACGCACACAATCCTGACACCAAAAGGATGTAGGGTCTATCACCAAAAGGATGATAGAGAACACTCGCACAATCTGGCACCAAAAGGATGATAGAACGACACACGCACACGATCCCGACACCAAAAGGATGTAGAGTCTATCACCAAAAGGATGATAGAGAACACTCGCACAATTTAGCACCAAAAGTATGAGAGAGTGACACACGCGCACAATCTTGACACCAAAAGGATGTAGGGTCTATCACCAAAAGGATGATAGAGAACACTCGAACAATCAGGCACCAAAAGGATGAAAGACCGACACACCCACACAATCCCGACACCAAAAGGATGGAGGGTCTACCACCAAAATGATGATAGAGAATACTCGCACAATTTGGCACGAAAAGGATGACAGACCAATCACCTAAAGGATGATAAAGCGACACGCGCACACAATCCTGACATCAACAGGATGTAGGGTATATCACCAAAAGGATGATAGAGTGACACACGCACACAATCCCGACACCAAAAGGATGATAGAGAACACTCGCACATTCTGAAATCAAAAGGATGAGATACCAATCCTCAAAAGGTTAATATAGTGACACACACACACATAATCCCGACACCAAAAGGATGCAGAACCTATCACCAAAAGAATGATAGAGTACACTCGCACAATCTGGCACCAAAAGGATAACAGACCCATCACCAAAAAAATGATAGAGCGACACACACACACACAATCTCGAGACCAAAAGGATGCAGGGATATGACCAAAAAGATGATAGAGAACACACGCACAATCTGACACCAAAAGGATGACAGACCTATCACCAAAAGGATGATAGAGTGACACAGGCACACAATCTCGGCACCAAAAGGATGTAGGGTCTATCACCAAATGGATGATAGAGAACACTAGCACAATCTGGCACGAAAAGGATGACTGACCTAGCACCAAAAGGATGATAGAGTGACACACGCACACAATCCTGACACCAAAAGGATGTAGGGTCTATCACCAAAAGGATGATAGAGAACACTCGCACAATCTGGCACCAAAAGGATGATAGAGCGACACACGCACACAATCCCGACACCAAAAGGATGTAGAGTCTATCACCAAAAGGATGATAGAGAACACTCGCACAACTTAGCACCAAAAGGATGATAGAGTGACACACGCACACAATCCTGACACCAAAAGGATGTAGGGATTATCACCAAAGTGATGATAGAGAACACTCGCAGAATCAGGAACCAAAAGGATGATAGAGCGACACACCCACACAATCCCGACACCAAAAGGATGTAGGGTCTAACACCAAAATGATGATAGAGAACACTCGCACAATTTGGCACGAAAAGGATGACAGACCTATCACCTAAAGGATGATAGAGCGACACGCGCACACAATCCTGACATCAAAAGGATGTAGGGTATATCACCAAAAGGATGATAGAGAACACTCACACAATCTCGAACCAAAAAGATGACAGACCTATCACCAAAAGGATAATTGAGTGACACACACACACAATCCCGACTCCAAAAGGATGATAGAGGACACTCGCACAATCTGGCACCTAAAGGATGACAGACCCATCACCAAAAGGATGATAGAGTGACACACGCACACAATCACGACACCAAAAGGATGTAGGGTCTATCACCAAAAGGATGATAGAGAACACTCGCACAATCTGGCACCAAAAAGATGACAAACCTATCACCAAAAGGAAGATTGAGTGACACATGCACACAATCCCGACACCAAAAGGACGCAGGGCCTATCACCAAAAAAATGACCGAGAACACTCGCACAATCTGGCACTAAAAGGATGACAGACCCATCACCAAAAGAATGATAGAGCGACTCACACACACAATCTCGACACTAAAAGGATGCAGGGCTATCACCAAAAAGATGATAGAGAGCACACGCACAATCTGGCACCAAAAGGATGATAGAGGGACACACGCACACAATCTCGACCAAAAGGATGAAGGGTCTATCACCTAATGGATGATAGAGAACACTAGCACAATCTGACACGAAAAGGATGACAGACCTAACACCAAAAGGATGATAGAGTGACACACGCACACAATCTCGACACCAAAAGGATGTAGGGTCTATCACCAAAAGGATGATAGAGAACAACGCACAATCGGGGACCCAAAGGATGATAATCGACACACGCACACAATCCTGACACTAAAAGGATGTAGAATCTATCACCAAAAGGATGATAGAGAACACTCGCACAATTTAGCACCAAATGTATGATAGAGTGACACACGCACACAATCCTGACACCAAAAGGATGTAGGGTCTATCACCAAAAGGATGATAGAGAACACTCGCACAATCAGGCACCAAAAGGATGATAGAGCGACACACCCACACAATCCAGACACCAAAAGGATGTAGGGTCTATCACCAAAATGATGATAAAGAACACTCGCACAATTTGGCACGAAAAGGATGACAGACCAATCACCTAAAGGATGATAGAGCGACACGCGCACACAATCCTGACATCAAAAAGATGTAGGGTATATCACCAAAAGGATGATAGAGAACATCACACAATCTGGAACCAAAAAGATGACAGACCTATCACCAAAAGGCTGATTGAGTGACACACGCAAACAATCCCGACACCAAAAGGATGTAGGGTCTATCACCAAAAGGATGTGGGAGAACACTCGCACAATCTGGCACCAAAAAAGATGACTAACCTATTACCCAAAGGATGATTGAGTGACACACGCACAAAATCCCGACACCAAAAAGATGTAGGGTCTATCACTGAAAGGATGATAGAGAACACTCGCACAATCAGGCACCAAAAGGATGATAGAGCGACACATCCACACAATCCAGACACCAAAAGGATGTAGGGTCTATCACCAAAATGATGATAGAGAACACTCTCAAAATTTGGCACGAAAAGGACGACAGACCAATCACCTAAAGGATGATAGAGGGACAGGAGCACACAATCCTGGCATCAAAAGGATGTAGGGTATATCACCAAAAGGATGATAGAGAACATCGCACAATCTGGAACCAAAAAGATGACAGACCAATCACCAAAAGGATGATTGAGTAACACACGCACACAATCCCGACACCGAAAGGATGTAGGGTCTATCAACAAAAGGATGGTGGAGAACACTCGCACAATCTGGTACTAAAAGGATGACAGACCCATCACCAAAAGGATGATAGAGCGACACACACACACAATCCCGACACGAAAAGGATGTAGGGTCTATCACCAAAAGGATAATAGAGAACACTCGCACAATCTGGCACCAAAAAAATGACTAACCTATCACCCAAAGGATGATTAAGTGACACACGCACACAATCCCGACACCAAAAAGATGTAGGGTCTATCACTGAAAGGATGATAGAGAACACTCACACAATCAGGCACCAAAAGGGTGATAGAGAGACACACCCACACAATCCCGACACCAAAAGGATGTAGGGTCTATCACCAAAATGAGGATAAAGAACACTCGCACAATTTGGCACGAAAAGGATGACAGACCAATCACCTAAAGGATGATAGAGTGACACGCGCACACAATCCTGACATCAAAAGGATGTAGGGTATATCACAAAAAGGATGATAGAGAATAACGCACAATCCGGAACAAAAAAGATGACAGACCTATCACCAAAAGGCTGATTGAGTGACACACGCAAACAATCCCGACACCAAAAGGATGTAGGGTCTATCACCAAAAGGATGTGGGAGAACACTCGCACAATCTGGCACCAAAAGGACGACAGACCCATCACCAAAAGGATGATAGAGCGACACACGCACACAATCCCGACACCAAAAGGATGTAGGGTCTATCACCAAAAGGATGATAGAGAACACTCGCACAATCTGGCACCAAAAAGATGACAAACCTATCACCCAAAGGAAGATTGAGTGACACATGCACACAATCCCGACACCAAAAGGACGCAGGGCCTATCACCAAAAAAATGACCGAGAACACTCGCACAATCTGGCACTAAAAGGATGACAGACCCATCACCAAAAGAATGATAGAGCGACTCACACACACAATCTCGACACCAAAAGGATGCAGGGCTATCACCAAAAAGATGATAGAGAGAACACACACAATCTGCCACCAAAAGGATGATAGAGGGACACACGCACACAATCTCGACCAAAAGGATGTAGGGTCTATCACCTAATGGATGATAGAGAACACTAGCACAATCTGACACGAAAAGGATGACAGACCTAACACCAAAAGGATGATAGAGTGACACACGCACACAATCTCGACACCAAAAGGATGTAGGGTCTATCACCAAAAGGATGATAGAGAACAACGCACAATCGGGGACCCAAAGGACGATAGAGCGACACACGCACACAATCCTGACACTAAAAGGATGTAGAATCTATCACCAAAAGGATGATAGAGAACACTCGCACAATTTAGCACCAAATGTATGATAGAGTGACACACGCACACAATCGTGACACCAAAAGGATGTAGGGTCTATCACCAAAAGGATGATAGAGAACACTCGCACAATCAGGCACCAAAAGGATGATAGAGCGACACACCCACACAATCCAGACACCAAAAGGATGTAGGGTCTATCACCAAAATGATGATAAAGAACACTCACACAATTTGGCACGAAAAGGATGACAGACCAATCACCTAAAGGATGATAGAGCGACACGCGCACACAATCCTGACATCAAAAAGATGTAGGGTATATCACCAAAAGGATGATAGAGAACATCGCACAATCTGGAACCAAAAAGATGACAGACCTATCACCAAAAGGCTGATTGAGTCACACACGCAAACAATCCCGACACCAAAAGGATGTAGGGTCTATCACCAAAAGGATGTGGGAGAACACTCGCACAATCTGGCACCAAAAAAGATGACTAACCTATTACCCAAAGGATGATTGAGTGACACACGCACAAAATCCCGACACCAAAAAGATGTAGGGTCTATCACTGAAAGGATGATAGAGAACACTCGCACAATCAGGCACCAAAAGGATGATAGAGCGACACATCCACACAATCCAGACACCAAAAGGATGTAGGGTCTATCACCAAAATGATGATAGAGAACACTCTCAAAATTTGGCAGGAAAAGGACGACAGACCAATCACCTAAAGGATGATAGAGCGACAGGAGCACACAATCCTGACATCAAAAGGATGTAGGGTATATCACCAAAAGGATGATAGAGAACATCGCACAATCTGGAACCAAAAAGATGACAAACCAATCACCAAAAGGATGATTGAGTGACACACGCACACAATCCCGACATCAAAAGGATGTAGGGTCTATCAACAAAAGGATGGTGGAGAACACTCGCACAATCTGGCACTAAAAGGATGACAGACCCATCACCAAAAGGATGATAGAGCGACACACACACACAATCCCGACACGAAAAGGATGTAGGGTCTATCACCAAAAGGATAATAGAGAACACTCGCACAATCTGGCACCAAAAAGATGACTAACCTATCACCCAAAGGATGATTGAGTGACACACGCACACAATCCCGACACCAAAAAGATGTAGGGTCTATCACTGAAAGGATGATAGAGAACACTCGCACAATCAGGCACCAAAAGGGTGATAGAGCGACACACCCACACAATCCCGACACCAAAAGGATGTAGGGTCTATCACCAAAATGAGGATAAAGAACACTCGCACAATTTGGCACGAAAAGGATGATAGACCAATCACCTAGAGGATGATAGAGCGACACGCGCACACAATCCTGACATCAAAAGGATGTAGGGTATATCACAAAAATGATGATAGAGAATATCGCACAATCCGGATCAAAAAAGATGACAGACCTATCACCAAAAGGCTGATTGAGTGACACACGCAAACAATCCCGACACCAAAAGGATGTAGGGTCTATCACCAAAAGGATGTGGGAGAACACTCGCACAATCTGGACCCAAAAGGACGACAGACCCATCACCAAAAGGATGATAGAGCGACACACGCACACAATCCCGACACCAAAAGGATGTAGGGTCTATCACCAAAAGGATGATAGAGAACACTCGCACAATCTGGCACCAAAAAGATGACAAACCTATCACCAAAAGGAAGATTGAGTGACACATGCACACAATCCCGACACCAAAAGGACGCAGGGCCTATCACCAAAAAAATGACCGAGAACACTCGCACAATCTGGCACTAAAAGGATGACAGACCCATCACCAAAAGAATGATAGAGCGACTCACACACACAATCTCGACACCAAAAGGATGCAGGGCTATCACCAAAAAGATGATAGAGAGAACACACACAATCTGGCACCAAAAGGATGATAGAGGGACACACGCACACAATCTCGACCAAAAGGATGTAGGGTCTATCACCTAATGGATGATAGAGAACACTAGCACAATCTGACACGAAAAGGATGACAGACCTAACACCAAAAGGATGATAGAGTGACACACGCACACAATCTCGACACCAAAAGGATGTAGGGTCTATCACCAAAAGGATGATAGATAACAACGCACAATCGGGGACCCAAAGGATGATAGAGCGACACACGCACACAATCCTGACACTAAAAGGATGTAGAATCTATCACCAAAAGGATGATAGAGAACACTCGCACAATTTAGCACCAAATGTATGATAGAGTGACACACGCACACAATCCTGACACCAAATGGATGTAGGGTCTATCACCAAAAGGATGATAGAGAACACTCGCACAATCAGGCACCAAAAGGATGATAGAGCGACACACCCACACAATCTAGACACCAAAAGGATGTAGGGTCTATCACCAAAATGATGATAAAGAACACTCGCACAATTTGGCACGAAAAGGATGACAGACCAATCACCTAAAGGATGATAGAGCGACACGCGCACACAATCCTGACATCAAAAAGATGTAGGGTATATCACCAAAAGGATGATAGAGAACATCGCACAATCTGGAACCAAAAAGATGACAGACCTATCACCAAAAGGCTGATTGAGTGACACACTCAAACAATCCCAACACCAAAAGGATGTAGGGTCTATCACCAAAAGGATGTGGGAGAACATTCGCACAATCTGGCACCAAAAAAGATGACTAACCTATTACCCAAAGGATGATTGAGTGACACACGCACAAAATCCCGACACCAAAAAGATGTAGGGTCTATCACTGAAAGGATGATAGAGAACACTCGCACAATCAGGCACCAAAAGGATGATAGAGCGACACATCCACACAATCCAGACACCAAAAGGATGTAGGGTCTATCACCAAAATGATGATAGAGAACACTCTCAAAATTTGTAACGAAAAGGACGACAGACCAATCACCTAAAGGATGATAGAGCGACAGGAGCACACAATCCTGACATCAAAAGGATGTAGGGTATATCACCAAAAGGATGATAGAGAACATCGCACAATCTGGAACCAAAAAGATGACAGACCAATCACCAAAAGGATGATTGAGTGACACACGCACACAATCCCGACACCAAAAGGATGTAGGGTCTATCAACAAAAGGATGGTGGAGAACACTCGCACAATCTGGCACTAAAAGGATGACAGACCCATCACCAAAAGGATGATAGAGCGACACACACACACAATCCCGACACGAAAAGGATGTAGGGTCTATCACCAAAAGGATAATAGAGAACACTCGCACAATCTGGCACCAAAAAGATGACTAACCTATCACCCAAAGGATGATTGAGTGACACACGCACACAATCCCGACACCAAAAAGATGTAGGGTCTATCACTGAAAGGATGATAGAGAACACTCGCACAATCAGGCACCAAAAGGGTGATAGAGCGACACACCCACACAATCCCGACACCAAAAGGATGTAGGGTCTATCACCAAAATGAGGATAAAGAACACTCGCACAATTTGGCACGAAAAGGATGATAGACCAATCACCTAAAGGATGATAGAGCGACACGCGCACACAATCCTGACATCAAAAGAATGTAGGGTATATCACAAAAATGATGATAGAGAACATCGCACAATCCGGATCAAAAAAGATGACAGACCTATCACCAAAAGGCTGATTGAGTGACACACACAAACAATCCCGACACCAAAAGGATGTAGGGTCTATCACCAAAAGGATGTGGGAGAACACTCGCACAATCTGGACCCAAAAGGACGACAGACCCATCACCAAAAGGATGATAGAGCGACACATGCACACAATCCCGACACCAAAAGGATGTAGGGTCTATCACCAAAAGGATGATAGAGAACACTCGCACAATCTGGCACCAAAAAGATGACAAACCTATCACCAAAAGGAAGATTGAGTGACACATGCACACAATCCCGACACCAAAAGGACGCAGGGCCTATCACCAAAAAAATGACCGAGAACACTCGCACAATCTGGCACTAAAAGGATGACAGACCCATCACCAAAAGAATGATAGAGCGACTCACACACACAATCTCGACACCAAAAGGATGCAGGGCTATCACCAAAAAGATGATAGAGAGAACACACACAATCTGGCACCAAAAGGATGATAGAGGGACACACGCACACAATCTCGACCAAAAGGATGTAGGGTCTATCACCTAATGGATGATAGAGAACACTAGCACAATCTGACACGAAAAGGATGACAGACCTAACACCAAAAGGATGATAGAGTGACACACGCACACAATCTCGACACCAAAAGGATGTAGGGTCTATCACCAAAAGGATGATAGAGAACAACGCACAATCGGGGACCCAAAGGATGATAGAGCGACACACGCACACAATCCTGACACTAAAAGGATGTAGAATCTATCACCAAAAGGATGATAGAGAACACTCGCACAATTTAGCACCAAATGTATGATAGAGTGACACACGCACACAATCCTGACACCAAAAGGATGTAGGGTCTATCACCAAAAGGATGATAGAGAACACTCGCACAATCAGGCACCAAAAGGATGATAGAGCGACACACCCACACAATCCAGACACCAAAAGGATGTAGGGTCTATCACCAAAATGATGATAAAGAACACTCGCACAATTTGGCACGAAAAGGATGACAGACCAATCACCTAAAGGATGATAGAGCGACACGCGCACACAATCCTGACATCAAAAAGATGTAGGGTATATCACCAAAAGGATGATAGAGAACATCGCACAATCTGGAACTAAAAAGATGACAGACCTATCACCAAAAGGCTGATTGAGTGACACACTCAAACAATCCCGACACCAAAAGGATGTAGGGTCTATCACCAAAAGGATGTGGGAGAACATTCGCACAATCTGGCACCAAAAAAGATGACTAACCTATTACCCAAAGGATGATTGAGTGACACACGCACAAAATCCCGACACCAAAAAGATGTAGGGTCTATCACTGAAAGGATGATAGAGAACACTCGCACAATCAGGCACCAAAAGGATGATAGAGCGACACATCCACACAATCCAGACACCAAAAGGATGTAGGGTCTATCACCAAAATGATGATAGAGAACACTCTCAAAATTTGTCACGAAAAGGACGACAGACCAATCACCTAAAGGATGATAGAGCGACAGGAGCACACAATCCTGACATCAAAAGGATGTAGGGTATATACCCAAAAGGATGATAGAGAACATCGCACAATCTGGAACCAAAAAGATGACAGACCAATCACCAAAAGGATGATTGAGTGACACACGCACACAATCCCGACACCAAAAGGATGTAGGGTCTATCAACAAAAGGCTGGTGGAGAACACTCGCACAATCTGGCACTAAAAGGATGACAGACCCATCACCAAAAGGATGATAGAGCGACACACACACACAATCCCGACACGAAAAGGATGTAGGGTCTATAACCAAAAGGATAATAGAGAACACTCGCACAATCTGGCACCAAAAAGATGACTAACCTATCACCCAAAGGATGATTGAGTGACACACGCACACAATCCCGACACCAAAAAGATGTAGGGTCTATCACTGAAAGGATGATAGAGAACACTCGCACAATCAGGCACCAAAAGGGTGATAGAGCGACACACCCACACAATCCCGACACCAAAAGGATGTAGGGTCTATCACCTAAATGAGGATAAAGAACACTCGCACAATTTGGCACGAAAAGGATGACAGACCAATCACCTAAAGGATGATAGAGCGACACGCGCACACAATCCTGACATCAAAAGGATGTAGGGTATATCACAAAAAGGATGATAGAGAATATCGCACAATCCGGAACAAAAAAGATGACAGACCTATCACCAAAAGGCTGATTGAGTGACACACGCAAACAATGCCGACACCAAAAGGATGTAGGGTCTATCACCAAAAGGATGTGGGAGAACACTCGCACAATCTGGCACCAAAAGGACGACAGACCCATCACTAAAAGGATGATAGAGCGACACACGCAACAATCCCGACACCAAAAGGACGTAGGGTCAATCACCAAAAGGATGATAGAGAAAACTCGCACAATCTGGCACCAAAAAGATGACAAACCTATCACCAAAAGGATGATTGAGTGACACACGCATACAATCCCGACACCAAAAAGATGTATGGTCTTTCACTGAAAGGATGATAGAGAACACTCGCACAATCTGGCACCAAAAGGATGACATACACATCACCAAAAGGGTGATAGGGCGACACACGCACACAATCCTGACACCAAAAGGATGATAGAGAACACTCACAAAATCTGACATCAAAAGGATGACATACCAATCATCAAAAGGTTAATATAGCGACACACACACACAACCCCGACACCAAAAGGACGCAGGGCCTATCACCAAAAGAATGATAGAAAACACTCGCACAATCTGGCAGCAAATGGATGACAGACCCATCAACAAAAGAATGATAGAGCGGCAGACATACACACAATCTCGACACCAAAAGAATGCAGGGCTATCACACAAAAAGATGATAGAGAGCACACGCACAATTTGGCATCAAAAGGATGACAGACCTATCACCAAAAGGATGATAGAGTGACACACGCACACAATCTCGACACCAAAAGGATGTAGGGTCTATCACCAAATGGATGATAGAGAACACTAGCATAATCTAGCACGAAAAGGATGACAGACCTAGAACCAAAAGGATGATAGAGTGACACACGCACACAATCCTGACAGCAAAAGGATGTAGGGTATATCACCAAAAGGATGATAGAGAACACTCGTACAATTTAGCCCCAAAAGGATGATAGAGTGACACACGCACACAATCCTGACACCAAAAGGATGTAGGGTCTATCACCAAAATGATGAAAGAAAACACTCGCACAATCAGGCACCAAAAGGATGATTGAGCGACACATTCACACAATCCCGACACCAAAAGGATGTAGGGTCTATCACCAAAATGATGATAGAGAACACTCGCACAATTTGGCACGAAAAGGGTGACAGACCTATCAACTAAAGGATGATAGAGCGACACGCGCACACAATCTTGACATCAAAAGGATGTAGGGTATATCACCAAAAGGATGATAGAGAACACTCACACAATCTGGAACCAAAAAGATGACAGACCTATCACCAAAAGGATGATTGAGTGACACACGCACACAATCCCGACACGAAAAGGATGTAGGGTCTATCACCAAAAGGATGATAGAGAACACTCGCACAATCTGGCACCTAAAGGATGACAGACCCATCACCAAAAGGATGATTGAGTGACACACACACACACAATCCCGACACCAAAGGGATGTAGGGTCTATCACTGAAAGGATGATAGAGAACACTCGCACAATCAGGCACCAAAAGGGTGATAGAGCGACACACCCACACAATCCCGACACCAAAAGGATGTAGGGTCTATCACCAAAATGAGGATAAAGAACACTCGCACAATTTGGCACGAAAAGGATGACAGACCAATCACCTAAAGGATGATAGAGCGACACGCGCACACAATCCTGACATCAAAAGGATGTAGGGTATATCACAAAAAGGATGATAGAGAATATCGCACAATCCGGAACAAAAAAGATGACAGACCTATCACCAAAAGGCTGATTGAGTGACACACGCAAACAATCCCGACACCAAAAGGATGTAGGGTCTATCACCAAAAGGATGTGGGAGAACACTCGCACAATCTGGACCCAAAAGGACGACAGACCCATCACCAAAAGGATGATAGAGCGACACACGCACACAATCCCGACACCAAAAGGATGTAGGGTCTATCACCAAAAGGATGATAGAGAACACTCGCACAATCTGGCACCAAAAAGATGACAAACCTATCAGCAAAAGGAAGATTGAGTGACACATGCACACAATCCCGACACCAAAAGGACGCAGGGCCTATCACCAAAAAAATGACCGAGAACACTCGCACAATCTGGCACTAAAAGGATGACAGACCCATCACCAAAAGAATGATAGAGCGACTCACACACACAATCTCGACACCAAAAGGATGCAGGGCTATCACCAAAAAGATGATAGAGAGAACACACACAATCTGGCACCAAAAGGATGATAGAGGGAAACACGCACACAATCTCGACCAAAAGGATGTAGGGTCTATCACCTAATGGATGATAGAGAACACTAGCACAATCTGACACGAAAAGGATGACAAACCTAACACCAAAAGGATGATAGAGTGACACACGCACACAATCTCGACACCGAAAGGATTTAGGGTCTATCATCAAAAGGATGATAGAGAACAACGCACAATCGGGGACCCAAAGGATGATAGAGCGACACACGCACACAATCCTGACACTAAAAGGATGTAGAATCTATCACCAAAAGGTTGATAGAGAACACTCGCACAATTTAGCACCAAATGTATGATAGAGTGACACACGCACACAATCCTGACACCAAAAGGATGTAGGGTCTATCACCAAAAGGATGATAGAGAACACTCACACAATCAGGCACCAAAAGGATGATAGAGCGACACACCCACACAATCCAGACACCAAAAGGATGTAGGGTCTATCACCAAAATGATGATAAAGAACACTCGCACAATTTGGCACGAAAAGGATGACAGACCAATCACCTAAAGGATGATAGAGCGACACGCGCACACAATCCTGACATCAAAAAGATGTAGGGCATATCACCAAAAGGATGATAGAGAATATCGCACAATCTGGAACCAAAAAGATGACAGACCTATCACCAAAAGGCTGATTGAGTGACACACGCAAACAATCCCGACACCAAAAGGATGTAGGGTCTATCACCAAAAGGATGTGGGAGAACATTCGCACAATCTGGCACCAAAAAAGATGACTAACCTATTACCCAAAGGATGATTGAGTGACACACGCACAAAATCCCGACACCAAAAAGATGTAGGGTCTATCACTGAAAGGATGATAGAGAACACTCGCACAATCAGGCACCAAAAGGATGATAGAGCGACACATCCATACAATCCAGACACCAAAAGGATGTAGGGTCTATCACCAAAATGATGATAGAGAACACTCTCAAAATTTGGCACGAAAACGACGACAGACCAATCACCTAAAGGATGATAGAGCGACAGGAGCACACAATCCTGACATCAAAAGGATGTAGGGTATATCACCAAAAGGATGATAGAGAACATCGCACAATCTGGAACCAAAAAGATGACAGACCAATCACCAAAAGGATGATTGAGTGACACACGCACACAATCCCGACACCAAAAGGATGTAGGGTCTATCAACAAAAGGATGGTGGAGAACACTCGCACAATCTGGCACTAAAAGGATGACAAACCCATCACCAAAAGGATGATAGAGCGACACACACACACAATCCCGACACGAAAAGGATGTAGGATCTATCACCAAAAGGATAATAGAGAACACTCGCACAATCTGGCACCAAAAAGATGACTAACCTATCACCCAAAGGATGATTGAGTGACACACGCACACAATCCCGACACCAAAAAGATGTAGGGTCTATCACTGAAAGGATGATAGAGAACACTCGCACAATCAGGCACCAAAAGGGTGATAGAGCGACACACCCACACAATCCCGACACCAAAAGGATGTAGGGTCTATCACCAAAATGAGGATAAAGAACACTCGCACAATTTGGCACGAAAAGGATGACAGACCAATCACCTAAAGGATGATAGAGCGACACGCGCACACAATCCTGACATCAAAAGGATGTAGGGTATATCACAAAAAGGATGATAGAGAATATCGCACAATCCGGAACAAAAAAGATGACAGACCTATCACCAAAAGGCTGATTGAGTGACACACGCAAACAATCCCGACACCAAAAGGATGTAGGGTCTATCACCAAAAGGATGTGGGAGATAACTCGCACAATCTGGCACCAAAAGGATGACAGACCCATCACCAAAAGGATGATAGAGCGACACACGCAACAATCCCGACACCAAAAGGATGTAGGGTCAATCACCAAAAGGATGATAGAGAAAACTCGCACAATCTGGCACCAAAAAGATGACAAACCTATCACCAAAAGGATGATTGAGTGACACACGCATACAATCCCGACACCAAAAAGATGTATGGTCTATCACTGAAAGGATGATAGAGAACACTCGCACAATCTGGCACCAAAAGGATGACATACACATCACCAAAAGGGTGATAGGGCGACACACGCACACAATCCTGACACCAAAAGGATGATAGAGAACACTCACAAAATCTGACATCAAAAGGATGACATACCAATCATCAAAAGGTTAATATAGCGACACACACACACAACCCCGACACCAAAAGGACGCAGGGCCTATCACCAAAAGAATGATAGAAAACACTCGCACCATCTGGCAGCAAATGGATGACAGACCCATCAACAAAAGAATGATAGAGCGGCAGACATACACACAATCTCGACACCAAAAGAATGCAGGGCTATCACACAAAAAGATGATAGAGAGCACACGCACAATCTGGCATCAAAAGGATGACAGACCTATCACCCAAAGGATGATAGAGTGACACACGCACACAATCTCGACACCAAAAGGATGTAGGGTCTATCACCAAATGGATGATAGAGAACACTAGCATAATCTAGCACGAAAAGGATGACAGACCTAGAACCAAAAGGATGATAGAGTGACACACGCACACAATCCTGACAGCAAAAGGATGTAGGGTCTATCACTAAAAGGATGATAGAGAACACTCGTACAATTTAGCCCCAAAAGGATGATAGAGTGACACACGCACACAATCCTGACACCAAAAGGATGTAGGGTCTATCACCAAAATGATGAAAGAAAACACTCGCACAATCAGGCACCAAAAGGATGATTGAGCGACACATTCACACAATCCCGACACCAAAAGGATGTAGGGTCTATCACCAAAATGATGATAGAGAACACTCGCACAATTTGGCACGAAAAGGGTGACAGACCTATCAACTAAAGGATGATAGAGCGACACGCGCACACAATCTTGACATCAAAAGGATGTAGGGTATATCACCAAAAGGATGATAGAGAACACTCACACAATCTGGAACCAAAAAGATGACAGACCTATCACCAAAAGGATGATTGAGTGACACACGCACACAATCCCGACACGAAAAGGATGTAGGGTCTATCACCAAAAGGATGATAGATAACACTCGCACAATCTGGCACCTAAAGGATGACAGACCCATCACCAAAAGGATGATAGAGCGACACACACACACAATCCCGACACCAAAGGGATGTAGGGTCTATCACCAAAAAGATGATAGAGAAGACTCGCACAATCTGGCACCAAAAAGATGACAAACCTATCACCAAAAGGATGATTGAGTGACACACGCACACAATCCCGGCACTGAAAGGACGCAAGGCCTATCACCAAAAAAATGATAGAGAACACTCGCACATTCTGGCACCAAAAGGATGACAGACCCATCACCAAAAGAATGATAGAGAGACACACACACACAATCTCGACACCAAAAGGATGCAGGGCTATCACCAAAAAGATGATAGAGAGCACACGCACAATCTGGCACCAAAAGGATGATAGAGGGACACACGCACACAATCTCAACCAAAAGGATGTAGGGTCTATCACCTAATGGATGATAGAGAACACTAGCACAATCTGGCACGAAAAGGATGACAAACCTAGCACCAAAAGGATGATAGAGTGACACACGCACTCAATCTCGACACCAAAAGGATGTAGGGTCTATCACCAAAAGGATGATAGAGAACACTCGCACAATTTAGCACCAAATGTATGATAGAGTGACACACGCACACAATCCTGACACCAAAAGGATGTAGGGTCTATCACCAAAAGGATGATAGAGAACACTCGCACAATCAGGCACCAAAAGGATGAAAGAGCGACACACCCACACAATCCCGACACCAAAAGGATGTAGGGTCTATCACCAAATGGATGATAGAGAACACTAGCATAATCTGGCACGAAAAGGGTGACATACCTAGCACCAAAAGGATGATAGAGTGATACACGCACACAATCCTGACAGCAAAAGGATGTAGGGTCTATCACCAAAAGGATGATAGAGAACACTCGCACAATCTGGCACCAAAAGGATGATAAAGCGACACACCCACACAATCCCGACACCAAAAGGATGTAGGGCCTATCACCAAATGATGATAGAGAACACTCGCTCCAATTTGGCACCAAAAGGATGACAGACCTATCACCTCAAGGATGATAAAGCGACAGGAGCACACAATTCTGACATAAAAAGGATGTAGGGTATATCACCAAAAGGATGATAGAGAATACTCGCACAATCTGGCACCAAAAAGATGACAGACCTATCACCAAAAGGATGATTGAGTGACACACGCACACAAT
Organism: Lathyrus sativus; assembly: GCA_963859935.3. Classification (NCBI taxonomy): domain Eukaryota; kingdom Viridiplantae; phylum Streptophyta; class Magnoliopsida; order Fabales; family Fabaceae; genus Lathyrus; species Lathyrus sativus. The sequence continues at coordinate 202,197,117 of OZ012739.1, read as the reverse complement.
CCTGACACCAAAAGGATGTAGGGTCTATCACCAAAAGGATGATAGAGAACATTCGTAAAATCTGGCACCAAAAGGATGACAGACCCATCACCAAAAGGATGATAGAGCGACACACGCACACAATCCTGACACAAAAAGGATGTAGGGTCTATCACCAAAAGGATAATAGAGAACACTCGCACAATCTGGCACCAAAAAGATGACAAACCTATCACCAAAAGGATGATTGAGTGACACACACACAATCCCGACACCAAAAAGATGTAGGGTCTATCACTGAAAGGATGATAGAGAACACTCGCACAATCTGGTACCCAAAAGGATGACATACACACCACCAAAAGGGTGATAGAGCGACACACGCACACAATCCTGACACCAAAAGAGTGATAAAGAACACTTACACAATCTGAAATCAAAAGGATGACATACCAATCATCAAAAGGTTAATATAGCGACACACACACATAATCCCGACACCAAAAGGACGCAGGGCCTATCACCAAAAAAATGATAGAGAACACTCACACAATCTGTCACCAAATAGATGACAGACCCATCACCAAAAGAATGATAGAGCGACACACACACACACAATCTCGACACCAAAAGGATGCAGGGTTATCACCAAAAAGATGATTGAGAGCACACGCACAATCTGGCACCAAAAGGATGACAGACCTATCACCAAAAGGATGATAGAGTGACACACACACACAATCTCGACACCAAAAGGATGTAGGGTCTATCACCAAATGGATGATAGAGAACACTAGCATAATCTGACACGAAAAGGATGACATACCTAGCACCAAAAGGATGATAGAGTGATACACGCACACAATCCTGACAGCAAAAGGATGTAGGGTCTATCACCAAAAGGATGATAGAGAACACTCGCACAATCTGGCACCAAAAGGATGATAGAGCGACACACCCACACAATCCCGACACCAAAAAGATGTAGGGTCTATCACCAATTGATTATAGAGAACACTCGCCCCAATTTGGCACCAAAAGGATGACATACCTATCACCTCAAGGATGATAAAGCGACAGGAGCACACAATCCTGACATCAAAAGGATGTAGGGTATATCACCAAAAGGATGATAGAGAACACTCGCACAATCTGACACCAAAAAGATGGCAGACCTATCACCAAAAGGATGATTGAGTGACTCACGCACACAATCCCGACACCAAAAGGATGTAGGGTCTATAACCAAAAGGATGATAGAGAACATTCATAAAATCTGGCACCAAAAGGATGACAGACCCATCACTAAAAGGATGATAGAACGACACGCGCACACCATCCCGACACCAAAAGGATGTAGTGTCTATCACCAAAAGGATGATAGAGAACACTCGCACAATTTTGCACCAAAAGGATGATAGAGTGACACACGCACACAATCCTGACACTAAAAGGATGTAGGGTCTATCACCAAAAGCATGATAGAGAACATTCGCAAAATTTGGCACCAAAAGGATAACCGACCCATCACCAAAAGGATGATAGAGCGACACGCGCACACCATCCCGACACCAAAAGGATGTAGTGTCTATCACCAAAAGGATGATAGAGAACACTCGCACAATCAGGCACCAAAAAGATGACAAACCTATCACCAAAAGGATGATTGAGTGACACACGCACATAATCCCGACACCAAAAAGATGCAGGGTCTATCACTGAAAGGATGATAGAGAACACTCGCACAGTCTGGTACCAAAAGAATGACATACACATCACCAAAAGGGTGATAGAGCGACACACGCACACAATTCTGAAACCAAAAGAATGATAGAGGACACTCGCACAATCTGGCACCAAATGGATGACAGACCCATCACCAAAAGAATGATAGAGCGACAGACACACACACAATCTCGACACCAAAAGGATGCAGGGTTATCACCAAAAAGATGATAGAGAGCACACGCACAATCTGGCACCAAAAGGATGACATACCTATCACCAAAAGGATGATAGAGTGACACACGCACACAATCCTGACAACAAAAGGATGTAGGTTCTATCACCAAAAGGATGATAGAGAACACTCGCACAATCTGGCACCAAAAGGATGATAGCGCGACACACCCACACAATCCCGACACCAAAAGGATGTAGGGTCTATCACCAAAATGATGATAGAAACCACTCGCACAATTTAGCACGAGAATGATGATACACCGACACGCGCACACAATCCTGACATCAAAAGGATGTAGGGTATATCACCAAAAGGATGATAGAGAACATCGCACAATCTGGAACCAAAAAGATGCAAGACCTATCACCAAAAGGATGATTGAGTGAAACACGCACACAATCCCGACACCAAAAGGATGTAGGGTCTATCACCAAAAAGGATGATGGAGAACACTCGCACAATCTGGCCCCGAAAGGATGACAGACCCATCACCAAAACAATTATAAAGCGACACACGCACACAATCCCGACACCAAAAGGATGTAGGGTCTATCACCAAAAGGATGATAGAGAACACTCGCACAATCTGGCACCAAAAAGATGACAAACCTATCACCAAAAGGATGATTTAGTGACACACGCACACAATCCCGACACCAACAAGATGTAGGGTCTATCACTGAAAGGATGATAGAGAACACTCGCACAATCTGGCACCAAAAGGATGACATACACATCACCAAAAGGGTGATAGAGCGACACACGCACACAATCCCGACATCAAAAGGATGTAGGGTCTATCACCAAAATGATGATAGAGAACACTCGCCCCAATTTGGCACCAAATGGATGACAAACCTATCACCTAAAGGATGATAAAGTGACAGGCGCACACAATCCTGACAACAAAAGGATGTAGGGTATATCACCAAAAGGATGATAGAGAACACTCGCACAATCTGGCACCAAAAAGATGACAGACCTATCACCAAAAGGATGATTGAGTGACCCACGCACACAATCCCGACACCAAAAGGATGTAGGGTCTATCACCAAAAGGATGATAGAGAACATTCGCAAAATTTGACACCAAAAGGATAACCGACCCATCACCAAAAGGATGATAGAGCGACACGCGCACACCATGCCGACACCAAAAGGATGTAGTGTCTATCACCAAAAGGATGATAGAGAACACTCGCACAATCAGGCACCAAAAATATGACAAACCTATCACCAAAAGGATGATTGAGTGACACACGCACACAATCCCGACACCAAAAAGATGCAGGGTCTATCACTGAAAGGATGATAGAGAACACTCGCACAGTCTGGTACCAAAAGGATGACATACACATCACCAAAAGGGTGATAGAGCGACACACGCACACAATCCTGAAACCAAAAGAATGATAGAGGACACTCGCACAATCTGGCACCAAATGGATGACAGACCCATCACCAAAAGAATGATAGAGCGACACACACACACACAATCTCGACACCAAAAGGATGCAGGGTTATCACCAAAAAGATGATAGAGAGCACACGCACAATCTGGCACCAAAAGGATGACATACCTATCACCAAAAGGATGATAGAGTGACACACGCACACAATCCTGACAACAAAAGGATGTAGGTTCTATCACCAAAAGGATGATAGAGAACACTAGCACAATCTGGCACCAAAAGGATGATAGCGCGACACACCCACACAATCCCGACACCAAAAGGATGTAGGGTCTATCACCAAAATGATGATAGAAATCACTCGCACAATTTAGCACGAGAATGATGATACACCGACACGCGCACACAATCCTGACATCAAAAGGATGTAGGGTATATCACCAAAAGGATGATAGAGAACATCGCACAATCTGGAACCAAAAAGATGCAAGACCTATCACCAAAAGGATGATTGAGTGAAACACGCACACAATCCCGACACCAAAAGGATGTAGGGTCTATCACCAAAAAGGATGATGGAGAACACTCGCACAATCTGGCCCCGAAAGGATGACAGACCCATCACCAAAACAATTATAAAGCGACACACGCACACAATCCCGACACCAAAAGGATGTAGGGTCTATCACCAAAAGGATGATAGAGAACACTCGCACAATCTGGCACCAAAAAGATGACAAACCTATCACCAAAAGGATGATTTAGTGACACACGCACACAATCCCGACACCAACAAGATGTAGGGTCTATCACTGAAAGGATGATAGAGAACACTCGCACAATCTGGCACCAAAAGGATGACATACACATCACCAAAAGGGTGATAGAGCGACACACGCACACAATCCCGACATCAAAAGGATGTAGGGTCTATCACCAAAATGATGATAGAGAACACTCGCCCCAATTTGGCACCAAATGGATGACAAACCTATCACCTAAAGGATGATAAAGTGACAGGCGCACACAATCCTAACAACAAAAGGATGTAGGGTATATCACCAAAAGGATGATAGAGAACACTCGCACAATCTGGCACCAAAAAGATGACAGACCTATCAGCAAAAGGATGATTGAGTGACCCACGCACACAATCCCGACACCAAAAGGATGTAGGGTCTATCACCAAAAGGATGATAGAGAACATTCGCAAAATTTGGCACCAAAAGGATAACCGACCCATCACCAAAAGGATGATAGAGCGACACGCGCACACCATGCCGACACCAAAAGGATGTAGTGTCTATCACCAAAAGGATGATAGAGAACACTCGCACAATCAGGCACCAAAAAGATGACAAACCTATCACCAAAAGGATGATTGAGTGACACACGCACACAATCCCGACACCAAAAAGATGCAGGGTCTATCACTGAAAGGATGATAGAGAACACTCGCACAGTCTGGTACCAAAAGGATGACATACGCATCACCAAAAGGGTGATACAGCGACACACGCACACAATCCTGAAACCAAAAGAATGATAGAGGACACTCGCACAATCTGGCACCAAATGGATGACAGACCCATCACCAAAAGAATGATAGAGCGACACACACACACACAATCTCGACACCAAAAGGATGCAGGGTTATCACCAAAAAGATGATAGAGAGCACACGCACAATCTGGCACCAAAAGGATGACATACCTATCACCAAAAGGATGATAGAGTGACACACGCACACAATCCTGACAACAAAAGGATGTAGGTTCTATCACCAAAAGGATGATAGAGAACACTCGCACAATCTGGCACCAAAAGGATGATAGCGCGACACACCCACACAATCCCGACACCAAAAGGATGTAGGGTCTATCACCAAATGATGATAGAGAACACTCGCCCCAATTTGGCACCAAAAGAATGACAGACCTATAACCTCAAGGATGATAAAGCGACAGGAGCACACAATCCTGACATCAAAAGGATGTAGGGTATATCACCAAAAGGATGATAGAGAACACTCGCACAATCTGGCACCAAAAAGATGACAGACCTATCACCAAAAGGATGATTGAGTGACCCACGCACACAATCCCGACACCAAAAGGATGTAGGGTCTATCACCAAAAGGATGATAGAGAACATTCGCAAAATTTGGCACCAAAAGGATAACCGACCCATCACCAAAAGGATGATAGAGCGACACGCGCACACCATGCCGACACCAAAAGGATGTAGTGTCTATCACCAAAAGGATGATAGAGAACACTCGCACAATCAGGCACCAAAAAGATGACAAACCTATCACCAAAAGGATGATTGAGTGACACACGCACACAATCCCGACACCAAAAAGATGCAGGGTCTATCACTGAAAGGATGATAGAGAACACTCGCACAGTCTGGTACCAAAAGGATGACATACACATCACCAAAAGGGTGATAGAGCGACACACGCACACAATCCTGAAACCAAAAGAATGATAGAGGACACTCGCACAATCTGGCACCAAATGGATGACAGACCCATCACCAAAAGAATGATAGAGCGACACACACACACACAATCTCGACACCAAAAGGATGCAGGGTTATCACCAAAAAGATGATAGAGAGCACACGCACAATCTGGCACCAAAAGGATGACATACCTATCACCAAAAGGATGATAGAGTGACACACGCACACAATCCTGACAACAAAAGGATGTAGGTTCTATCACCAAAAGGATGATAGAGAACACTCGCACAATCTGGCACCAAAAGGATGATAGCGCGACACACCCACACAATCCCGACACCAAAAGGATGTAGGGTCTATCACCAAAAGGATGATAGAGAACACTCGCACAATCTGGCACCAAAAAGATGACAAACCTATCACCAAAAGGATGATTTAGTGACACACGCACACAATCCCGACACCAACAAGATGTAGGGTCTATCACTGAAAGGATGATAGAGAACACTCGCACAATCTGGCACCAAAAGGATGACATACACATCACCAAAAGGGTGATAGAGCGACACACGCACACAATCCCGACATCAAAAGGATGTAGGGTCTATCACCAAAATGATGATAGAGAACACTCGCCCCAATTTGGCACCAAATGGATGACAAACCTATCACCTAAAGGATGATAAAGTGACAGGCGCACACAATCCTAACAACAAAAGGATGTAGGGTATATCACCAAAAGGATGATAGAGAACACTCGCACAATCTGGCACCAAAAAGATGACAGACCTATCAGCAAAAGGATGATTGAGTGACCCACGCACACAATCCCGACACCAAAAGGATGTAGGGTCTATCACCAAAAGGATGATAGAGAACATTCGCAAAATTTGGCACCAAAAGGATAACCGACCCATCACCAAAAGGATGATAGAGCGACACGCGCACACCATGCCGACACCAAAAGGATGTAGTGTCTATCACCAAAAGGATGATAGAGAACACTCGCACAATCAGGCACCAAAAAGATGACAAACCTATCACCAAAAGGATGATTGAGTGACACACGCACACAATCCCGACACCAAAAAGATGCAGGGTCTATCACTGAAAGGATGATAGAGAACACTCGCACAGTCTGGTACCAAAAGGATGACATACGCATCACCAAAAGGGTGATACAGCGACACACGCACACAATCCTGAAACCAAAAGAATGATAGAGGACACTCGCACAATCTGGCACCAAATGGATGACAGACCCATCACCAAAAGAATGATAGAGCGACACACACACACACAATCTCGACACCAAAAGGATGCAGGGTTATCACCAAAAAGATGATAGAGAGCACACGCACAATCTGGCACCAAAAGGATGACATACCTATCACCAAAAGGATGATAGAGTGACACACGCACACAATCCTGACAACAAAAGGATGTAGGTTCTATCACCAAAAGGATGATAGAGAACACTCGCACAATCTGGCACCAAAAGGATGATAGCGCGACACACCCACACAATCCCGACACCAAAAGGATGTAGGGTCTATCACCAAATGATGATAGAGAACACTCGCCCCAATTTGGCACCAAAAGAATGACAGACCTATAACCTCAAGGATGATAAAGCGACAGGAGCACACAATCCTGACATCAAAAGGATGTAGGGTATATCACCAAAAGGATGATAGAGAACACTCGCACAATCTGGCACCAAAAAGATGACAGACCTATCACCAAAAGGATGATTGAGTGACCCACGCACACAATCCCGACACCAAAAGGATGTAGGGTCTATCACCAAAAGGATGATAGAGAACATTCGCAAAATTTGGCACCAAAAGGATAACCGACCCATCACCAAAAGGATGATAGAGCGACACGCGCACACCATGCCGACACCAAAAGGATGTAGTGTCTATCACCAAAAGGATGATAGAGAACACTCGCACAATCAGGCACCAAAAAGATGACAAACCTATCACCAAAAGGATGATTGAGTGACACACGCACACAATCCCGACACCAAAAAGATGCAGGGTCTATCACTGAAAGGATGATAGAGAACACTCGCACAGTCTGGTACCAAAAGGATGACATACACATCACCAAAAGGGTGATAGAGCGACACACGCACACAATCCTGAAACCAAAAGAATGATAGAGGACACTCGCACAATCTGGCACCAAATGGATGACAGACCCATCACCAAAAGAATGATAGAGCGACACACACACACACAATCTCGACACCAAAAGGATGCAGGGTTATCACCAAAAAGATGATAGAGAGCACACGCACAATCTGGCACCAAAAGGATGACATACCTATCACCAAAAGGATGATAGAGTGACACACGCACACAATCCTGACAACAAAAGGATGTAGGTTCTATCACCAAAAGGATGATAGAGAACACTCGCACAATCTGGCACCAAAAGGATGATAGCGCGACACACCCACACAATCCCGACACCAAAAGGATGTAGGGTCTATCACCAAAAGGATGATAGAGAACACTCTCACAATCTGGCACCAAAAAGATGACAAACCTATCACCAAAAGGATGATTTAGTGACACACGCACACAATCCCGACACCAACAAGATGTAGGGTCTATCACTGAAAGGATGATAGAGAACACTCGCACAATCTGGCACCAAAAGGATGACATACACATCACCAAAAGGGTGATAGAGCGACACACGCACACAATCCCGACATCAAAAGGATGTAGGGTCTATCACCAAAATGATGATAGAGAACACTCGCCCCAATTTGGCACCAAATGGATGACAAACCTATCACCTAAAGGATGATAAAGTGACAGGCGCACACAATCCTGACAACAAAAGGATGTAGGGTATATCACCAAAAGGATGATAGAGAACACTCGCACAATCTGGCACCAAAAAGATGACAGACCTATCACCAAAAGGATGATTGAGTGACCCACGCACACAATCCCGACACCAAAAGGATGTAGGGTCTATGACCAAAAGGATGATAGAGAACATTCGCAAAATTTGGCACCAAAAGGATAACCGACCCATCACCAAAAGGATGATAGAGCGACACGCGCACACCATGCCGACACCAAAAGGATGTAGTGTCTATCACCAAAAGGATGATAGAGAACACTCGCACAATCAGGCACCAAAAAGATGACAAACCTATCACCAAAAGGATGATTGAGTGACACACGCACACAATCCCGACACCAAAAAGATGCAGGGTCTATCACTGAAAGGATGATAGAGAACACTCGCATAGTCTGGTACCAAAAGGATGACATACACATCACCAAAAGGGTGATAGAGCGACACACGCACACAATCCTGAAACCAAAAGAATGATAGAGGACACTCGCACAATCTGGCACCAAATGGATGACAGACCCATCACCAAAAGAATGATAGAGCGACACACACACACACAATCTCGACACCAAAAGGATGCAGGGTTATCACCAAAAAGATGATAGAGAGCACACGCACAATCTGGCACCAAAAGGATGACATACCTATCACCAAAAGGATGATAGAGTGACACACGCACACAATCCTGACAACAAAAGGATGTAGGTTCTATCACCAAAAGGATGATAGAGAACACTCGCACAATCTGGCACCAAAAGGATGATAGCGCGACACACCCACACAATCCCGACACCAAAAGGATGTAGGGTCTATCACCAAAATGATGATAGAAACCACTCGCACAATTTAGCACGAGAATGATGATACACCGACACGCGCACACAATCCTGACATCAAAAGGATGTAGGGTATATCACCAAAAGGATGATAGAGAACATCGCACAATCTGGAACCAAAAAGATGCAAGACCTATCACCAAAAGGATGATTGAGTGAAACACGCACACAATCCCGACACCAAAAGGATGTAGGGTCTATCACCAAAAAGGATGATGGAGAACACTCGCACAATCTGGCCCCGAAAGGATGACAGACCCATCACCAAAACAATTATAAAGCGACACACGCACACAATCCCGACACCAAAAGGATGTAGGGTCTATCACCAAAAGGATGATAGAGAACACTCGCACAATCTGGCACCAAAAAGATGACAAACCTATCACCAAAAAGATGATTTAGTGACACACGCACACAATCCCGACACCAACAAGATGTAGGGTCTATCACTGAAAGGATGATAGAGAACACTCGCACAATCTGGCACCAAAAGGATGACATACACATCACCAAAAGGGTGATAGAGCGACACACGCACACAATCCCGACATCAAAAGGATATAGGGTCTATCACCAAAATGATGATAGAGAACACTCGCCCCAATTTGGCACCAAATGGATGACAAACCTATCACCTAAAGGATGATAAAGTGACAGGCGCACACAATCCTGACAACAAAAGGATGTAGGGTATATCACCAAAAGGATGATAGAGAACACTCGCACAATCTGGCACCAAAAAGATGACAGACCTATCACCAAAAGGATGATTGAGTGACCCACGCACACAATCCCGACACCAAAAGGATGTAGGGTCTATCACCAAAAGGATGATAGAGAACATTCGCAAAATTTGGCACCAAAAGGATAACCGACCCATCACCAAAAGGATGATAGAGCGACACGCGCACACCATGCCGACACCAAAAGGATGTAGTGTCTATCACCAAAAGGATGATAGAGAACACTCGCACAATCAGGCACCAAAAAGATGACAAACCTATCACCAAAAGGATGATTGAGTGACACACGCACACAATCCCGACACCAAAAAGATGCAGGGTCTATCACTGAAAGGATGATAGAGAACACTCGCACAGTCTGGTACCAAAAGGATGACATACACATCACCAAAAGGGTGATACAGCGACACACGCACACAATCCTGAAACCAAAAGAATGATAGAGGACACTCGCACAATCTGGCACCAAATGGATGACAGACCCATCACCAAAAGAATGATAGAGCGACACACACACACACAATCTCGACACCAAAAGGATGCCGGGTTATCACCAAAAAGATGATAGAGAGCACACGCACAATCTGGCACCAAAAGGATGACATACCTATCACCAAAAGGATGATAGAGTGACACACGCACACAATCCTGACAACAAAAGGATGTAGGTTCTATCACCAAAAGGATGATAGAGAACACTCGCACAATCTGGCACCAAAAGGATGATAGCGCGACACACCCACACAATCCCGACACCAAAAGGATGTAGGGTCTATCACCAAATGATGATAGAGAACACTCGCCCCAATTTGGCACCAAAAGAATGACAGACCTATAACCTCAAGGATGATAAAGCGACAGGAGCACACAATCCTGACATCAAAAGGATGTAGGGTATATCACCAAAAGGATGATAGAGAACACTCGCACAATCTGGCACCAAAAAGATGACAGACCTATCACCAAAAGGATGATTGAGTGACCCACGCACACAATCCCGACACCAAAAGGATGTAGGGTCTATCACCAAAAGGATGATAGAGAACATTCGCAAAATTTGTCACCAAAAGGATAACCGACCCATCACCAAAAGGATGATAGAGCGACACGCGCACACCATGCCGACACCAAAAGGATGTAGTGTCTATCACCAAAAGGATGATAGAGAACACTCGCACAATCAGGCACCAAAAAGATGACAAACCTATCACCAAAAGGATGATTGAGTGACACACGCACACAATCCCGACACCAAAAAGATGCAGGGTCTATCACTGAAAGGATGATAGAGAACACTCGCACAGTCTGGTACCAAAAGGATGACATACACATCACCAAAAGGGTGATAGAGCGACACACGCACACAATCCTGAAACCAAAAGAATGATAGAGGACACTCGCACAATCTGGCACCAAATGGATGACAGACCCATCACCAAAAGAATGATAGAGCGACACACACACACACAATCTCGACACCAAAAGGATGCAGGGTTATCACCAAAAAGATGATAGAGAGCACACGCACAATCTGGCACCAAAAGGATGACATACCTATCACCAAAAGGATGATAGAGTGACACACGCACACAATCCTGACAACAAAAGGATGTAGGTTCTATCACCAAAAGGATGATAGAGAACACTCGCACAATCTGGCACCAAAAGGATGATAGCGCGACACACCCACACAATCCCGACACCAAAAGGATGTAGGGTCTATCACCAAATGATGATAGAGATCACTCGCCCCAATTTGGCACCAAAAGAATGACAGACCTATAACCTCAAGGATGATAAAGCGACAGGAGCACACAATCCTGACATCAAAAGGATGTAGGGTATATCACCAAAAGGATGATAGAGAACACTCGCACAATCTGGCACCAAAAAGATGATAGACATATCACCAAAAGGATGATTGAGTGACACACGCACACCATCCCGACACCAAAAGGATGTAGTGTCTATCACCAAAAGGATGATAGAGAACACTCGCAAAATTTAGCACCAAAAGGATGATAGAGTGACACACGCACATAATCCTGACACTAAAAGGATTTAGGGTCTATCACCAAAAGGATGATAGAGAACACTCGCACAATCAGGAACCAAAGGGATGATAGAGCGACACACCCACACAATCCCGACACCAAAAGGATGTAGGGTCTATCACCAAAATGATGATAGAAACCACTTGCACAATTTGGCACGAAAAGGATGATACAGCGACACGCGCACACAATCCTGACATCAAAAGGATGTAGGGTATATCACTAAAAGGATGATAGAGAACATCGCACAATCTAGAACCAAAAAGATGACAGACCTATCACCAAAAGGATGATTGAGTGACACACGCACACAATCCCGACTCCAAAAGGATGTAGGGTCTATCACCAAAAGGAAGATGGAGAACACTCGCACAATCTGGCCCCGAAAGGATGACAGACCCATCACCAAAAAAAATTATAAAGCGACACACGCACACAATCCTGACACCAAAAGGATGTAGGGTCTATCACACAAAAAAATGATAGAGAACACTCGCACAATCTGGCACCAAAAAGATGACAAACCTATCACCAAAAGGATGATTGAGTGACACGCACACAAACCCGACACCAACAAGATGTAGGGTCTATCACTGAAAGGATGATAGAGAACACTCGCACAATTTGGCACCAAAAGCATGACATACACATCACCAAAAGGGTGATAGAGCGACACACGCACACAATCCCGACACCAAAAGGATGTAGGTTCTATCACCAAAAGGATGATAGAGAACACTCGCCCCAATTTGGCACCAAATGGATGACAAACCTATCACCAAAAGGATGATTGAGTGACACACGCACAAAATCCCGACACCAAAAGGATGTAGGGTCTATCACCAAAAGGATGAGAGAGAACATTCGCAAAATTTGGCACCAAAAGGATAACCGACCCATCACCAAAAGGATGATAGAGCGACACGCGCACACCATCCCGACGCCAAAAGGATGTAGTGTCTATCACCAAAAGGATGATAGAGAACACTCGCACAATCTAGTACCAAAAGGATGATATACACATCACCAAAAGGGTGATAGAGCGACACACGCACACTATCCTGACACCAAAAGAATGATAGAGAACACTCACACAATATGACATAAAAAGGATGACATACCAATCATCAAAAGGTTAATATAGCGACACACACACACACAATCCCGACACCAAAAGGACGCAGCGCCTATCACCAAAAAAATGATAGAGAACACTCGCACAATTTGGCACCAAATGGATGACAGACCCATCACCAAAAGAATGATAGAGCGACACACACACACACAATCTCGACACCCAAAGGATGAAGGGTTATCACCAAAAAGATGATAGAGAGCACACGCACAATCTGGCACAAAAAGGATGACAGACCTATCACCAAAAGGATGTAGGGTCTATCACCAAAATGATGATAGAAACCACTCGCACGAAAAGGATGATACAACGACACGCGCACACAATCCTGACATCAAAAGGATGTAGGGTATATCACCAAAAGGATGATAGAGAACATCGCACAATCTGGAACCAAAAAGATGACAGACCTATCATCAAAAGAATGATTGAGTGACACACGCACACAATCCCGACACCAAAAGGATGTAGGGTCTATCACCAAAAGGATGATGGAAAACACTCGCACAATCTGGCCCCGAAAGGATGACAGACCCATCACCAAAACAATTATAAAGCGACACACGCACACAATCCCGACACCAAAAAGATGTAGGGTCTATCACCAAAAGGATGATAGAGAACATTCGCAAAATCTGGCACCAAAAGGATGACAGACCCATCACCAAAAGGATGATAGAGCGACACGCGCACACCATCCCGACACCAAAAGGATGTAGTGTCTATCACCAAAAGGATGATAGAGAACAGTCGCACAATTTAGCACCAAAAGGATGATAGAGTGACACACGCACACAATCCTGACACTAAAAGGATGTAGGGTCTATCACCAAAAGGATGATAGAGAACACTCGCACAATCACGCACCAAAAGGATGATAGAGCGACACACCTACACAATCCCGACACCAAAAGGATGTAGGGTCTATCACCAAAATGATGATAGAAAGCACTCGTACAATTTGGCACGAAAAGGATGACAGACCAATCACCTAAAGGATTATAGAGCGACACGCGCACACAATCCTGACATCAAAAGGATGTAGGGTATATCACCAAAAGGATGATAACACAATCGGGAACCAAAAAGATGACAGACCTATCACCAAAAGGATGATTGAGTGACGCACGCACACAATTCCGACACCAAAAGCATGTAGGGTCTATCACCAAAAGGATGATGGAGAACACTCGCACAATCTGGCCCCGAAAGGATGACAAACCCATCACCAAAACATTTATAAAGTGACACACGCACACAATCCCGACACCAAAAGGATGTAGGGTCTATCACCAAAAGGATGATATAGAACACTCGCACAATCTGGCACCAAAAGGATGACATACACATCACGAAAAGGGTGATAGAGCGACACACACACACACAATCCCGACACCAAAAGGATGTAGGGTCTATCACCAAAATGATGATAGAGAACACTCGCCCCAATTTGGCACCAAAAGGATGACAAACCTATCACCTCAAGGATGATAAAGCGACAGGCGCACACAATCCTGACATCAAAAGGGTGTATGGTATATCACCAAAAGGATGATAGAGAACACTCACACAATCTTGCACCAAAAAGATGACAGACCTATCATCAAAAGGATGATTGAGTGACACACGCACACAATCCCGACACCAAAAGGATGTAGGGTCTATCACCAAAAGGATGATAGAAAACATTTGCAAAATTTGGCACCAAAAGGATAACCGACCCATCACCAAAAGGATGATAGAGCGACACGCGCACACAATCCCGACAACAAAAGGATGTAGTGCCTATCACCAAAAGGATGATAGAGAATACTCGCACAATTTAGCACCAAAAGGATGATAGAGTGACACACGCAAACAATCCTGACACCAAAAGGATGTAGGGTCTATCACCAAAAGGATGATAGAAAACACTCGCACAATCAGGCACCAAAAGGCTGATAGAGCGACACACCCACACAATCCCAAAACCAAAAGGATGTAGGGTCTATCACCAAAATGATGATAGAGAACACTCGCACAAATTGGCACGACAAGGATGACAGACCAATCACCTAAAGGATGACAGAGCAACACGCACACACAATCCTGACATCAAAAGAATGTAGGGTATATCACCAAAAGGATGATAGAGACCATCGCACAATCTGCAACCAAAAAGATGACAAACCTATCACCAAAAGGATGATTGAGTGACACATGCATACAATCCTGACACCAAAAGGATGTCGGGTCTATCACCAAAAGGATGATGGAGAATACTCGCACAATTTAGCACCAAAAGGATGATAGAGTGACACACGCACACAATCCTGACACAATCCCGACAGCAAAAGGATGTAGGGTCTATCACCAAAAGGATGATAGAGAACACTCGCACAATCTGACACCAAAAAGATGACAAACCTATCACCAAAAGGATGATTGAGTGACACATGCACACAATCCCGACACCAAAAAGATGTAGGGTCTATCACTGAATGGATGATAGAGAACACTTGCACAAAATCCCGACACCAAAAGGATGTAGGGTGTATCACCAAAATGATGATAGAGAACACTCGCCCCAATTTGGCACCAAAAGGATGACAGACCTATCACCTCAAGGATGATAAAGCGACAGGCGCACACAATCCTGACATCAAAAGGATGTAAGGTATATCACAAAAAGGATAATAGAGAACACTCGCACAATCTGGCACCAAAAAGATGATAGACCTATCACCAAAAGGATGATTAATTGACACACGCACACAATCCCGACACCAAAAGGATGTAGGGTCTATCACCAAAAGGATGATACAGAACATTCGCAAAATCTGGCACCAAAAGGATGACAGACCCATCACCAAAAGGATGACAGAGCGACACACGCACACCATCCCGACACCAAAAGGATGTAGTGTCTATCACCAAAAGGATGATAGAGAACATTCGCACAATTTAGCACCAAAAGGATGATAGAGCGACACACGCACACAATCCTGACATCAAAAGGATGTAGGGTATATCACCAAAAGGATGACAGAAAACACTCACACAATCTGGAACCAAAAAGATGACAGATCTATCACCAAATGAAGGATTGAGTGACACACGCACACAATGCCGACACCAAAAGGATGTAGGGTCTATCACCAAAAGGATGATAGAGAACACTCGCACAATCTGGCACCTAAAGGATGACACACCCATCACCAAAAGGATGATAGAGCGACACACGTACACAATCTCGACACCAAAAGGATGTCGGGTCTATCACCAAAAGGATGATAGAGAACACTCGCACAATCTGGCACAAAAAAGATGACAAACTTATAACCAAAAGGATGATTGAGTGACACACGCACACAATCCCGACACCGAAAGGACGCATGGCCTATCACCAAAAAAATGGTAGAGAACACTCGCACAATCTGGCACCAAAAGGATGACAGACCCATCACCCAAAGAATGATAGAGCGACACACACACACAATCTCGACACCAAAAGGATGCAGGGCTATCACCAAAAAGATGATAGGGAACACACGCATAATCTGGCACCAAAAGGATCACAGACCTATCACCAAAAGGATGATAGAGTGACACACGCACACAATATCGACACCAAAAGGATGTAGGGTCTTTCACCTAATGGATGATAGAGAACACTAGCACAATCTGGCACGTAAAGGATCACAGACCTAGCACCAAAAGGATGATAGAGTGAGACACGCACACAATCCTGACACCAAAAGGATGTAGGGTCTATCACCAAAAGGATGATAGAGCACACTCGCAAAATCTGGAACCAAAAGGATGATAGAGCGACACACGCACACAATCCCTACACCAAAAGGATGTAGAGTCTATCACCAAAAGGATGATAGAGAACACTCGCATAATTTAGCACCAAAAGTATGATAGAGTGACACACGCACACAATCATGACACCAAAAGGATGTAGGGTCTAGCACCAAAAGGATGATAGAGAACACTCACACAGCCAGGCACCAAAAGGATGATAGAGCGACACACCCACACAATCCCGACACCAAAAGGATGTAGGGTCTATCACCAAAATGATGATAGAGAACACTCGCACAATTTGGAACGAAAAGGTTGACAGACCAATCACCCAAAGGATGATAGAGCGGCACGCGCACACAATCCTGACATCAAAAGGATGTAGGGTATATCACCAAAAGGATGATAGAGAACATCGCACAATCTGCAACCAAAAAGATGACAGACCTATCACCAAAAGTATGATTGAGTTACACACGCACACAATCCCGACACCAAAAGGATGTAGGGTCTATCAGCAAAAGGATGATGGAGAACACTGGCACAATCTGGCACCAAAAGGATGACAAGCCGATCACCAAAAGGATGATAGAGCGACACACGCACACAATCCCGACAACAAAAGGATGTAGGGTCTATCACCAAAAGGATGATAGAGAACACTCGCACAATCTGGCACCAAAAAGATGACAAACCCATCACCAAAAGGATGATTGAATGAAACACGCACACAATCCCGACACCAAAAAGATGTAGGGTATATCACTGAAAGGATGATAGAGAACACTCTCACAATCTGGCACCAAAAGGATGACATACACATCACTAAAAGGGTGATAGAGCGACACACGCACACAATCCTGACACCAAAACGATGATAGAGAACACTCACACAATCTGAAATCAAAAGGATGACATACCCCGACATCAAAAGGTTAATATAGCGACACACACACACAACCCCGACACCAAAAGGACGCAGGGCCTATCACCAAAAGAATGATAGAGAACACTCGCACAATCTGGTACCAAATGGATGACAGACCCATCACCAAAAGAATGATAGAGCGACACACACACACACACACAATCTCGACACCGAAAAGATGCAGGCCTATCACCAAAAGGATGATAGGGAGCACTCGCACAATCTAGCCCCAAAATGATGACACAGATATCACCAAAAGGATGATAGAGTGACACACACACACACACAATCTCGACACAAAAAGGATGTAGGGTCTATCACCAAATGGATGATAGAGAACACTAGCATAATCTGGCACAAAAAGGATGACTGACCTAGCACCAAAAGGATGATAGAGTGACACACGCACACAATCCTGACACCAAAAGGATGTAGGTTCTATCACCAAAAGGATGATAGAGAACACTTGCACAATCAGGCACCAAAAGGATGATAGAGTGACACACCCATACAATCGCGAAACCAAAAGGATGTAAGGTCTATCACCAAAATGATGATAGAGAACACTCGCACAATTTGGTACGAAAAGGATGACACACCAATCACCTAAAGGATGATAGAGCGGAACGCGCACAATCCTGACATAAAAAGGATGTAGGGTATATCACCAAAAGGATGATAGAGAACATCGCACAATCTGCAACCAAAAAGATGACAAACTTATCACCAAAAGGATGATTGAGTGACACACGCACACAATTCCGACACCAAAAGGATGTAGGGTCTATCACCAAAAGGATGATGGAGAACACTCGCACAATCTAGCCCCGAAAGGATGACAGACCCATCACCAAAAGGATTATAGAGCGACACGCGCACACAATCCCGACACCAAAAGGATGTAGGGTCTATCACCAAAAGGATGATAGAGAACACTCGCACAATCTGACACCAAAAAGATGACAAACCTATCACCAAAAGGATGATTGAGTGACACACGCACACAATCCCGACACCAAAAAGATGTAGGGTCTATCACTGAAAGGATGATGGAGAACACTAGCACAATCTGGCACCATAAGGATGACATACACATCACCAAAAGGGTGATAGAGCGACACACGCACACAATCCCGACACCAAAAGGATGTAGGGTCTATCACTAAAATGATGATAGAGAACACTCGCCCAAATTTGGCACCAAAAGGATGACAGACTTATCACCTCAAGGATGATAAAGCGACAGGCGCACACAATCCTGACATCAAAAGGATGTAGGGTATATCACCAAAAGGATGATAGAGAACACTCTAACAATCTGGCACCAAAAAGATGACAGACCTATCACCAAAAGGCTGATTGAGTGACACACGCACACAATCCCGACACCAAAAGGATGTAGGGTCTATCAGCAAAAGGATGATAGAGAACATTCGCAAAATCTGGCACCAAAAGGATGACAGACTCATCACAAAAAGGATGATAGAGCGACACGTGCACACCATCCCGACACCAAAAGGATGTAGTGTCTATCAGCAAAAGGATGATAGAGAACACTAGCACAATTTAGCACCAAAAGGATGATAGAGTGACACACGCACACAATCCTGACACCAAAAGGATATAGGTTCTATCACCAAAAGGATGATAGAGAACAATCGCACAATCAGGCACCAAAAGGATGATAGAGCGACACACCGACACAATCTCGACACCAAAAGGATGTAGGATCTATTACCAAAATAATGATAGAGAACACTCGCACAATTTGGCACGAAAAGGATGACAGACCAATCACCTAAAGGATGATAGAACGACACGCACACACAATCCTGACATCAAAAGGATGTAGGCTATATCACCAAAAGGATGATACAGAACATCGCACAATCTGGAACGAAAAAGATGACAGACCTATCACTTAAAGGATGATTGAGTGACACACGCACACAATCGCGACACCAAAAGAATGTAGGGTCTATCACCAAAAGGATGATGGAGAACACTCGCACAATCTAGCCCCGAAAGGATGACAGACCCATCACCAAAAGGATGATAGAACAACACACGCACACAATCCTGACACCAAAAGGATGTAGGGTGTATCACCAAAAGGATGATAGAGAACACTCGCACATTCTGGCACCAAAAAGATGACAAACCTATCACCAAAAGGATGATTGAGTGACACACGCACACAATCCCGACACCAAAAGGATGTAGAGTCTATCACCAAAAGGATGATAGAGAACATTCGCAAAATCTGGCACCAAAAGGATGAAAGACCCATCACCAAAAGGATGATAGAGCAACACGCGCACACCATCCCGACACCAAAAGGATGTAGTGTCTATCACCGAAAGGATGATAGAGAACACTCGCACAATTTAGGACCAAAAGGACGATAGAGTGACACACGCACACAATCCTGACACCAAAAAGATGTAGGGTCTATCACCAAAATGATGATAGTGAACACTCGCACAATCAGGCACCAAAAGGATGATAGAGCGACACACCCACACAATCCCGACACCAAAAGGATGTAGGGTCTATCACCAAAATGATGATAGAGAACACTCGCCCCAATTTGGCACCAAAAGGATGACAGACCTATCACGTCAATGATGATAA
The DNA here is from genome assembly GCA_963859935.3 of Lathyrus sativus. NCBI lineage: Eukaryota > Viridiplantae > Streptophyta > Magnoliopsida > Fabales > Fabaceae > Lathyrus > Lathyrus sativus. The sequence continues at coordinate 202,176,286 of OZ012739.1, read as the reverse complement.
AGCGACAGGCGCACACAATCCTGACATCAAAAAGATGTAGGGTATATCACCAGAAGGATGATAGAGAATACTCGCACAATCTGGCACCAACAAAATGACAGACCTATCATCAAAAGGATGATTGAGTGACACACACACACAATCCCGACACCAAAAGGATGTAGGGTCTATCACCAAAAGGATGATAGAGAATATTCGTAAAATCTTGCACCAAAAGGATGACAGACCCATCACCAAAAGGATGATAGAGCAACACGCGCACACCATCCCGACACCAAACGGATGTAGTGTCTATCACCCAAAGGATGATAGAGAACACTCGCACAATTTGGCACCAAAAGGATGACAAACCCATCACCAAAAGGATGATAGAGCGACACGCGCACACTATCCCGACACCAAAAGGATGTAGGGTCTATCACCAAAAGGATGATAGAGAACACTCGCACAATTTGGCACCAAAAGGATGACAGACCTATCACCCAAAGGATGATAGAACGATACGCGCACAAATCCCGACAACAAAAGGATGCATACCTATTACCAAAAAGATGAAAGACAACACTCGCACAATCTTGCACCAAAAGGATGACAGACCTATCACCAAAAGGATGATAGAGTGACACACGCACACAATCTCGACACCAAAAGGATGTTGGGTCTATCACCAAAAGGATGATAGGGAACACTCGCACAATCTGGCACCAAAAGGATGACAGACCCATCACCAAAAGGATGATTGAGCGACACACGCACACAATCCCGACACCAAAAGGATGTAGGGTATATCACCAAAAGGATGATAGAGAACACTCGCACAATCTGGCATGAAAAAGATTACAGACCTATAACCAAAAGGATGATTGAGTGACACACGCACACAATCCCGACACCAAAAGGATGTACGGTCAATCACCAAAAGAATGATAGAGAACACTCGCACAATTTAGCACCAAAAGAATGACAGACCCATCACCAAAAGGATGATAGAGCGACACACACACACACAATCCTGACAACAAAAGGATGTAGAGTCTTTCACCAAAAGGATGATAGAGAACACTCGCACGTTTTGGAACCAAAAGGATGACAGACCCATCACCAAAAGAATGATAGAGCAACACACGCACTCAATCCCGTCACCAAAAGGATGCAGACCTATCATCAAAAAGATGATCAAGAACGCTCGCACAATCTGGCACCAAAAGGATGACAAACCTATTACCAAAAGGATGATAGAGTGACACACGCACACAATCCCGACACCAAAAAGATGTAGGGTCTATCACCATAAGGATGTAGGGTGTATTACCAAAACGATGATAGGGAACACTCGGAAAATATGGCACAAAAAGGATGATAGAGCGACACACGCACACAATCCCGACACCAATAGGATGATAGAGAACACTCACACAATCTGGCATCAAAAGGATGACCTAGCAATCATTAAAGGGTTAATATAGCGACACACACACACAATCCCGGCACCAAAAGGATGCAGGGCTTATCAACAAAAGAATGATAGAGAACACTCGCATAATCTGGCACCAAAAGGATGACAGACCTATCACCTAAAGGATCATAGAGCGACACGCGCTCATAATCCCGACACCAAAAGGATGCAGGCCTATCACCAAAAAGATGATAGAGAACACTCGCACAATTTCGCACAAAGAGGATGACAGACCTATCACCAAAAGGATGATAAAGTGAAACACGCACACAATCCCCACACTAAAAGGATGTAAGGTCTATTACGAAAAGGATGATAGAGAACACTCGCACAATCTAGCACGAAAAGGATGACAGACCCGTCACCGAAAGGATGAATGAGCGACACACGCACACAATCCCTACACCAAAATGATGTAGGATCTATCACCAAAAGGATGATAGAGAACACTCGCACAATCTGGCACCAAAAAGATGATAGAGCGACACACGCACACAATCCCGACACCAAAAGGATGTAGGGTCTATCACCAAAAGGATGATAGAGAACACTCGAACAATTTGGCACCAAAAGGATGGCAGACCTATAACCTAAAGGATGATAGAGCGACAGGCGCACACAATCCTGACATCAAAAGGATGTAGGGTATATCACCAAAAGGATGATAGAGAACACTCGCACAATCTGGCACCAAAAAGATGACAGACTTATCACCAAAACGATGATTGAGTGACACACACAGACAATCCCGACACCAAAAGGATGTACGGTCTATCACCAAAAGAGTGATAGAGAACACTCGCACAATCCAGCACCAAAAGGATGACAGACCCATCACGAAAAGGATGATAGAGTGACAAACACACAATCCCGACACCAAAAGGATGTACGGTCTATCACCAAAAGGATGATAGAGAACATGCGCACAATCTTGCACCACAAGGATGACATACCCATCATCAAAAGGTTGATAGAGTGACACACACAAAATCCCGACACCAAAAGGATGTAGGGTCTATCACCAAAAGAATGATAGAGAACACTCGCACAATCTGGCTCGAAAAGGATGACAGACCCATCACCAAAAGGATGATAGAGCGACACACGCACACAATCCCGACACCAAAAGGATGTAGGATCTATCACCAAAAGGATGATAGAGAACACTCGCACAATCTGGCACCAAAAGGATGATAGAGCGACACACGCATACAATCCCGACACCAAAAGGATGTAGGGTCTATCACCAAAAGGATGATAGAGAACACTCGCACAATTTGGCACCAAAAGGATGACAGACCTATCAGCTAAAGGATGATAGAGCGACACGCGCATAGAATCCTGACAACAAAAGGATGCATACCTATTACCAAAAAGATGATAGACAACACTCGCACAATCTGGCACCAAAAGGATGACAGACCCATCACCAAAAGGATGATTGAGCGACACACGCACACAATCCCGACACCAAAAGGATGTAGGGTATATCACCAAAAGGATGATAGAGAACACTCGCACAATCTGGCACCAAAAGAATGACAGACCCATCATCAAAAGGATGATAGAGCGACACACACACACACAATCCTGACAACAAAAGGATGTAGAGTCTTTCACCACAAGGATGATAGCGAACACTCGCACGTTTTGGCACCAAAAGGATGACAGACCCATCACCAAAAGAATGATAGAGCAACACACGCACCCAATCCCGTCACCAAAAGGATGCAGGCCTATCACCAAAAATATGGTCGAGAACACTCGCACAATCTGGCACCAAAAGAATGACACACCTATCACCAAAAGGATGATAGAGTTACACACGCACACAATCCTGACACCAAAAGGATGTAGGGTCTATCACCAAAAGGATGTAGGGTGTATCACCAAAAGGATGATAGAGAACACTCGCAAAATATGGCACCAAAAGGATGATAGAGCGACACACACACAATCCCGACACCAATAGGATGATAGAGAACACTCACACAATCTGGCATCAAAACGATGACCTACCAATCATTAAAAGGTTAATATAGCGACACACGCACAATCCCGACACCAAAAGGATGTAGGGCCTATCACCAAAAGAATGATAGAGAACACTCGCATAATCTGGCACCAAAAGGATGACAGACCTATCACCTAAAGGATCATAGAGCGACACGCGCTCATAATCCCGACACCAAAAGGATGCAGGCCTATCACCAAAAAGATGATAGAGAACACTCGCACAATTTGGCACAAAGAGGATGACCGACCTATCACCAAAAGGATGATAGAGTGAAACGCGCAAACAATCCCTACACCAAAAGGATGTAAGGTCTATTACGAAAAGGATGATAGAGAACACTCGCACAATCTGGCACGAAAAGGATGACAGACCCAACACCAAAAGGATGATAGAGCGACACACCCACACAATCCCGACACCAAAAGGATGTAGGATCTATCACCAAAAGGATGATAGAGAACACTCGCACAATATGGCACCAAAAGGATGATAGAGCGACACCCGCACACAATCCCGACACCAAAAGGATGTAGGGTCTATCACCAAAAGGATGATAGAGAACATTCGCACAATTTGGCACCAAAAGGATGGGAGACCTATAACCTAAAGGATGATAGAGCGACAGGCGCACACAATCATGACATCAAAAGGATGTAGGGTATATCACCAAAAGGATGATAGAGAACACTCGCACAATCTGGCACCAAAAAGATGACAGACTTATCACCAAAAGGATGATTGAGTGACACACGCACACAATCCCGACACCAAAAGGATGTACGGTCTATCACCAAAAGAATGATAGAGAACACTCGCACAATCTAGCACCAAAAGGATGACAGACCCATCACCAAAAGGATGATAGAGCGACACACACACACAATCCCGACACCAAAAGGATGTAGGGTCTATCACCATAAGGATGTAGGGTGTATTACCAAAACGATGATAGGGAACACTCGGAAAATATGGCACAAAAAGGATGATAGAGCGACACACGCACACAATCCCGACACCAATAGGATGATAGAGAACACTCACACAATCTGGCATCAAAAGGATGACCTAGCAATCATTAAAGGGTTAATATAGCGACACACACACACAATCCCGGCACCAAAAGGATGCAGGGCTTATCAACAAAAGAATGATAGAGAACACTCGCATAATCTGGCACCAAAAGGATGACAGACCTATCACCTAAAGGATCATAGAGCGACACGCGCTCATAATCCCGACACCAAAAGGATGCAGGCCTATCACCAAAAAGATGATAGAGAACACTCGCACAATTTCGCACAAAGAGGATGACAGACCTATCACCAAAAGGATGATAAAGTGAAACACGCACACAATCCCCACACTAAAAGGATGTAAGGTCTATTACGAAAAGGATGATAGAGAACACTCGCACAATCTAGCACGAAAAGGATGACAGACCCGTCACCGAAAGGATGAATGAGCGACACACGCACACAATCCCTACACCAAAATGATGTAGGATCTATCACCAAAAGGATGATAGAGAACACTCGCACAATCTGGCACCAAAAAGATGATAGAGCGACACACGCACACAATCCCGACACCAAAAGGATGTAGGGTCTATCACCAAAAGGATGATAGAGAACACTCGAACAATTTGGCACCAAAAGGATGGCAGACCTATAACCTAAAGGATGATAGAGCGACAGGCGCACACAATCCTGACATCAAAAGGATGTAGGGTATATCACCAAAAGGATGATAGAGAACACTCGCACAATCTGGCACCAAAAAGATGACAGACTTATCACCAAAACGATGATTGAGTGACACACACAGACAATCCCGACACCAAAAGGATGTACGGTCTATCACCAAAAGAGTGATAGAGAACACTCGCACAATCCAGCACCAAAAGGATGACAGACCCATCACGAAAAGGATGATAGAGTGACAAACACACAATCCCGACACCAAAAGGATGTACGGTCTATCACCAAAAGGATGATAGAGAACATGCGCACAATCTTGCACCACAAGGATGACATACCCATCATCAAAAGGTTGATAGAGTGACACACACAAAATCCCGACACCAAAAGGATGTAGGGTCTATCACCAAAAGAATGATAGAGAACACTCGCACAATCTGGCTCGAAAAGGATGACAGACCCATCACCAAAAGGATGATAGAGCGACACACGCACACAATCCCGACACCAAAAGGATGTAGGATCTATCACCAAAAGGATGATAGAGAACACTCGCACAATCTGGCACCAAAAGGATGATAGAGCGACACACGCATACAATCCCGACACCAAAAGGATGTAGGGTCTATCACCAAAAGGATGATAGAGAACACTCGCACAATTTGGCACCAAAAGGATGACAGACCTATCAGCTAAAGGATGATAGAGCGACACGCGCATAGAATCCTGACAACAAAAGGATGCATACCTATTACCAAAAAGATGATAGACAACACTCGCACAATCTGGCACCAAAAGGATGACAGACCCATCACCAAAAGGATGATTGAGCGACACACGCACACAATCCCGACACCAAAAGGATGTAGGGTATATCACCAAAAGGATGATAGAGAACACTCGCACAATCTGGCACCAAAAGAATGACAGACCCATCATCAAAAGGATGATAGAGCGACACACACACACACAATCCTGACAACAAAAGGATGTAGAGTCTTTCACCACAAGGATGATAGCGAACACTCGCTCGTTTTGGCACCAAAAGGATGACAGACCCATCACCAAAAGAATGATAGAGCAACACACGCACCCAATCCCGTCACCAAAAGGATGCAGGCCTATCACCAAAAATATGGTCGAGAACACTCGCACAATCTGGCACCAAAAGAATGACACACCTATCACCAAAAGGATGATAGAGTTACACACGCACACAATCCTGACACCAAAAGGATGTAGGGTCTATCACCAAAAGGATGTAGGGTGTATCACCAAAAGGATGATAGAGAACACTCGCAAAATATGGCACCAAAAGGATGATAGAGCGACACACACACAATCCCGACACCAATAGGATGATAGAGAACACTCACACAATCTGGCATCAAAACGATGACCTACCAATCATTAAAAGGTTAATATAGCGACACACGCACAATCCCGACACCAAAAGGATGTAGGGCCTATCACCAAAAGAATGATAGAGAACACTCGCATAATCTGGCACCAAAAGGATGACAGACCTATCACCTAAAGGATCATAGAGCGACACGCGCTCATAATCCCGACACCAAAAGGATGCAGGCCTATCACCAAAAAGATGATAGAGAACACTCGCACAATTTGGCACAAAGAGGATGACCGACCTATCACCAAAAGGATGATAGAGTGAAACGCGCAAACAATCCCCACACCAAAAGGATGTAAGGTCTATTACGAAAAGGATGATAGAGAACACTCGCACAATCTGGCACGAAAAGGATGACAGACCCAACACCAAAAGGATGATAGAGCGACACACCCACACAATCCCGACACCAAAAGGATGTAGGATCTATCACCAAAAGGATGATAGAGAACACTCGCACAATATGGCACCAAAAGGATGATAGAGCGACACCCGCACACAATCCCGACACCAAAAGGATGTAGGGTCTATCACCAAAAGGATGATAGAGAACATTCGCACAATTTGGCACCAAAAGGATGGGAGACCTATAACCTAAAGGATGATAGAGCGACAGGCGCACACAATCATGACATCAAAAGGATGTAGGGTATATCACCAAAAGGATGATAGAGAACACTCGCACAATCTGGCACCAAAAAGATGACAGACTTATCACCAAAAGGATGATTGAGTGACACACGCACACAATCCCGACACCAAAAGGATGTACGGTCTATCACCAAAAGAATGATAGAGAACACTCGCACAATCTAGCACCAAAAGGATGACAGACCCATCACCAAAAGGATGATAGAGCGACACACACACACAATCCCGACACCAAAAGGATGTAGGGTCTATCACCAAAAGGATGATAGAGAACACTCGCACAATCTTGCACCACAAGGATGACATACCCATCATCAAAAGGTTGATAGAGTGACACACACACAATCCCGACACTAAAAGGATGTAGGGTCTATCACCAAATGGATGATAGAGAACACTCGCACAATGTGGCACGAAAAGGATGACAGACCCGTCACCAAAAGGATGATAGAGCGACACACGCACACAATCCTGAAACCAAAAGGATGTAGGATCTATCACCAAAAGGATGATAGAGAACACTCGCACAATCTGGAACCAAAAGGATGATAGAGCGACACACGCTTACAATCCCGACACCGAAAGGATGTAGGTTCTATCACCAAAAGGATGATAGAGAACACCCGCACAATTTGGCACCAAAAGGATGGCAGACCTATCACCTAAAGGATGATAGATCGACACGTGCACAGAATCCTGACAACAAAAGGATGCATACCTATTACCAAAAAGATGATGGACAACACTCGCACAATCTTGCACAAAGAGGATGACAGACCTATCAGCAAAAGGATGATAGAGTGACACACGCACACAATCTCGACACCAAAAGGATGTAGGGTCTATCACCAAAAGGATGATAGGGAACACTCGCACAATCTGGCACCAAAAGGATGGCAGACCCATCACATAAAGGATGATTGAGCGACACACGCACACAATCCCGACACCAAAAGGATGTAGGGTATATCACCAAAAGGATGATAGAGAACACTCGCACAATCTAGCACGAAAAAGATTACAGCCCTAAAACCAAAAGAATGAGTGAGTGACACACGCACACAATCCCGACACCAAAAGGATGTACGATCTATCACCAAAAGAATGATAGAGAACACTCGCACAATTTGGCACCAAAAGAATGACAGACCCATCATCAAAAGGATGATAGAGCGACACACACACACACACACAATCCTGAAAACAAAAGGATGTAAAGTCTTTCACCACAAGGATGATAGCGAACACTCACACGTTTTGGCACCAAAAGGATGACAGACCCATCACCAAAAGAATGATAGAGCAACACACGCACTCAATCCCGTCACCAAAAGGATGCAGGCCTATCACCAAAAAGATGGTCGAGAACGCTCGCACAATCTGGCAACAAAAGGATGACAAACCTATCACCAAAAGGATGATAGAGTGACACACACACACAATCCCGACACCAAAAGGATGTAGGGTCTATCACCAAAAGGATGTAGGGTGTATCACCAAAAGGATGATAGAGAACACTCGCAAAATATGGCACCAAAAGGATGATAGAGCGACACACACACAATCCCGACACCAATAGGATGATAGAGAACACTCACACAATCTGGCATCCAAAGGATGACCTACCAATCATTAAAAGGTTAATATAGCGACACACACACAATCCCGACACCAAAAGGATGCAGGGCCTATCACCAAAAGAATGATAGAGAACACTCGCATAATCTGGCACCAAAAGGATGACAGACCTATCACCTAAAGGATCATAGAGCGACACGCGCTCATAATCCCGACACCAAAAGGATTCAGGCCTATCACCAAAAAGATGATAGAGAACACTCGCACAATTCGGCACAAAGAGGATGACAGGCCTATCACCAAAAGGATGATAGAGTGAAACACGCACACAATCCGCACACCAAAAGGATGTAAGGTCTATTACGAAAAGGATGATAGAGAACACTCGCACAATCTGGCACGAAAAGGATGACAGACCAATCACCAAAAGGATGATAGAGCGACACAGCCACACAATCCCGACACCAAAAGGATGTTGGATCTATCACCAAAAGGATGATAGAGAACACTCGCACAATCTAGCACCAAAAGGATGATAGAGCGACACACGCACACAATCCCGACACCAAAAGGATGTACGGTCTATCACCAAAAGAATGATAGAGAACACTCGCACAATCTAGCACCAAAAGGATGACAGACCCATCACCAAAAGGATGATAGAGCGACACACACACACAATCCTGACACCAAAAGGATGTAGGGTCTATCACCAAAAGGATGATAGGGAACACTCGCACAATCTTGCACCACAAGGATGACATACCCATCATCAAAAGGTTGATAGAGTGACACACACACAATCCCGACACTAAAAGGATGTAGGGTCTATCACCAAATGGATGATAGAGAACACTCGCACAATGTGGCACGAAAACGATGACAGACCCGTCACCAAAAGGATGATAGAGCGACACACGCACACAATCCTGAAACCAAAAGGATGTAGGATCTATCACCAAAAGGATGATAGAGAACACTCGCACAATCTGGAACCAAAAGGATGATAGAGCGACACACGCTTACAATCCCGACACCAAAAGGATGTAGGTTCTATCACCAAAAGGATGATAGAGAACACCCGCACAATTTGGCACCAAAAGGATGGCAGACCTATCACCTAAAGGATGATAGATCGACACGTGCACAGAATCCTGACAACAAAAGGATGCATACCTATTACCAAAAAGATGATAGACAACACTCGCACAATCTTGCACCAAGAGGATGACAGACCTATCAGTAAAAGGATGATTGAGTGACACACGCACACAATCTCGACACCAAAAGGATGTAGGGTCTATCACCAAAAGGATGATAGGGAACACTCGCACAATCTGGCACCAAAAGGATGGCAGACCCATCACATAAAGGATGATTGAGCGACACACGCACACAATCCCGACACCAAAAGGATGTAGGGTATATCACCAAAAGGATGATAGAGAACACTCGCACAATCTAGCACGAAAAAGATTACAGCCCTAAAACCAAAAGAATGATTGAGTGACACACGCACACAATCCCGACACCAAAAGGATGTACGGTCTATCACCAAAAGAATGATAGAGAACACTCGCACAATTTGGCACCAAAAGAATGACAGACCCATCATCAAAAGGATGATAGAGCGACACACACACACACACACAATCCTGAAAACAAAAGGATGTAAAGTCTTTCACCACAAGGATGATAGCGAACACTCACACGTTTTGGCACCAAAAGGATGACAGACCCATCACCAAAAGAATGATAGAGCAACACACGCACTCAATCCCGTCACCAAAAGGATGCAGGCCTATCACCAAAAAGATGGTCGAGAACGCTCGCACAATCTGGCACCAAAAGGATGACAAACCTATCACCAAAAGGATGATAGAGTGACACACGCACACAATCCCGACACCAAAAGGATGTAGGGTCTATCACCAAAAGGATGTAGGGTGTATCACCAAAAGGATGATAGAGAACACTCGCAAAATATGGCACCAAAAGGATGATAGAGCGACACACACACAATCCCGACACCAATAGGATGATAGAGAACACTCACACAATCTGGCATCCAAAGGATGACCTACCAATCATTAAAAGGTTAATATAGCGACACACACACAATCCCGACACCAAAAGGATGCAGGGCCTATCACCAAAAGAATGATAGAGAACACTCGCATAATCTGGCACCAAAAGGATGACAGACCTATCACCTAAAGGATCATAGAGCGACACGCGCTCATAATCCCGACACCAAAAGGATGCAGGCCTATCACCAAAAAGATGATAGAGAACACTCGCACAATTCGGCACAAAGAGGATGACAGGCCTATCACCAAAAGGATGATAGAGTGAAACACGCACACAATTCGCACACCAAAAGGATGTAAGGTCTATTACGAAAAGGATGATAGAGAACACTCGCACAATCTGCCACGAAAAGGATGACAGACCAATCACCAAAAGGATGATAGAGCGACACAGCCACACAATCCCGACACCAAAAGGATGTAGGATCTATCACCAAAAGGATGATAGAGAACACTCGCACAATCTAGCACCAAAAGGATGATAGAGCGACACACGCACACAATCCCGACACCAAAAGGATGTAGGGTCTATCACCAAAAGGATGATAGAGAACACTCGCACAATTTGGCACCAAAAGGATGGCAGACCTATAACCTAAAGGATGATAGAGCGACAGGCGCACACAATCATGACATCAAAAGGATGTAGGGTATATCACCAAAAGGATGATAGAGAACACTCGCACAATCTGGCACCAAAAAGATGACAGAGTTATCACCAAAAGGATGATTGAGTGACACAAGCACACAATCCCGACACCAAAAGGATGTATGGTCTATCACCAAAAGAATGATAGAGAACACTCGCACAATCTAGCACCAAAAGGATGACAGTCCCATCACCAAAAGGATGATAGAGCGACACACACACAATCCCGACACCAAAAGGACGTAGGGTCTATCACCAAAAGGATGATAGAGAACACTCGCACAATCTTGCACCACAAGGATGACATACCCATAATCAAAAGGTTGATAGAGTGACACAAACACAATCCCGACACCAAAAGGATGTAGGGTCTATCACCAAATGGATGATAGAGAACACTCGCACAATGTGGCACGAAAAGGATGACAGACCCGTCACCAAAAGGATGATAGAACGACACACGCAAACAATCCTAACACCAAAAGGATGTAGGATCTATCACCAAAAGGATGATAGAGAACACTCGCACAATCTGGAATCAAAAGGATGATAGAGCGACACACGCACACAATCCCGACACCAAAAGGATGTAGGGTCTATCACCAAAAGGATGATAGAGAACACTCACACAATTTGGCACCAAAAGGATGGCAGACCTATATCCTAAAGGATGATATAGCGACATGCGCACACAATCCTGACATCAAAAGGATGTTGGGTATATCACCAAAAGGATGATAGAGAACACTCGCACAATCTGGCACGAAAAAGATTACAGACCTAAAACCAAAAGGATGATTGAGTGACACACACACACAATCCCAACACCAAAAGGATGTACGGTCTATCACCAACAGAATGATACAGAACACTCGCACAATTTGGCACCAAAAGAATGACAGACCCATCACCAAAAGGATGATATAGCGACACACACACACACACAATCCTGACTACAAAAGGATGTAGAGTCTTTCACCACAAGGATGATAGAGAACACTCGCACGTTTTGGCACCAAAAGGATGACAGACCCATCACCAAAAGAATGATAGAGCAACACACGCACTCAATCCCGTCACCAAAAGGATGCAGGCCTATCACCAAGAACATGATCGAGAACGCTCGCACAATCTGGCACCAAAAGGATGACAAACCTATCACCAAAAGGATGATAGAGTGACACACGCACACAATACCGACACCAAAAGGATGTAGGGTCTATCACCAAAAGGATGTAGGGTGTATCACCAAAAGAATGATAGAGAACACTCGCAAAATATGGCACCAAAAGGATGATAGAGCGACACACACACAATCCCGACACCAATAGGATGATAGAGAACACTCACATAATCTGGCATCAAAAGGATGACCTACCAATCATTAAAAGGTTAATATGGCGACACACACACACAATCCCGACACTAAAAGGATGCAGGGCCTATCACCAAAAGAATGATAGAGAACACTCGCATAATCTGGCACCAAAAGGATGACAGACCTATCACCTAAAGGATCATAGAGCGACACGCGCTCATAATCCCGACACCAAAAGGATGCAGGCCTATCACCAAAAAGATGATAGAGAACACTCGCACAATTTGGCACAAAGAGGATGACAGACCTATCACCAAAAGGATGATATAGTGAAACACGCACACAATCCCCACACCAAAAGGATATACGGTCTATCACCAAAAGGAGGATAGAGAACACTCGCACAATCTGGCACCAAAAGGATGACAGACCCATCACCAAAAGGATGATAGAGTGACACGCACACACAATCCCGACACCAAAAGGATGTAGGGTCTATCACCAAAAGGATGATAGAGAACACTCGCACAATCTGGCACCAAAAGGATGATAGAGCGACACACGCACACAATCCCGACACCAAAAGGATGTAGGGTCTATCACCAAAACAATGATAGAGAACACTCGCACAATCTGGCACCAAAAGGATGTCATAGCCATCATCAAAAGGTAGATAGTGACACACGCACACAATCCCGATACCAAAAGGATGTAGGGTCTATCACCAAATGGATGATAGAGAACAATAGCACAATCTGACGCGAAAAGGATGACATACCTAGCACCAAAAGGATGATAGAGTGACACACGCACACAATCCTGTCACCAAAAGGTTGTAGGGTCTATAACCAAAAGGATGATAGAGAACACTCACACAATCTGGCACCAAAAGGATGATAGAGCGACACACCCACACAATCCTGACACCAAAAGGATGTAGGGTCTATCACCAAAATGATGATAGAGAACACTCGCACAATTTGGCACCAAAAGAATGACAGACCTATCACTTAAAGGATGATAGTGCGACACGCGTATAAAATGCTGACATCAAAAGGATGTAGGGTTTATCACCAAAAGGATGATAGAGAAAACTCGTACAATCTATCCCCAAAAAATGACAGACCTATCACCAAAAGGATGAATGAGTGACACACGCACTCAATCCCTACACCAAAAGGATGTAGGGTCTATCACCAAAAGGATGATAGAGAACACTCGCACAATCTGGCACCAAAAGGATGACTGACCGATCACCAAAAGGATGATAGAGTGCCACTCGCACACATTCCCGACACCAAAAGGATGTAAGGTCTATCACCAAAAGGATGATAAAAAACACTGGCACAATCTGGCACCAAAAGGATGACTGACCCATCACCAAAAGGATGATAGAGCGACACACACACACAATCCCAACACCAAAAGGATGTAGGGTCTATCACCAAAAGGATAATAGAGAACACTCGCACAATCTGGCACCCAAAAGATGACAGACCCTTCACCACAAGGATGATAGAGCGACACACACACACACATTCCCGACACCAAAAGGATGTAGGGTCTATCACCAAAAGGATGATAGAGAACACTCGCACAATTTGGCACCAAAAGAATGGCATACATATTACCTAAAGGATGATAGAGCATTAGGCACACACAATCCTGATATCAAAAGGATGTAGGGTATATCACCAAAAGGATGATAGAGAACACTCGCACAATCTGGCACCAAAAAGATGACAGACCTATCACCAAAAGGATGATTGAGTGACACACGCACACAATCCCGACACCAAAAGGATGTACGGTCTGTCACCAAAAGAATGATAGAGAATACTCGCACAATTTAGCACCAAAAGGATGATAGAGTGAGAGACGCACACAATCCTGACACTAAAAGGATGTAGGGTCTATCACCAAAAGGATGATAGAGAACACTCGCACAATCAGGCACCAAAAGGATGATAGAGTGACACACCTACACAATCCCGACACCAAAAGGATGTAGGGTCTATCACCAAAATGATGATAGAGACCACTCGCACAATTTGGCACGAAAAGGACGACATACCCATCATGAAAAGGTTGATAGAGTGACGCACGCACACAAAATCGACACCAAAAGGATGTAGGGTCTATCACCAAATGGATGATAGAGAACAATAGCACAATCTGGCATGAAAAAGATGACATACCTAGCACCAAAAGGATGATAGCGTGACACATGCACACAATCCTGTCACCAAAAGGATGTAGGGTCTATAACCAAAAGGATGATAGAGAACACTGTCACAATCTGGCATCAAAACGATGATAGAGTGACACACCCACACAATCCTGACACTAAAAGGATGTAGGGTCTATCACCAAAATGATGATAGAGAACCCTCGCACAATTTGGCACCAAAAGAATGACAGACCTATCACTTAAAGGATGATAGTGCAGCACGCGTATACAATGCTGACATCAAAAGGATGTAGGGTATATCACCAAAAGGATGATGGAGAACACTCGTACAATCTATCACCAAAAAATGACAGACCTATCACCAAAAGGATGAATGAGTGACACACGCACACAATCCCTACACCAAAAGGATGTAGGGTCTATCACCAAAAGGATAATAGAGAACACTTGCACAATATGGAACCAAAAGGATGACTGACCCATCACCAAAAGGATGATAGAGCGACACGCGCACAAAATCCTATCACCAAAAAGATTATAGAGAACGCTCGCACAATCTGGGACCAAAAGGATGACAGACCTTTCACCAAAAGGATTATAGACTGACACACGCACACAATCCCGACACCAAAAGGATGTAGGGTGTATCACCAAAAGGATGATAGAGAACACTCGCAAAAGGATGATAGAGCGACACACGCACACAATCCCGACACCAAAACGATGATAGAGGACACTCACACAATCTGGCATCAAAAGGATGACATATCAATCATTAAAAGGTTAATATAGCGACACACACACACAATCCCGACACCAAAAGGATGCAGGGCCTATCACCAAAAGAATGATAGAGAACACTTGCACAATCTGGCACCAAAAGGATGACAGAACCATCACCAAAAGAATGATAAGGCGACACACACACATAATCCTGGCTCCAAAAGGATGCAGGCCTATCACTAAAAAGATGATAGAGAGCACTCGCACAATCTGGCAACAAAAGGATGACAGACCATTCACCAAAAGGATGATAGAGTGACACACACACAAAATCCCGACACCAAAAGGATGTATGGTCTATCACCAAATGGATGATAGAGAACACTAGCACAATCTGGCATAAAAAGGATGACAGACCTAGCACCAAATGGATGATAGAGCGACACATGCACACAATCCTAACACCAAAATGATGTAGGGTCTATCACCCAAAGGATGATAGAGAACACTCGCACAATCTGGCACCAAAAGGATGATAGAGCGACACACACACACAATCCCGACACCAAAAGGATGTAGGGTCTATCACCAAAACGATGATAGAGAACACTCGCACAATTTGGCAACAAAAGGATGACAAACCTATCACCTAAAGGATGATAGAGCGACACACGCACACAATCCTGACATTAAAAGGATGTAGGGTATATCACCAAAAGGAGGATATAGAACACTCGCACAATCTGGGACCAAAAATATGACAGACCTATCACCAAAATGATGATTGAGTGAAAAACGCACACAATCCCTACACCAAAAGAATCTAAGGTTTATCACCAAAAGGATGATAGAGAACACTCGCATAATCTAGCACCAAAAGGATGACAGACCCGTCACCAAAAGGATGATCGAGCGACACACGCACACAATCCCGACACCAAAAGGATGTAGGGTCTATCACCAAAAGGATGATAGAGAACACTCGCACAATTTGGCACCAAAAGAATGGCATACATATTACCTAAAGGATGATAGAGCATTAGGCACACACAATCCTGATATCAAAAGGATGTAGGGTATATCACCAAAAGGATGATAGAGAACACTCGCACAATCTGGCACCAAAAAGATGACAGACCTATCACCAAAAGGATGATTGAGTGACACACGCACACAATCCCGACACCAAAAGGATGTACGGTCTATCACCAAAAGAATGATAGAGAATACTCGCACAATTTAGCACCAAAAGGATGATAGAGTGAGACACGCACACAATCCTGACACTAAAAGGATGTAGGGTCTATCACCAAAAGGATGATAGAGAACACTCGCACAATCAGGCACCAAAAGGATGATAGAGTGACACACCTACACAATCCCGACACCAAAAGGATGTAGGGTCTATCACCAAAATGATGATAGAGACCACTCGCACAATTTGGCACGAAAAGGATGACATACCCATCATGAAAAGGTTGATAGAGTGACGCACGCACACAAAATCGACACCAAAAGGATGTAGGGTCTATCACCAAATGGATGATAGAGAACAATAGCACAATCTGGCATGAAAAAGATGACATACCTAGCACCAAAAGGATGATAGAGTGACACACGCACACAATCCTGTCACCAAAAGGATGTAGGGTCTATAACCAAAAGGATGATAGAGAACACTGTCACAATCTGGCATCAAAACGATGATAGAGCGACACACCCACACAATCCTGACACTAAAAGCATGTAGGGTCTATCACCAAAATGATGATAGAGAACCCTCGCACAATTTGGCACCAAAAGAATGACAGACCTATCACTTAAAGGATGATAGTGCAGCACGCGTATACAATGCTGACATCAAAAGGATGTAGGGTATATCACCAAAAGGATGATGGAGAACACTCGTACAATCTATCACCAAAAAATGACAGACCTATCACCAAAAGGATGAATGAGTGACACACGCACACAATCCCTACACCAAAAGGATGTAGGGTCTATCACCAAAAGGATGATAGAGAACACTTGCACAATATGGAACCAAAAGGATGATAGAGCGACACGCGCACAAAATCCTATCACCAAAAAGATTATAGAGAACGCTCGCACAATCTGGGACCAAAAGGATGACAGACCTTTCACCAAAAGGATTATAGACTGACACACGCACACAATCCCGACACCAAAAGGATGTAGGGTGTATCACCAAAAGGATGATAGAGAACACTCGCAAAAGGATGATAGAGCGACACACGCACACAATCCCGACACCAAAACGATGATAGAGGACACTCACACAATCTGGCATCAAAAGGATGACATATCAATCATTAAAAGGTTAATATAGCGACACACACACACAATCCCGACACCAAAAGGATGCAGGGCCTATCACCAAAAGAATGATAGAGAACACTTGCACAATCTGGCACCAAAAGGATGACAGAACCATCACCAAAAGAATGATAAGGCGACACACACACATAATCCTGGCTCCAAAAGGATGCAGGCCTATCACTAAAAAGATGATAGAGAGCACTCGCACAATCTGGCAACAAAAGGATGACAGACCATTCACCAAAAGGATGATAGAGTGACACACACACAAAATCCCGACACCAAAAGGATGTATGGTCTATCACCAAATGGATGATAGAGAACACTAGCACAATCTGGCATAAAAAGGATGACAGACCTAGCACCAAATGGATGATAGAGCGACACATGCACACAATCCTGACACCAAAATGATGTAGGGTCTATCACCCAAAGGATGATAGAGAACACTCGCACAATCTGGCACCAAAAGGATGATAGAGCGACACACGCACACAATCCCGACACCAAAAGGATGTAGGGTCTATCACCAAAAGGATGATAGAGAACACTCGCACAATTTGGCAACAAAAGGATGACAAACCTATCACCTAAAGGATGATAGAGCGACACACGCACACAATCCTGACATTAAAAGGATGTAGGGTATATCACCAAAAGGAGGATATAGAACACTCGCACAATCTGGGACCAAAAATATGACAGACCTATCACCAAAATGATGATTGAGTGAAAACGCACACAATCCCTACACCAAAAGAATCTAAGGTTTATCACCAAAAGGATGATAGAGAACACTCGCATAATCTAGCACCAAAAGGATGACAGACCCGTCACCAAAAGGATGATCGAGCGACACACGCACACAATCCCGACACCAAAAGGATGTAGGGTCTATCACCAAAAGGATGATAGAGAACACTCGCACAATTTGGCACCAAAAGAATGGCATACATATTATATAAAGGATGATAGAGCATTAGGCACACACAATCCTGATATCAAAAGGATGTAGGGTATATCACCAAAAGGATGATAGAGAACACTCGCACAATCTGGCACCAAAAAGATGACAGACCTATCACCAAAAGGATGATTGAGTGACACACGCACACAATCCCGACACCAAAAGGATGTACGGTCTATCACCAAAAGAATGATAGAGAATACTCGCACAATTTAGCACCAAAAGGATGATAGAGTGAGACACGCACACAATCCTGACACTAAAAGGATGTAGGGTCTATCACCAAAAGGATGATAGAGAACACTCGCACAATCAGGCACCAAAAGGATGATAGAGTGACACACCTACACAATCCCGACACCAAAAGGATGTAGGGTCTATCACCAAAATGATGATAGAGACCACTCGCACAATTTGGCACGAAAAGGATGACATACCCATCATGAAAAGGTTGATAGAGTGACGCACGCACACAAAATCGACACCAAAAGGATGTAGGGTCTATCACCAAATGGATGATAGAGAACAATAGCACAATCTGGCATGAAAAAGATGACATACCTAGCACCAAAAGGATGATAGAGTGACACACGCACACAATCCTGTCACCAAAAGGATGTAGGGTCTATAACCAAAAGGATGATAGAGAACACTGTCACAATCTGGCATCAAAACGATGATAGAGCGGCACACCAACACAATCCTGACACTAAAAGCATGTAGGGTCTATCACCAAAATGATGATAGAGAACCCTCGCACAATTTGGCACCAAAAGAATGACAGACCTATCACTTAAAGGATGATAGTGCAACACGCGTATACAATGCTGACATCAAAAGGATGTAGGGTATATCACCAAAAGGATGATGGAGAACACTCGTACAATCTATCACCAAAAAATGACAGACCTATCACCAAAAGGATGAATGAGTGACACACGCACACAATCCCTACACCAAAAGGATGTAGGGTCTATCACCAAAAGGATGATAGAGAACACTTGCACAATATGGAACCAAAAGGATGACTGACCCATCACCAAAAGGATGATAGAGCGACACGCGCACAAAATCCTATCACCAAAAAGATTATAGAGAACGCTCGCACAATCTGGGACCAAAAGGATGACAGACCTTTCACCAAAAGGATTATAGACTGACACACGCACACAATCCCGACACCAAAAGGATGTAGGGTGTATCACCAAAAGGATGATAGAGAACACTCGCAAAAGGATGATAGAGTGACACACGCACACAATCCCGACACCAAAACGATGATAGAGGACACTCACACAATCTGGCATCAAAAGGATGACATATCAATCATTAAAAGGTTAATATAGCGACACACACACACAATCCCGACACCAAAAGGATGCAGGGCCTATCACCAAAAGAATGATAGAGAACACTTGCACAATCTGGCACCAAAAGGATGACAGAACCATCACCAAAAGAATGATAAGGCGACACACACACATAATCCTGGCTCCAAAAGGATGCAGGCCTATCACTAAAAAGATGATAGAGAGCACTCGCACAATCTGGCAACAAAAGGATGACAGACCATTCACCAAAAGGATGATAGAGTGACACACACACAAAATCCCGACACCAAAAGGATGTATGGTCTATCACCAAATGGATGATAGAGAACACTAGCACAATCTGGCATAAAAAGGATGACAGACCTAGCACCAAATGGATGATAGAGCGACACATGCACACAATCCTGACACCAAAATGATGTAGGGTCTATCACCCAAAGGATGATAGAGAACACTCGCACAATCTGGCACCAAAAGGATGATAGAGCGACACACGCACACAATCCCGACACCAAAAGGATGTAGGGTCTATCACCAAAAGGATGATAGAGAACACTCGCACAATTTGGCAACAAAAGGATGACAAACCTATCACCTAAAGGATGATAGAGCGACACACGCACACAATCCTGACATTAAAAGGATGTAGGGTATATCACCAAAAGGAGGATATAGAACACTCGCACAATCTGGGACCAAAAATATGACAGACCTATCACCAAAATGATGATTGAGTGAAAACGCACACAATCCCTACACCAAAAGAATCTAAGGTTTATCACCAAAAGGATGATAGAGAACACTCACATAATCTAGCACCAAAAGGATGACAGACCCGTCACCAAAAGGATGATCGAGCGACACACGCACACAATCCCGACACCAAAAGGATGTAGGGTCTATCACCAAAAGGATGATAGAGAACACTCGCACAATTTGGCACCAAAAGAATGGCATACATATTATATAAAGGATGATAGAGCATTAGGCACACACAATCCTGATATCAAAAGGATGTAGGGTATATCACCAAAAGGATGATAGAGAACACTCGCACAATCTGGCACCAAAAAGATGACAGACCTATCACCAAAAGGATGATTGAGTGACACACGCACACAATCCCGACACCAAAAGGATGTACGGTCTATCACCAAAAGAATGATAGAGAATACTCGCACAATTTAGCACCAAAAGGATGATAGAGTGAGACACGCACACAATCCTGACACTAAAAGGATGTAGGGTCTATCACCAAAAGGATGATAGAGAACACTCGCACAATCAGGCACCAAAAGGATGATAGAGTGACACACCTACACAATCCCGACACCAAAAGGATGTAGGGTCTATCACCAAAATGATGATAGAGACCACTCGCACAATTTGGCACGAAAAGGATGACATACCCATCATGAAAAGGTTGATAGAGTGACGCACGCACAC
This sequence comes from Lathyrus sativus, assembly GCA_963859935.3. NCBI lineage: Eukaryota > Viridiplantae > Streptophyta > Magnoliopsida > Fabales > Fabaceae > Lathyrus > Lathyrus sativus. The sequence goes on along the minus strand of OZ012739.1, from coordinate 202,154,421 downwards.
AAAATCGACACCAAAAGGATGTAGGGTCTATCACCAAATGGATGATAGAGAACAATAGCACAATCTGGCATGAAAAAGATGACATACCTAGCACCAAAAGGATGATAGAGTGACACACGCACACAATCCTGTCACCAAAAGGATGTAGGGTCTATAACCAAAAGGATGATAGAGAACACTGTCACAATCTGGCATCAAAACGATGATAGAGCGGCACACCAACACAATCCTGACACTAAAAGCATGTAGGGTCTATCACCAAAATGATGATAGAGAACCCTCGCACAATTTGGCACCAAAAGAATGACAGACCTATCACTTAAAGGATGATAGTGCAACACGCGTATACAATGCTGACATCAAAAGGATGTAGGGTATATCACCAAAAGGATGATGGAGAACACTCGTACAATCTATCACCAAAAAATGACAGACCTATCACCAAAAGGATGAATGAGTGACACACGCACACAATCCCTACACCAAAAGGATGTAGGGTCTATCACCAAAAGGATGATAGAGAACACTTGCACAATATGGAACCAAAAGGATGACTGACCCATCACCAAAAGGATGATAGAGCGACACGCGCACAAAATCCTATCACCAAAAAGATTATAGAGAACGCTCGCACAATCTGGGACCAAAAGGATGACAGACCTTTCACCAAAAGGATTATAGACTGACACACGCACACAATCCCGACACCAAAAGGATGTAGGGTGTATCACCAAAAGGATGATAGAGAACACTCGCAAAAGGATGATAGAGCGACACACGCACACAATCCCGACACCAAAACGATGATAGAGGACACTCACACAATCTGGCATCAAAAGGATGACATATCAATCATTAAAAGGTTAATATAGCGACACACACACACAATCCCGACACCAAAAGGATGCAGGGCCTATCACCAAAAGAATGATAGAGAACACTTGCACAATCTGGCACCAAAAGGATGACAGAACCATCACCAAAAGAATGATAAGGCGACACACACACATAATCCTGGCTCCAAAAGGATGCAGGCCTATCACTAAAAAGATGATAGAGAGCACTCGCACAATCTGGCAACAAAAGGATGACAGACCATTCACCAAAAGGATGATAGAGTGATACACACACAAAATCCCGACACCAAAAGGATGTATGGTCTATCACCAAATGGATGATAGAGAACACTAGCACAATCTGGCATAAAAAGGATGACAGACCTAGCACCAAATGGATGATAGAGCGACACATGCACACAATCCTGACACCAAAATGATGTAGGGTCTATCACCCAAAGGATGATAGAGAACACTCGCACAATCTGGCACCAAAAGGATGATAGAGCGACACACGCACACAATCCCGACACCAAAAGGATGTAGGGTCTATCACCAAAAGGATGATAGAGAACACTCGCACAATTTGGCAACAAAAGGATGACAAACCTATCACCTAAAGGATGATAGAGCGACACACGCACACAATCCTGACATTAAAAGGATGTAGGGTATATCACCAAAAGGAGGATATAGAACACTCGCACAATCTGGGACCAAAAATATGACAGACCTATCACCAAAATGATGATTGAGTGAAAACGCACACAATCCCTACACCAAAAGAATCTAAGGTTTATCACCAAAAGGATGATAGAGAACACTCGCATAATCTAGCACCAAAAGGATGACAGACCCGTCACCAAAAGGATGATCGAGCGACACACGCACACAATCCCGACACCAAAAGGATGTAGGGTCTATCACCAAAAGGATGATAGAGAACACTCGCACAATTTGGCACCAAAAGAATGGCATACATATTATATAAAGGATGATAGAGCATTAGGCACACACAATCCTGATATCAAAAGGATGTAGGGTATATCACCAAAAGGATGATAGAGAACACTCGCACAATCTGGCACCAAAAAGATGACAGACCTATCACCAAAAGGATGATTGAGTGACACACGCACACAATCCCGACACCAAAAGGATGTACGGTCTATCACCAAAAGAATGATAGAGAATACTCGCACAATTTAGCACCAAAAGGATGATAGAGTGAGACACGCACACAATCCTGACACTAAAAGGATGTAGGGTCTATCACCAAAAGGATGATAGAGAACACTCGCACAATCAGGCACCAAAAGGATGATAGAGTGACACACCTACACAATCCCGACACCAAAAGGATGTAGGGTCTATCACCAAAATGATGATAGAGACCACTCGCACAATTTGGCACGAAAAGGATGACATACCCATCATGAAAATGTTGATAGAGTGACGCACGCACACAAAATCGACACCAAAAGGATGTAGGGTCTATCACCAAATGGATGATAGAGAACAATAGCACAATCTGGCATGAAAAAGATGACATACCTAGCACCAAAAGGATGATAGAGTGACACACGCACACAATCCTGTCACCAAAAGGATGTAGGGTCTATAACCAAAAGGATGATATAGAACACTGTCACAATCTGGCATCAAAACGATGATAGAGCGGCACACCAACACAATCCTGACACTAAAAGCATGTAGGGTCTATCACCAAAATGATGATAGAGAACCCTCGCACAATTTGGCACCAAAAGAATGACAGACCTATCACTTAAAGGATGATAGTGCAACACGCGTATACAATGCTGACATCAAAAGGATGTAGGGTATATCACCAAAAGGATGATGGAGAACACTCGTACAATCTATCACCAAAAAATGACAGACCTATCACCAAAAGGATGAATGAGTGACACACGCACACAATCCCTACACCAAAAGGATGTAGGGTCTATCACCAAAAGGATGATAGAGAACACTTGCACAATATGGAACCAAAAGGATGACTGACCCATCACCAAAAGGATGATAGAGCGACACGCGCACAAAATCCTATCACCAAAAAGATTATAGAGAACGCTCGCACAATCTGGGACCAAAAGGATGACAGACCTTTCACCAAAAGGATTATAGACTGACACACGCACACAATCCCGACACCAAAAGGATGTAGGGTGTATCACCAAAAGGATGATAGAGAACACTCGCAAAAGGATGATAGAGCGACACACGCACACAATCCCGACACCAAAACGATGATAGAGGACACTCACACAATCTGGCATCAAAAGGATGACATATCAATCATTAAAAGGTTAATATAGCGACACACACACACAATCCCGACACCAAAAGGATGCAGGGCCTATCACCAAAAGAATGATAGAGAACACTTGCACAATCTGGCACCAAAAGGATGACAGAACCATCACCAAAAGAATGATAAGGCGACACACACACATAATCCTGGCTCCAAAAGGATGCAGGCCTATCACTAAAAAGATGATAGAGAGCACTCGCACAATCTGGCAACAAAAGGATGACAGACCATTCACCAAAAGGATGATAGAGTGACACACACACAAAATCCCGACACCAAAAGGATGTATGGTCTATCACCAAATGGATGATAGAGAACACTAGCACAATCTGGCATAAAAAGGATGACAGACCTAGCACCAAATGGATGATAGAGCGACACATGCACACAATCCTGACACCAAAATGATGTAGGGTCTATCACCCAAAGGATGATAGAGAACACTCGCACAATCTGGCACCAAAAGGATGATAGAGCGACACACGCACACAATCCCGACACCAAAAGGATGTAGGGTCTATCACCAAAAGGATGATAGAGAACACTCGCACAATTTGGCAACAAAAGGATGACAAACCTATCACCTAAAGGATGATAGAGCGACACACGCACACAATCCTGACATTAAAAGGATGTAGGGTATATCACCAAAAGGAGGATATAGAACACTCGCACAATCTGGGACCAAAAATATGACAGACCTATCACCAAAATGATGATTGAGTGAAAAACGCACACAATCCCTACACCAAAAGAATCTAAGGTTTATCACCAAAAGGATGATAGAGAACACTCGCATAATCTAGCACCAAAAGGATGACAGACCCGTCACCAAAAGGATGATCGAGCGACACACGCACACAATCCCGACACCAAAAGGATGTAGGGTCTATCACCAAAAGGATGATCGAGCGACACGCGCACACAATCCCGACACCAAAAGGATGTAGGGTCTATCACCAAAAGGATAATAGAGAACACTTGCACAATCTGGCACCAAAAGAATGACATACCCATCATCAAAAGGTTGATAGAGTGACACACACACACATAATCCCGACACCAAAAGGATGTAGGGTCTATATCCAAAAGGATGATAGAGAACACTCGCACAATCTGGCACCAAAAGGATGATAGGGTCTATCACCAAAATGAGGATAGAGAACACTCGCACAATTTGGCACCAAAAGAATGGCAGGCCTATCAATTAAAGGATGATAGTGTGGCACGCGTATACAATCCTGACATCAAAAGGATGTAGGGTATATCACCAAAAGGACGATAGAGAACACTCGTACAATCTATCACCAAAAAGATGACAGACCTATCACCAAAAGGGTGAATGAGTGACACACGCACACAATCCCTACACCAAAAGGATGTAGGGTCTATCACTAAAAGGATGATAGAGAACACTTTGACATCTGGCAACAAAAGGATGACTGACACATCACCGAAAGGATGATAGAGCGACACGCGCACACAATCCCGACACCAAAAGGATGTAGGGTCTATCACCAAAAGGACGATAGAGAACTCTCATACAATTGGCACCAAAGTAATGAAAGACCTATCACCTAAACGATGATAGAGTGACACGCGCACAGAATCCCGTCACCAAAAGGATGCAGGCCTATCACCAAAAAGATGATAGAGAACGCTCGCACAATCTGGCACCAAAAGGATGACAGACCTTTCACCAAAAGGATGATAGACTGAAACACGCACACAATCCCGACACCAAAAGGATGTAGGATCTATCACCAAAAGGATGTAGGGTGTATCACCAAAAGGATGATAGAGAAAACACGCAAAATCTGGCACCAAAAGGATGATAGAGCGACACACGCACACAATCCCGACACCAAAAGGATGATAGAGGACACTCACACAATCTGGCATCAAAAGGATGACATACCAATCATTAAAAGGTTAATATAGCGACACACACAAACAATCCCGACGCCAAAAGGATGCAGGGCCTATCACCAAAAGAATGATAGAGAACACTTGCACAATCTGGCACCAAAAGGATGACAGACCCATCACCAAAAGAATGATAGAGCGGCACACACACACAATCCCGACACCAAGAGGATGCAGGCCTATCACTAAAAAGATGATAGAGGACACTCGCACAATCTGGAAACAAAAGGATGATAGAGTGACACACACACCCAATCCCGACACCAAAAGGATGTATGGTCTATCACCAAATGGATGATAGAGAACACTAGCACAATCTGGCACGAAAAGGATGACAGAACTAGCACTAAAAGGATGATAGAGCGACACACGCACACAATCCTGACACCAAAAGGATGATAGAGGACACTCACACAATCTGGCATCAAAAGGATGACATACCAATCATAAAAAGGTTAATATAGCGACACACACACACAATCCGGACACCAAAAGGATGCAAGGCCTATCACCAAAAGAATGATAGAGAACACTTGCACAATCTGGCACCAAAAGGATGACTGACCCATCACCAAAAGAATGATAGCGCGACACACACACACATTCCCGACACCATGAAGATGCAGGCCTATCACTAAAAAGATGATAGAGAACACTCGCACAATCTGGCAACAAAAGGATGATAGAGTGACACACACACCCAATCCCGACACCAAAAGGATTTATGGTCTATCACCAAATGGATGATAGAGAACACTAGCACAATCTGGCACGAAAAGGATGACAGACCTAGCACTTAAGGGATGATAGAGCGACACACGCACACAATCCTGACATCAAAAGGATGTAGGGTATATCACCAAAAGGATGATAGAGAACACTCACACAATCTGGGATCAAAAAGATGACAAACCTATCACCAAAATGATGATTGAGTGACAAACGCACACAATCATTACAACAAAAGAATCTAGGGTTTATCACCAAAAGGAAGATCGAAAACACTCGCACAATCTAGCACCAAAAGGATGACAGACCCGTCACCAAAAGGATGATTGAGCGACACACACACACACAATCCCGACACCAAAAGGATGTAGGGTCTATCACCAAAAGGAGGATAGAGAACACTCGCACAATCTGGCACCAAAAGGATGACATACCCATCATAAAAAGGTTGATAGAGTGACACACGCACAAAATCCCGACACCAAAAGGATGTAGGGTCTATCACCAAATGGATGATAAGGAACACTAGCACAATCTGGCACGAAAAGGATGACAGACCTAGCACTAAAGGGATGATAGAGCGACACACGCACACAATCCTGACACCAAAAGGATGATAGAGGACACTCACACAATCTGGCATCAAAAGGATGACATACCAATCATTAAAAGGTTAATATAGCGACACACACACACACAATCCCGACACCAAAAGGATGCAGGGCCTATCACCAAAAGAATGATAGAGAACACTTGCACAATCTGGCACCAAAAGGATGACTGACCCATCACCAAAAGAATGATAGAGCGACACACACACACACAATCCCGACACCATGAAGATGCAGGCCTATCACTAAAAAGATGATAGAGAACACTCGCACAATCTGGCAACAAAAGGATGAGAGAGTGACACATACACCCAATCCCGACATCAAAAGGATTTATGGTTTATCCCCAAATGGATGATAGAGAACACTAGCACAATCTGGCACGAAAAGGATGACAGACCTAGCACTAAAGGGATGATAGAGCGACACACGCACACAATCCTGACATCAAAAGGATGTAGGGTATATCACCAAAAGGATGATAGAGAACACTCGCACAATCTGGGACCAAAAAGATGACAAACCTATCACCAAAACGATGATTGAGTGACACACGCACACAATCATTACAACAAAAGAATCTAGGGTTTATCACCAAAAGGATGATCGAGAACACTCAGCACCAAAAGGATGACAGACCCGTCACCAAAAGGATGATCGAGCGACACACGCACACAATCCCGACACCAAAAGGATGTAGGGTCTATCACCAAAAGGATGATAGAGAACACTCGCACAATCTGGCACCAAAAGGATGACATACCCATCATAAAAAGGTTGATAGAGTGACACACGCACAAAATCCCGACACCAAAAGGATGTAGGGTCTATCACCAAATGGATGATAGAGAACAATAGCACAATCTGGCACGAAAAATATGACATACCTAGCACCAAAAGGATGATAGAGTGACACACGCACAGAATCCTGTCACCAAAAGGATGTAGGGTCTATAACCAAAAGGATGATAGAGAACACTCGCACAATCTAGAACCCAGAGGATGACAGACCCATCACCAAAAGGATGATAGAGCGACACACACACACAATCCCGACACCAAAAGGATGTAGGCTCTATCACCAAAAGGATGATAGAGAGCACTCCCACAATCTTGCACCACAAGGATGACATACCCATCATCAAAAGGTTGATAGCGTGACACACACACAATCCCGACACCAAAAGGATGTAGGGTCTATCACCAAATGGATGATAGAGAACAATAGCACAATCTGTCACGAAAAGGATGACATACCTAGCACCAAAAGGATGATAGAGTGACACACGCACACAATCTTGACACCAAAAGGATGTAGGGTCTATCACGAAAAGGATGTAGGGCGTATCACCAAAAGGATGATAGAGAACACTCGCAAAATTTGGCACCAAAAGGATGATAGAGCGACACACGCACACAATCCCGACACCAAAAGGATGATAGAGGACACTCACACAATCTGGCATCAAAAGGATGACATACAAATCATTAAAAGCTTATATAGCGACACACACACACAATCCCGACACCAAAAGGATGCAGGGCCTATCACCAAAAGAATGATAGAGAACACTTGCACAATCTGGCACCACAAGGATGACAGAGCCATCACCAAAAGAATGATAGAGCGACACACACACCCAATCCCGACACCAAGAGGATGCAGGTCTATCCCTAAAAAGATGATAGAGAACACTCGCACAATCTGGAAACAAAAGGATGATAGAGTGATACACACACACAATCCCGATACCAAATGGATGTATGGTCTATCACCAAATGGATGATAGAGAACACTAGCACAATCTGGCAAGAAATGGATGACAGACCTAGCATTAAAGGGATGATAGAGCGACACACACACACAATCCAGACACCAAAATGATGTAGGGTCTATCACCAAAAGGATGACAGAGAACACTCGCAGAATCTGGTACCAAAAGGATGATAGAGCGACACACGCACACAATCCCGACACCAAAAGGATGTAGGGTCTATCACAAAAGTGATGGTAGAGAACACTCGCACAATTTGGCAACAAAAGGATGACAAACCTATCACTTAAAGGATGATAGAGCGACACACACACACAATCCCGACACCAAAAGGATGTAGGGTCTATCACCAAAAGGATGATAGAGAACACTCGCACAATCTGGCACCAAAAGGATGTCATAACCATCATCAAAAGGTTGATAGAGTGACACACGCACACAATCCCGACACCAAAAGGATGTAGGGTCTATCACCAAATGGATGATAGAGAACACTAGCATAATCTGGCACGAAAAGGATGACAGACCTAGCACCAAAAACATGAAAGAGTGACACACGCACACAATCTTAACAGCAAAAGGATGTAGGGTCTATCACCAAAAGGATGATAGAGAACACTCGCACAATTTGGCACCAAAAGGATGACAGACCTATCACCAAAAGGATGATAGAGCGAGACGCGCACAGAATCCCGACACCAAAAGGATGCAGTCCTATCACCAAAAAGATGATAGAGAACACTCGCACAATCTTGTACCTAAAGGATTACAGACCTATCACCAAAAGGATGATAGAGTGACACACGCACACAATCCCCACACCAAAAGGATGTATGGTCTATCACCAAAAGGATGACAGAGAACACTCACAAAAAATATGAGAGCGACACACGCACACAATCACGACACCAAAAGGATGATTGGTCTATCACCAAAAGGACGATAGAGCGACACGCGCACACAATCCTAACACCAAAAGGATGTAGGGTCTATCACCAAAAGGATGATAGAGAACACTAGCACAATTTGGCAACAAAAGGATGGTAGGCATATAACCTAAAGGATGATAGAGTGACAGGCGCACACAATCCTGACATCAAAAGGATGTGGGGTATATCACAAAAAGGATGGTAGAGAACACTCGCACAATATGGCACCAAAAAGATGACCGACGTATCACCAAAAGGATGATTGAGTGACACACACACACAATCCCGACACCAAAAGGATGTATGGTCTATCACCAAAAGAATGATAGAGAACACTCGCACAATCTGGCACCAAAAGGATGACAGACCCATCACCAAAAGGATGATAGAGCGACACACACACACAATCCCGACACCAAAAGGATGTAGGGTCTATCACCAAAAGGATTATAGAGAACACTCGCACAATCAGGCAACAAAAGGATGACATACCCATCATCAAAAGGTTGATAGAGTGACACATGCACACAATCCTGACACCAAAAGGATGTAGGGTCTATCACCAAATGGATGATAGAGAACACTACCACAATCTGGCACGGAAAGGATGACAGACCTAGCACCAAAAGCATGATAGAGTGACACACGCACACAATCCTGACACCAAAAGTATGTAGGGTCTATCACCAAAACGATGATAGAGAACACTCGCACAATCTGGCACCAAAAGGATGATAGAGCGACATACCCACACAATCCTGACACCAAAAGGATGTAGGGTCTATCACCAAAATGATGATAGAGAACACTCGCACAATTTGGCACCAAAAGGATGACAGACCTATCACCAAAAGGATGGTAGAGCGACAACACACACAATCCCGACACCAAAAGGATATAGGGTCTATCACCAAAAGGATGATAGAGAACACTCGCACAATTTGGCACCAAAAGGATGACAGACCTATCACCAAAAGGATGATAGAGCGACACACGCGCAAAATCCTGACACCAAAAGGATGCAGTCCTATCACCAAAAAGACGATAGAGAACACTCGCACAATCTTGCACCAAAAGGATTACAGACCTATCACCAAAAGGATGATAGAGCGACACGCGCACACAATCCCGACACCAAAAGGATATACGGTCTATCACCAAAAGGATGATAGAGAACTCTCGCACAATTTGGCACCAAAAGGATGACAGACCTATCACCAAAAGGATGATAGAGCGACACCCGCGCAAAATCCCGACACCAAAAGGATGCAGTCCTATCACCAAAAAGACGATAGAGAACACTCGCACAATCTTGCACCAAAAGGATTATAGACCTATCACCAAAAGGATGATAGAGCGAGACGCGCACACAATCCCGACACCAAAAGGATATACGGTCTATCACCAAAAGCATGATAGAGAACACTCGCACAATTTGGCACCAAAAGGATGACAGACCTATCACCAAAAGGATGATAGAGCGACATACGCACACAATCCCGACACCAAAAGGATGCAGGGTCTATCACCAAAAGGATGATAGAGAACACTCGCACAATCTGGCACCAAAAGGACGATAGAGCGGCACGCGCACACAATCCTGGCACCAAAAGGATGTAGGGTCTATCACCAAAAGGATGATAGAGAACACTAGCACAATTTGGCACCAAAAGGATGGTAGACCTATCACCTAAAGGATGACAGAGCGACAGGCGCACACAATCCTGACATCAAAAGGATGTAGGGTATATCATCAAAAGGATGGTAGAGAACACTCGCACAATATGGCACCAAAAAGATGACAGACGTATCACCAAAAGGATGATTGAGTGACACGCACACACAATCCCGACACCAAAAGGATGTATGGTCTATCACCAAAAGAATGATAGAGAACACTCGCACAATCTGGCACCAAAAGGATGACAGACCCATCACCAAAAGGATGATAGAGCGACACACACACACACAATCCCGACACCAAAAGGATGTAGGGTCTATCACCAAAATGATTATAGAGAACACTCGCATAATCTGGCACCAAAAGGATGACATAGCCATCATCAAAATGTTGATAGAGTGACACACGCACATAATCCTGACACCAAAAGGATGTAGGGTCTATCACCAAATGGATGATAGAGAACACTAGCCGAGCCATTATTATCAAAACCTTGATTATTATCACCAAACCCTCCGTTGTCGAGGCCTTGATTATTGAAACCATCATTGCCATCCTGATTGCCAAAGCCAAGACCCTGATTGTTTTCACCAAAACCGGTATTGATACCAACATTCCTGTTAGTCTCCAAGTTCCCATTAACATTATCAGCATTTCTGTTACCAGCGTTGTCGTTGCCATTGGCAGTACCAGTCTCACCAGCATTTCGTATCACTTCCTCCCTGCGAGGAGTCTCAACATGAACAGAATTGTATTCAGTATTACCATCCGCTCGCACCAGCAGCGGTTGCTCCAAAGTTTGAAGATGTTCCTGGCCTTTAGCCACAACCTCCATAGTCTGCATGAATTGGGCCAACCTATCCCGGATCTCCTGCATCTCAGACTGTACCTGATCCATGATCTTCTTACTGTTGCTTCTTGTAGCGTACCAGTGAGTTCTCTGTTCGTCAATCTTGAAACAACCTGTAAGATGCAGGAGATAAGATTCGAGCTCAAAAAAAGTACCTGCCATGCAATATGAACATGCAAATGCACACGTGTAAATATGCAACAGGTTAATTTCCCCCCCGATTCTAGTTCAGGAGAAGAAGCCATAACGACAATGGAGTCCCAGGCGAGCAAGCGCAGAATCAGAAACCTCATATATAAACAAATTCCAAGAGGCAGTGTACAAAGATACAACTGGAAAAAAAACCTCGGCTAACAAGCCTGGCGATGGTCAAAATACAAGTACAAATAACAAGAGAAAAGTAAAAGCAAATCAAGCCAAATGGCGTGCCCTGACATCTTCCAATATCCTCAACGTCTCCAGATGACCTAGTCTGGAGATTAGTTCCTGTATCAGTAATACGTGTCGCTCAACAGTGGGTCTCAGCTTTTTGGCGTCCTCTTCACAGGCTCCCCTACCAAAACACTCATCAATCCTGCATCTTTTGGAGCCAGCCTTCAATTTACCACCCCTTGTTTCTTGGACCATGCTGCTCACTCTAGACTCAGCGTCACGTCTAAGAGATACCCCTTCAGCAATCTTCGCATTCTTAGCGTTGAGCTGCTCTTCTAACTGGGAAATCTGAAGCTTCAACTCATATTCACGCTCCTTCCGGCTAGTAAGCGTGGCATTCCACAAAAGTTCCCAATTGGAAAGTCGAGAATAAGCCTTGTTCAGAAGTTCATTCTTAGTAGCAAGTACACTACTAACACCATTCAGGGATACTCCTATTTTCTCTCTCTTGCTGGTCTCTTCAGTCAAGTCTGAACCCAACCTATTAATCATCTCAGTCTGCTTCTTCAAAGTGAAGGTTGCCTCATTCTTCTCATGCCGGAGCTGGAAAATCTCTTTCTCTAGCTCTTCATTTGCTCTCTGCAACTCTTCCTTCTCAGCCAGCAGCTTGTTATACTTCTCAATCTCTACTGAAGTAGGTTCCTCAATGTCGCTACCGCGAAAATAAGGTGCCGGCAAAACAGAAGAGTCGCCATCTTTCGTTATTTATCCCTCAGAACGGGAAAGGAAACGATCGGAAAAACCTGACGAAAAGGTATAAGACAAGGTCATCGCAACCATTGTCTGGGTTCGGGAGTCGGTTACGCAAGAGGAAGGTATTAGCACCTCTCACGTCCATCGTCCTCGATGGGATCCACGCTTGTTTTGTTTATCTGACTGGTTGGTTTTACTATCTACCTATCAAGGCTGGTCTGAAAAAGAAAAGAAGATGACTCGGCAAAGCGTCGCACTTTATGCCTACGTATTCTCATCAGAGAATGAGAAATCAGAGTCAACGTAGTTTGACTAACTACGGGTTACGGGGAAGGTGGCTCGCCAATACGTCAGTATTGTGCCTACGTACTCTCAACAGACATGAGAGATCAGAGCTTACGTAGTTCGGGCTAATGCGGATTACGGGAATTCAGATTCATCTATTTTTCCGAGTAGGGTTAACAAACAGTTCTAGCAGTTTGGTGTACGCAGCTCGACCCTTGGAGACTAAGGCGTTACCGTTTGCGGTAGAACTGGGAGTTAACGACACTCTTTTCTTCAGAAAAGCTTCCTTTGAATTATGGGCCCACGGGGCAAAAAGGTTTGATGTTTGTTTTCTGTTTTTTACGGAAGAACTGTTTTTTATGGATGTTTGCAACCAATACCGCACTAGAGACTATGACCTGAGACTGTTGAAAAGAAACTCTCCGACAATCCTTTCTCAGATAGCTTAAGGCTCATAACGTACGTCGTCAGTTAACCTTTATTACTGTATCTTAATTTGTTTTGAGATGAGAAGAGAACGAACAGGTTCAACTAAAGGGAGACTATCAAGTCCTAATGTTGTCATGCCAAGGATTCATCCTATGGTTGAGGTTTGAAACAGGGAACTCCTAGAAGTTATCATGCATAGGTTTCAACTTAAAGTTCTAATCATCACTTCCTTATCAAAGGAAGTGAGATTCCTAGGGGATCATGTCAATGATAAACAGAAACAGATAAAGCATCAGCTGAAACAGTAAACAGTAAACGACTGTAAAATGCATGCAATGCAAGTCAAGGAGGAAATGTGTGTGGGGCATCAGCCTCCACAAGCTCATCTCAACCTCAAGCCAATTATGAATAACTGCAATCATAATAGAATAAAATAGAATGCAGTCAAGCAAATCACAAACCACACAGGCAAGGGAGCGAAGCTCTACCGAATACCAGCAAGCAAAGCCATACAGTAAAAATACAAGCAGAGGGAGCAACTCAACCTCTAGTGCAATCATGCTCCTAGCTCAAATCAATCTAAATATGAAATTATTCTAATGCATTAAGCAAATCAAACAAGTCACATCAATACAGTTGCACAGAAAGCAAACAGACAGGAAAGAAAGCATATCAACAGCTCCCACAGCTTCACAGCAAAGCTCTCCTCTGACAGCAGTCCAGTCTTCAGTCTGTAATTGCTCTTCAAGGCTTTCATCTTTAATAGCAAGCATCAACTTGCCTCTTCAAGCTTTCAATGCATCAAACACAAGTATCAACTTGTTCTCCAACTTCAAGCTTCAGCTCTTCATTTGATCTCAACTGGATTTTCTTCACAAGTGTCAACTTGTTCTTCCTAGTCTTCAAGCTTCAGCTCCAATGGCAGTCTTCAAATACACAGAAGTAGCAACCCCTAGCATCTTCAACCTTCTAACAAGGAACTCCATCCTCTATCAAGGGAGAAAGATTCATCTAACAAGAGCAACGTTTGGATAGTGGAGAGCAAAGTGAAGACCAAGGGTCACCACTAAGCACTCCATCGTCAGAGAAAGGAACCCTCAAAGGTTCTACCAACTTGTGAAGAGCCACACATCCTACCAAAGGAGGGATGAGGCCTTCACAAGGGGACCTTACATCATAGGGAGGAATGTAAGTGATCAACACCTTCCATGTTTATGAAAGAAGAAAATCTATCTAGAAGCTCTATTTACAAACCCTAATCTTAACACCTAAACAAAACTACTCCAAAGGAAGATCAAACTTCAAGTCCAAGCTCCACCATGCATACCTCAGCAGCCCACACATGTCTTCACCATCATCCAAGAGCAAGAGAGGCAAAACCCTAATCTAAGGGAACTAAAGAAATCATTCTAGTTGAATTAGCAAGTTAGGATCACCTAAAACCTAGTACTAAAGTTAATCCTAACTAAAATACTAAAACCAATTGTAAATTCCTACAAAAATAACTATGGGAACCTAAGTCAATCATGAATCTGCCATACAAAATCCAGGGGTTGAATCATCCAAAAAGTCCTCGAAATAAATCCTAAATCATAAGGTACTAAGGTTAAACCCTAAAACTAGAGCACCTAAAGTTTTAACTTAAAACCAACACCTAATTTCATCACAAAAATGTGAGAAAAATCTAAGGGGAGCATGAATGTCTAAACTAACTACACACAAAAAATCAGCTTAAGAATCATCACCAAATGATCAAACAAAATTCAGCAAACCAAGGTATCAACCATTGTAGATTTAATATCAATTAAAATACAAAAAATGCACATAAAATGAAAATGCATGAATTTCCTAATATTTTTATTCAATAAAATTCTAGATTCAATCATGAATCAGGGAAACAAATCTGGAATTAATTGAGTTATTATTCTATTTTTTATGAATTATTTTCAAAATTATATGAAATGCACAAAATAAAAGAAATAAGAAAGAAATTAATAAAAGGTGCGTATCAAATAGCAATTCATTGCAGTTCCTCCAAAAGTTCCCATTCTCTCATCATTAATGTAGACATGTGCAACGATTTCCGACTTAAGGCATCGGCCACCAGATTTGCCTTACCCGGATGGTAATTCAAACCAAAGTCATAGTCTTTCAAAAGCTATAACCACCTCATTTGCCTCATGTTCAATTCCTTCTGATCAAATAAATACCTCAAACTCTTGTGATCACTAAAAACTTCAAATCTCGCACCATAAAGATAATGCCTCCAAATTTTCAAAACAAATACCACGGCCGCTAATTCCAAATCATGGGTAGGGTAATTCTTCTCATGCACTCTCAGCTGCCTCGAAGCATAAGCCACAACTTTTCCCCCTTGCATCAACACACCACCTAAACCTGACAAGGAAGCATCACAATAAACCACAAAAGGTTATGTAGGATTCGGCAAAATCAAGACTGGCGCTGTTGTCAATCTTCTCTTTAACTCCATGAAACTGTCCTCACAACCAGCATCCCAAACGAAAGCCTTTCCCTTACAAGTCAACTGCGTTAACGGAAGTGCCATCTTTGAAAATCCTTCAATAAACCTCCGATAATAGCCTGCCAAGCCCAAAAAGCTTCGAATCTCCGTAACTGATTTAGGAGTTTCCCATTGCATTATTGCATCAATCTTGCATGGATCCACAATAATAAAACTACCAGAAATAATATGTCCGAGAAAACTCACTTCTAACAACCAGAATTCACACTTGGACAACTTAGCATACAATTTCTTTTCCTTCAAAATCTGTAACACAATCCTTAAATGCTCTTCGTGCTGCTCTTGAGACTTAGAGTAAATCAAAATGTCGTCGATGAACACAACCACAAAACGATCAAACTACTCATGAGCAATACGATTCATGTATTCCATAAACACACCCGGTGCATTAGAAACTCCGAATGGCATTACGGAATATTCGTAATGACCATACCGTGTCCTAAAAGCCGTCTTTGGAATATCCTCCTCCTTAACCCGAATCTGGTGATAACCTAATCTCAGATCGATCTTGCTAAATACACGCGCTCCAACCAATTGGTCCATCAAATCATCAATCCTTGGAAGCGGATACTTATTCTTAATCGTCACCTTATTCAACTGTCGATAATCAATACATAACCTCATACTTCCATCCTTCTTCTTCACTAACAATATCGGTGCACCCAAAGGAGAAACACTTGGCCTTACAAACCTCTTATCCAAAAAATCATTCAACTTCTCCTTTAGTTTTACCAATTTTGATGCTTACATGCGATACGGTGCCATCAAAATCGGTCTAGTACCAGGAACCAGATCAATAGAAAACTCGACTTCCCTTTCCGGCGGTACGTCTGTATTCTCCCCCGGAAATACTTCTGGAAAAACACATACCACGCGAAACACATCAAGTTCAACCTCACTCTCCACCGACAACGTTGCAAACAAGACGAACAACTGAGCTTCATCCGCTAAAAGCTTCTTCAACTCTTTAGTGGATAGAAAACTCTCACTTTCATCATCTCCCAAAGAAGGAAACCTTACCAACTTGTGATAGAAATATAAATGAACTCTATTAAATCGTAACCAGTTCATACCCAAGATCACGTCTAAACCTTCCAATGGCAAACACACCAAATCCATAATGAAGTCTTTACCATACATGGTAAAAAAACAACTTACACATACCAAGGAAGTAGTTACCGACCCAGAAGCGGGAGTCTCAATAACCATGTCTCCACTAATAGACACCATGCACAAACCCAAATGCTTAGCACACTCAAGAGAAATGAACGAATGAGTCACTCTGGTATCAATAATAACAACTAAAGGCATAATATTAATAAAGCATGTACCTTTAATCAAGCGATCCGCATTAGTAGTGTCTGAACCGGCTAATACAAATACTTTTCCATCCGACTGAGCTTGCTTTGGTTTGGTACACTTGGTGCTAATATGACCAACTTCTCCGCAAGTAAAACACTTTACCACATTCCTTCTACAACCAGAAGTGGCATGCCCAAGACTTCTACAATTAGCACATTTATCCACAGACTTCCCACATTCAAAAGATTTGTGGCCCATCACACCACACTTGTAACATTTGACCGCACCAGAACTTCCTCCTCCGAGTCTCCTATCAAAGTTTCCCTTATACTTGTATTTATCAACAGGCGTCATACAAGGTCCACTCCTTACTTGCTGCTTGCCTTTCTTCTCACTCAAACTCTTATAATGAGTAGATCGAGCCCTACTATCTTCTTCAAAAATCCTACAACATTCGGTCAAGTCCGAAAATATTCGTATTCTTTGGTATCCCACCGCTTATTTTATCTCAGGACGCAAGCCATTCTCATACTTAATGCACTTAGAGAATTTCGTCGTAACTGCCGCATAATGTCGATGAAACTGAACTAACTCCACAAACATAGCCGTGTAGTCCACCACTGACATATTGCCTTGGTTCAGCTCAAGAAATTCCATTTCCTTTTTCCCTTTTACACTCTCAGGATAATACTTTCTCAAGAACTCTGTGCGAAATAAATCCCTGGTTATTTCCTCGTCATCTACCTCTAGAACTTGTCTCATACTGACCCACCAGTTGTCGGCCTCTTCTCTCAACATGTGATTTCCAGGTCTCACCTTGTTTCCCTCAGGACACCCCATAACTCTAAAGATTCTCTCAACTTCCTTCAACCAAATCTGAGCACCGTCCGGATCAAACCTCCCCTTGAATACCGGCGGCTGATTCTTTTTAAACTCATCATTAGCGTTCAAATTCGGTGCGCCTTGCACCACCCTAGCCATAGCCTCCAACGCCGCAGCCATAGCAGTGTCATTACGACCAGCCATATTCTGATGATTCCCAAAAATAACAAGGTTAAACAACCGTTCAACCAACACAACAACAAGACAGACGCAACTGACTCAACACTGGCTCTGATACCACTTATTGTAACACCCCCTTTCTATACCCCCAATTAAATAATTAAATCATTTAAGCACTTAATAAAATTTTCAACAGAGTATAAATTAACACATGGTATAAAAGAGGCACGTCACATTATCCAGGAAATTCAAAACACATACAACACCTGCTCATAAAGATATGCAACAAAGGGTAAATCACAACAAAGGAACTTAGTCCTTAAAACCCACACATCAATATTTAGAATAAAAGCGGAAACATCTAAACATTGAATCACTTCATTCATATAAACATTGTATACGTCAACAGTTTAATTCAAGTCATAAGTCATGTTTACAAAACATTCCAGCTGATACATACACAGATGTATCACAAAAGAACCCAAAAGAATTCCTAACTACCCGGTGCTACATATCAGAGCCAACCGACCAAAAAGAATGAAGCCATGCTTCACTAAAGACCTCCAGCCAACCTACTCCACAATGCCTCATAGAGCATCATAAAGCAGCAGAACGGTGAAAAAACATTATCATAACAAACAATGCATATAATTTATACATATATACGTACACCAACGTAGCATACACACACTACATTTCTCACCACAATACATCACAATTCAATCATATACATATCGCAACACGTATATAATTCACCACTAAACATATACAATTATGTTCATTACACCAATATATCATATGAAGATAATAATGCCCTCATAGAGACCGACTCACGACTCTATGCAGATGCAAATGCGGTACCGACTCATTCAGCAAGTTCAATTGAAGAACCAAAGGAACCATCGCTCGTTACCGAAGTAACTCCCCGTCGGGCCTACGATGTTAACCCATCGCTAACACCCAGCATGGGCACACGATGTTTTAGGATTGCTCACACCCCACAAGGGCACACAATCGTTCTGCAAATTCTCCACGGAATCAAAATAAACTATCGCTCACACCCCACAAGGGCACACGATGTTTCTGCAGATCATACGCAGGATCAGACACACAAGAATGCAACATGATGCTTCACAAACAAAACGACTCCATACATTCTTGACATGCATACTTATACGTCATATATATATTCATGTATATTTTATTCAATTCAAACAATTGCACAACATTGCCAAACGGCCACATTTCACACTCCACGATTCACAATCTAGGATTCACGCCATACGGCTACCCACAGCATAACATATCACAACATGCACTATGCATAACGAGAAAGGATTAATCATACTTGAATCGAAGAATCCATCATGGAAGTGAAAACACAAGAAAATAACACTCTGCTACGCTCGCTACTAAGTTCGCCTAGCGAACTCCCAGCGAGTGCTCGCTACCTGTTCGCCTAGCGAACAAGCTCGCGAGAGCAATCATAAGTCTCTGACTTACTTCGCTACCACACTCGCTTAGCGAAGGTCTAGCGATTCGCTCGCTACCCCTTTCGCTACCAGAGAATGCTCGCGATCCGCTCGCCTAGCGAACGTGCTAGCGAGGGTCTGCGAACTCAGAATCCTCACTCCCCAATAACTCCAAAACTCGTCGAAATCTAGCTGATTCAATCCCAAATCGTCTCAACAGCTTAGCCCAACGTTCCTCAACTATATTCTACCCTTTATTCTCATTTCTAATCGTGAAAACTTAGGTTCTACTGACTAACTCAAATTCGACCTAAAACGGAAAATGAGCAAAACTCTCCCCAATCCAAAAACAAACCCATAGAAACATACATAATCATATACATCGAAAGAATAATAAAGTTTCAAACCCTTACCCGATTAATCGAAGCTTAGAAGTTTGATTCTTGATGATTCTAGGTTTTCTCCTCTTTTTCTTCTCTTTCTGTTCTCTTCTTTCCTCTCTGTTTCTTTTTATCTCATTTCTTTTCTCTCTAATTCCACTTATATTCTTTCTATTCTATTTCTCTCAAATATCTACTGATCAAGGATTATCTAGAACATCCTCTAACTAATTCCCCAAAACTCTCCAAATAATAAAATAACATAACAAGCACACATAACATATTCAAGTTCAAATTCTACAATTAAAAGAATGATTCAATTAAAATAAATTAAAAGACTCAACAACAATGGGAAATTCAGAATCGGGGCGTTACAATGATAGAGAACACTCATACAATCTCACAACAAAAAGATTACAGAGCTATCACCAAAAGGATGATAGTGTGATACACACACACACAATCCTGACACCAAAAGGATGTATGGTCTATCACCAAAAGGATGATAGGGAACACTCGCACAATCTGGCACCAAAAGGATGACACACCCATCACCAAAAGGATGATAGAGTGACACATGCACACAAACCCTACACCAGAAGGATGTAGGGTCTATCACAAAAAGGATGATAGATAACACTCGCACAATCTGGCACCAAAAAGGTGACAGACCTATCGCCAAAAGGATGATAGAGTGACACACTCACACAATCCCGACACCAAAAGGATGTAAGATCTATCACCAAAAGGATGATAGAGAACACTCGCACAATCTTGCACCAAAACGATGACAGAGCTAGCACCAAAAGGATGATAGTGTGACACACGCACACAATCCTGACACCAAAAGGATGCAGGGCCTATCACCAAAAAGATGATAGAGAACACTCGCACAATATGGCACCAAAACGATGATAGACCTATCAACAAAAGGATGATAGAGTGACACATGCACACAATCCCGACACCAAAAGGATGTAGGGTCTGTCACCAAAAGGATGATAGGGTACACTAGCACAATCTGGCACCAAAAAGATGACAGACCTATCAGCAAAAGGATGATAGGGTGACACACACACACAATCCCGACACCAAAAGGATGTAGGGTCTGTCACCAAAAGGATTATAGAGAACACTTGCACAATCTGGCACCAAAAAGATGACACACCCATCACCAAAAATATAATAGAGCGACACACGCACACAATCCCGACACCAAAAGGATGCAGGGCCTATCACCAAAAAGATGATAGAGAACACTCGTACAATTTGGCACCAAGAAGATGACAGACCTATGACCAAAAGGTTGATAGAGTGACACATGCACACAATCCCTACACCAGAAGGATGTAGGGTCTATCACCAAAAAGATGATAAAGAACACTTGGACAATCTGGCACCAAAAGAATGACAGACCTATCACCAAAAGGATGATAGAGTGACACGTGCACATAATCCTGACACCAAAATGATGTAGGGTCTATCACCAAAAGGATGATAGAGAACACTCGCACAATCTGGAACCAAACCAATGACAGACCTAGCATCAAAAGGATGATAGAGTGGCACACGCACATAATCCTGACACCAAAAGGATGTAGGGCCTATCACCAAAAGGATGATAGGGAAAACTCGCACAATATGGCATCAAATGGATGACAGACATATCACAAAAAGGATAATAGAGCGACATGCGCACACAATCCCACCACTAAAAGGATGTAGGGTCTATCACCAAAAGGATGATAGAGAATAATCGCACATTCTGGCAACAAATGGATGACAGACCTATCACCAAAAGGATAATAGAGAACACTTGCACAATCTGGCACAAAAAGGATACTACGTCCATCACCAAAAATATGATACAACGACACACACACACACACAATCCTGACACCAAAAGGATGCAGGGCCTATCACCAAAAAGATGATAGAGAAGACTCGCACAATATTGGACCAAAAAGATGACAAACCTATCACCAAAAGGATGATAGAGTGACACACACACACAATCCCGACACCTAAAGGATATAGGGTCTATCACCAAAAGGGATGATAGAGAATTCTCGCACAATCTGGCAACAAAAAGATGACAGACCCATCACCAAAAGGATGATAAAGTGACACACACACACACAATCCTGACACCAAAAAGATGTAGGGCATATCACCAAAACGATGATAGAGAACACTTGCACATATAGCACCAAATGGATGACGGACATATCCCCAAAAGGATAATAGAGTGACATACACACACCATCCCGAAACCAAAAGGATTTACGGTTTATAACCAAAACGATGATAGAGAACACTCGCACAATCTGGCAGCAAAAGGATGACAGACCTATCAACAAAAGGATGAAAGACTGACACGCGCACATCATCCTGACATGAAAAGGATGTATGGTTACTCACGAAAATAATGATAGAGAACACTTGCACAATCTGGTACCAAAAGGATGACACACACATCACCAAAAAGATGATTTAGCGACACACGCACACAATCCCGACACCTAAAGGATGTAGTGTCTATCACCAAAAGGATGATAAAGAACTCTCGCACACTCTGGCACAAAAATGTTGACAGACCCATCACCAAAAGGATGATAGAGCGACACACGTACACAATCCCGACACCAAAAGGATGCAGGCCTATCACCAAAAAGATGATAGAGAAAACTTGCACAATCTGGCACCAAAACGATGACAGATATATCACCAAAAGGATGATAGAGTGACACACGCACACAATCCCGACACCAAAAGGAAGTAGGGTCTATCACCAAAAGGATGATAGAGAACACTCGCACGATTTGGCACAAAAAAGATGACAGACCTATCGCCGAAAGGATGATAGAGTGACTCACACACAGAATCCCGACACCAAAAGGATGTAGGGTCTATCACCAAAAGGATGATAGAGAACACTCACAAAATCTGGCATCAAAAAGATGACACACCTATCACCAAAAGGATGTAGACAGACACACGCACAGAATCCCGACACTAGAAGGATGTAGGGTCTATTACCAAAAGGATGACATAGAACACTCGCACAATCTGGCACCAAAAGGATGATAGACCTATCACCAAAAGGATGATTGAGTGACACACGCACACAATCCCAACACAAAATAGATGTAGGGTCTATCACCAAAAGGATAATAGAGAACACTCGTATAATCTGGCACCGAAAGGATGACATACCCATCACCAAAAGGATGATAGGGTCTATCACGAAAAGGATGATAGAGAACAATCGCACAATTTGGCACCAAAAAGATGACACACCTATCACCTAAAGGATGATAGAGCGCCAGGCGCACACAATCCTAACATCAAAAGGATGTAGGGTATATCACCAAAAGGATGATAATGAACACTCATAAAATATGGCACCAAAAGGATGACATACCCATCATCAAAAGGATGCAGGGGCCTATCACCAAAAGATTGATAGAGAACACTCGCAAAATATGGCAACAAAAGGATGACAGACCCATTAAGAAAAGAATGATATAGCGACACACGCACACAGTCCCGACACCAAAAGGATGCAGGCTTATCACCAAAAAGATGATAGAGAACACTCGCACAATCTGGCACCAAAAGGATGACAGACCTATCAACAAAAGGATGATAGAGTGACACACGCACACAATCCAGACACCAAATGGATGTAGGGTCTATCACCGAAAGGATGAGAGAGAACGCTCGCACAATCTGGCACCAAAAGGATGACATACCAATCACCAAAAGGATGATAGAGTGACACACGCACACAATCCTGACACCTAAAGGATATAGGGTCTATCACAAAAAGGATGATAGAGAACTCTCGCACAATCTGGCACCAAAAAAATGACAGACCCATCACCAAAAGGATGATAGAGAGACACACACACACACAATCTTGACACCAAAAGGATGCAGGCCTATCACCAAAAAGATGATAGAGAACACTTGTACAATATGGCACCAAAAGAATGACAGGCCTTTCACCAAAAGGATGATACAGTGACACACGCACATAATCCCGACACGAAAAGGATGTAGGGTCTATCACCAAAAGGATGATAGAGAACACTCGCACAATCTGGCACCAAAAGGATGACAGACCTATCACCAAAAGGATGATAGAGTGACACGCAGACATAATCCCGACACCAAAAGGGTGTAGGGTCTATCACCAAAAGGATGATAGGGAACACTCGCACAATCTGGCACAAAATAGATGACAGACATATCACAAGAAGGATAACGGAGCGACATGCCCAGACAATCCCACCACTAAAAGGATGTAGGGTCTATCACCAAAAGGATGATAGAGAACACTCGCACAATCTGGCACCAAAAGGATGACAGACCTATTACCAAAAGGATAATAGAGAACACTTGCACAATCTGGCACCAAAAGTATGACACACCCATCACCAAAAATATGACACAGCGATACACACACACAATCCCGACACCAAAAGGATGCATGGCCTTTAACCAAAAAGATGATAGAGAACACTCGCACAATATGGCACCAAAAAGTTGACAGACCAATCACCAAAAGGATGATATAGTGACACACGCACACAATCCCTACACCAGAAGGATGTAGGGTCTATCACCCAAAGGATGATAGAGAACACTCGCATAATCTGGAACAAAAAGGATGATAGACCTATCACCAAATGGATGATAGAGTGACACACGTACACAATCGCAACACCAAAAGGATGATAGAGTGACACACGCACATTCTGGAACCAAAAGGATGATAGACCGACACGTGCCCATCATCCTGACATCAAAAGGATGTATGGTCAATCACGAAAAAGATGATAGAGACCACATTCACAATCAGGTACCAAAAGGATGACACTCACATCACGAAAAAGATGATAGAGCGACACACGCGCATAATCCCGAAACCAAAATGATACAGGGCCTATCACCAAAAAGATGATAGAGAACACTCGGACAATCTATTACCAAAAGGATGACAGAGAAAACTCGCACAATCTGGCACCAAAAGGATGACAGACCTATCACCAAAAGGATGATAGAGTGACACACGCACACAATCCCGACACCAAACAGATGTAGGGTCTATCATCAAAAGGATGATAGAGAACACTCGCACAATTTGGCACCAAAAGGATGATAGACCTATCACCTAAAGGATGATAGAGGGACACGTGCACACAATCCTAACATCAAAAGGATGTAAAATATACCACCAAAAGGATGATAGTGAACACTCGCACAATATGGCACCAAAAGGATGACATACCCATCATCAAAAGGTTAATATAGCGAGACACGCACGCAATCCCGACAACAAATGGATGCAGGGCCTATCACCAAAAGAATGATATAGAACACTCGCACAATATGGCACCTAAACGATGACAGACCCATCACGAAAAGAATGATATAAAGACACACGCACACAGTCCCAACAACAAAAGGATGCAGGCTTATCACCAAAAAGATCATAGAGAACACTCGCACAATCTGGCACCAAAAGGATGATAGAGTGACACACACACACAATCCCGACTCCAAAAGGATGTAGGGTTTATCACCAAAAGGATGACAAACCTATCACCAAAAGGATGATAGAGTGACACACGCACACAATCCCGACACCAAACGGATGTAGGGTCTATCAACAAAAGATTGATAGAGAACACTCGCCCAATCTGGAAACAAAAGGATGACAGACCTATCACCAAAAGGATGATAGAGTGACACACGCACACAATCCCGACACCAAACGGATGTAGGGTTTATCAATAAAAGAATGATAGAGAACACTCGCACTATCTGGCACCAAAAGGATGACAGACCCATTACCAAAAGGATGATAGAGCGACACACCCACACAATCCCGACATCAAAAGGATACTGGGTCTATCACCAAATGGATGATAGAGAACACTCGCACAATTTGGCACCAAAAGGATGAAAGACCTATCACCTAAAGAATGATAGAGCAACACAGACACATAATCCTGACATCAAAAGGACAGAGGGTATATCTCCAAAAGGATGATAGAGAACACTCACACAATCTGGCACCAAAAGGATGACATACCCATCATCAAAAGGTTAATATAGCAACACACACACATTCCCGACACCAAAAGGATGCAGGACCTATCACCAAAAAGATGATAGAGAACACTCGCACAATCTGCACCAAAAAGATGATAGACCTATCACCAAAAGGATGATAGAGTGACACACGCACACAATCTCGACACAAGAAGGATGTAAGCTCTATCACCAAAATGATGACAGAGAACACTCGCACAATCTGGCACCAAATGGATGACAGACTTATCACCAAAAGGATGATAGAGTGACACACACACACAATCCCGACACCAAACAGATGTATGGTCTATCACCAAAAGGATGATAGAGAACACTCGCACAATTTGGCACCAAAAGGATGATAGAGGGACACGCGCACACAATCCTAACATCAAAAGGATGTAAAATATATCACCAAAAGGATGATAGTGAACACTCGCACAGTCTGGCACCAAAAGGATGACATACACATCATCAAAAGGTTAATATATCGAGACACGCACACAATCCCGACAACAAATGAATGCAGGGCCTATCACCAAAAGAATGATATAGAACAATCGCACAATATGGCACCAAAATGATGACAGACCCATCACCAAAAGAATGATATAAAGACACACGCACACAAGCCGAACAACAAAAGAATGCAGGCTTTTCACCAAAAAGATGATAGAGAACACTCGCACAATTTGGCACCAAAAGGATGACAGACCTATCACCAAAAGGATGATAGAGTGACACATACACACACATAATCCTGACACCAAAAGGATGTAGGGTTTATCACCAAAAGGATGATAGAGAACACTTGCACAATCTCGCACCCAAAGGATGACAGACCTAACACCAAAAGGATGATAGAGTGACACACACACACACAATCCTGACACCAAAAGGATGTAGGGTCTATCACCAAAAGGGCGATAGAGAACACTTGCACAATCTGGCACCAAAAAGATGACAGACCCATCACCAAAAGGATGACAAACCCATCACCAAAAGGATGATAGAGCGACACACCCACACAATTCCGCCACCAAAAGGATATTGGGTCTATCACCAAATGGATGATAGAGAACTCTCGCACAATTTTGCACCAAAAAGGATGACAGACCTATCACCTAAAGAATGATAGAGAGACACGCACCCACAATCCTGACATCCAAAGGATGTAGGGTATATCACCAAAAGGATGATAGAGAACACTCACATAATCTGGCACCAAAAGGATGACATACCCATCATCAAAAGGTTAATATAGCGACACACGCACACATTCCCGAGACCAAAAGGATGCAGGGCCTATAACCAAAAAGATGATAGAGAACACTCGCCAATCTGCACCGAAAAGATGATAGACCTATCACCAAAAGGATGATAAAGTGACACACGCGCACAATCCCGACACAAGAAGGATGTAGGGTCTATCACCAAAAGGATGACAGAGAACACTCGCACAATCTGGCAACAAAAGGATGACAGACCTATCACCAAAAGGATGATAGAGTGACACACGCATACAATCCCGACACCAAACGGATGTAGGGTCTATCAACAAAAGAATGATAGAGAACACTCGCACAATCTGGAAACAAAAGGATGACAGACCTATCACCAAAACGATGATAGAGTGACACACACACACAATCCCGACACCAAACGGATGTAGGGTTTATCAACAAAAGAATGATAGAGAACACTTGAACAATCTGGCACCAAAAGGATGACAGACCCATCACCAAAAGGAAGATTGGGCGACAAACCCAAACAATCCCGACACCAAAAGGATACAGGGCCTATCACAAAAAATATGATAGAGAACTCTCGCACAATCTGGAACCAAAAGGATGCCAGACCTATCGATAAAAGGAAGATAGAGTGACACACGCACACAATCCCGACACCAAAAGGATGCATGGCCTATTACTAAAAGAATGATAAAGAACACTCGCAGAATCTGGCATAAAAAGGATGACACACCCATCACCAAAAAGATGATAGAGCGACACACGCACACAATCTCGGCACCAAAAGGATACAGGGGCTATCACCAAAAAGATGATAGAGAACACTCGCAAAATTTGGCACCAAAAGGGTGACAGACCTAACACCTAAAGAATGATAGAGCGACACGCACACACAATCCTCACATCAAAAGGGCAAAGGGTATATCACCAAAAGGATGATAGAGAACACTCACACAATCTGGCACCAAAAGGATGACATACCCATTATCAAAAGGTTAATATAGCGAAACACGCACACATTCCCGAAACCAAAAGGATGCAGGGCCTATCACCAAAAAGATGATAGAGAAGACTCGCCAATCTGCACCAAAAAGTTGATAGACCAGTCACCAAAAGGATGATATAGTGACACACGCACACAATCCCGACACAAGAAGGATGTAGAGTCTATCACCAAAAGGATGACAGAGAACACTCGCACAATCTGGCAACAAAAGGATGACAGACCTATCACCAAAAGGATGATAGAGTGACACACGCACACAATCCCGACACCAAACGAATGTAGGGTCTATCAACAAAAGAATGATAGAGAACACTCGCCCAATCTGGAAACAAAAGGATGACAGACCTATCACCAAAAGGATGATAGAGTGACACACGCACACAATCCCGACACCAAACGGATGTAGGGTTTATCAATAAAAGAATGATAGAGAATACTCGCATTATCTGGCACCAAAAGGATGACAGACCCATCACCAAAAGGATGATAGAGCGACACACCCACACAATCCCGACATCAAAAGGATACTGGGTCTATCACCAAATGGATGATAGAGAACACTCGCACAATCTGGCACCAAAAGGATGACATACCCATCATCAAAAGGTTAATATAGCGAAACACGCACACATTCCCGAAACCAAAAGGATGCAGGGCCTATCACCAAAAAGATGATAGAGAAGACTCGCCAATCTGCACCAAAAAGATGATAGACCAGTCACCAAAAGGATGATATAGTGACACACGCACACAATCCCGACACAAGAAGGATGTAGAGTCTATCACCAAAAGGATGACAGAGAACACTCGCACAATCTGGCAACAAAAGGATGACAGACCTATCACCAAAAGGATGATAGAGTGACACACGCACACAATCCCGACACCAAACGAATGTAGGGTCTATCAACAAAAGAATGATAGAGAACACTCGCCCAATCTGGAAACAAAAGGATGACAGACCTATCACCAAAAGGATGATAGAGTGACACACGCACACAATCCCGACACCAAACGAATGTAGGGTTTATCAATAAAAGAATGATAGAGAATACTCGCATTATCTGGCACCAAAAGGATGACAGACCCATCACCAAAAGGATGATAGAGCGACACACCCACACAATCCCGACATCAAAAGGATACTGGGTCTATCACCAAATGGATGATAGAGAACACTCGCACAATTTGGCACCAAAAGGATGAAAGACCTATCACCTAAAGAATTATAGAGCAACACAGACACGTAATCCAGACATCAAAAGGACAGAGGGTATATCACCAAAAGGATGATAGAGAACACTCACACAATCTGGCACCAAAAGGATGACATACCCATCATCAAAAGGATGATAGAGTGACACACACACACAATCCCGACACAAGAAGGATGTAGGGTCTATCACCAAAATGATGACAGAGAACACTTGTAACACCCCACTTCCCAAATTAAATAAAATATAAACATTATAAATAAACATCAGAGTTTTCACCAAAATAGTGGGATATCACATCACCAAATTTTTATAAAAATACTTTATTAATTATTCTCAAAAATAATACAGCAAAAAACATTATTTCAACATTCTCAGCCATCCGCCAAATTTCGTAAAATCTTTATTATTATAATTCACAAAAAAGTGATACGTCACAGGATTACAACAAGTTTGACATAAAACAATTAAAACACCCATATCCCGTGTTACGTATCAGAGCATCCTAGACTCGACTGGCACACCACCATCCAAGCTATATCTAAGTACATGGATTATCTGTACTTCCGGAGAAGCACAGACACAACAACAACCAAGGGGTGAGAAAACATGATCAAAAATATATTGGTAATGTAATACATGTAAACAAGGTAGTAAAACACACCAACACACCAATATTCACCCCAACAACTCCATATAACAAACCTACTATTCGAATTACAACATAACATATTAAAATGCAAATATGCAACTCAACACCATGCATGCGGTACCGACTCATTGGTTCATTCAATCGAACCTGAATAGATCACTTACGCTCCTCCTGAGACATGATCTATCCCCCACCATTCTCCACAAAGGAGTACTGATGAATCACTTACGCTCCTCCTGAGACATGATTCATCCCACCAAAACACCATGATATGCACACACCAATGCATAACTATCATAATTAGGCACTCAAAGTGCACACGATCCTCCTGATCATATCATCATACATCAATGCATAAATGTACATATATAACATACACCAACATCGTATAGATCAATCAGATAGTAAACAACTTCATACTATAACACCAGATATAACCACATCCCAACACTCGGGAACGCATGATCCTACTGATCACTACATATATATACATTAACTAATTGTTCACCAACAATATCAAGGAAAACGAGTACCATCACCAAGTAAACAAGTTCATACTTTATCACCAAGATATAAACACGTCCCACCACTCGGGAATACACGATCCTACTGATCACTACACCATGCTCCGCATGATTCATACACCAACTAATTATCCATTTAAATAATTAGTAACGGAAATCACATGCTATCACCGAGTACTCACTCTATAACACTCAATCATCTCCCCTATAATCAACAAAGTCCAAGGGCACTACACTCTTAGCGCACACAGCATAACAGCATAGAAAAACCACATTCTGCTACGCTCGCTACACCCTCGCTAGGCGAGCTCCCAGCGAATACTCGCTACCTGTTCGCTTAGCGAACCTCCTCGCGAAGGCAAACAGAACCTACTGGACTCACTCGCTAGGCGAGCACCTAGCGAACGCTCGCTGCCTTCTCGCTAAGCGAAGTGCTAGCGAGTTGCCTGCGACTTCTCAAGTTCTCAAAGTTCAGAATTCTCACTCTTCTCCGATTCAAGCCTATTCTTTAACATCCACTTCCTATACTATCCATATTACGACCAATGCATATTAGGCTTATCAATGTTCCTATAATTCTACTCCAGATCAACATTACGGCACACTACCGGCACTTTAGAGTTACTCTGAACCTTACTCAAACCAAACCAACACCAACAGTCAATCAACAATGGCAACATCAAACATCCGTACATCATCATATACATATTATTCCAAAGTCATCAATTAAACAATCTGTCGACACATCAAAAAGGTCACACAGAACTTCCCTAAAACCGTAAACCCAACCTATACGCCAAATTAACCAAAAACAACAATTCACCAACAATCAACATATTTCAATCCATCAACATCAACATAACTCAACAATCAATAGCATGTCAATATAAAACTTCATCAACGATGCATTCCTACGGGGTTAAGGAATCCCCACTACCCTATACATGTATATACCATTCCCAATCAAGTTTCTCCCCCCTTACCTTGTTAATCGGTTGATCGATGAAATTCTTCATGGATTTGGTCTCTTGGCCTCCTCTTTTCTTTCCGTTCTTCGTTCCCTTTTTCCTTCGTTCTTCTCACTTCTCTCGTTCTTTCCTCTTCTCTCTTTCTATCGCTCTTTCTCTCTTCCCTCTTTCTATCGTGTTATTTTCTCTAATACTTCCCCCACCCCTTCATATTCTATTTTCCTTTTTATTTCCTATCCCAATAATAATAATAACTAATAAAAATAACATAATAATAATAATAATAATAATAATAATAATAATAATAATAATAATAATAATAATAATAATATTATTATTATTATTATCACACCAATTTCCCACGATCTATGGTAATCCATTTTCTCTCTATTCCAACTTTTCTAATATCTCCTTGCTACCCCTTCATATTTCCTTCCTCACGGTTTCTATCGTGCCTTTTCATATTTCCATTCTAACTTCCCCATAACCCTTCCACTTCTTATTTTACTTATTCCAACCACTAATATTCCCAATAATAATTCTAATAATAATAATAATAGTAATACACCCAACAATAATTATAATAATAATAATAATAATACTAATGATAATAATAACAATTATATTAATACTAATAATAAAATAATATTAATAATAATAATATTAATATTAATAATACTAATATAATATTACTAATATTAATAATACTAATCATAATAATACTATTAATAATAATAATAATATTATTATTATTATCTCACCAAAATAATAATAATAATAATAGTAATAATATTATTATCTCCCCAAAATATTAATAATACTAATAAATATAATAATATATAATAATAATAATAATACCCCCACCAATATTACTATTATTCATTATATTATCATATTCACACCAAAAATCATAATAATATAATAACTATATTAATAATAATATTATATTTTCCATATTAATAATATTACTACAAATATTAATAATAATCATAAATATAATAATAATAATAATAATAATAATAATAATAATAATAATAATAATAATAATACCACCACCAATATTACTATTATTTCTTATATTATTATAAACTCACCAAATTACCACCAATGATCCTCCCATCTCAGGGACACCCACCAAACATCATCAAATACACCCTACCAAAGGGAATATCAACATATAATATTTAAAATAATAATAAAATGACTAAATAATTAAAATGGGTGTTACAACTCTCCCCCACTTTAATTATTTTCGTCCTCGAAAATTACCTGATGGAAATAATTCCGGATACGCTCCCCGCATCCTTTATTCCAATTCTCAGGTCACACTGCCTTCTGCAGCACCTCCCCATACTACTTTCACCAAAGATATCTCCTCCCTTTGGAGTTGTTCCTCGCTCGCCAAAACGAACTAGCAATGCCTCAACAATCGGAATATTTTTCACTTGTACATCATCCACCTGGTTCAATGTACTTTCTAGACTAAGACACATGAAACATATCATGCCAATTCACAGCGACAACAGAAAAACAGTCTAACATGTTACTCCTCTTATGCCTCCGCTGCGCCACTCTGATACAACTACAGAACACGGTGCGAACTTCTGAGATTTCGAAGCTCGACCAACACCAGTCATCGGCGTGACTCTCAAAACACATATTGCCTCGGATCCTCTCGATCTTCTCAGCCATCTCAAGCATAATTTTCAAGTCTGAGTACAACACTCTCACTCGATTTATTTCAACACAGGAGAGTCCTACACTCCCTATCTCACCAAGCCACATATAGTTCCATTCCGACACTAGGATGGTAACTGTTATTATAGGTAACTCGATCAATGATAATTAATCATCCCACGCTCCACCTTGATCCGACACCCAAGCTCTTACCAATTCTCTACAGACTCAATAGTCCTCTCTAACTGACCATCAGTTTGCGGATGGTAAGTCGAACTCAACTTCAACTTAGTACCCGAAGCTTCCTGTAAGCCCCTCCAAAATCTCACTATAAACCTCAAATTTCCATCTGACACAATATTCGTCAGTATCTCATCCAACTTCACCACTTTCTCAATATGCATCTCGTATATCCTCAACACGGAATAGTTAATCTACTCCTAACAATCCAAATTAAAATTATGTCTTTACAAATTCTTTAGCAATCTCAACACCAATTTCGTGAATATACTACCTGATTTCCACTCTGAAATATTTAACGACTGCATCAGACTCAACAGTCTCTGATGTTCACTCTTCGAATTCCTACAATTCTAACCAGCATATTCCACCTCAACTACTCCTCCCCTTATCCATGGTCTCCAAAACAATCTACTCAAATTCAGTTACTACTTCATAGCACCGGGATGGATACTCCATCTACCTCAATGTATTTCTTCACGAGTACTCCTACTCCCCTCAACGACATCTGGTACACATACCCTATCATAACACATCATGGTACTATTTCCACAAACCTGAAAATCCACTCTTCGACTCTAATTTATCAATTTCAACTAATTCACTACTCAACCTAGGTTTCTGACTTTCTCGATTCTGCTCAAGGATATCACTAGTCAGATCTTAATAATAAAAGCTTAACTCCATAAGAAGTCTCCTTACTCACAAAACTCATATTATGAAATTGCTCAATTAGTTCTAACTCTTTTCACCATCATCTTCGGTATATGCAAATATTTCTAACTCACTGCATCATCTACCATGTCCGCTTTACCCGAATGGTAATTCAACTCGAAGTCGTACTCTTTTCGAAGTCCCAATTATTTCCTATGCCTCATATTCGTCTTATTCAAATTAAACAAACACCTTAAACTCTTAAGATCACCAAACATCTCCGATCTCAGTCTGAACTTTCGAAGCCTCCGATTCTGGTACAACAACAATAGTAACCAACTCTAAATCACTGGTCGGATGATTTCTCTTATATACTCCAAGTTGCCTTTTGTATAATTGAAACTCGCTGAAGTTGTCTTTAGTAAATCCCCTAATTATATCAACAAGAATCACAAACACCACAATTAGTTCTATCAGATTCGGCAGAACTTTCCTTACGGAAGTATATCACCGCTCTTTTTCCAACACTGATAACTCCAGTTCCTTATGCTCAACATAATCCTCTATACGCTTCGAATACCTTAAAATATCATTTATTAACACAACCATTGCCTTATATAAATAATTAAAGAAGATCCCATGCCAAGTGGACAAACAAGTTGTGAGTTATAGCGGGAACACATACCGTACCGCCCGTCCTTACCACAACATTCAAACACACTTCATCAATAAATAGCTTAAATCTATGTCAATACTTCACCATCTCATAGATAATTTGAATAGTTTTCCAACGCTTCGAACCGCGCGTCATTCCGAGTTACGGTTCTCCCGTTACGGCAAAAACACCAAAATAACATTTTCTGCCCAGGACCCCTTCGCCAGGCGAACACCGCAGCGAATATGGACGTTCGCCAGTATGCTCGCCAGGCGAACATGACAGTCCCAAAATCCTCTTTTCGACCCTTACCCGACTTCCGAGTGTCCGATTTCGATTCCGTAAAAAGCTGCGATCTCGGAATTTAACGTACAACAACAATTTTATACTTAGGAAGCCATCCAACACATTTTAAATCTATGAATAATTTAAAAATCAATTACTTCCAATCTCAACAGCAGATCTTTGAGCCTCCTAATACGATAGAACTTTTGACCTTCGTCCCATCCACCACAAGAACTCTACTCGAGATCACATGACCAAGGGACTCACATCCCTCGATCAATTGTTCCATCAAATCATTAACTCTTGGAAGCGAACACCTATCCTTGATAGTCACCCTGTTCCCTTATCTATAGTTCGCCCAAAGCTGCACAAAACCTTCTATCTGTCTAACCAACAAAATTGGTGCACATTACGGTAGCACACTCAAACAAAAGAACCTCTCTCCTAGAAGGTCTTCAAGTTGACTCTTCAACTTCTCCAATCCCAACGAAAACACACCATATGGAGTCACTAATATCGGACTCGTTCCAACAACAAAGTCAACGTGTGAGCTTTACTTCACACTCCGATAGTAAATCACCTACCTCATCCGGAAACCTCCGGCAATCGCAAATAATTGACAAATCCCAATTTTTCTCACTTTCCTTCTCATTCCAAGTTTCAGTCAAAATAGACACTTCAACACCGTCTTACGCCAAATTCCTTAAAATAATCCCTTAAGCACTTAGCTTAACTCAAGACTATACACTACTCACGCCACCCAAGCTTGCAAGACGCGTCTATCCCATCCAACACAATCTCGTCCTGTATTAACAAGAGATTAAGGGTGATCAGTTTCTCAATTTGTTAATAGACAGCCGAAATCATGATGGGGTACAAACCATCTTTACCAACTATTATATCATTCCTCAACACCATAAGCCACCACACTGTAGCATTCCGGAGTAATACAACTTCTCTCCCACTGGAATCATTCCTCTTCTACCGACAAACTTAACCAACAACATGTACCGACAGTGTTTTTACACACATGTCGCATACCAGGGAACAACAACACTAGACAACATTGGCCAGACGGACCGACCTGCTCTGATACCAATTGTAACACCCCACTTCCCAAATTAAATAAAATATAAACATTATAAATAAACATCAGAGTTTTCACCAAAATAGTGGGATATCACATCACCAAATTTTTATAAAAATACTTTATTAATTATTCTCAAAAATAATACAGCGGAAAACATTATTTCAACATTCTCGGCCATCCGCCAAATTTTGTAAAATCTTTATTATTATAATTCACAAAAAAGTGATACGTCACAGGATTACAACAAGTTTGACATAAAACAATTAAAACACCCATATCCCGTGTTACGTATCAGAGCATCCTAGACTCGACTGGCACACCACCATCCAAGCTATCTAAGTACCTGGATTATCTGTACTTCTGGAGAAGCACAGACACAACAACAACCAAGGGGTGAGAAAACATGATCAAAAATATATTGGTAATGTAATACATGTAAACAAGGTAGTAAAACACACCAACACACCAATATTCACCCCAACAACTCCATATAACAAACCTACTGTTCGAATTACAACATAACATATTAAAATGCAAATATGCAACTCAACACCATGCATGCGGTACCGACTCATTGGTTCATTCAATCGAACCTGAATAGATCACTTACGCTCCTCCTGAGACATGATCTATCCCCCACCATTCTCCACAAAGGAGTACGGATGAATCACTTACGCTCCTCCTTAGACATGATTCATCCCACCAAAACACCATGATATGCACACACCAATGCATAACTATCATAATTAGGCACTCAAAGTGCACACGATCCTCCTGATCATATCATCATACATCAATGCATAAATGTACATATATAACATACACCAACACCGGATAGATCAATCAGATAGTGAACAACTTCATACTATAACACCAGATATAACCACATCCCAACACTCGGGAACGCACGATCCTACTGATCACTACATATATATACATTAACTAATTGTTCACCAACAATATCAAGGAAAACGAGTACCATCACCAAGTAAACAAGTTCATACTTTATCACCAAGATATAAACACGTCCCACCACTCGGGAATACACGATCCTACTGATCACTACACCATGCTCCGCATGATTCATACACCAACTAATTATCCATTTAAATAATTAGTAACGGAAATCACATACTATCACCGAGTACTCACTCTATAACACTCAATCATATCCCCTATAATCAACAAAGTCCAAGGGCACTACACTCTTAGCGCACACAGCATAACAGCATAGAAAAACCACATTCTTCTACGCTCGCTACACCCTCGCTAGGCGAGCTCCCAGCGAATACTCGCTACCTGTTCGCTTATCGAACCTCCTCGCGAAGGCAAACAGAACCTACTAGACTCACTCGCTACCTCACTTGCTAGGCGAGCACCTAGCGAACGCTCGCTGCCTTCTCGCTAAGCGAAGTGCTAGCGAGTTGCCTGCGACTTCTCAAGTTCTCACAGTTCAGAATTCTCACTCTTCTCCGATTCAAGCCTATTCTATAACATCCACTTCCTATACTATCTGTATTACGACCAATGCATATTAGGCTTATCAATGTTCCTATAATTCTACTCCAGATCAACATTACGGCACACTACCGTCACTTTACAGTTACTCTGAACCTTACTCAAACCAAACCAACACCAACAGTCAATCAACAATGGCAACATCAAACATCCGTACATCATCATATACATATTATTCCAAAGTCATCACTTAAACAATCTGTCGACACATCAAAAAGGTCACACAGAACTTCCCTAAAACCGTAAACCCAACCTATACGCCAAATTAACCAAAAACAACAATTCACCAACAATCAACATATTTCAATCCATCAACATCAACATAACTCAACAATCAATAGCATGTCAATATAAAACTTCATCAACGATGCATTCCTACGGGGTTAAGGAATCCCCACTACCCTATACATGTATATACCATTCCCAATCAAGTTTCTCCCCCTTTACCTTGTTTATCGGTTGATCAATGAAATTCTTCCTGGATTTGGTCTCTTGGCCTCCTCTTTTCTTTCCGTTCTTCGTTACCTTTTTCCTTCGTTCTTCTCACTTCTCTCGTTCTTTCCTCTTCTCTCTTTCTATCGCTCTTTCTCTCTTCCCTCTTTCTATCGTGTTATTTTCTCTAATACTTCCCCCACCCCTTCATATTCTATTTTCCTTTTTATTTCCTATCCCAATAATAATAATAATAACTAATAAAAATAACATAATAATAATAATAATAATAATAATAATAATAATAATAATAATAATATTATTATTATTATTATTATTATTATTATTATTATTATTATCACACCAATTTCCCACGATCTATGGTAATCCATTTTCTCTCTATTCCAACTTTTCTAATATCTCCTTGCTACCCCTTCATATTTCCTTCCTCACGGTTTCTATCGTGCCTTTTCATATTTCCATTCTAACTTCCCCATAGCCCTTCCACTTCTTATTTTACTTATTCCAACCACTAATATTCCCAATAATAATTCTAATAATGATAATAATAGTAATATACCCAACAATAATTATAATTATAATAATAATAATACTAATGATAATAATAACAATTATATTAATACTAATAATAAAATAATATTAATAATAATAATCTTAATATTAATAATACTAATATAATATTACTAATATTAATAATACTAATCATAATAATACTATTAATAATAATAATAATAATATTATTATTATCTCACCAAAATAATAATAATAATAATAGTAATAATATTATTATCTCCCCAAAATAATAATAATATTAATAATACTAATAAATATAATAATATATAATAATAATAATAATAATAATACCCCCACCAATATTACTATTATTCATTATATTATCATATTCACACCAAAAATCATAATAATATAATAACTATATTAATAATAATATTATATTCTCCATATTAATAATATTACTACAAATATTAATAATAATCATAAATATAATAATAATAATAATAATAATAATAATAATAATAATAATAATAATAATAATAATAATAATAATAATAATAATACCACCACCAATATTACTATTATTTCTTATATTATTATAAACTCACCAAATTACCACCAATGATCCTCCCATCTCAGGGACACCCACCAAACATCATCAAATACACCCTACCAAAGGGCACATCAACATATAATATTTAAAATAATAATAAAATGACTAAATAATTAAAATGGGTGTTACAACTCTCCCCCACTTTAATTATTTTCGTCCTCGAAAATTACCTGATGGAAATAATTCCGGATACGCTCCCCGCATCCTTTATTCCAATTCTCAGGTCACACTGCCTTCTGCAGCACCTCCCCATACTACTTTCACCAAAGATATCTCCTCCCTTCGGAGTTGTTCCTCGCTCGCCAAAACGAACTAGCAATGCCTCAACAATCGGAATATTTTTCACTTGTACATCATCCACCTGGTTCAATGTACTTTCTAGACTAAGACACATGAAACATATCATGCCAATTCACAGCGACAACAGAAAAACAGTCTAACATGTTACTCCTCTCATGCCTCCGCTGCGCCACTCTGATACAACTACAGAACACGGTGCGAACTTCTGAGATTTCGAAGCTCGACCAACACCAGTCATCGGCGTGACTCTCAAAACACATATTGCCTCGGATCCTCTCGATCTTCTCAGCCATCTCAAGCATAATTTTCAAGTCTGAGTACAACACTCTCACTCGATTTATTTCAACACAGGAGAGTCCTACACTCCATATCTCACCAAGCCACATATAGTGCCATTCCGACACTAGGATGGTAACTGTTATTATAGGTAACTCGATCAACGATAATTAATCATCCCACGCTCCACCTTGATCCGAAACCCAAGCTCTTACCAATTCTCTACAGACTCAATAGTCCTCTCTAACTGACCATCAGTTTGCGGATGGTAAGTCGAACTCAACTTCAACTTAGTACCCGAAGCTTCCTGTAAGCCCCTCCAAAATCTCACTATAAACCTCAAATTTCCATCTGACACAATATTCGTCAGTATCTCATCCAACTTCACCACTTTCTCAATATGCATCTCGTATATCCTCAACACGGAATAGTTAATCTACTCCTAACAATCCAAATTAAAATTATGTCTTTACAAATTCTTTAGCAATCTCAACACCAATTTCGTGAATATACTACCTGATTTCCACTCTGGAATATTTAACGACTGCATCAGACTCAACAGTCTCTGATGCTCACTCTTCGAATTCCTACAATTCTAACCAGCATATTCCACCTCAACTACTCCTCCCCTTATCCATGGTCTCCAAAACAATCTACTCAAATTCGGTTACTACTTCATAGCACCGGGATGGATACTCCATCTACCTCAATGTATTTCTTCACGAGTACTCCTACTCCCCTCAACGACATCTGGTACACATACCCTATCATAACACATCATGGTACTAAAAGGGCGATAGAGAACACTTGCACAATCTGGCACCAAAAAGATGACAGACCCATCACCAAAAGGATGACAAACCCATCACCAAAAGGATGATAGAGCGACACACCCACACAACTCCGCCACCAAAAGGATATTGGGTCTATCACCAAATGGATGATAGAGAACACTCGGACAATTTTGCACCAAAAAGGATGACAGACCTATCACCTAAACAATGATAGAGAGACACGCACCCACAATCCTGACATCAAAAGGATGTAGGGTATATCACCAAAAGGATGATAGAGAACACTCACATAATATGGCACCAAAAGGATGACATACCCATCATCAAAAGGTTAATATAGCGACACACGCACACATTCCCGACACCAAAAGGATGCAGGGCCTATAACCAAAAAGATGATAGAGAACACTCGCCAATCTGCACCGAAAAGATGATAGACCTATCACCAAAAGGATGATAAAGTGACACACGCGCACAATCCTGACACAAGAAGGATGTAGGGTCTATCACCAAAAGGATGACAGAGAACACTCGCACAATCTGGCAACAAAAGGATGACAGACCTATCACCAAAAGGATGATAGAGTGACACACGCACACAATCCCGACACCAAACGGATGTAGGGTCTATCAACAAAAGAATGATAGAGAACACTCGCACAATCTGGAAACAAAAGGATGACAGACCTATCACCAAAAGGATGATAGAGTGACACACACACACAATCCCGACACCAAATGGATGTAGGGTTTATCAACAAAAGAATGATAGAGAACACTTGAACAATCTGGCACCAAAAGGATGACAGACCCATCACCAAAAGGAAGATAGGGCGACAAACCCAAACAATCCCGACACCAAAAGGATACAGGGCCTATCACCAAAAATATGATAGAGAACTCTCGTACAATCTGGAACCAAAAGGATGCCAGACCTATCAATAAAAGGATGATAGAGTGACACACAACCACAATCCCGACACCAAAAGGATGCAGGGCCTGTTACTAAAAGAACGATAAAGAACACTCGCACAATCTGGCATAAAAAGGATGAAATACCCATCACC
Organism: Lathyrus sativus; assembly: GCA_963859935.3. NCBI lineage: Eukaryota > Viridiplantae > Streptophyta > Magnoliopsida > Fabales > Fabaceae > Lathyrus > Lathyrus sativus. The sequence continues at coordinate 202,112,358 of OZ012739.1, read as the reverse complement.
AAAAAGATGATAGAGCGACACACGCACACAATCTCGGCACCAAAAGGATACAGGGCCTATCACCAAAAAGATGATAGAGAACACTCGCAAAATCTGGCACCAAAAAGATGACAGACCTATCACCAAAAGGATGATAGAGTGACACACGCACCCAATCCCGACACCAAAAGGATGTAGGGTCTATCACCAAAAGGATGATAGAGAACACACGCACAATCTAGCACCAAAAAGATGACAGACCCATCACCAAAAGGATGATAGAGCGACACACGCGCACAATCCCGACACCAAAAGGATGCAGGCCTATCACCAAAAACATGATAGAGAACACTCGCACAATCTGGCACCAAAAAGATGACAGACCTATCACCAAAAGGATGATAGAGCGACACACGCACATAATCCCGACAACAAAAGGTCGTAGGGTCTATCACCAAAAGGATATTAGAGAACACTCGCACAATCTGGCACCAGAAGGATGACATACCCATTACCAAAAGGATGATTGAGCGACACACACGCACAATCCCGACACCAAAAGGACTCATGCCTATCACCAAAAAGATGATTGAGAATACCCGCACAATCTGGCACCAAAAGGATGACATACCTATCAATAAAAGGATGATAGCGTGACACAGGCACACAATCCCGACACCAAAAGGATGTAGGGTCTATCACCAAAAGATTGATAGAGAACACTCGCACAATCGGGCACCAAAAGGATGACAGACCCATCACCAAAAGGATGATAGAGCGACACACGCACACAATCCCGACACCAAAAGGATGTAGGGACTATCAGCAAAAGGATGATAGAGAATACTCGCACAATTTGGCACCGAAAGGATGACAGACCTATCACCTAAAGGATGATAGAGCGACACAGACACACAATCCCGACACCAAAAAGATGTAGGGTCTATCACCAAAAGGATGATAGAGAACACTCGCACAATCTGGCACCAAAAGGATGACAGACCCATCACGAAAAGGATGATAGAGCGACACACGCACACAATCCAGACACCAAAAGGATGACAGACCTATCACCTAATCCATGATAGAGTGACACGTGCACACAATCCTGAAATCAAAAGGATGTAGGGTATACCACCAAAAGGATGATAGAAAACACTCGCACTATCTGGCACCAAAAAGAACAGACCCATCACCAAAAGGATGATAGAGTGACACACACGCACAATCCCGACAGCAAAAGGATGCAGGCCTATCACCAAAAAGATGATAGAGAACACTCGCACAATCTAGCACCAAAAGGTTCACAGACCTATTAATAAAAGGATGATAGAGTGATATAGTCACACAATCCCGACACCAAAATCATGTAGGGTTTATCACCAAAAGGATGATAGGGAACACTCGTACACTCTAACACTAAAAGGATGACAGACCCATCACCAAAAGGATGATAGAGCGACACACGCACATAATCCCAACAACAAAAGGACGTAGGGTCTATCACCAAAAGGATATTAGAGAACACTCGCACAATCTGGCACTAGAAGGATGACATACCCATCACCAAAAGGATGATTGAGCGACACACGCGCACAATCCCGACACCAAAAGGTTGCATGCCTATCATTAAAATGATGATTGAGAATACTCGCACGTTCTGGCACCAAAAGGATGACAGATATATCAATAAAAGTATGATAGAGTGACACTGACACACAATCCCGACACCAAAAGGATGTAGGGACTATCAATAAAAGGATGATAGAGAACACTCGCACAATTTGGCACCAAAAGGATGACAGACCTATTAATAAAAGGATGATAGAGTGACACAGGCACAAAATCCCGACACCAAAAGGATGTAGGGTCTATCACCAAGAGGATGATAGAGAACACTCGCACAATCTGGCTCCAAAAGGATGACAGCCCCATCACCAAAAGGATGATAGAGCGACACACGCACGCAATCTCGACACCAAAAGGATGTAGGGACTATCACAATAAGGATGATAGAGAACACTCACACAATTTGGCACCAAAAGGATGACAGACCAATCACCTAAAGGATGATATAGCGACACGTGCACACAATCCTGAAATCAAAAGGATGTAGGGTATACCCCCAAAAGGATGATAGAGAACACTCGCACTATCTGGCACCAAAAGGATGACATACCCATCATCAGAAGGTTAATAAAGAGAATACTCGCCCAATATGGCACCAAAAAGATGACAGACCTATCACCAAAAGGATGATAGAGTGACGCACACACATAATCCCTACACCAGAAGGATGCAGGGTCTATCACCAAAAGGATGATAGAGAAAACTCGCACAATCTGGCACAAAAAGGATGACAGACCTATCACCAAAAAGATGATAGATTGACACACGCACACAATTCCGACACCAAAAGGATGTAGGGTCTATCACCAAAAGGATGATAGAGAACACTCTCACAATCTGGCACCAAAAGGATGACAGACCTAGCACTAAAAGGATGATAGAGTGACACACGCACACAATCCAGACACGAAAAGGATGATAGAGAACACTCGCACAATCCAGACACCAAAAGGATGATAGAGTGACATACGCACAAAATCCCGACACCAAAAGGATGTAGGGTCTATCACCAAAATGATGATAGAGAACACTCGCACAATCTGGCACCAAAAGGATGACAGACCTATCACCAAAAGGATTAAAGATCGACACACGCATATCATCCTGACATCAAAAGGATGTATGGTCAATCACGAAAAGGATGATAGAGAACACTTGCATAATCTGGTACCAAAAGGATGACACACCCATCACCAAAAAGATGATAGAGCGACACACACACACACACACAATCTCAGCACTAAAAGGATACAGGGCCTATCATCAAAAAAATGATTGAGAACACTCGCACAGTCTGGCACCAAAAAGATGACAGACCTATCACCAAAAGGGTGATAGAGCGACACACGCACACAATCCCGACAACAAAAGGATGTAGGGTCTATCAAAAAAAGGATGATAGAGAACACTCACACAATTTGGCACCAAAAGGATGACAGACCTATCACCTAAAGGATGATAGAATGACACTCGCACACAATCCTGAAATCAAAAAGATGTAGGGTCTATCACCAAAAGGATGATAGAGAACACTCGCATAATCTGGCACCAAAAGGATTACAGACCCATCACCAAAAGGATGATACAGCGAAACACGCGAACAATCCTGACACCAAAAGGATGCAGGCCTATCAGCAAAAAGATGATAGAGAACACTCGCACAATCTGGCACCAAAAGGATGACAGACCTATCAATAAAAGGATGATAGAGTGACACAGGCACACTATCCCGACATCAAAAGGATGTAGGGTCTATCACCAAAAGGATGATAGAGAACACTCACACAATCTGGCACCAAAATGATGACAAACCCATCACCAAAAGGATGATAGAGCGACACATGCACACAATCTCGACACCAAAAGGATGTAGGGTCTATCACCAAAAGGATGATAGAGAACACTCGCACAATTTGGCACCAAAAGGAGTACAGACCTGTCACCTAAAGGATGATAGAGCGACACGTGCACACAATCTTGAAATCAAAAGGATGTAGGGTATACCATCAAAAGGATGAGAGAGAACACTCGCACAATCTGGCACCTAAAGGATGACATACCCATCATTAAAATGTTAATAAAGTGACACACACACACAATCCCGACACCAAAAGGATGCAGGGCCTATCACCAAAAGAATGATAGAGAACACTCACCCAATATTGCACCAAAAAAATGACAGACCTATCACCAAAAGGATAATAGAGTGACGCACGCACACAATCTCTACACCAGAAGGATGCATGGTCTATCACCAAAAGGATGATAGAGAAAACTCGCACAATCTGGCACCAAAAGGATGATAGAGAAAACTCGCACAATCTATCACCAAAAAGATGACAGATTGACACACGCACATAATCCCGATACCAAAAGAATGTTGGGTCTATCACCAAGGATGATAGAGAACACTCGCACAATCTGGCACCAAAAGGATGATAGAATGACACACACACAATCGCAACACCAAAAGGATGTAAGGTCTATCACTGAAAAGATGATAGAGAACACCCGCACAATATGGCAACAAAAGTATGACAGACCCATCACGAAAAGGATGATAAAGCAACACACCCGTTTAATCCCGACACCAAAATGATGTATGGTCTATCACCAAAAGGATGATAGAGAACACTCCCAAAATCTGGCACCAAAAGGATGACAGACCTATCACGAAAAGGATGAAAGATCGACACACGCACATCATCTTGACATCAAAAGGATGTATGGTCAATCACGAAAAGGATGTTAGAGAACACTTGCACAATCTGTTACCAAAGGCATAACACACCCATCACCAAAAAGATAATAGAGCGAAACACGCACACAATCCCGACACCAAAAGGATGCAGGGCCTATCACCAAAAATATGATAGAGAACACTCGCACAATCTGCACCAAAAAAATAACAGACCTATCACTAAAAGGATGATAGAGTAACACATGCACACATTTGCGACACTAGAAGAAGGTAGGGTCTATCACCAAAAGGATGACAGAGAACACTCGCACAATCTGGCACCAAATGGATGACAGACCCGTCACCAAAAGGATGATAGAGATACACACGCACACAATCCCGATACCAAAAGGATGTTAGAGAACACTCGCACAATTTGGTAATAAAAGGATGACAAACCTATCAACTAAAGAATGATAGAGCGACACGCACACACAATCCTGACACCAAAAGCATGTAGGGCATATCACCAAAACGATTATAGAGAACAATCGCGGAATCTAGCAACAAATGGATGACAGACATATCACCAAAAGGATAATAGAGCGATATACTCACACAATCCCAACACCAAAAGGATGTAGGGTCTATCACCAAAATGATGATAGAGAACACTTGCACAATCTGGTAACAAAGGGATGACACACCCATCATCAAAAAGTTGATAGAGCAACACACGCAAACAATCCCGACACCAAAAGGATGCAGGGCCTATCACCAAAAATATGATAGAGAACACTCACAAAATCTGTACCGAAAAGATGACAGACCTATCACTAAAAGGATGATAGAGTAACACACGCACACAATCCCGACACCAAAAGGAGGTAGGGTCTATCACCAAAAGGATGACAGAGAACACTCGCACAATCTGGCCCAAACGGTTGACAGATTCATCACCAAAAGGATGATAGAGCGACACACGCACACAATCCCGACACCAAAAGGATGTAGGCTCTATCACCAAAAGGATGATAGAGAACACTCGCAAAATTTGGTACCAAAAGGATGACAGACCTATCAACTAAAGAACGATAGAGCGACACGCACACACAATCCTGACACCAAAAGGATGTAGGGTATATCACCAAAAGGATGATAGAGAACACTCTCACAATCTGGCACCAAAAAGATGACATACCCATCATTAAAAGGTTAATATAGCGACACATGCACACAATCCTGACACCAAAAGAATGCATGGCCTATCACCAAAAGAATGATAGAGAACAATCACAAAATCTGGCACCAAAAGGATGACAGACCTATCACCAAAAGGATGATAGAGTGTCACACGCAGACAATCCTGATTCCAAAAGGATGTAGGGCCTATCACCATAACGATGATAGAGAACACTCACGCAATCTAGCACCAAATGGATGACAAACATATCACCAAAAGGATAATAGAGCGACATACTCACATAATCCTGACACCAAAAGGATGCAGGCATATCACCAAAAAGATGATAGAGAACACTCGCACAATCTGGTACCAAAAGGATGACAGACCTATCAATAAAAGGATGATAGAGTGACACAGACACACAATCCCGACACCAAAAGGATGTAGGGTCTATCACCAAAAGGATGATAGAGAACACTCGCATAATCTGGCACCAAAAGGATGACTGAACAATCACCAAAAGGATGATATAGCGACACACGCACACAATCCCGACACCAAAAGGATGTAGCGTCTATCACCAAAAGGATGATAGTGAACACTCGCACAATCTGTCACCAAAAAGATGACAGACCTATCACCAAAAGGATGAAAGACCGACACGCGCACATCATCCTGACATCAAAAGGATGTATGGTCAATCATGAAAAGAATGATAGAGAACACTTGCACAATCTGGTAACAAAGGGATGACACACCCATCACCAAAAAGATGATAGAGCGACACACGCACACAATCCCGACACCAAAAGGATGCAAGGCCTATCACCAAAAATATGATAGAGAACACTCACAAAATCTGTACCGAAAAGATGAAAGACCTATCACTAAAAGGATGATAGAGTAACACACGCACACAATCCCGACACCAAAAGGAGGTAGGGTCTATCACCAAAAGGATGACAGAGAACACTCGCACAATCTGGCCCAAACGGTTGACAGAACCATCACCAAAAGGATGATAGAGCGACACACGCACACAATCCCGACACCAAAAGGATGTAGGCTCTATCACCAAAAGGATGATAGAGAACACTCGCAAAATTTGGTACCAAAAGGATGACAGACCTATCAACTAAAGAACGATAGAGCGACACGCACGCACAATCCTGACACCAAAAGGATGTAGGGTATATCACCAAAAGGATGATAGAGAACACTCGCACAATCTGGAACCAAAAAGATGACATACCCATCATTAAAAGGTTAATATAGCGACACACACACACACAATCCTGACACCAAAAGAATGCATGGCCTATCACCAAAAGAATGATAGAGAACAATCGCAAAATCTGGCACCAAAAGGATGACAGACCTATCACCAAAAGGATGATAGAGTGTCACACACAGACAATCCTGATTCCAAAAGGATGTAGGGCCTATCACCATAACGATGATAGAGAACACTCACGCAATCTAGTACCAAATGGATGACAAACATATCACCAAAAGGATAATAGAGCGACACACGTACACAATCCCGACACCAAAAGGATGCAGGGCCTATCACCAAAAATATTATAGAGAACACTCGCAAAATCTGCACTGAAAAGATGACAGACATATCACTAAAAGGATGATAGAGTAACACACGCACACAATCCCGACACCAGAAGGAGGTAGGGTCTATCACCAAAAGGATGACAGAGAACACTCGCACAATCTGGCACCAAAAGGATGACAGACCCATCACCAAAAGGATGATAGAGCGACACACGCACACAATCCTGACACCAAAAGGATGCAGGCCTATCACCAAAAGGATGATAGAAAACACTCGCACAATTTGTTACCAAAAGGATGACAGACCTATCACCAAAAGGATGATAGAGTGACACATGCCGACAATCCTGATACCCAAAGGATGTAGGGTATATCACCAAAAGGATGATAGAGAACACTCGCACAATCTAGCACCAAATGGATGACAGACATATCAGCAAAACGATAATAGAGCGACATACTCACACAATCCTCACACCAAAAGGATGCAGGCCTATCACCAAAAAGATGATAGAGAACACTCGCACAATCTGGCACCAAAAGGATGAAAGACCAATCAATAAAAGGATGATACAGTGACACAGACACACAATCCCAACACCAAAAGGATGTAGGGTCTATCACCAAAAGGATGATAGAGAACACTCGCACAATCTGGCAACAAAAGGATGACAGAACAATCACCAAAAGGATGATATAGCGACACACGCACACAATCCCGACACCGAAAGGATGTAGCGTTTATCACCAAAAGGATGATAGTGAACACTCGCACAATCTGTCACCAAAAGGATGACAGACCTATCACCAAAAGTTTGAAAGACCGACACGCGCACATCATCCTGACATCAAAAGGATGTATGGTCAATCACGAAGAGGATAATAGAGAACACTTGCACAATCTGGTAACAAAGGGATGACACACCCATCACCAAAAATATGATAGAGCGACACACGCACACAATCCCGACACCAAAAGGATGCAGGGCCTATCACCAAAAATAATATAGAGAACACTCGCAAAATCTGCACCGAAAAGATGACAGACATATCACTAAAAGGATGATAGAGTAACACACGCACACAATCCCGACACCAGAAGGAGGTAGGGTCTATCACCAAAAGGATGACAGAGAACACTCGCACAATCTAGCACCAAACGGTTGACAGATCCATCACCAAATGGATGATAGAGAACACTCGGACAATTTTGCACCAAAAAGGATGACAGACCTATCACCTAAACAATGATAGAGAGACACGCACCCACAATCCTGACATCAAAAGGTTGACATACCCATCATCAAAAGGTTAATATAGCGACACACGCACACATTCCCGACACCAAAAGGATGCAGGGCCTATAACCAAAAAGATGATAGAGAACACTCGCCAATCTGCACCGAAAAGATGATAGACCTATCACCAAAAGGATGATAAAGTGACACACGCGCACAATCCTGACACAAGAAGGATGTAGGGTCTATCACCAAAAGGATGACAGAGAACACTCGCACAATCTGGCAACAAAAGGATGACAGACCTATCACCAAAAGGATGATAGAGTGACACACGCACACAATCCCGACACCAAACGGATGTAGGGTCTATCAACAAAAGAATGATAGAGAACACTCGCACAATCTGGAAACAAAAGGATGACAGACCTATCACCAAAAGGATGATAGAGTGACACACACACACAATCCCGACACCAAATGGATGTAGGGTTTATCAACAAAAGAATGATAGAGAACACTTGAACAATCTGGCACCAAAAGGATGACAGACCCATCACCAAAAGGAAGATAGGGCGACAAACCCAAACAATCCCGACACCAAAAGGATACAGGGCCTATCACCAAAAATATGATAGAGAACTCTCGTACAATCTGGAACCAAAAGGATGCCAGACCTATCAATAAAAGGATGATAGAGTGACACACAACCACAATCCCGACACCAAAAGGATGCAGGGCCTGTTACTAAAAGAACGATAAAGAACACTCGCACAATCTGGCATAAAAAGGATGAAACACCCATCACCAAAAGGATGATAGAGCGACACACGCACACAATCTCGGCACCAAAAGGATACAGGGCCTATCACCAAAAAGATGATAGAGAACACTCGCAAAATCTGGCACCAAAAAGATGACAGACCTATCACCAAAAGGATGATAGAGTGACACACGCACCCAATCCCGACACCAAAAGGATGTAGGGTCTATCACCAAAAGGATGATAGAGAACACACGCACAATCTAGCACCAAAAAGATGACAGACCCATCACCAAAAGGATGATAGAGCGACACACGCGCACAATCCCGACACCAAAAGGATGCAGGCCTATCACCAAAAACATGATAGAGAACACTCGCACAATCTGGCACCAAAAAGATGACAGACCTATCACCAAAAGGATGATAGAGCGACACACGCACATAATCCCGACAACAAAAGGTCGTAGGGTCTATCACCAAAAGGATATTAGAGAACACTCGCACAATCTGGCACCAGAAGGATGACATACCCATTACCAAAAGGATGATTGAGCGACACACACGCACAATCCCGACACCAAAAGGACTCATGCCTATCACCAAAAAGATGATTGAGAATACCCGCACAATCTGGCACCAAAAGGATGACATACCTATCAATAAAAGGATGATAGCGTGACACAGGCACACAATCCCGACACCAAAAGGATGTAGGGTCTATCACCAAAAGATTGATAGAGAACACTCGCACAATCGGGCACCAAATGGATGACAGACCCATCACCAAAAGGATGATAGAGCGACACACGCACACAATCCCGACACCAAAAGGATGTAGGGACTATCAGCAAAAGGATGATAGAGAATACTCGCACAATTTGGCACCGAAAGGATGACAGACCTATCACCTAAAGGATGATAGAGCGACACAGACACACAATCCCGACACCAAAAAGATGTAGGGTCTATCACCAAAAGGATGATAGAGAACACTCGCACAATCTGGCACCAAAAGGATGACAGACCCATCACGAAAAGGATGATAGAGCGACACACGCACACAATCCAGACACCAAAAGGATGACAGACCTATCACCTAATCCATGATAGAGTGACACGTGCACACAATCCTGAAATCAAAAGGATGTAGGGTATACCACCAAAAGGATGATAGAAAACACTCGCACTATCTGGCACCAAAAAGAACAGACCTATCACCAAAAGGATGATAGAGTGACACACACGCACAATCCCGACAGCAAAAGGATGCAGGCCTATCACCAAAAAGATGATAGAGAACACTCGCACAATCTAGCACCAAAAGGTTCACAGACCTATTAATAAAAGGATGATAGAGTGATATAGTCACACAATCCCGACACCAAAATCATGTAGGGTTTATCACCAAAAGGATGATAGGGAACACTCGTACACTCTAACACTAAAAGGATGACAGACCCATCACCAAAAGGATGATAGAGCGACACACGCACATAATCCCAACAACAAAAGGACGTAGGGTCTATCACCAAAAGGATATTAGAGAACACTCGCACAATCTGGCACTAGAAGGATGACATACCCATCACCAAAAGGATGATTGAGCGACACACGCGCACAATCCCGACACCAAAAGGTTGCATGCCTATCATTAAAATGATGATTGAGAATACTCGCACGTTCTGGCACCAAAAGGATGACAGATATATCAATAAAAGTATGATAGAGTGACACTGACACACAATCCCGACACCAAAAGGATGTAGGGACTATCAATAAAAGGATGATAGAGAACACTCGCACAATTTGGCACCAAAAGGATGACAGACCTATTAATAAAAGGATGATAGAGTGACACAGGCACAAAATCCCGACACCAAAAGGATGTAGGGTCTATCACCAAGAGGATGATAGAGAACACTCGCACAATCTGGCTCCAAAAGGATGACAGCCCCATCACCAAAAGGATGATAGAGCGACACACGCACGCAATCTCGACACCAAAAGGATGTAGGGACTATCACAATAAGGATGATAGAGAACACTCACACAATTTGGCACCAAAAGGATGACAGACCAATCACCTAAAGGATGATATAGCGACACGTGCACACAATCCTGAAATCAAAAGGATGTAGGGTATACCCCCAAAAGGATGATAGAGAACACTCGCACTATCTGGCACCAAAAGGATGACATACCCATCATCAGAAGGTTAATAAAGAGAATACTCGCCCAATATGGCACCAAAAAGATGACAGACCTATCACCAAAAGGATGATAGAGTGACGCACACACATAATCCCTACACCAGAAGGATGCAGGGTCTATCACCAAAAGGATGATAGAGAAAACTCGCACAATCTGGCACAAAAAGGATGACAGACCTATCACCAAAAAGATGATAGATTGACACACGCACACAATTCCGACACCAAAAGGATGTAGGGTCTATCACCAAAAGGATGATAGAGAACACTCTCACAATCTGGCACCAAAAGGATGACAGACCTAGCACTAAAAGGATGATAGAGTGACACACGCACACAATCCAGACACGAAAAGGATGATAGAGAACACTCGCACAATCCAGACACCAAAAGGATGATAGAGTGACATACGCACAAAATCCCGACACCAAAAGGATGTAGGGTCTATCACCAAAATGATGATAGAGAACACTCGCACAATCTGGCACCAAAAGGATGACAGACCTATCACCAAAAGGATTAAAGATCGACACACGCATATCATCCTGACATCAAAAGGATGTATGGTCAATCACGAAAAGGATGATAGAGAACACTTGCATAATCTGGTACCAAAAGGATGACACACCCATCACCAAAAAGATGATAGAGCGACACACACACACACGCACAATCTCAGCACTAAAAGGATACAGGGCCTATCATCAAAAAAATGATTGAGAACACTCGCACAGTCTGGCACCAAAAAGATGACAGACCTATCACCAAAAGGGTGATAGAGCGACACACGCACACAATCCCGACAACAAAAGGATGTAGCGTCTATCAAAAAAAGGATGATAGAGAACACTCACACAATTTGGCACCAAAAGGATGACAGACCTATCACCTAAAGGATGATAGAATGACACTCGCACACAATCCTGAAATCAAAAAGATGTAGGGTCTATCACCAAAAGGATGATAGAGAACACTCGCATAATCTGGCACCAAAAGGATTACAGACCCATCACCAAAAGGATGATACAGCGAAACACGCGAACAATCCTGACACCAAAAGGATGCAGGCCTATCAGCAAAAAGATGATAGAGAACACTCGCACAATCTGGCACCAAAAGGATGACAGACCTATCAATAAAAGGATGATAGAGTGACACAGGCACACTATCCCGACATCAAAAGGATGTAGGGTCTATCACCAAAAGGATGATAGAGAACACTCACACAATCTGGCACCAAAATGATGACAAACCCATCACCAAAAGGATGATAGAGCGACACATGCACACAATCTCGACACCAAAAGGATGTAGGGTCTATCACCAAAAGGATGATAGAGAACAATCGCACAATTTGGCACCAAAAGGAGTACAGACCTGTCACCTAAAGGATGATAGAGCGACACGTGCACACAATCTTGAAATCAAAAGGATGTAGGGTATACCATCAAAAGGATGAGAGAGAACACTCGCACAATCTGGCACCTAAAGGATGACATACCCATCATTAAAATGTTAATAAAGTGACACACACACACAATCCCGACACCAAAAGGATGCAGGGCCTATCACCAAAAGAATGATAGAGAACACTCACCCAATATTGCACCAAAAAAATGACAGACCTATCACCAAAAGGATAATAGAGTGACGCACGCACACAATCTCTACACCAGAAGGATGCATGGTCTATCACCAAAAGGATGATAGAGAAAACTCGCACAATCTGGCACCAAAAGGATGATAGAGAAAACTCGCACAATCTATCACCAAAAAGATGACAGATTGACACACGCACATAATCCCGATACCAAAAGAATGTTAGGTCTATCACCAAGGATGATAGAGAACACTCGCACAATCTGGCACCAAAAGGATGATAGAATGACACACACACAATCGCAACACCAAAAGGATGTAAGGTCTATCACTGAAAAGATGATAGAGAACACCCGCACAATATGGCAACAAAAGTATGACAGACCCATCACGAAAAGGATGATAAAGCAACACACACGTTTAATCCCGACACCAAAATGATGTATGGTCTATCACCAAAAGGATGATAGAGAACACTCCCAAAATCTGGCACCAAAAGGATGACAGACCTATCACGAAAAGGATGAAAGATCGACACACGCACATCATCTTGACATCAAAAGGATGTATGGTCAATCACGAAAAGGATGATAGAGAACACTTGCACAATCTGTTACCAAAGGCATGACACACCCATCACCAAAAAGATAATAGAGCGAAACACGCACACAATCCCGACACCAAAAGGATGCAGGGCCTATCACCAAAAATATGATAGAGAACACTCGCACAATCTGCACCAAAAAAATAACAGACCTATCACTAAAAGGATGATAGAGTAACACATGCACACATTTGCGACACTAGAAGAAGGTAGGGTCTATCACCAAAAGGATGACAGAGAACACTCGCACAATCTGGCACCAAATGGATGACAGACCCGTCACCAAAAGGATGATAGAGATACACACGCACACAATCCCGATACCAAAAGGATGTTAGAGAACACTCGCACAATTTGGTAATAAAAGGATGACAAACCTATCAACTAAAGAATGATAGAGCGACACGCACACACAATCCTGACACCAAAAGCATGTAGGGCATATCACCAAAACGATTATAGAGAACAATCGCGGAATCTAGCAACAAATGGATGACAGACATATCACCAAAAGGATAATAGAGCGATATACTCACACAATCCCAACACCAAAAGGATGTAGGGTCTATCACCAAAATGATGATAGAGAACACTTGCACAATCTGGTAACAAAGGGATGACACACCCATCATCAAAAAGTTGATAGAGCGACACACGCAAACAATCCCGACACCAAAAGGATGCAGGGCCTATCACCAAAAATATGATAGAGAACACTCACAAAATCTGTACCGAAAAGATGACAGACCTATCACTAAAAGGATGATAGAGTAACACACGCACACAATCCCGACACCAAAAGGAGGTAGGGTCTATCACCAAAAGGATGACAGAGAACACTCGCACAATCTGGCCCAAACGGTTGACAGATCCATCACCAAAAGGATGATAGAGCGACACACGCACACAATCCCGACACCAAAAGGATGTAGGCTCTATCACCAAAAGGATGATAGAGAACACTCGCAAAATTTGGTACCAAAAGGATGACAGACCTATCGACTAAAGAACGATAGAGCGACACGCACACACAATCCTGACACCAAAAGGATGTAGGGTATATCACCAAAAGGATGATAGAGAACACTCTCACAATCTGGCACCAAAAAGATGACATACCCATCATTAAAAGGTTAATATAGCGACACATGCACACAATCCTGACACCAAAAGAATGCATGGCCTATCACCAAAAGAATGATAGAGAACAATCACAAAATCTGGCACCAAAAGGATGACAGACCTATCACCAAAAGGATGATAGAGTGTCACACGCAGACAATCCTGATTCCAAAAGGATGTAGGGCCTATCACCATAACGATGATAGAGAACACTCACGCAATCTAGCACCAAATGGATGACAAACATATCACCAAAAGGATAATAGAGCGACATACTCACATAATCCTGACACCAAAAGGATGCAGGCATATCACCAAAAAGATGATAGAGAACACTCGCACAATCTGGTACCAAAAGGATGACAGACCTATCAATAAAAGGATGGTAGAGTGACACAGACACACAATCCCGACACCAAAAGGATGTAGGGTCTATCACCAAAAGGATGATAGAGAACACTCGCATAATCTGGCACCAAAAGGATGACTGAACAATCACCAAAAGGATGATATAGCGACACACGCACACAATCCCGACACCAAAAGGATGTAGCGTCTATCACCAAAAGGATGATAGTGAACACTCGCACAATCTGTCACCAAAAAGATGACAGACCTATCACCAAAAGGATGAAAGACCGACACGCGCACATCATCCTGACATCAAAAGGATGTATGGTCAATCATGAAAAGAATGATAGAGAACACTTGCACAATCTGGTAACAAAGGGATGACACACCCATCACCAAAAAGATGATAGAGCGACACACGCACACAATCCCGACACCAAAAGGATGCAAGGCCTATCACCAAAAATATGATAGAGAACACTCACAAAATCTGTACCGAAAAGATGAAAGACCTATCACTAAAAGGATGATAGAGTAACACACGCACACAATCCCGACACCAAAAGAAGGTAGGGTCTATCACCAAAAGGATGACAGAGAACACTCGCACAATCTGGCCCAAACGGTTGACAGATCCATCACCAAAAGGATGATAGAGCGACACACGCACACAATCCCGACACCAAAAGGATGTAGGCTCTATCACCAAAAGGATGATAGAGAACACTCGCAAAATTTGGTACCAAAAGGATGACAGACCTATCAACTAAAGAACGATAAAGCGACACGCACACACAATCCTGACACCAAAAGGATGTAGGGTATATCACCAAAAGGATGATAGAGAACACTCGCACAATCTGGAACCAAAAAGATGACATACCCATCATTAAAAGGTTAATATAGCGACACACACACACACACAATCCTGACACCAAAAGAATGCATGGCCTATCACCAAAAGAATGATAGAGAACAATCGCAAAATCTGGCACCAAAAGGATGACAGACCTATCACCAAAAGGATGATAGAGTGTCACACACAGACAATCCTGATTCCAAAAGGATGTAGGGCCTATCACCATAACGATGATAGAGAACACTCACGCAATCTAGTACCAAATGGATGACAAACATATCACCAAAAGGATAATAGAGCGACACACGTACACAATCCCGACACCAAAAGGATGCAGGGCCTATCACCAAAAATATTATAGAGAACACTCGCAAAATCTGCACCAAAAAGATGACAGACATATCACTAAAAGGATGATAGAGTAACACACGCACACAATCCCGACACCAGAAGGAGGTAGGGTCTATCACCAAAAGGATGACAGAGAACACTCGCACAATCTGGCACCAAAAGGATGACAGACCCATCACCAAAAGGATGATAGAGCGACACACGCACACAATCCTGACACCAAAAGGATGCAGGCCTATCACCAAAAGGATGATAGAAAACACTCGCACAATTTGTTACCAAAAGGATGACAGACCTATCACCAAAAGGATGATAGAGTGACACACGCCGACAATCCTGATACCCAAAGGATGTAGGGTATATCACCAAAAGGATGATAGAGAACACTCGCACAATCTAGCACCAAATGGATGACAGACATATCAGCAAAACGATAATAGAGCGACATACTCACACAATCCTCACACCAAAAGGATGCAGGCCTATCACCAAAAAGATGATAGAGAACACTCGCACAATCTGGCACCAAAAGGATGAAAGACCAATCAATAAAAGGATGATACAGTGACACAGACACACAATCCCAACACCAAAAGGATGTAGGGTCTATCACCAAAAGGATGATAGAGAACACTCGCACAATCTGGCAACAAAAGGATGACAGAACAATCACCAAAAGGATGATATAGCGACACACGCACACAATCCCGACACCAAAAGGATGTAGCGTTTATCACCAAAAGGATGATAGTGAACACTCGCACAATCTGTAATCCAAAAGGATGACAGACCTATCACCAAAAGTTTGAAAGACCGACACGCGCACATCATCCTGACATCAAAAGGATGTATGGTCAATCACGAAGAGGATAATAGAGAACACTTGCACAATCTGGTAACAAAGGGATGACACACCCATCACCAAAAAGATGATAGAGCGACACACGCACACAATCCCGACACCAAAAGGATGCAGGGCCTATCACCAAAAATAATATAGAGAACACTCGCAAAATCTGCACCGAAAAGATGACAGACATATCACTAAAAGGATGATAGAGTAACACACGCACACAATCCCGACACCAGAAGGAGGTAGGGTCTATCACCAAAAGGATGACAGAGAACACTCGCACAATCTAGCACCAAACGGTTGACAGATCCATCACCAAAAGGATGATAGAGCGACACACGCATACAATCCCGACACAAAAAGGATGTAGGCTCTATCACCAAAAGGATGATAGAAAACACTCGCAAAATTTGGTACCAAAAGGATGACAGACCTATCATCTAAACAACGATAGAGTGACACGCACACACAATCCTGACACAAAAGGATGTAGGGTATGTCACCAAAAGGATGATAGAGAACACTCGCACAATCTGGCACCAAAAGGATGAAATACCCATCTTTAAAAGGTTAATATAGCGACACACGCACACAATCCTGACACCAAAAGAATGCATGGCCTATCACCAAAAGAATGATAGAGAACACTCGCACAATATGGCACCAAAAGGATGACAGACCCATCACCAAAAGGATGATAGAGCGACACACACACAGAATCCTGACACCAAAACGATGCAGGCCTATCACCAAAAAGATGATATAAAACACTCGCACAATCTGGCACCAAAAGGATGACAGACCTATCACCAAAAGGATGATAGAGTGACACACGCTGACAATCCTGATACCAAAAGGATGTAGGGCCTATCACCATAACGATGATAGAGAACACTCACGTAATCTAGCACCAAATGGATGACGGACATATCACCAAAATGATAATAGAGCGACATACTCACACAATCCTCACACCAAAAGGATGCAGGCCTATCACCAAAAAGATGATAGAGAACACTCGCACAATCTGGCACCAAAAGGATGACAGACCTATCAATAAAAGGATGATACAGTGACACAGACACACAATCCCGACACCAAAAGGATGTAGGGTCTATCACCAAAAGGATGATAGAGAACACTCGCACAATCTGGCACCAAAAGGATGACTGAACCATCACCAAAAGGATGATATAGCGACACACGCACACAATCCCGACACCAAAAGGATGTAGCGTCAATCACCAAAAGGATGATAGTGAACAGTCGCACAATTTGTCACCAAAAGGATGACAGACCTATCACCAAAAGGTTGAAAGACTGACACGCGCACATCATCCTGACTTCAAAAGGATGTATGGTCAATCACGAAAAGGATGATAGAGAACACTTGCACAATCTGGTAACAAAGGGATGACACACCCATCACAAAAAAGATGATAGAGCGACACACACACACAATCCCGACAACAAAAGGATGCAAGGCCTATCACCAAAAATATTATAGAGAACACACGCAAAATCTGCACCGAAAAGATGACAGACATATCACTAAAAGGATGATAGAGTAACACACACACACAATCCCGACAGAGAACACTCGCACAATCTGGCACCAAACGGTTGACAGATCCATCACCAAAAGGATGATAGAGTGACACACACGCACAATCCCGACACCAAAAGGATGTAGGCTCTATCACCAAAAGGATGATAGAAAACACTCGCAAAATTTGGTACCAAAAGGATGACAGACCTATCACCTAAAGAATGATAGAGCGACACGCACACACAATCCTGACACAAAAGGATGTAGGGTATATCACCAAAAGGATGATAGAGAACACTCGCACAATCTGGCACCAAAAGGATGACATACCCATCTTTAAAAGGTTAATATAGCGACACACACACACACAATCTTGACACCAAAAGAATGCATGGCCTATCACCAAAAGAATGACAGAGAACAATCGCAAAATCTGGCACCAAAAGGATGACATACCTATCACCAAAAGGATGATAGAGTGTCACACGCAGACAATCCTAATTCCAAAAGGATGTAGGGCCTATCTCCATAACGATGATAGAGAAAACTCACGCAATCTAGCACCAAATGGATGACAAACATATCACCAAAAGGATAATAGAGCGACACACGTACACAATCCCGACACCAAAAGCATGCAGGGCCTATCACCAAAAATATTATAGAGAACACTCGCAAAATCTGCACCGAAAAGATGACAGACATGTCACTAAAAGGATGATAGAGTAACACACGCACACAATCCCGACACCAGAAGGAGGTAGGGTCTATCACCAAAAGGATAACAGAGAACACTCGCACAATCTGGCACCAAACGGTTGACAGATCCATCACCAAAAGGATGATAGGTCGACACACGCACACAATCCCGACACCAAAAGGATGTAGGCTCTATCACCAAAAGGATGATAGAAAACACTCGCAAAATTTGTTACCAAAAGGATGACAGACCTATCACCTAAAGAACGATAGAGCGACACGCACACACAATCCTGACACAAAAGGATGTAGGGTATATCACCAAAAGGATGATAGAGAACACTCGCACAATCTGGCACCAAAAGGATGACATACCCATCTTTAAAAGGTTAATATAGCGACACACACACACAATCCTGACACCAAAACAATGCATGGCCTATCACCAAAAGAATGATATAGAACACTCGCACAATCTGGCACCAAAAGGATAACAGACCCATCACCAAAAGGATGATAGAGCGACACACACACACACACAATCCTGACACCAAAAGGATGCAGGCCTATCACCAAAAAGATGATATAAAACACTCGCACAATCTGGCACCAAAAGGATGACAGGCCTATCACCAAAAGGATGATAGAGTGACACACACCGACAATCCTGATACCCAAAGGATGTAGGGCCTATCACCATAACAATGATAAAGAACACTCACGTAATCTAGCACCAAATGGATGACAGACATATCACCAACACGATAATAGAGCAACATACTCACACAATCCTCACACCAAAAGGATGCAGGCCTATCACCAAAAAGATGATAGAGAACACTCGCACAATCTGGCACCAAAAGGATGACAGACCAATCAATAAAAGGATGATACAGTGACACAAACACACAATCCCGACACCAAAAGGATGTAGGGTCTATCACCAAAAGGATGACAGAGAACACTCGCACAATCTGGCTCCAAAAGGATGACTGAACCATCACCAAAAGGATGATATAGCGACACACGCACACAATCCCGACACAAAAAGGACGTAGGCTCTATCACCAAAAGGATGATAGAAAACACTCGCAAAATTTGGTACCAAAAGGATGACAGACCTATCACCTAAACAACGATAGAGCGACACGCACACACAATCCTGACACAAAAGGATGTAGGGTATGTCATCAAAAGGATGATAGAGAACACTCGCACAATCTGGCACCAAAAGGATGACATACCCATCTTTAAAAGGTTAATATAGCGACACACACACACACAATCCTGACACCAAAAGAATGCATGGCCTATCACCAAAAGAATGACAGAGAACAATCGCAAAATCTGGCACCAAAAGGATGACAGACCTATCACCAAAAGGATGATAGAGTGTCACACGCAGACAATCCTGATTCCAAAAGGATGTAGGGCCTATCACCATAACGATGATAGAGAAAACTCACGCAATCTAGCACCAAATGGATGACAAACATATCACCAAAAGGATAATAGAGCGACACACGTACACAATCCCGACACCAAAAGGATGCAGGGCCTATCACCAAAAATATTATACAGAACACTCGCAAAATCTGCACCGAAAAGATGACAGACATGTCACTAAAAGGATGATAGAGTAACACACGCACACAATTCCAACACCAGAAGGAGGTAGGGTCTATCACCAAAAGGATGACAGAGAACACTCGCATAATCTGGCACCAAACGGTTGACAGATCCATCACCAAAAGGATGATAGGTCGACACACGCACACAATCCCGACACCAAAACGATGTAGGCTCTATCACCAAAAGGATGATAGAAAACACTCGCAAAATTTGTTACCAAAAGGATGACAGACCTATCACCTAAAGAACGATAGAGCGACACGCACACACAATCCTGACACAAAAGGATGTAGGGTATATCACCAAAAGGATGATAGAGAACACTCGCACAATCTGGCACCAAAAGGATGACATACCCATCTTTAAAAGGTTAATATAGCGACACACACACACAATCCTGACACCAAAACAATGCATGGCCTATCACCAAAAGAATGATATAGAACACTCGCACAATCTGGCACCAAAAGGATGACAGACCCATCACCAAAAGGATGATAGAGCGACACACACACACAATCCTGACACCAAAAGGATGCAGGCCTATCACCAAAAAGATGATATAAAACACTCGCACAATCTGGCACCAAAAGGATGACAGGCCTATCACCAAAAGGATGATAGAGTGACACACACCGACAATCCTGATACCCAAAGGATGTAGGGCCTATCACCATAACGATGATAAAGAACACTCACGTAATCTAGCACCAAATGGATGACAGACATATCACCAACACGATAATAGAGCAACATACTCACACAATCCTCACACCAAAAGGATGCAGGCCTATCACCAAAAAGATGATAGAGAACACTCGCACAATCTGGCACCAAAAGGATGACAGACCAATCAATAAAAGGATGATACAGTGACACAGACACACAATCCCGACACCAAAAGGATGTAGGGTCTATCACCAAAAGGATGACAGAGAACACTCGCACAATCTGGCTCCAAAAGGATGACTGAACCATCACCAAAAGGATGATATAGCGACACACGCACACAATCCCGACACAAAAAGGACGTAGGCTCTATCACCAAAAGGATGATAGAAAACACTCGCAAAATTTGGTACCAAAAGGATGACAGACCAATCACCTAAACAACGATAGAGCGACACGCACACACAATCCTGACACAAAAGGATGTAGGGTATGTCACCAAAAGGATGATAGAGAACACTCGCACAATCTGGCACCAAAAGGATGACATACCCATCTTTAAAAGGTTAATATAGCGACACACGCACACAATCCTGACACCAAAAGAATGCATGGCCTATGACCAAAAGAATGATAGAGAACACTCGCTTAATCTGCCACCAAAAGGATGACAGACCGATCACCAAAAGGATGATAGAGCGACACACACACACAATCCTGACACCAAAATGATGCAGGCCTATCACCAAAAAGATGATATAAAACACTCGCACAAGCTGGCACCAAAAGGATGACAGACCTATCACCAAAAGGATGATATACTGACACATGCTGACAATCCTGATACCAAAAGGATGTAGGGCCTATCACCATAACGATGATAGAGAACACTCACGTGATCTAGCACCAAATGGATGATAGACATATCACCAAAACGATAATAGAGCGACATACTCACACAATCCTCACACCAAAAGGATGCAGGCCTATCACCAAAAAGATGATAGAGAACACTCGCACAATCTGGCACCAAAAGGATGACAGACCTATCAATAAAAGGATGATACAGTGACACAGACACACAATCCCGACACCAAAAGGATGTAGGGTCTATCACCAAAAGGATGATAGATAACACTCGCACAATCTGGCACCAAAAGGATGACTGAACAATCACCAAAAGGATGATATAGCGACACACGCACACAATCCCGACACCAAAAGGATGTAGCGTCTATCACCAAAAGGATGATAGTGAACACTCGCACAATCTGTCACCAAAAGGATGACAGACCTATCACCAAAAGGTTGAAAGACCGACACGCGCACATCATCCTGACTTCAAAAGGATGTATGGTCAATCACGAAAAGGATGATAGAGAACACTTGCACAATCTGGTAACAAAGGGATGACACACCCATCACCAAAAAGATGATAGAGCGACACACGCACACAATCCCGACACCAAAAGGATGCAGGGCCTATCACCAAAAATATTATAGAGAACACTCGCAAAATCTGCACCGAAAAGATGACAGACATATCACTAAAAGGATGATAGAGTAACACACGCACACAATCCCGACACCAGAAGGAGGTAGGGTCTATCACCAAAAGGATGACAGAGAACACTCGCACAATCTGGCACCAAACGGTTGACAGATCCATCACCAAAAGGATGATAGAGCGACACACGCACACAATCCCGACACAAAAAGGACGTAGGCTCTATCACCAAAAGGATGATAGAAAACACTCGCAAAATTTGGTACCAAAAGGATGACAGACCTATCACCTAAACAACGATAGAGCGACACGCACACACAATCCTGACACAAAAGGATGTATGGTATGTCACCAAAAGGATGATAGAGAACACTCGCACAATCTGGCACCAAAAGTATGACATTCCCATCTTTAAAAGGTTAATATAGCGACACACGCACACAATCCTGACACCAAAAGAATGCATGGCCTATGACCAAAAGAATGATAGAGAACACTCGCACAATCTGCCACCAAAAGGATGACAGACCCATCACCAAAAGGATGATAGAGCGACACACACACACACAATCCTGACACCAAAATGATGCAGGCCTATCACCAAAAAGATGATATAAAACACTCGCACAAGCTGGAACCAAAAGGATGACAGACCTATCACCAAAAGGATGATATAGTGACACACGCTGACAATCCTGATACCAAAAGGATGTAGGGCCTATCACCATAACGATGATAGAGAACACTCACGTGATCTAGCACCAAATGGATGACAGACATATCACCAAAACGATAATAGAGCGACATACTCACACAATCCTCACACCAAAAGGATGCAGGCCTATCACCAAAAAGATGATAGAGAACACTCGCACAATCTGGCACCAAAAGGATGACAGACCTATCAATAAAAGGATGATACAGTGACACAGACACACAATCCCGACACCAAAAGGATGTAGGGTCTATCACCAAAAGGATGATAGAGAACACTCGCACAATCTGGCACCAAAAGGATGACTGAACAATCACCAAAAGGATGATATAGCGACACACGCACACAGTCCCGACACCAAAAGGATGTAGCGTCTATCACCAAAAGGATGATAGTGAACACTCGCACAATCTGTCACCAAAAGGATGATAGACCTATCACCAAAAGGTTGAAAGACCGACACGCACACATCATCCTGACTTCAAAAGGATGTATGGTCAATCACGAAAATGATGATAGAGAACACTTGCACAATCTGGTAACAAAGGGATGACACACCCATCACAAAAAAGATGATAGAGCGACACACGCACACAATCCCGACACCAAAAGGATGCAGGGCCTATCACCAAAAATATTATAGAGAACACTCGCAAAATATGCACCGAAAGGATGACAGACATATCACTAAAAGGATGATAGAGAAACACACGGACACAATCCCGACACCAGAAGGAGGTAGGGTCTATCACCAAAAGGATGACAGAGAGCACTCGCACAATCTGGCACCAAACAGTTGACAGATCCATCACCAAAAGGATGATAGAGCGACACACGCACACAATCCCGACACCAAAAGGATGTAGGCTCTATCACCAAAAGGATGATAGAAAACACTCGCAAAATTTGGTACCAAAAGGATGACAGACCTATCACCTAAAGAACGATAAAGCGACACGCACACACAATCCTGACACAAAAGGATGTAGGGTATATCACCAAAAGGATGATAGAGAACACTCGCACAATCTGGCACCAAAAGGATGACATACCCATCTTTAAAAAGTTAATCTAGCGACACACGCACACAATCCTGACACCAAAAGAATGCATGGCCTATCACCAAAAGAATGATAGAGAACACTCGCACAATCTGGCACCAAAAGGATGACAGACCCATCACCAAAAGGATGATAGAGCGACACACACACACACAATCCTGACACCAAAAGGATGCAGGCCTATCACCAAAAAGATGATATAAAACACCCGCACAGTCTGGCACCAAAAGGATGACAGACCTATCACCAAAAGGATGATAGAGTGACACACGCCGACAATCCTGATACCAAAAGGATGTAGGGCCTATCACCATAAGAATGATAGAGAACACTCACGTAATCTAGCACCAAATGGATGACATACATATCACTAAAACGATAATAAAGTGACATACTCACACAATCCTCACACCAAAAGGATGCAGGCCTATCACCAAAAAGATGATAGAGAACACTCGCACAATCTGGCACCAAAAGGATGACAGACCTATCAATAAAAGGATGATACAGTGACACAGACACACAAACCCGACACCAAAAGGATGTAGGGTCTATCACCAAAAGGATGATAGAGAACACTCGCACAAACTGGCACCAAAAGGATGACAGAACCATCACCAAAATGATGATATAGCGACACACGCACAAAATCCCGACACCAAAAGGATGTAGCGTCTATCACCAAAAGGATGATAGTGAACACTCGCACAATCTGTCACCAAAAGGATGACAGACCTATCACTAAAAGGTTGAAAGATCGACACGCGCACATCATCCTGACATCAAAAGGATGTATGGTCAATCACGAAAAGGATGATAGATAACACTTGCACAATCTGGTAACAAAGGGATGACACACCCATCACCAAAAAGATGATAGAGCGACACACGCAAACAATCCCGACACCAAAAGGATGCAGGGCCTATCACCAAAATTATGATAGAGAACACTCGCACAATCTGAACCAAAAAGATGACAGACCTATCACCAAAAGGATGATAGAGTGACACATGCACCCAATCCCGACACAAAAAGAATGTAGGGTCTGTCACCAAAAGGATGATAGACCCATTACCAAAAGGATGATAGAGCGACACACGCGAACAATACTGACACCCAAAGGATGCAGGCCTATCACCAAAAAGATGATAGAGAACACTCACACAATATGGCACCAAAAGGATGACAGACCTATCAATAAAAGGATGATAGAGTGACACAGACGCACAATCCCGACACCAAAAGGATGTACGGTCTATCACCAAAATGATGATAGAGAACACTCACACAATATGGCACCAAAAGGATGACAGGCCCATCACCAAAAGGATGATATAGCGACACACGCACACAATCCCGACACCAAAAGGATGTAGGGTCTATCACCAAAAGGATGATAGTGAACACTCGCACAATCTAGCACCAAAAGGATGACAGACCCATCACAAAAAGAATGATAGAGCGACACACGCGCATAATCCCGACTCTAAAAGGATGTAGGCCTATCACCAAAAAGATGATAGAGAACACTCGTACAATCTGGCACCAAAAGGATGACAAACCTATCAATAAAAGGATGATAGAGTGACACAGGCACACAATCCCGACACCAAAAGGATGTAGGGTCTATCACCAAAAGGATGATCGAGAAGACTTGCACAATCTGGCACCAAAAGGATGACAAAGCCATCACTGTCACTACTGCAAAAAAAGGTGCCGGCAAAGACAGAAGAGTCGCCACCTATCGTTATTTATCCCAAAGGAGGGAAAGGAAACGATGAGGAAAAACCTAGAGAAAAGGGATAATATCGGTCATCGCAACCAAATCTCTGGGTTCGGGAGTCGGTTACGCAAGGGGAAGGTATTAGCACCCTCACGTTCGTCGTACTCAATGGGATCCACGCTTGTTTGTTTATCTAAAAGGTTTTTAACTATCTACGCTAATGGTCTGGTTCAAAAGAAAAGAAAAGGACTCGACAGAGCGTCGCTGCTCTGGGCCTACGTATTCCATCGTGCAATGGGAAAGTCAGAGTCAATGTAGTTCGACTAACTACGGGTGATGGGGGAAGGGTGCTCGCCAAGACATCGCGTCTTGTGCCTACATACTCTCAACAGGTATGAGAGATCAGAACAAACGTAGTTCGGGATAAAACGGAACACAGGTTTGATTCATCTGTTTTTACCCGAGTAAAGTTAAACTACAGTTCCAGCAGTTAGGGACAATGCGTGTTTGTGGTAGAACCGAAGCTTAACAACACTATTATCAACTGAAAAGGTTTTTTGAATTAAGACCCCACAGGGAAAAAAGGAGTTTGATGTTTGTTTTTGTCTTTTATCGGAGAAGTGTTTTCTTGGATGAATGTATGTAATTAATACTGCACTAGAGACTATGACTTAGGAACGAATGTGTCGCATATCGTCCTAAGGACGTATATTAAACACTTTAGGTAATCCAGGAGAAGCCCCCCAATCACCACTTCCTAAGTAGCTTAAGGTTCGTAACGTACGGTACAAATTTGCCTTTATTAAGTGTATTAGTGTGGTTTGAAGATGAGAAGAGAGAAAAGGACTCTACAGGGGAAACTATCAAGCATCCTACTGTTGTCATACAATATGGCCCTAATGTTGAGTTTGAAAGGGAATCTACCTTACTGTTGTCATGCATGGATTCATCCTAATGTCTATCATCACCATCCTTGAACAAGGAGGTGAGAACCCTAAGGGAACATGCCAAAGGGAAATAACAGCAACAACAACAATCATTAAGCTGAAGGAGTAAAGCTATCAAGCAGATAAAATGCATGTAATGCAGCAATACAAGCAAGGGAGGATTACCTCAACCTTAGATGCAAACATGGGCAATTACAAAAGAGAAAAGAACACACAAGAAATGGAGGATCACCTCAACCTTTAATGCAAACATGACAGGTATGAAAGGCAGATAAACATCCAGGAAAAGGGAGACAAACTCAACCTTTAATGCAATCATGCACCTAAACAAGAGTATCTACACGTGCAAGCCTATCCTAATGCAACATAGCAAGCAGGCAATGCAATCAATCCATCAGGAGAGAGATAAACTAGAGGAGCAACAACGAAATCATCCCAAGAGTCCATCTAAGGCTCAACCTCTTTATGGAATGCACAGAGTACTTCCTAAGGAAGACCAGACCCTCACAAGAGGGATCCTGAGATAATAGGACAGATGAAAGTGAGAAGGTATGTACAAGGTAATTGAGTCCTCAAGGCTCAAACTTCTCATGGAATGCACAGAGTACTTCCTAAGGAAGACCAGGCTCTCACAATAAGGATCCTGTGTCATAAGACTTGGAGGAGAAAAGGAGAATAGTGTAAACCTAAGGAACCCACCATGTCATTAAATGTCCATCAAAGGCTCAAACTTCTCATGGAATGCACAGAGTACTTCCTAAGGAAGACCAGGCTCTCTATAACGCCCGTTTTACTTAGATTAAATTCAATTATGACTTTTCTATGTCTCGTTGCATCATAGTCGTAGTTGAGTATGTGTTTGGATCGAAGGAAGGAATTGAATCGGTCGAATTGTCGGAAAAATTCTGGTTTTGTCAGAAAACTTCGAAAATTCATATCTCTTGATTCGTAAGTCGGATTTGACCCCCGTTCGAAGCGTTGGAAATCTAAAAAGTTGTTCTATCTGGAAAAAAATGAAATTTTTCTGCTATGACGACCGTCATAGGAGTGTGACGACCACCACACGAGCGAAAACTGCAGTTATGCAGAATTTGAACGTGTTCATGTGGAATGAGATTTTGTAGCAAAAATATATTCCCGTAGACTCTTTTACCCTCAATTACATCATTTTTTGGGAAAGGAAAGACGGAAAAGAGAAGTTACGCATTGAGTGAAGTGGAGAGCGAAGAATCATCCATCGGCGAATTCAGAAGATTTCTGCAGAAAGATCACCGTAAAGCAGACGCGGAATCGGAAAACGTGGAATTGGCCTCAATTCTAAGGTAAGGGTGGGGTTCAATTCTATAACTGGGAGTATGATCGAATTCATGTAGGGAATCGAGTCATAGGTATAGTTTTCGTTAATCGATAAATATTAAGGAAAAGGTTTCCCTAATGGGACAAGATTTCTATGTAGGAATGAATGTGTTATGTAGTTATTAGTGCGATGCTCTAAGGCTTTCCTTATGGGAAAATACGTAGAAAGAATATGCTATACGGTTATTCGTACAACGCTCTAATGGTTTTCCCTAATGGGCCAAAAAGGGCAGTTACCTGGTTGTGATTGATTTGTAATTAATTGTGTGAGAAAACGCCGTAATGTTGTTATGATGATAATATGTTGAATTCTTAATTGTTGATACGATGTTGTAATGTTCCTGTACATGAATAGTTGGGATGATGAACATTTGATGCATATGAAATAGCAATGTTCTGTTATGGACGTTTTGTTGTAGGCTTGATGCCTTGTTGCATAGTCGGTGATGTTGTGGTCCATAATAGAGGTATTTCATGGCATAGCATATTAGCGATGGCCTGTATTGGCGGCCCTTGTGGCAAATTCTGCGATGGCCTGTATTGGCGACCCTTGTGGCAAATTCTGCGACGGCCTGTATTGGCGGCCCTTAGTGGCAAATTGTGCGATGGCCTGTATTGGTGGCCTTGATGGCAAATTGGTACCACATGCATATGCACAGTTGAGTCGCATTGTTGAGTCACATGAAGTTGCATAATTATGTTAGTTGTATATTAATGTTGTTTTATGTGAGATATGGATTGTTGCAGTTGTTGTCGATGATGTTTATGATTTCGAAACTTATAATGCTGTGATGAGTTTCTGGCATGTTTTCTATCATGCTCTATGTTATATCATTGATATCTCACCCTTTTCCCGTTGTATGTTACCTCCTCTGGTGGTAATTTGCAGGTAGTCAGGAATAGAGCGTAGTTCCTGTTAAGGTGTCATTGGCCGCTCTGATACGTAGCACTCTTGGGGGGATGGACGATTGTTGTTATTATTTTAGTTGATATCATTATTGTTGAACCTGTTACAGTGTTTTTATTAAATTGTTTTAAGAGAATATGTTGTATACTTTATCGAACATCCGTCGGAAGTAATGACAAGTCATTTTATGATTAAATGGTTAAGTAATACATTGGTGATTGTTCATCCAATTTCGTGCTATGTATGAGATTTGCAGTTTGTTGCATAATGAATGTTGTCTGTCAGGTTGAAGTGTAACATCTCTGATGTGAAGAATTTTTCCCGTGTGACGACCGTCACAGGCTCATGACAACCGTCATGCAGTCAAAGTTTGCGTTGCTGCGCTTTGTTTGTTATATGAGTTGTTGTTTTTCCTGTTATCCTCAAGAGTTGGAGTTGGGGTGTTACATTAGTGGTATCAGAGCAGATCGGTCAGTCCGGCCAAGTTGTCTAGTGTCGTCGAGTCAGTCGTCGTGCCTAACACTAGAGTCTCGTTAATTATGAAATCTGACTGTTGGTTGTTGCAGCTTAAGTGAAATGGCTGGGAGGAATGATGCTGCAATTGCTGCTGCTTTGCAAGCTT
Source organism: Lathyrus sativus (assembly GCA_963859935.3). Taxonomy (NCBI): domain Eukaryota; kingdom Viridiplantae; phylum Streptophyta; class Magnoliopsida; order Fabales; family Fabaceae; genus Lathyrus; species Lathyrus sativus. The sequence goes on along the minus strand of OZ012739.1, from coordinate 202,081,977 downwards.
TAGCTAATGCTATGGAACATCAGCCGAATCCTGCTGGAGATGCTGGGTCTCGCAGTTTGGCAACGTTTCAACGGGAGAATCCGCCTACCTTCAAGGGTAAACATGATCCTGATGGTGCATTGGAGTGGTTAAAGGAAATGGAGTGAATCGTTCGTGTGATGGATTGTACTCCAGCACAGAAGGTCCGTTATGGGACTCATATGCTAGCGGTAGAAGCTGATGACTGGTGGCTAGAGACCCGTCCAGTGTTGGAAGCTGCAGGTGAAGAAGTTACTTGGACTGTATTCCGTAGGGAATTTCTGAAGAAGTATTACCCAGAAGATGTCTGTGGTAAGAAAGAGATTGAATTTCTTGAACTGAAGCAAGGAGACAAATATGTTACTGAGTATGCGGCAAAGTTTAAGGAGTTGGCTAAGTTTTATCCGCACTACAGCACAGAGACTGCTGAATTCTCTAAATGTATCAAGTTTGAGAACGGATTGAAGTCTAAAATCAAGAAAGCAATCGGGTATCAGAAGATCCGTGTCTTTGATTCATTGGTCAAAAGCTGTAGGATTTATGAAGAAGATAGCAACGCTCATTACAAGTTGATGAGTGAGAGGAGAGGCAAATCACAGCAGAGTCGTGGTAAACCTTATGACCCTCCAGCTGGCAAGGGGAAACAGAAAGTAACTGATGGCAAGAAAACTAGTAGGGGAGATGCTCCTGCTGGTATTGTTTGCTATAAGTGTGGAAAGCCAGGTCACAAGAGTAATGTGTGTGCTGCTAGATCATTGAGATGTCACCGTTGCGGAGAGTTGGGACACGCTATTGCTGAGTGCAAACGCAAGGGAATAGTTTGTTTCAACTGTGGTGAGGAAGGGCACATCAGTGGCAAGTGTCAGAAGCCTAAGAAGGAACAGACTGGCGGAAGAGTGTTCGCGCTATCTGGGACTCAGACATCCAGTGATGACAAATTGATTGAAGGTACTTGTTTCATTAATAGTATTCATTTACTTGCTATTATTGACACTGGTGCGTCTCATTGCTTTATTGCTGCGGATTGTGTCGAACGTTTGGGTCTTATGCTGTCACACATGAGTGGAGAGATGGTAGTTGAGACTCCAGCTAAGGGATCGGTAACTACATCTCTTGTGTGTTTGAAATGTCCTCTGTCAATGTTTGATAGAGATTTCCTGGTTGACTTAGTCTGTTTGCCACTAAGTGGGATAGACATAATTTTGGGCATGAACTGGTTAGAGTATAACTGCGTTCACATTAATTGCTTTAATAAATCGGTGAGATTCTCTACTCCTGAGGAGGAAGGAGCGCGTTTGGTAACTACCAAACAGATGAAGCAGGTGTTGCTAGAAGATGCTCAGGTGTTTGCGTTGGTGGCATCATTATCCATTGAGAATCAAGTGATAATCTATGAACTGGAAGTTGTTTGTGATTTCCCTGAGGTGTTTCTAGATGAAATTCCTGAAGCTCCTCCGGAACGGGAAATTGAATTTCTATTGATCTTGTACCCGGTACCAGACCCGTGTCTATGGCACCGTACAGGATGTCTGCATCTGAATTGGTGGAGTTGAAGAAACAGTTGGAAGACTTATTTGAGAAGAAGTTCGTTAGACCAAGTGTATCACCGTGGGGAGCTCCGGTATTGTTAGTGAAGAAGAAGGATGGCAGTATGAGGTTGTGTATTGACTACCGGCAACTGAACAAAGTTATGATTAAGAACAAATACCCGCTTCCGAGGATTGATGACTTGATGGATCAATTGGTTGGAGCGCGAGTGTTTAGTAAAATTGATTTGAGGTCGGGGTATCACCAGATTAAGGTAAAAGATGACGATGTTCAGAAGACTGCGTTCAGAACCAGGTATGGACACTATGAGTTTACGGTAATGCCTTTTGGCGTTACTAATGCGCCGGGAGTTTTCATGGAATACATGAACCGTATCTTCCATGAGTATTTGGATTGGTTCGTGGTAGTATTCATTAATGATATCCTAATTTATTCAAAGTCAAAGGAGGAGCATGTTGAGCACTTGAGATTAGTGTTGCAAGTGTTGAAAGAAAGGAAGTTGTTTGCGAAACTGTCGAAATGTGACTTTTGGTTGGAGGAAGTTAGCTTTTTGGGTCATGTTATATCAGGTGATGGAATTGCCGTAGATCCATCTAAGGTTGATGCCGTGTTGAAATGGGAAACTCCGAAGTCGGCAACGGAGATTAGAAGCTTTTTGGGACTTGCTGGTTATTATAGAAGGTTTATTGAAGGTTTTTCTAAGTTGGCCCTTCCGTGAACTAAGTTGACTTGTAAAGGGAAGACTTTTGTATGGGATGCTCAATGCGAAGCAGGTTTTACAGAGTTAAAGAAGAGGTTGACGTCTGCGCCGGTGTTGGTCTTGCCTAACGCCGAAGAACCGTTTGTTGTATACTGTAATGCTTCTAAGTTTGGTTTAGGAGGAGTACTCATGCAGAATAATAAAGTAGTTGCTTATGCCTCAAGACAGCTGAGAATCCATGAGAAGAATTATCCTACGCACGATTTAGAACTTGTTGTCGTTGTTTTTGTGCTGAATATTTGGAGACATTATCTGTATGGCTCAAGATTCGAAGTGTTCAGTGACCATAAGAGTTTGAAGTACTTGTTTGACCAAAAAGAACTGAACATGAGGCAACGATGGTGGCTAGAGTTGTTAAAGGATTATGATTTTGGGTTACATTACCATCCGGGAAAAGCTAATGTTGTAGCTGATGCCTTAAGCAGCAAGACTTTGCATATGTCAGCAATGATGGCTAAAGAATTAGAGTTGATTGAGCGATTCAGAGATCTGAGTTTAGTTTGTGAAGTAACACCGAAGAGTGTAAAGTTGGGCATGTTGAAGATTAATAATGATTTTTTGGACAGCATTAGAGAAGCTCAGAAATTAGATGTGAAATTGGTAGATTTAATGCCTGGAGTAGATTATTCGGAAGATAATGATTATCAGTTGGATGCGCAAGGTGTGTTGAGATTTCGTGGTCGTATTTGCATTCCTAATGATGCAGATATGAAGGAAGAGATCCTGGAAGAAAGTCACAGAAGTAAGTTGAGTATTCATCCGGGAGCGACAAAAATGTATAATGATTTGAAGAACCTGTTTTGGTGGCCTGGTATGAAGCGTGATGTAGCACGTTTTGCGTATGCATGTTTGACTTGTGAGAAGTCGAAAGTTGAGCATCAAAAACCTGCTGGGTTGATGCAACCGTTAGAAATTCCAGAATGGAAATGGGATTCTATTTGGGTCTGCCGAACACTTTAAGAGGATGTGATTCTATTTGGGTGATTGTTGATAGGCTTACAAAGTCAGCTCACTTTATTCCTATTAACATCATTTTTCCAGTATCGAAGTTGGCAGAGATTTATGTTAGAGTGGTTGTTAAGTTGCATGGTGTTCCGTTGTGTATTGTGTCGGATAGAGATTCGCGGTTTACTTCTGAGTTTTGGAAGAGTCTGCAAGAGGCTTTGGGTTCTAAGTTGAGGTTGAGTTCGGCATACCATCCTCAGACAGATGGTCAGACTGAATGGACCATTCAGTCTTTAAAAGATTTGCTGAGAGCATGTGTCCTTGAGGAAGGTGGTTCATGGGATACATACCTTCCATTGATAGAGTTTACTTATAATAACAGTTATCACTCTAGTATCGGAATGGCACCGTTCGAAGCTTTGTATGGTCGGCGGTGTAGGACTCCGTTGTGTTGGTATGAATCGGGAGAGAGTGTGGTACTCAGACCGGAGATTGTTCGAGAGACTACCGAGAAGGTGAAGTTAATTCGAGAAAAGATGAAAGCTTCACAGAGTAGGCAGAAAAGTTATCATGATAAGCGCAGGAAGGATTTAGAATTCGAAGCAGGAGATCATGTATTTTTGAGAGTCACGCTTGTGACCGGTGTTGGTAGAGCTTTGAAATCTAAGAAGCTTACTCCTCGTTTCATTGGTCCGTACCAGATATCGGACAGGGTTGGGAAGGTGGAATATCGAGTGGCGTTACCGCCAAATTTTTCGAATTTACACGATGTATTTCATGTGTCACAGCTCCGCAAGTATATTTCAGACCCGTCGCATGTCGTCTCCATGGACAATGTGCAAGTACGCGAGAATCTTACTGTGGAGACGAAGCCTGTGAGAATTAATGATCGGGAAGTGAAGACTTTACGAGGTAAAGAGATTGCTTTGGTGAAAGTAGTCTGGTTGGGAGCTGCTGGTGAAAGCTTGACGTGGGAACTAGAGAGCAAGATGCAGGAGTCTTATCCCGAGCTGTTTGATTAAGGTAATTTCGAGGACGAAATTCTTGTAAGTAGGGGATAGTTGTAACGCCCGTTTTACTTTGATTAAATTCAATTATGACTTTGATATGTCTCGTTGCGTCGTAGTCATAGTTGAGTATGTGTTTGGATCGAAGAATTTGCCACAAGGGCCGCCAATACAGGCCATCGCTAATATGCTATGCCATGAAATACCTCTATTATGGACCACAACATCACCGACTATGCAACAAGGCATCAAGCCTACAACAAAACGTCCATAACAGAACATTGCTATTTCATATGCATCAAATGTTCATCATCCCAACTATTCATGTACAGGAACATTACAACATCGTATCAACAATTAAGAATTCAACATATTATCATCATAACAACATTACGGCGTTTTCTCACACAATTAATTACAAATCAATCACAACCAGGTAACTGCCCTTTTTGGCCCATTAGGGAAAACCATTAGAGCGTTGTACGAATAACCGTATAGCATATTCTTTCTACGTATTTTCCCATAAGGAAAGCCTTAGAGCATCGCACTAATAACTACATAACACATTCATTCCTACATAGAAATCTTGTCCCATTAGGGAAACCTTTTCCTTAATATTTATCGATTAACGAAAACTATACCTATGACTCGATTCCCTACATGAATTCGATCATACTCCCAGTTATAGAATTGAACCCCACCCTTACCTTAGAATTGAGGCCAATTCCACGTTTTCCGATTCCGCGTCTGCTTTACGGTGATCTTTCTGCAGAAATCTTCTGAATTCGCCGATGGATGATTCTTCGCTCTCCACTTCACTCAATGCGTAACTTCTCTTTTCCGTCTTTCCTTTCCCAAAAAATGATGTAATTGAGGGTAAAAGAGTCTACGGGAATATATTTTTGCTACAAAATCTCATTCCACATGAACACGTTCAAATTCTGCATAACTGCAGTTTTCGCTCGTGTGGTGGTCGTCACACTCCTATGACGGTAGTCATAGCAGAAAAATTTCATTTTTTTCCAGATAGAACAACTTTTTAGATTTCCAACGCTTCGAACGGGGGTCAAATCCGACTTACGAATCAAGAGATATGAATTTTCGAAGTTTTCTGACAAAACCATAATTTTTCCAACAATTCGACCGATTCAATTCCTTCCTTCGATCCAAACACATACTCAACTACGACTACGATGCAACCAGACATAGAAAAGTCATAATTGAATTTAATCGAAGTAAAACGGGCGTAACAGAGAGCCTGGTCTTCCTTAGGAAGTACTCTGTGCATTCCATGAGAAGTTTGAGCCTTTGATGGACATTCAATGACATGGTGGGTTCCTTAGGTTTACACTATTCTCCTTTTCTCCTCCAAGTCCTATGACACAGGATCCTTATTGTGAGAGTATGGTCATCCTTAGGAAGTACTTTGTGCATTCCATGAGAAGTTTGAGCCTTGAGGACTCAATTACCTTGTACATACCTTCTCACTTTCATCTGTCCTATTATCTCAGGATCCCTCTTGTGAGGGTTTGGTCTTCCTTAGGAAGTACTCTGTGCATTCCATAAAGAGGTTGAGCCTTAGATGGACTCTTGGGATGATTTTGTTGTTGCCCCTCTAGTTTATCTCTCTCCTGATGGATTGATTGCATTGCCTGCTTGCTATGTTGCATTAGGATAGGCTTGCACGTGTAGATACTCTTGTTTAGGTGCATGATTGCATTAAAGGTTGAGTTTGTCTCCCTTTTCCTGGATGTTTATCTGCCTTTCATACCTGTCATGTTTGCATTAAAGGTTGAGGTGATCCTCCATTTCTTGTGTGTTCTTTTCTCTTTTGTAATTGCCCATGTTTGCATCTAAGGTTGAGGTAATCCCCCCTTGCTTGTATTGCTGCATTACATGCATTTTATCTGCTTGATAGCTTTACTCCTTCAGCTTAATGATTGTTGTTGTTGCTGTTATTTCCCTTTGGCATGTTCCCTTAGGGTTCTCACCTCCTTGTTCAAGGATGGTGATGATAGACATTAGGATGAATCCATGCATGATAACAGTAGGCTAGATTCCCTTTCAAACTCAACATTAGGGCCGTATTGTATGGCAACAGTAGGATGCTTGATAGTTTCCCCTGTAGAGTCCTTTTCTCTCTTCTCATCTTCAAACCACACTAATACACTTAATAAAGGCAAATTTGTACCGTACGTTACGAACCTTAAGCTACTTAGGAAGTGGTGATTGGGGGGCTTTTCCTGGATTACCTAGAGTGTTTAATATACGTCCTTAGGACGATATGCGACACATTCGTTCCTAAGTCATAGTCTCTAGTGCAGTATTAATTACATACATTCATCCAAGAAAACACTTCTCCGATAAAAGACAAAAACAAACATCAAACTCCTTTTTTCCCTGTGGGGTCTTAATTCAAAAAACCTTTTCAGTTGATAATAGTGTTGTTAAGCTTCGGTTCTACCACAAACACGCATTGTCCCTAACTGCTGGAACTGTAGTTTAACTTTACTCGGGTAAAAACAGATGAATCAAACCTGTGTTCCGTTTTATCCCGAACTACGTTTGTTCTGATCTCTCATACCTGTTGAGAGTATATAGGCACAAGACGCGATGTCTTGGCGAGCACCCTTCCCCCATCACCCGTAGTTAGTCGAACTACATTGACTCTGACTTTCCCATTGCACGATGGAATACGTAGGCCCAGAGCAGCGACGCTCTGTCGAGTCCTTTTCTTTTCTTTTGAACCAGACCATTAGCGTAGATAGTTAAAAACCTTTTATATAAACAAACAAGCGTGGATCCCATTGAGTACGACGAACGTGAGGGTGCTAATACCTTCCCCTTGCGTAACCCACTCCCGAACCCAGAGATTTGGTTGCGATGACCGATATTATCCCTTTTCTCTAGGTTTTTCCTGATCGTTTCCTTTCCATCCTTTGGGATAAATAACGATAGGTGGCGACTCTTCTGTCTTTGCCGGCACCTTTTTTGCAGTAGTCACAGTGATGGCTTTGTCATCCTTTTGGTGCCAGATTGTGGAAGTCTTCTCGATCATCCTTTTGGTGATAGACCCTACATCCTTTTGGTGTCGGGATTGTGTGCCTGTGTCACTCTATCATCCTTTTATTGATAGGTTTGTCATCCTTTTGGTGCCAGATTGTACGAGTGTTCTCTATCATCTTTTTGGTGATAGGCCTACATCCTTTTAGAGTCGGGATTATGCGCGTGTGTCGCTCTATCATTCTTTTTGTGATGGGTCTGTCATCCTTTTGGTGCTAGATTGTGCGAGTGTTCACTATCATCCTTTGGGTGATAGACCCTACATCCTTTTGGTGTCGGGATTGTGTGCGTGTGTCGCTATATCATCCTTTTGGTGATGGGTCTGTCATCCTTTTGGTGCCATATTGAGTGAGTGTTCTCTATCATCATTTTGGTGATAGACCATACATCCTTTTGGTGTCGGGATTGTGCGTCTGTGTCACTCTATCATCCTTTTATTGATAGGTCTGTCATCCTTTTGGTGCCAGATTGTGTGAGTGTTCTCTATCATCTTTTTGGTGATAGGCCTGCATCCTTTGGGTGTCAGGATTGTTCGCGTGTGTCGCTCTATCATCCTTTTGGTAATGGGTCTATCATCCTTTTGGTTCCAGATTGTGCGAGTGTTCTCTATCATCCTTTTGGTGACAGACCCTACATTCTTTTTGTGTCGGGATTGGGTGCATGTGTCACTCTATCATCCTTTTGGTGATAGGTCTGTCATCGTTTTGGTTTAGATTGTGCGAGTGTTCTCTATCATATTTTTGGTGATAGGCCCTGCATCCTTTTGGTGTCGGGATTGTGTGTGTGTGTCGCTCTATCATCTTTTTGCTGATGGGTGTGTCATCCCTTTGTTACTAGATTGTGCAAGTGTTCTCTATCATCCTTTTCGTGATTGACCATACATCCTTTTGATGTCAGGATGATGTGCGCGTGTCGGTCTTTCAAACTTTTGGTGATAGGTCTGTCATCCTTTTGGTGACAGATTGTGCGAGTGTTCACTATCATCCTTTTGGTGATAGACGCTACATCCTTTTGGTGTCGGGATTGTGTGCGTGTGTCGCTATATCATCCTTTTGGTGATGGTTCTGTCATCCTTTTGTTGCCAGATTGTGCGAGTGTTCTCTATCATCCTTTTGGTGATAGACCCTACATCCTTTTGGTGTCGGAATTGTGTGTCTGTGTCATTGTATCATCCTTTTATTGATTACTCTGTCATCCTTTTGGTGCCAGATTGTGCGAGTGTTCTCTATCATCTTTTTGGTGATAGGCCTGCATCCTTTTGGTGTGAGGATTGTGTGAGTATGTCGCTCTATTATCGTTTTGGTGATATGTCTGTCATCCATTTGGTGCTAGATTACGTGATTGTTCTCTATCATAGTTATGGTGATAGGCCCTACATCCTTTTGGTATCAGGCTTGTCGGCGTGTGTCACTCTATCATCCTTTTGGTGATAGGCCTGTCATCCTTTTGGTGCCAGATTGTGCGAGTGTTTTATATCATCTTTTTGGTGATAGGCCTGCATCCTTTTGGTGTCAGGATTGTGTGTGTGTGTCGCTCTATCATCCTTTTGGTGATGGGTCTGTCATCCTTTTGGTGCCAGATTATGCAAGTGTTCTATTTCCTTCTTTTGGTGATAGGCCATGCATTCTTTTGGTGTCAGGATTGTGTGTGTGTGTCGCTATATTAACCTTTTAAAGATGGGTATGTCATCCTTTTGGTGCCAGATTGTGCGAGTGTTCTCTATCATCCTTTTGGTGATATACCCTACATCCTTTTGTGTCAGGATTGTGTGTGCGTGTCGCTCTACCGTTCTTTAGGTGATAGGTCTGTCATCCTTTTGGTACCAAATTTTGCGAGTGTTTTCTATCATCCTTTTGGTGATAGAGCCTACATCCTTTTGGTGTCGGGATTGTGTGCGTGTGTCGCTCTATCATCCTTTTGGTGATGGATCTGTCAATCGTTTGGTGCCAGATTGTGCGAGTGTTCTCTGTATCCTTTTGGTGATAGACCCTACCTCCTTCTGGTGTCAGGATTGTGTGTGTGTGTTACTCTATCATACTTTTAGTGATATGTCTGTCATCTTTTCGGTGCAGATTTTGCGAGTGTTCTCTATAATATTTTTGGTGATAGGCCCTGCATCCTTTTGGTGTCGGGATTGTGTGCGTGTGTCGCTCTATCATCTTTTTTGTGATGGGTGTGTCATCCCTTTGTTACCAGATTGTGCAAGTGTTCTCTATCATCCTTTTCGTGATTGACCATACATCCTTTTGAAGTCAGGATGATGTGCGCGTGTCGGTCTTTCAACCTTTTGGTGATAGGTCTGTCATCCTTTTGGTGACAGATTAAGCGAGTGTTCACTATCATCCTTTTGGTGATAGACGCTACATCCTTTTGGTGTCGGGATTGTGTGCGTGTGTCGCTATATCATCCTTTTGGTGGTGGTTCAGTCATCCTTTTGGTGCCAGATTGTGCGAGTGTTCTCTATCATCCTTTTGGTGATAGACCCTACATCCTTTTGGTGTCGGGATTGTGTGTCTGTGTCACTGTATCATCCTTTTATTGATAGGTATGTCATCCTTTTGGTGCCAGATTGTGCGAGTGTTCTCTATCATCTTTTTGGTGATAGGCCTGCATCCTTTTGGTGTGAGGATTGTGTGAGTATGTCGCTCTATTATCGTTTTGGTGATATGTCTGTCATCCATTTGGTGCTAGATTACGTGAGTGTTCTCTATCATTGTTATGGTGATAGGCCCTACATCCTTTTGGTATCAGGATTGTCAGCGTGTGTCACTCTATCATCCTTTTGGTGATAGGTCTGTCATCCTTTTGGTGCCTGATTGTGTGAGTGTTTTATATCATCTTTTTGGTGATAGGCCTGTATCGTTTTGGTGTCAGGATTGTGTGTGTGTGTCGCTCTATCATCCTTTTGGTGATGGGTCTGTCATCCTTTTGGTGCCAGATTGTGCGAGTGTTCTCTATCATTCTTTTGGTGATAGGCCATGCATTCTTTTGGTGTCAGGATTGTGTGCGTGTGTCGCTATATTAACCTTTTAAAGATGGGTATGTCATCCTTTTGGTGCCAGATTGTGCGAGTGTTCTCTATCAACCTTTTGGTGACATACCCTACATCCTTTTGTGTCAGGATTGTGTGTGCGTGTCGCTCTATCGTTGTTTAGGTGATAGGTCTGTCATCCTTTTGGTACCAAATTTTGCGAGTGTTTTCTATCATCCTTTTGGTGATAGAGCCTACATCCTTTTGTGTCGGGATTATGTGCGTGTGCCGCTCTATCATCCTTTTGGTGATGGATCTGTCAACCGTTTGGTGCCAGATTGTGCGAGTGTTCTCTGTCATCCTTTTGGTGATAGACCCTACCTCCTTCTGGTGTCGGGATTGTGTGCGTGTGTTACTCTATCATCCTTTTAGTGATATGTTGTCATCTTTTCGGTGTAGATTTTGCGAGTGTTCTCTATAATATTTTTGGTGATAGGCCCTGCATCCTTTTGGTGTCGGGATTGTGTGCGTGTGTCGCTCTATCATCTTTTTTGTGATGGGTGTGTCATCCCTTTGTTACCAGATTGTGCAAGTGTTCTCTATCATCCTTTTCGTGATTGACCATACATCCTTTTGAAGTCAGGATGATGTGCGCGTGTCGGTCTTTCAACCTTTTGGTGATAGGTCTGTCATCCTTTTGGTGACAGATTGTGGGAGTGTTCAGTATCATCCTTTTGGTGATAGACGCTACATCCTTTTGGTGTCGGGATTGTGTGCGTGTGTCGCTATATCATCCTTTTGGTGATGGTTCAGTCATCCTTTTGGTGCCAGATTGTGCGAGTGTTCTCTATCATCCTTTTGGTGATAGACCCTACATCCTTTTGGTGTCGGGATTGTGTGTCTGTGTCACTGTATCATCCTTTTATTGATAGGTCTGTCATCCTTTTGGTGCCAGATTGTGCGAGTGTTCTCTATCATCTTTTTGGTGATAGGCCTGCATCCTTTTGGTGTGAGGATTGTGTGAGTATGTCGCTCTATTATCGTTTTGGTGATATGTCTGTCATCCATTTGGTGCTAGATTACGTGAGTGTTCTCTATCATTGTTATGGTGATAGGCCCTACATCCTTTTGGTATCAGGATTGTCAGTGTGTGTCACTCTATCATCCTTTTTGTGATAGGTCTGTCATCCTTTTGGTGCCTGATTGTGTGAGTGTTTTATATCATCTTTTTGGTGATAGGCCTGCATCGTTTTGGTGTCAGGATTGTGTGTGTGTGTCGCTCTATCATCCTTTTGGTGATGGGTCTGTCATCCTTTTGGTGCCAGATTGTGCGAGTGTTCTCTATCATTCTTTTGGTGATAGGCCATGCATTCTTTTGGTGTCAGGATTGTGTGCGTGTGTCGCTATATTAACCTTTTAAAGATGGGTATGTCATCCTTTTGGTGCCAGATTGTGCGAGTGTTCTCTATCAACCTTTTGGTGACATACCCTACATCCTTTTGTGTCAGGATTGTGTGTGCGTGTCGCTCTATCGTTGTTTAGGTGATAGGTCTGTCATCCTTTTGGTACCAAATTTTGCGAGTGTTTTCTATCATCCTTTTGGTGATAGAGCCTACATCCTTTTGTGTCGGGATTATGTGCGTGTGCCGCTCTATCATCCTTTTGGTGATGGATCTGTCAACCGTTTGGTGCCAGATTGTGCGAGTGTTCTCTGTCATCCTTTTGGTGATAGACCCTACCTCCTTCTGGTGTCGGGATTGTGTGCGTGTGTTACTCTATCATCCTTTTAGTGATATGTTGTCATCTTTTCGGTGTAGATTTTGCGAGTGTTCTCTATAATATTTTTTGTGATAGGCCCTGCATCCTTTTGGTGTCGGGATTGTGTGCGTGTGTCGCTCTATCATCTTTTTTGTGATGGGTGTGTCATCCCTTTGTTACCAGATTGTGCAAGTGTTCTCTATCATCCTTTTCGTGATTGACCATACATCCTTTTGAAGTCAGGATGATGTGCGCGTGTCGGTCTTTCAACCTTTTGGTGATAGGTCTGTCATCCTTTTGGTGACAGATTGTGCGAGTGTTCACTATCATCCTTTTGGTGATAGACGCTACATCCTTTTGGTGTCGGGATTGTGTGCGTGTGTCGCTATATCATCCTTTTGGTGATGGTTCTGTCATCCTTTTGTTGCCAGATTGTGCGAGTGTTCTCTATCATCCTTTTGGTGATAGACCCTACATCCTTTTGGTGTCGGGATTGTGTGTCTGTGTCACTGTATCATCCTTTTATTGATTAGTCTGTCATCCTTTTGGTGCCAGATTGTGCGAGTGTTCTCTATCATCTTTTTGGTGATAGGCCTGCATCCTTTTGGTGTGAGGATTGTGTGAGTATGTCGCTCTATTATCGTTTTGGTGATATGTCTGTCATCCATTTGGTGCTAGATTACGTGAGTGTTCTCTATCATTGTTATGGTGATAGGCCCTACATCCTTTTGGTATCAGGATTGTCAGTGTGTGTCACTCTATCATCCTTTTTGTGATAGGTCTGTCATCCTTTTGGTGCCTGATTGTGTGAGTGTTTTATATCATCTTTTTGGTGATAGGCCTGCATCGTTTTGGTGTCAGGACTGTGTGTGTGTGTCGCTCTATCATCCTTTTGGTGATGGGTCTGTCATCCTTTTGGTGCCAGATTGTGCGAGTGTTCTCTATCATTCTTTTGGTGATAGGCCATGCATTCTTTTGGTGTCAGGATTGTGTGCGTGTGTCGCTATATTAACCTTTTAAAGATGGGTATGTCATCCTTTTGGTGCCAGATTGTGAGAGTGTTCTCTATCAACCTTTTGGTGACATACCCTACATCCTTTTGTGTCAGGATTGTGTGTGCGTGTCGCTCTATCGTTGTTTAGGTGATAGGTCTGTCATCCTTTTGGTACCAAATTTTGCGAGTGTTTTTTATCATCCTTTTGGTGATAGAGCCTACATCCTTTTGTGTCGGGATTATGTGTGTGCGCCGCTCTATCATCCTTTTGGTGATGGATCTGTCAACCGTTTGGTGCCAGATTGTGCGAGTGTTCTCTGTCATCCTTTTGGTGATAGACCCTACCTCCTTCTGGTGTCAGGATTGTGTGTGTGTGTTACTCTATCATCCTTTTAGTGATATGTTGTCATCTTTTCGGTGTAGATTTTGCGAGTGTTCTCTATAATATTTTTGGTGATAGGCCCTGCATCCTTTTGGTGTCGGGATTGTGTGCGTGTGTCGCTCTATCATCTCTTTGGTGATGGGTGTGTCATCCCTTTGTTATTAGATTGTGCAAGTGTTCTCTATCATCCTTTTCGTGATTGACCATACATCCTTTTGATGTCAGGATGATGTGCGCGTGTCGGTCTTTCAAACTTTTGGTGATAGGTCTGTCATCCTTTTGGTGACAGATTGTGCGAGTGTTCACTATCATCCTTTTGGTGATAGACGCTACATCCTTTTGGTGTCGGGATTGTGTGCGTGTGTCGCTATATCATCCTTTTGGTGATGGTTCTGTCATCCTTTTGTTGCCAGATTGTGCGAGTGTTCTCTATCATCCTTTTGGTGATAGACCCTACATCCTTTTGGTGTCGGGATTGTGTGTCTGTGTCACTGTATCATCCTTTTATTGATTAGTCTGTCATCCTTTTGGTGCCAGATTGTGCGAGTGTTCTCTATCATCTTTTTGGTGATAGGCCTGCATCCTTTTGGTGTGAGGATTGTGTGAGTATGTCGCTCTATTATCGTTTTGGTGATATGTCTGTCATCCATTTGGTGCTAGATTATGTGAGTGTTCTCTATCATCGTTATGGTGATAGGCCCTACATCCTTTTGGTATCAGGATTGTCGGCGTGTGTCACTCTATCATCCTTTTGGTGATAGGCCTGTCATCCTTTTGGTACAAGATTGTGCGAGTGTTTTATATCATCTTTTTGGTAATAGGCCTGCATCCTTTTGGTGTCAGGATTATGTGTGTGTGTCGCTCTATCATCCTTTTGGTGATGGGTCTGTCATCCTTTTGGTGCCAGATTGTGCAAGTGTTCTATATCATTCTTTTGGTGATAGGCCGTGCATTCTTTTGGTGTCAGGATTGTGTGTGTGTGTCGCTATATTAACCTTTTAAAGATTGGTATGTCATCCTTTTGGTGCCAGATTGTGCGAGTGTTCTCTATCATCCTTTTGGTGATATACCCTACATCCTTTTGTGTCAGGATTGTGTGTGCGTGTCGCTCTATCGTTCTTTAAGTGATAGGTCTGTCATCCTTTTGGTACCAAATTTTGCGAGTGTTTTCTATCATCCTTTTGGTGATAAAGCCTACATCCTTTTGGTGTCGGGATTGTGTGCGTGTGTCGCTCTATCATCCTTTTGGTGACGGATCTGTCAATCGTTTGGTGCCAGATTGTGCGAGTGTTCTCTGTCATCCTTTTGGTGATAGACCCTACCTCCTTCTGGTGTCGGGATTGTGTGCGTGTGTTACTCTATCATACTTTTAGTGATATGTCTGTCATCTTTTCGGTGCAGATTTTGCGAGTGTTCTCTATAATATTTTTGGTGATAGGCCCTGCATCCTTTTGGTGTCGGGATTGTGTATGTATGTCGCTCTATTATCCTTTTGGTGATATGTTTGTCATCCTTTTGGTGCTAGATTACGTGAGTGTTCTCTATCATTGTTATGGTGATAGGCCCTACATCCTTTTGGAATCAGGATTGTCTGCGTGTGACACTCTATCATCCTTTTGGTGATAGGTCTGTCATCCTTTTGGTGCCAGATTTTGCGATTGTTCTCTATCATTCTTTTGGTGATAGGCCATGCATTCTTTTGGTGTCAGGATTGTGTGTGTGTGTGTCGCTATATTAACCTTTTAAAGATGGGTATGTCATCCTTTTGGTGCCAGATTGTGCGAGTGTTCTCTATCATCCTTTTGGTGATATACCCTACATCCTTTTGTGTCAGGATTGTGTGTGCGTGTCGCTCTATCGTTCTTTAGGTGATAGGTCTGTCATCCTTTTGGTACCAAATTTTGCGAGTGTTTTCTATCATCCTTTTGGTGATAGAGCCTACATCCTTTTGGTGTCGGGATTGTGTGTGTGTGTCGCTCTATCATCCTTTTGGTGATGGATCTGTCAACCATTTGGTGCCAGATTGTGCGAGTGTTCTCTGTCATCCTTTTGGTGATAGACCCTACCTCCTTCTGGTGTCGGGATTGTGTGTGTGTGTGTTACTCTATCACCCTTTTAGTGATATGTCTGTCATCTTTTCGGTGCAGATTTTGCGAGTGTTCTCTATAATATTTTTGGTGATAGGCCCTGCATCCTTTTGGTGTCGGGATTGTGTGCGTGTGTCGCTCTATCATCTTTTTGGTGATGGGTGTGTCATCCCTTTGTTACCAGATTGTGCAAGTGTTCTCTATCATCCTTTTCGTGATTGACCAAACATGCTTTTGATGTCAGGATGATGTGCGCGTGTCGGTCTTTCATCCTTTTGGTGATAGGTCTGTCATCCTTTTGGTGACAGATTGTGCGAGTGTTCACTATCATCCTTTTGGTGATAGACGCTACATCCTTTTGGTGTCGGGATTGTGTGCGTGTGTCGCTATATCATCCTTTTTGTGATGGGTCTGTCATCCTTTATGTGCCAGATTGTGCGAGTGTTCTCTATCATCCTTTTGGTGATAGACCCTACATCCTTTTGGTGTCGGGATTGTGTGTCTGTGTCACTCTATCATCCTTTTATTGATAGGTCTGTCATCCTTTTGGTACCAGATTGTGCGAGTGTTCTCTATCATCTTTTTGGTGATATGCCTGCATCCTTTTGGTGTCAGGATTATGTGAGTATGTCGCTCTATTATCCTTTTGGTGATATGTTTGTCATCCATTTGGTGCTAGATTGCGTGAGTGTTCTCTATCATCGTTATGGTGATAGGCCCTACATCCTTTTGGAATCAGGATTGTCTTCGTGTGACACTTTATCATCCTTTTGGTGATAGGTCTGTCATCCTTTTGGTGCCAGATTTTGCGATTGTTCTCTATCATTCTTTTGGTGATAGGTCATGCATTCTTTTGGTGTCAGGATTGTGTGCGTGTGTCGCTATATTAACCTTTTAATGATGGGTATGTCATCTTTTTGGTTCCAGATTGTTCGAATGTTCTCTATCATCCTTTTGGTGATATACCCTACATCCTTTTGGTGTCAGGATTGTGTGTGCGTGTCGCTCTATCGTTCTTTAGTTGATAGGTCTGTCATCCTTTTGGTACCAAATTTTGCGAGTGTTCTCTATCATCCTTTTGGTGATAGAGCCTACATCCTTTTGGTGTCGGGATTGTGTGCGTATGTCGCTCTATCATCCTTTTGGTGATGGATCTGTCAACCGTTTGGGCCAGATTGTGCGAGTGTTCTTTGTCATCCTTTTGGTGATAGACCCTACCTCCTTTTGGTGTCGGGATTGTGTGCGTGTGTTACTCTATCATCCTTTTAGTGATAGGTCTGTCATCTTTTCGGTACAGATTTTGTGAGTGTTCTGTATCATATTTTTGGTGATAGTCCCTGCATCCTTTTGGTGTCGGGATTGTGTGTGTGTGTCGCTCTATCATCTTTTTGGTGATGGGTGTGTCATCCCTTTGTTACCAGATTGTGCAAGTGTTCTCTATCATCCTTTTCGTGATTGACCATACATCCTTTTGATGTCAGGATGATGTGCGCGTGTCGGTCTTTCATCCTTTTGGTGATAGGTCTGTCATCCTTTTGGTGACAGATTGTGCGAGTGTTCACTATCATCCTTTTGGTGATAGACGCTACATCCTTTTGGTGTCGGGATTGTGTGTGTGTTTCGCTATATCATCCTTTTTGTGATGGGTCTGTCATCCTTTATGTGCCAGATTGTGCGAGTGTTCTCTATCATCCTTTTGGTGATAGACCCTACATCCTTTTGGTGTCGGGATTGTGTGTCTGTGTCACTCTATCATCCTTTTATTGATAGGTCTGTCATCCTTTTGGTACCAGATTGTGCGAGTGTTCTCTATCATCTTTTTGGTGATATGCCTGCATCCTTTTGGTGTCAGGATTATGTGAGTATGTCGTTCTATTATCCTTTTGGTGATATGTTTGTCATCCATTTGGTGCTAGATTGCGTGAGTGTTCTCTATCATCGTTATGGTGATAGGCCCTACATCCTTTTGGAATCAGGATTGTCTGCGTGTGACACTTTATCATCCTTTTGGTGCCAGATTTTGCGATTGTTCTCTATCATTCTTTTGGTGATAGGTCATGCATTCTTTTGGTGTCAGGATTGTGTGCGTGTGTCGCTATATTAACCTTTTAATGATGGGTATGTCATCTTTTTGGTGCCAGATTGTGCGAGTGTTCTCTATCATCCTTTTGGTGATATACCCTACATCCTTTTGGGGTCAGGATTGTGTGTGCGTGTCGCTCTATCGTTCTTTAGTTGATAGGTCTGTCATCCTTTTGGTACCAAATTTTGCGAGGGTTCTCTATCATCCTTTTGGTGATAGAGCCTACATCCTTTTGGTGTCGGGATTGTGTGCGTATGTCGCTCTATCATCCTTTTGGTGATGGATCTGTCAACCGTTTGGGCCAGATTGTGCGAGTGTTCTCTGTCATCCTTTTGGTGATAGACCCTACCTCCTTTTGGTGTCGGGATTGTGTGCGTGTGTTACTCTATCATCCTTTTAGTGATAGGTCTGTCATCTTTTCGGTACAGATTTTGTGAGTGTTCTCTATCATATTTTTCGTGATAGGCCCTGCATCCTTTTGGTGTCGGGATTGTGTGCGTGTGTCGCTCTATCATCTTTTTGGTGATGGGTGTGTCATCCCTTTGTTACCAGATTGTGCAAGTGTTCTCTATCATCCTTTTCGTGATTGACCATACATCCTTTTGATGTCAGGATGATGTGTGCGTGTCTATCTTTCATCCTTTTGGTGATAGGTCTGTCATCCTTTTGGTGACAGATTGTGCGAGTGTTCACTATCATCCTTTTGGTGATAGACGCTACATCCTTTTGGTGTCGGGATTGTGTGCGTGTTTCGCTATATCATCCTTTTTGTGATGGGTCTGTCATCCTTTATGTGCCAGATTGTGCGAGTGTTCTCTATCATCCTTTTGGTGATAGACCCTACATCCTTTTGGTGTCGGGATTGTGTGTCTGTGTCACTCTATCATCCTTTTATTGATAGGTCTGTCATCCTTTTGGTACCAGATTGTGCGAGTGTTCTGTATCATCTTTTTGGTGATATGCCTGCATCCTTTTGGTGTCAGGATTATGTGAGTATGTCGCTCTATTATCCTTTTGGTGATATGTTTGTCATCCATTTGGTGCTAGATTGCGTGAGTGTTCTCTATCATCGTTATGGTGATAGGCCCTACATCCTTTTGGAATCAGGATTGTCTGCGTGTGACACTTTATCATCCTTTTGGTGATAGGTCTGTCATCCTTTTGGTGCCAGATTTTGCGATTGTTCTCTATCATTCTTTTGGTGATAGGTCATGCATTCTTTTGGTGTCAGGATTGTGTGCGTGTGCCGCTATATTAACCTTTTAATGATGGGTATGTCATCTTTTTGGGTCCAGATTGTGCGAGTGTTCTCTATCATCCTTTTGGTGATATACCCTACATCCTTTTGGTGTCAGGATTGTGTGTGCGTGTCGCTCTATCGTTTTTAGTTGATAGGTCTGTCATCCTTTTTGTACCAAATTTTGCGAGTGTTCTCTATCATCCTTTTGGTGATAGAGCCTACATCCTTTTGGTGTCGGGATTGTGTGCGTGTGTCGCTCTATCATCCTTTTGGTGATGGATCTGTCAACCGTTTGGGCCAGATTGTGCGAGTGTTCTCTGTCATCCTTTTGGTGATAGAGCCTACCTCCTTTTGGTGTCGGGATTGTGTGTGCGTGTTACTCTATCATTCTTTTAGTGATAGGTCTGTCATCTTTTCGGTACAGATTTTGTGAGTGTTCTCTATCATATTTTTGGTGATAGGCCCTGCATCCTTTTGGTGTCGGGATTGTGCGTGTGTCACTCTATCATCTTTTTGGTGATGGGTGTGTCATCCCTTTGTTACCAGATTGTGTAAGTGTTCTCTATCATCATTTTGGTGATAGACCCTACATCCTTTTGGTGTTGGGATTGTGTGAGTATATCGCTCTATTATCCTTTTGGTGATATGTCTGTCATCCATTTGTTGCTAGATTCCGCGATTGTTCTCTATCATCGTTTTGGTGATATGCCCTACATGATTTTAGTGTCAGGATTGTGTGTGCGTGTCGCTCTATCATTCTTTAGGTGATAGGTTTGTCATCCTTTTAGTACCAAATTGTGCGAGTGTTCTCTAACATCCTTTTGGTATCGGGATTGTGTGCGTATGTCTCTCTATCATCCTTTTGGTGACGGGTCTGTCATCCATTTGGTGCCAGATTGTGCGAGTGTTCTCTGTCATCCTTTTAGTGATAGGTCTGTTATTTTTTTGGTGCAGATTGTGCGAGTGTTCTCTATCATATTTTTGGTGATAGGCCCTGCATCCTTTTGGTGTCGGGATTGTGTGCGTGTTTCGCTCTATTATCTTTTTGGTGATGGGTGTGTCATGCCTTTGGTAACAGATTGTGCAAGTGTTCTCTATCATCCTTTTCGTGATTGACCATACATCCTTTTGATGTCAAGATGATGTGCGTGTGTCGATCTTTCATCCTTTTCGTAATAGGTCTGTCATCCTTTCGGTGCCAGATTTTGCGAGTGTTCTCTATCATCCTTTTGGTGATAGACCATACATCATTTTGGTGTCGGGATTAAACGGGTGTGTTGCTTTATCATCCTTTTCGTGATGGGTCTGTCATACTTTTGTTGCCATATTGTGCGGGTGTTCTCTATCATCTTTTCAGTGATAGACCTTACATCCTTTTGGGGTTGCAATTGTGTGTGTATCATTCTATCATCCTTTTGGTGCCAGATTGTGCGAGTGTTCTCTATCATCCTTTTGGTGATAGACCCAACATCCTTTTGGTATCGGGATTATGTGCGTGTGTCAATCTGTCATCTTTTTGGTGATAGATTGTGCGAGTTTTCTCTATCATCCTTTTGGTGCCAGATAGTGCGAGTTTTCTCTATCATCCTTTTGGTGATAGACCATGCATCCTTCTGGTGTAGAGATTGTGTGCGTGCGTCACACTATTATCCTTTTGGTGATAGGTCTGTCATTTTTTTGGTGCAATATTGGGTGAGTGTTCTCTATCATTCTTTTGGTGATAGGCCCTGCATCCTTTTGGTGTCGGGATTGTGTGCGTGTGTCGCTTTATTAACATTTTAATGATGGGTATGTCATCCTTTAGGTGCCAGATTGTGCGAGTGTTCTCTCTCATCCTTTCGGTGGTATACCCTACATCCTTTTGATTTCAAGATTGTGTGCACGTGTCGCTCTATCATCCTTTAGGTGACAGGTCTGTCCTCCTTTTGGTGCCAAATTGTGCGAGTGTTCTCTATCATCCTTTTGGTGATAGACCCTACATCCTTTTGGTGTCGAGATTGTGTGCATGTGTCGCTCTATCATCCTTTTGGTGCCAGATTGTGTGAGTGTTCTCTATCATCCTTTTGGTGATAGACCCTACATCCTTTTGGTGTCGGGATAGTGTTCCTGCGTCACTCTATCATCCTTTTATTGATAGGTCTGTCATCCTTTTGGTGCCAGATTGTGTGAGTGTTCTCTATCATCTTTTTGGTGATAGGCCTGCATCCTTTTGGTGTCAGGATTGTTCGCGTGTGTCGCTGTATCATCCTTTTGGTGATGGGTCTGTAATCCTTTTGGTGTCAGATTATGCGAGTGTTCTCTATCATCCTTTTGGTGATAGACCCTACATCTTTTTGATTTCAGGATTGTGTGCGAGTGTCATTCTATCATCCTTTAGGTGATAGGTCTGTCATCCTTTTGGTGCCAGACTGTGTGAGTGTTCTCTATCATCCTTTTTTTGATAGACCCTACATCCTTTTGTTGTCGGGATTGTGTGCGTGTGTCGCTCTATCACCCTTTTGGTGATAGTTCTGTCATCTTTTTGATGCCAGACTGTGCGAGTGTTCTCAATCATTTTTTGATGATAGGCCCTGTATCCTTTTAGTGCTGAGATTGTGTGTGTGTGTGTGTGTGTCGCTCTATCATCTTTTTGGTGATGGGTGTGTCATCCTTTTGGTACAAGATTATGCAAGTGTTCTCTATCATCCTTTTCGTGATTGACCATACATCCTTTTGATGTCAGGATGATATGCGTGTGTCGGTCTTTAATCCTTTTGGTGATAGGTCTGTCATCCTTTTGTTGCCAGATTGTGCGAGTGTTCTCTATCATCATTTTGGTGATAGACCCTACATCCTTTTGGTGTCGGGATTTTGCACGTGTGTTGCTCTATCATCCTTTTCGTGATGGTTCTGTCATCCTTTTGGTGCCAGATTGTGCAAGTGTTCTCTATCATCCTTTTGGTGATTGACCCTACATCCTTTTGGTGTCAGGATTATGTGCGTGTGTCACTCTATCATCCTTTTGGTTTCTGGATTGTGCGAGTGTTCTCTATCATCCTTTTGGTGTCTGGATTGTGTGTGTGTGTCTCTCTATCATCCTTTTAGTGCTAGGTCTGTCATCCTTTTGGTGCCAGATTGTGAGAGTGTTCTCTATCATCCTTTTGGTGATAGACCCTACATCGCTTTGGTGTCGGGATTGTGTGCGTGTGTCAATCTATCATTTTTTTGGTGATAGGTTTGTCATCCTTTTTGTGCCAGATTGTGCGAGTTTTCTCTATCATCCTTTTGGTGATAGACCCTGCATCCTTCTGGTGTAGGGATTGTGTGTGTGCGTTGTAACACCCCACTTCCCAAATTAAATAAAATATAAACATTATAAATAAATATCAGAGTTTTCCCCAAAATAGTGGGATATCACATCACCAAATTTTTATAAAAATACTTTATTAATTATTCTCAAAAATAATACAGCGGAAAACATTATTCCAACATTCTCGGCCATCCGCCAAATTTCGTAAAATCTTTATTATTATAATTCACAAAAAAAAAGTGATACGTCACAGGATTACAACAAGTTTGACATAAAACAAATAAAACACCCATATCCCGTGTTACGTATCAGAGCATCCTAGACTCGACTGGCACACCACCATCCAAGCTATCTAAGTACCTGGATTATCTGTACTTCCGGAGAAGCACAGACACAACAACAACCAAGGGGTGAGAAAACATGATCAACAATATATTGGTAATGTAATACATGTAAACAAGGTAGTAAAACACACCAACACACCAATATTCACCCCAACAACTCCATATAACGAACCTACTGTTCAAATTACAATATAACATATTATAATGCAAATATGCAACTCAACACCATGCATGCGGTACCGACTCATTGGTTCATTCAATCGAACCTGGATAGATCACTTACGCTCCTCCTGAGACATGATCTATCCCCCACCATTCTCCACCAAGGAGTACGGATGAATCACTTACGCTCCTCCTGAGACATGATTCATCCCACCAAAACACCATGATATGCACACACCAATGCATAACTATCATATTTAGGCACACTAAGTGCACACGATCCTCCTGATCATATCATCATACATCAATGCATATATGTGTAGATATATTACACCAATACCATATAAATCAATCAGATAGTAAATAAATTCATACTATAACACCATATATAACCACATCCCAACACCCGGGAACACACGATCCTACTGATCACTACATACATATACGTTAACCAATTGTTCACCAACAATATCAAGGAAAACGAGTACCATCACCAAGTAAACAAGTTCATACTTTATCACCAAGATATAAACACGTCCCACCACTCGGGAATACACGATCCTACTGATCACTACACCATGCTCCGCATGATTCATACACCAACTAATTATCCATTTAAATAATTAGTAACGGAAATCACATACTATCACCGAGTACTCACTCTATAACACTCAATCATCTCCCCTATAATCAACAAAGTCCAAGGGCACTACACTTTTAGCGCACACAGTATAACAGCATAGAAAAACCCCATTCTGCTACGCTCGCTACACCCTCGCTAGGCGAGCTCCCAGCGAATGCTCGCTACCTGTTCGCTTAGCGAACCTCCTCGCGAAGGCAAACAGAACCTACTAGACTCACTCGCTACCTCACTCGCTAGGCGAGCACCTAGCGAACGCTCGCTGCCTTCTCGCTAAGCGAAGTGCTAGCGAGTTGCCTGCGACTTCTCAAGTTCTCACAGTTCAGAATTCTCACTCTTCTCTGATTCAAGCCTATTCTATAACATCCACTTCCTATACTATCCGTATTACGACCAATGCATATTAGGCTTATCAATCTTCCTATAATTCTACTCCAGATCAACATTACGGCACACTACCGACACTTTAGAGTTACTCTGAACCTTACTCAAACCAAACCAACACCAACAGTCAATCAACAATGGCAACATCAAACATCCGTACATCATCATATACATATTATTCCAAAGTCATCACTTAAACAATCTATCGACACATCAAAAAGGTCACACAGAACTTCCCTAAAACCGTAAACCCAACCTATACGCCAAATTAACCAAAAACAACAATTCACCAACACTCAACATATTTCAATCCATCAACATCAACATAACTCAACAATCAATAGCATGTCAATATAAAACTTCATCAACGATACATTCCTACGGGGTTAAGGAATCCCCACTACCCTATACATGTATATACCATTCCCAATCAAGTTTCTCCCCCCTTACCTTGTTAATCGATCGATGAAATTCTTCCTGGATTTGGTCTCTTGGCCTCCTCTTTTCTTTCCGTTCTTCGTTCCCTTTTTCCTTCGTTCTTCTCACTTCTCTCGTTCTTTCCTCTTCTCTCTTTCTATCGCTCTTTCTCTCTTCCATCTTTCTATCGTGTTATTTTCTCTAATACTTCCCCCATCCCTTCATATTCTATTTTCCTTTTTATTTCCTATCCCAATAATAATAATAACTAATAAAAATAATATAATAATAATAATAATAACTAATAAAAATAACATAATAATAATAATAATAATAATAATAATAATAATAATAATAATAATAATAATAATAATAATATTATTATTATTATTATTATTATTATTATTATTATCACACCAATTTCCCACGATCTATGGTAATCCCTTTTCTCTCTATTCCAACTTTTCTAATATCTCCTTGCTACCCCTTCATATTTCCTTCCTCACGGTTTCTATCATGACTTTTCATATTTCCATTCTAACTTCCCAATAACCCTTCCACCTCTTATTTTACTTATTTCAACCACTAATATTCCCAATAATAATTCTAATATAATAATTATAATAATCATTATAATAATAATAATAATAATAATAATATAATATAATACTATTATAATATTATAGTAATATTCAACATAATAATAATAATAGTAATACACCCAACAATAATTATAATTATAATAATAATACTAATGATAATAATAAAAATTATATTAATACTAATAATAAAATAATATGAATAATAATAATCTTAATATTAATAATACTAATATAATATTACTAATATTAATAATACTAATCATAATAATACTATTAATAATAATAATAATAATATTATTATTATTATCTCACCAAAATAATAATAATAATAATAATAATAATAGTAATAATATTATTATCTCACCAAAATAATAATAATATTAATAATACTAATAAATATAATAATATATAATAATAATACCCCCACCAATATTACTATTATTCATTATATTATCATATTCACACCAAAAATCATAATAATATAATAACTATATTAATAATAATATTATATTCTCCATATTAATAATATTACTACAAATATTAATAATAATCATAAATATAATAATAATAATAATAATAATAATAATAATAATAATAATAATAATAATAATAATAATAATAATAATAATATTAATACCACCACCAATATTACTATTATTTCTTATATTATTATAAACTCACCAAATTACCACCAATGATCTCCCATCTCCGGGACACCCATCAAACATCATCAAATACACCCTACCAAAGGGCACATCAACATATAATATTTAAAATAATAATAAAATGATTAAATAATTAAAATGGGTGTTACATGCGTCACTCTATCATCCTTTTAGTGATAGATCTGTCATCTTTTTGGTGCCATATTGGGCGAGTATTCTCTATCATTCTTTTGGTGATAGGCCCTGCATCCTTTTGGTGTCGGGATTGTGTGTCTGTGTCGCTCTATCATCCTTTAGGTGATAGGTCTGTCATCCTTTTGGTGCCAAATTGTGCGAGTATTCTCTATCATCCTTTTGTTGATAGTCCCTACATCCTTTTGGTGTCGGGATTGTGTGCGTGTGTCGCTCTACCATCCTTTTGGTGATGGGTCTGTCATCCTTTTGGTGCCCGATTGTGCGAGTGTTCTCTATCATCCTTTTGGTGATAGACCCTACATCCTTTTGGTGTCGGGATTGTGTGCCTGTGTCACGCTATCATCCTTTTATTGATAGGTATGTCATCCTTTTGGTGTCAGATTGTGCGGGTATTCTCAATCATCTTTTTGGTGATTGGCATGAGTCCTTTTGGTGTCAGGATTGTGCGTGTGTGTCGCTCAATCATCCTTTTGGTAATGGGTATGTCATCCTTCTGGTGCCAGATTGTGCGAGTGTTCTCTAATATCCTTTTGGTGATAGACCCTACGACCTTTTGTTTTCGGGATTATGTGCGTGTGTCTCTCTATCATCCTTTTGGTGATAGGTCTGTCATCTTTTTGGTGCCAGATTGTGCGAGTGTTCTCTATCATGTTTTTGGTGATAGGCCTGCATCCTTTTGGTGTCGGGATTGTGCGCGTGTGTCGCTCTATCATCCTTTTGGTGATGGGTCTGTCATCTTTTTGGTGCTAGATTGTGCGTGTGTTCTCTATCATCCTTTTGGTGATAGACCCTACATCCTTTTGGTGTCGGGATTGGGTGCGTGTGTCACTCTATCATCCTTTTGGTGATAGGTTTGTCATCTTTTTGGTGCCAGATTTTGCGAGTGTTCTCTATCATCTTTTTGGTGATAGGCTATGTATCCTTTTGGTGCCGAGATTGTGTGCGTGTGTCGCTCTATCATCTTTTTGGTGATGGGTGTGTCATCCTTTTTATGCCAGATTGTGCGAGTGTTCTTTATCGTTCTTTTAGTAACAGGCCCTGCATCCTTTTGGTGTCGGGATTGTGGTTGTGTGTCACTCTATCATCCTTTTATTGATAGGTCTGGCATCCTTTTGGTTCCAGATTGTGCGAGTGTTCTCTAACATCTTTTTGGTGATAGGCCTGCATCCTTTTGGTGTCCAGATTGTGCGCGTGTGTCGCTCTATCTTCCTTTTGGTGATGGGTCTGTCATCCTTTTGGTGCCATATTGTGCGAGTTTTCTCTATCATCCTTTTGTTGATAGACCCTACATCCGTTTGGTGTCGGGATTGTGTGCGTGTGTCACTCTATCATCCTTTTGGTGATAGGTCTGTCATCCGTTCGTTGCTAGATTGAGCGAGTGTTCTCTGTCATCCTTTTGTTGATACACCCTACATAATTCTGGTGTCGGGATTGTGTGCGTGTGTCACTCTATTATCCTTTTAGTGATAGGTCTGTCATATTTTTGGTGAAGATTGTGCGAGTGTTCGCTATCATATTTTTGGTGATAGGCCTTGCATGCTTTGGGTGTCGGGATTGTGTGTGTTTGTCGCTCTATCATCTTTTTGGTGATGGGTGTGTCATCCTTTTGGTACCAGATTGTGCAAGTGTTCTCTATCATCCTTTTCGTGATTGACCATACATCCTTTTGATGTCAGGTAGATGTGTGTGTGTCGGTCTTTCATCCTTTTGGTGATAGGTGTGTCATTCTATTGGTGCCAGATTGGATGAGACTTCTCTATCATCCTTTTGGTGCCATATTGTGCGAGTGTTCTCTATCATCCTTTTGGTGATAGACCCTACATCCTTTTGGTGTCGGGATTGTGTGCGTATGTCACTCTAATATCCTTTTGGTGATTTAACTGTCATCCTTTTGGTGCCAGATTGTGCATGTGTTCTCTATTATGGTTTTAGTGATAGGCTCTACATCCTTTTGGTGTCAGGATGGTGTGCTTGTGTTACTCTATCATCCTTTTGGTGCTAGGTATGTCATCCTTTTGGTGCCAGATTGTGCGAGTGTTCTCTATCATCTGTTTTGTGATAGGCCTGTATCCTTTTGGTTTCAGGATTGTGTGCGTGTGTCGCTCTATCATCCTTTTGGTGATGGGTCTATCATCCTTTTGGTGCCAGATTGTGCGAGTGTTCTCTATCATTCTTTTGGTGATAAGCCCTGCATCATTTTGGTATCCGGATTGTGTGCGTGTGTGTCGCTCTATCATTCATTAGGTGATAGGTCTGTCATCCTCTGGATGCCAAATTGTGCGAGTGATCTCTATCATCCTTTCGGTGATAAACCCTACATCCGTTTGGTGTCAGGATTGTGTGCGTGTGTCGCTCTATCATCCTTTTGGTGATGGGTTTGTCATCCTTTTGGTGCCAGATTGTTCGAGTGTTCTCTGTCATCATTTTGGTGATAGACCCTACATCCTTCTGGTGTCGGGATTGTGTGCGTGTTTCACTCTATCATCCTTTTGGTGATAGGTCTGTCATCTTTTGAGTGTAGATTGTGCGAGTGTTCTCTATCATCTTTTTGGTGATAGGCCCTGCTTCCTTTTGGTGTTGGGAATGAGTGTGTGTGTTACTCTATCATCCTTTTTGTGATGGGTCTGTCATCCTTTTGGTGCCAGATTGTGCGACTGTTTTCTATCATTCTTTTGTTGATAGACCCTACATCCGTTTGGTGTCGGGATTGTGTGTGTGTGTGTGTCACTCTATCATCCTTTTGGTGATAGGTTTGTCATCCTTTTGGTACCAGATTGTGTGAGTGTTCTATGTCATCATTTTGGTGATAGACCCTATATCCTTCTAGTGTCGGGATTGTGTGCGTGTGTCACTCTATCATCCTTTTGGTGATAGGTCTATCATCTTTTTGGTGCAGATTGTCTGAGTGTTCTCTATCATCTTTTTGGTGATAGGCCCTGCATCCTTTTGGTGTCGGGAATGTGTGTGTGTGTTGCTATATTAACCTTTTGATGATGGGTATGTCATCCTTTTGGTGCCAGATTGTGTGAGAGTTCTCTATCATCCTTTTGGTGATATACCCTCTGTCCTTTTGATGTCAGGATTGTGTGTGTGTGTGTGTCGCTCTATCATTCTTTAGGTGATAGGTCTGTTATCCTTTTGGTGCCAAATTGTGCCAGTGTTCTCTATCATCCTTTTGGTGATAGACCCAATATCCTTTTGGTGTCGGGATTGTGTGGGTGTGTCGCTCTATCTTCTTTTTGGTGATGGGTCTGTCATCCTTTTGGTGCCAGATTGTGTGAGTGTTCTCTATCATTCTTTTGTTGATAAACCCTACATCCGTTTGGTGTCAGGATTGTGTGTGTGTGTCACTCTATCATCCTTTTGGTGATAGCTATGTCATCCTTTTGTTTCCAGATTGTGCGAGTGTTCTCTATCATTCTTTTGTTGATAGACCCTACATTCATTTGGTGTCGGGATTGTGTGCGTGTGTCACTCTATCATCCTTTTGGTGATAGGTCTGTCATCCTTTTGTTGCCAGACTGTGCGAGTGTTCTCTGTCATCCTTTTGGTGATAGACCCTACATCCTTCTTGTGTCGGGATTGTGTGCGTGTGTCACTCTATCATCCTTTTGGTGATAGGTCTATCATATTTTTGGTGCAGATTGGCAAGTGTTCTCTATCATCTTTTTGGTGATAGACCCTGCATCCTTTTGGTGTCGGGAATGTGTGCGTGTGTCGCTATATTAACCTTTTGATGATGGGTATGTCATCCTTTTGGTGCCAGATTGTGTGAGTGTTCTCTATCATTCTTTTGGTGATATACCATACATCCTTTTGATGTCAGGATTATGTGTGCGTGTCTCTCTATCATTCTTTAGGTGATAGGTCTGTCATCCTTTTTGGTGCAAAATTGTGCGAGTGTTCTCTATCGTCCATTTGGTGATAGACCCAATATCCTTTTGGTGGCGGAATTGTGTGGGTGTGTAGCTCTATCATCCTTTTGGTGATGGGTCTGTCATCTTTTTGGTGCCAGATTGTGCAAGTGTTCTCCATCACCCTTTTGGTGATAGACCCTACATCCTTTTGGTGTCAGGATTGTGTGCGTGTGTCACTCTATCATCCTTTTGGTGTTAGGTCGGTCATCCTTTGGGTGCCAGATTGTGCAAGTGTTCTCTATCATCCTTTTGGTGATAAACCCTACATCCTTTTGGAGTCGAGATTATGTGTGTGTGTCACTCTATCATCCTTTTGGTGATAGGTCTGTCATCCTTTTCGTGCCATACTGTGCGAGTGTTCTCTATCATCTTTTTGGTGATAAGCCTGCATCCTTTTGTTGTTGGAACTGTGTGCGTGTGTCTTTATATCATTCTTTTGGTGATGGGTCTGTCATCATTTTTGTGCCATATTGTGTGAGTGTTCTATATCATTCTTTTGGTGATAGGCTCTGCATTCATTTGTTGTCGGGATTGTGTGCGTGTCTCCCTATATTAACCTTTTGATGATGGGTATGTCATCCTTTTGGTGCCAGATTGTGCGAGTGTTCACTATCATCGTTTTGGTGATATGTTTTACATCCTTTTGATGTTAGGATTGTGTACGCGTGTCCCTCTATCATCCTTTAGGTGATAGGTTTATCATCCTTTCGGTGCCAAATTGTGCGAGTGTTCTCTATCATCTTTTTGGTGATAGACCCTACATCTGTTTGGTGTCGGGATCTTGTGTGTGTGTCACTCTATCATCCTTTTGGTGATAGGCCTGTCATCCATTTGCTGCCAGATTGTGCGAGTGTTCTCTGTCATCATTTTGGTGATAGACCTTACATCCTTCTTGTGTCGGGATTGTGTGCGTGTGTCACTCTATCATCCTTTTGGTGATAGGTATATCATCTTTTTGGTGCAGATTGTGCGAGTGTTCTCTATCATCTTTTTGGTGATAGGCCTGCATCCTTTTGGTGTCGGGATTGTGCGCGTGTGTCGCTCTATCATCGTTTTGGTGATGAGTCTGTCATCCTTTTGGTGCTAGATTGTGCGTGTGTTCTCTATCATACTTTTGGTGATAGACCCTACATCCTTTTGGTGTCGGGATTGGGTGCGTGTATCACTCTATCATCCTTTTGTGATAGGTCTGTCATCTTTTTGGTGCCAGATATTGCGAGTGTTCTCTATCATCTTTTTGGTGATAGGCCCTGTATCCTTTTGGTGCCGAGATTGTGTGTGTGTCCCTCTGTCATCTTTTCGGTGATGGGTGTGTCATCCTTTTTATGCCAGATTGTGCGTGTGTTCTTTATCATTCATTTGGTGATAGGCCTTGCATCCTTTTGGTGTCGCGATTGTGTGTATGTGTCACTCTATCATCCTTTTATAGATAGGTCTGGCATCCTTTTGGTTACAGATTGTGCGAGTGTTCTCTATCATCTTTTTGGTGATAGGCCTGCATCCTTTTGGTGTCAACATTGTGCGCGTGTGTCGCTCTATCTTCCTTTTGGTGATGGGTCTGTCATCCTTTGGGTGCCATATTGTGCGAGTTTTCTCTATCATCCTTTTGTTGATAGACCCTACATCCGTTTGGTGTCGGGATTGTGTGTGTGGGTTACTTTATCATCCTTTTGATGATAGGTCTGTCATCCGTTTGTTGCTAGATTGTGCGAGTGTTCTCTGTCATCCTTTTGGTGATAGACCCTACATACTTCTGGTGTCGGGATTGTGTGCGTGTGTCACTCTATTATCCTTTTAGTGATAGGTCTGTCATATTTTTGGTGCAGATTGTGCGAGAGTTCTCTATCATATTTATGGTGATAGGCCCTGTATCCTTTTGGTGTCGGGATTGGGTGCGTGTGTCACTCTATCATCCTTTTGGTGATAGGTCTGTCATCTTTTTGGTGCCAGATTTTGCGAGTGTTCTCTATCATCTTTTTGGTGATAGGCTATGTATCCTTTTGGTGCCGAGATTGTGTGCGTGTGTCGCTCTATCATCTTTTTGGTGATGGGTGTGTCATCCTTTTTATGCCAGATTGTGCGAGTGTTCTTTATCGTTCTTTTAGTAACAGGCCCTGCATCCTTTTGGTGTCGGGATTGTGGTTGTGTGTCACTCTATCATCCTTTTATTGATAGGTCTGGCATCCTTTTGGTTCCAGATTGTGCGAGTGTTCTCTAACATCTTTTTGGTGATAGGCCTGCATCCTTTTGGTGTCCAGATTGTGCGCGTGTGTCGCTCTATCTTCCTTTTGGGGATGGGTCTGTCATCCTTTTGGTGCCATATTGTGCGAGTTTTCTCTATCATCCTTTTGTTGATAGACCCTACATCCGTTTGGTGTCGGGATTGTGTGCGTGTGTCACTCTATCATCCTTTTGGTGATAGGTCTGTCATCCGTTCGTTGCTAGATTGAGCGAGTGTTCTCTGTCATCCTTTTGGTGATACACCCTACATAATTCTGGTGTCGGGATTGTGTGCGTGTGTCACTCTATTATCCTTTTAGTGATAGGTCTGTCATATTTTTGGTGAAGATTGTGCGAGTGTTCGCTATCATATTTTTGGTGATAGGCCTTGCATGCTTTGGGTGTCGGGATTGTGTGTGTTTGTCGCTCTATCATCTTTTTGGTGATGGGTGTGTCTTCCTTTTGGTACCAGATTGTGCAAGTGTTCTCTATCATCCTTTTCGTGATTGACCATACATCCTTTTGATGTCAGGTAGATGTGCGCGTGTCGGTCTTTCATCCTTTTGGTGATAGGTGTGTCATTCTATTGGTGCCAGATTGGATGAGAGTTCTCTATCATCCTTTTGGTGCCATATTGTGCGAGTGTTCTCTATCATCCTTTTGGTGATAGACCCTACATCCTTTTGGTGTCGGGATTGTGTGCGTATGTCACTCTAATATCCTTTTGGTGATTTAACTGTCATCCTTTTGGTGCCAGATTGTGCATGTGTTCTCTATTATGGTTTTAGTGATAGGCTCTACATCCTTTTGGTGTCAGGATGGTGTGCTTGTGTTACTCTATCATCCTTTTGGTGCTAGGTATGTCATCCTTTTGGTGCCAGATTGTGCGAGTGTTCTCTATCATCTGTTTTGTGATAGGCCTGTATCCTTTTGGTTTCAGGATTGTGTGCGTGTGTCGCTCTATCATCCTTTTGGTGATGGGTCTATCATCCTTTTGGTGCCAGATTGTGCGAGTGTTCTCTATCATTCTTTTGGTGATAAGCCCTGCATCATTTTGGTATCCGGATTGTGTGCGTGTGTGTCGCTCTATCATTCATTAGGTGATAGGTCTGTCATCCTCTGGATGCCAAATTGTGTGAGTGATCTCTATCATCCTTTCGGTGATAAACCCTACATCCGTTTGGTGTCAGGATTGTGTGCGTGTGTCGCTCTCTCATCCTTTTGGTGATAGGTCTGTCACCCTTTTGGTGCCAGATTGTTCGAGTGTTCTCTGTCATCTTTTTGGTGATAGACCCTACATCCTTCTGGTGTCGGGATTGTGTGCGTGTTTCACTCTATCATCCTTTTGGTGATAGGTCTGTCATCTTTTGAGTGTAGATTGTGCGAGTGTTCTCTATCATCTTTTTGGTGATAGGCCCTGCTTCCTTTTGGTGTTGGGAATGAGTGTGTGTGTTACTCTATCATCCTTTTTGTGATGGGTCTGTCATCCTTTTGGTGCCAGATTGTGCGATTGTTATCTATCATTCTTTTGTTGATAGACCCTACATCCGTTTGGTGTCGGGATTGTGTGTGTGTGTGTGTCACTCTATCATCCTTTTGGTGATAGGTTTGTCATCCTTTTGGTACCAGATTGTGTGAGTGTTCTATGTCATCATTTTGGTGATAGACCCTATATCCTTCTAGTGTCGGGATTGTGTGCGTGTGTCACTCTATCATCCTTTTGGGCATAGGTCTATCATCTTTTTGGTGCAGATTGTCCGAGTGTTCTCTATCATCTTTTTGGTGATAGGCCCTGCATCCTTTTGGTGTCGGGAATGTGTGTGTGTGTTGCTATATTAACCTTTTGATGATGGGTATGTCATCCTTTTGGTGCCAGATTGTGTGAGAGTTCTCTATCATCCTTTTGGTGATATACCCTCTGTCCTTTTGATGTCAGGATTGTGTGTGTGTGTGTCGCTCTATCATTCTTTAGGTGATAGGTCTGTTATCCTTTTGGTGCCAAATTGTGCCAGTGTTCTCTATCATCCTTTTGGTGATAGACCCAATATCCTTTTGGTGTCGGGATTGTGTGGGTGTGTCGCTCTATCTTCTTTTTGGTGATGGGTCTGTCATCCTTTTGGTGCCAGATTGTGTGAGTGTTCTCTATCATTCTTTTGTTGATAAACCCTACATCCGTTTGGTGTCGGGATTGTGTGTGTGTCACTCTATCATCCTTTTGGTGATAGCTATGTCATCCTTTTGTTTCCAGATTGTGCGAGTGTTCTCTATCATTCTTTTGTTGATAGACCCTACATCCGTTTGGTGTCGGGATTGTGTGCGTGTGTCACTCTATCATCCTTTTGGTGATAGGTCTGTCATCCTTTTGTTGCCAGACTGTGCGAGTGTTCTCTGTCATCCTTTTGGTGATAGACCCTACATCCTTCTTGTGTCGGGATTGTGTGCGTGTTCTCTATCATCTTTTTGGTGATAGGCCCTGCATCCTTTTGGTGTCGGGAATGTGTGCGTGTGTCGCTATATTAACCTTTTGATGATGGGTATGTCATCCTTTTGGTGCCAGATTGTGTGAGTGTTCTCTATCATCCTTTTGGTGATATACCATACATCCTTTTGATGTCAGGATTATGTGTGCGTGTCTCTATATCATTCTTTAGGTGATAGGTCTGTCATCCTTTTTGGTGCAAAATTGTGCGAGTGTTCTCTATCATCCATTTGGTGATAGACCCAATATCCTTTTGGTGGCGGAATTGTGTGGGTGTGTAGCTCTATCATCCTTTTGGTGATGGGTCTGTCATCTTTTTGGTGCCAGATTGTGCAAGTGTTCTCCATCACCCTTTTGGTGATAGACCCTACATCCTTTTGGTGTCAGGATTGTGTGCGTGTGTCACCCTATCATCCTTTTGGTGTTAGGTCGGTCATCCTTTGGGTGCCAGATTGTGCAAGTGTTCTCTATCATCCTTTTGGTGATAAACCCTACATCCTTTTGGAGTCGAGATTATGTGTGTGTGTCACTCTATCATCCTTTTGGTGATAGGTCTGTCATCCTTTTTGTGCCATATTGTGCGAGTGTTCTCTATCATCTTTTTGGTGATAAGCCTGCATCCTTTTGTTGTTGGAACTGTGTGTGTGTGTCTTTATATCATTCTTTTGGTGATGGGTCTGTCATCATTTTTGTGCCATATTGTGTGAGTGTTCTATATCATTCTTTTGGTGATAGGCTCTGCATTCATTTGTTGTCGGGATTGTGTGCGTGTCTCGCTATATTAACCTTTTGATGATGGGTATGTCATCCTTTTGGTGCCAGATTGTGCGAGTGTTCACTATCATCGTTTTGGTGATATGTTTTACATCCTTTTGATGTTAGGATTGTGTACGTGTGTCCCTCTATCATCCTTTAGGTGATAGGTTTATCATCCTTTCGGTGCCAAATTGTGCGAGTGTTCTCTATCATCTTTTTGGTGATAGACCCTACATCTGTTTGGTGTCGGGATCTTGTGTGTGTGTCACTCTATCATCCTTTTGGTGATAGGCCTGTCATCCATTTGCTGCCAGATTGTGCGAGTGTTCTCTGTCATCATTTTGGTGATAGACCTTACATCCTTCTTGTGTCGGGATTGTGTGCGTGTGTCACTCTATCATCCTTTTGGTGATAGGTATATCATCTTTTTGGTGCAGATTGTGCGAGTGTTCTCTATCATCTTTTTGGTGATAGGCCTGCATGCTTTTGGTGTCGGGATTGTGCGCGTGTGTCGCTCTATCATCGTTTTGGTGATGAGTCTGTCATCCTTTTGGTGCTAGATTGTGCGTGTGTTCTCTATCATACTTTTGGTGATAGACCCTACATCCTTTTGGTGTCGGGATTGGGTGCGTGTATCACTCTATCATCCTTTTGTGATAGGTCTGTCATCTTTTTGGTGCCAGATATTGCGAGTGTTCTCTATCATCTTTTTGGTGATAGGCCCTGTATCCTTTTGGTGCCGAGATTGTGTGTGTGTCCCTCTGTCATCTTTTCGGTGATGGGTGTGTCATCCTTTTTATGCCAGATTGTGCGTGTGTTCTTTATCATTCATTTGGTGATAGGCCCTGCATCCTTTTGGTGTCGCGATTGTGTGCGTGTGTCACTCTATCATCCTTTTATAGATAGGTCTGGCATCCTTTTGGTTCCAGATTGTGCGAGTGTTCTCAATCATCTTTTTTGTGATAGGCCTGCATCCTTTTGGTGTCAACATTGTGCGCGTGTGTCGCTCTATCTTCCTTTTGGTGATGGGTCTGTCATCCTTTGGGTGCCATATTGTGCGAGTTTTCTCTATCATCCTTTTGTTGATAGACCCTACATCCGTTTGGTGTCGGGATTGTGTGTGTGGGTCACTTTATCATCCTTTTGGTGATAGGTCTGTCATCCGTTTGTTGCTAGATTGTGCGAGTGTTCTCTGTCATCCTTTTGGTGATAGACCCTACATACTTCTGGTGTCGGGATTGTGTGCGTGTGTCACTCTATTATCCTTTTAGTGATAGGTCTGTCATATTTTTGGTGCAGATTGTGCGAGAGTTCTGTATCATATTTTTGGTGATAGGCCCTGTATCCTTTGGGTGTCGGGCTTGTGTGCGTGTGTCGCTCTATCATCTTTTTGGTGATGGGTGTGTCATCCTTTTGGTACCAGATTGTGCAAGTGTTCTCTATCATCCTTTTCGTGATTGACCATACACTCTTTTGATGTCAGGTAGATGCGCGTGTGTCGGTCCTTCATCCTTTTGGTGATAGGTGTGTCATTCTTTTGGTGCCAGATTGTATGAGAGTTCTCTATCATCCTTTTGGTGCCAGATTGTGCGAGTGTTCTCTATCATCCTTTTGGTGATAGGTCCTACATCCTTTTGGTGTCGGGATTGTATGCGTATGTCACTCTAATATCCTTTTGGTGATTTGTCTGTCATCCATTTGGTGCTAGATTGTGCATGTGTTCTCTATTATGGTTTTTGTGATAGGCTCTACATCCTTTTCGTGTCAGGATGGTGTGCGTGTGTTACTCTATCATCCTATTGGTGCTAGGTATGTCATCCTTTTGGTGCCAGATTGTGCGAGTGTTCTCTATCAGCTGTTTGGTGATAGGCCTGTATCCTTTTGGTGTCAGGATTGTGTGCGTGTTTCGCTCTATCATCCTTTTGGTGATGGGTCTGTCATCCTTTTGGTGCCAGATTGTGCGAGTGTTCTCTATCATTCTTTTGGTGATAAGCCCTGCATCATTTTGGTATCCGGATTGTGTGTGTGTGTCGCTCTATCATTCATTAGGTGATAGGTCTGTCATCCTTTGGATGCCAAATTGTGCGAGTGATCTCTATCATCCTTTTGGTGATAAACCCTACATCCGTTTGGTGTCGGGATTGTGTGCGTGTGTCGCTCTATCATCCTTTTGGTGATGGGTCGGTCATCCTTTTGGTGCCAGATTGTGCGAGTGTTCTCTGTCATATTTTTGGTGCCAGATTGTGCGAGTGTTCTCTGTCATCTTTTTGGTGATAGACCCTACATCCTTCTTGTGTCGGGATTGTGTGTGTGTGTCACTCTATCATCCTTTTGGTGATAGGTCTGTCATCTTTTGAGTGCAGATTGTGCGAGTGTTCTCTATCATCTTTTTGGTGATAGGCCCTGCTTCCTTTTGGTGTTGGGAATGAGTGTGGGTGTCGCTCTATCATCCTTTTTGTGATGGGTCTGTCATCCTTTTAGTGCCACATTGTGCGAGTGTTCTCTATCATTCTTTTGTTGATAAACCCTACATCCTTTTGGTGTCGGGATTGTGTGCGTGTGTCACTCTATCGTCCTTTTGGTGACTGGTCTGTCATCTTTTTGGTGCAGATTGGCGAGTGTTCTCTATCATCTTTTTGGTGATAGGCCCTGCATCCTTTTGGTGTCGGGAATGTGTGCGTGTGTCGCTATATTAACCTTTTGATGATGGGTATGTCATCGTTTTGGTTCCAGATTGTGTGAGTGTTCTCTATCATCCTTTTGGTGATATACCCTCTGTCCTTTTCATGTGAGGATTGTGTGTGCGTGTCGCTCTATCATTCTTTAGGTGTTAGGTCTGTCATCCTTTTGGTGCCAAATTCTGCGAGTGTTCTCTATCATCTTTTTGGTGATAGGCCCTGTATCCTTTTGGTGCCGAGATTGTGCGCGTGTGTCGCTCTATCATCTTTTTGGTGATGGGCGTGTCATCCTTTTTATGCCAGATTGTGCGAGTGTTCTTTATCATTCTTTTAGTAATAGGTCATGCATCCTTTTGGTGTCGGGATTGTGTGCGTGTGTCACTCTATCATCCTTTTATTGAAAGGTCTGGCATCCTTTTGGTTCCAGATTGTGCGAGAGTTCTCTATCATATTTTTGGTGATAGGCCCTGTATCCTTTTGGTGTCGGGATTGTTTGGGTTTGTCGCCCTATCTTCCTTTTGGTGATGGGTCTGTCATCCTTTTGGTGCCAGATTGTTCAAGTGTTCTCTATCATTCTTTTGTTGATAAACCCTACATCCGTTTGGTGTCGGGATTGTGTGTGTGTCACTCTATCATCCTTTTGGTGATAGGTCTGTCATCCTTTTGTTTCCAGATTGTGCGAGTGTTCTCTATCATTCTTTTGTTGATAGACCCTACATCAGTTTGGTGTCGGGATTGTGTGCGTGTGTCACTCTATCATCCTTTTGGTGATAGGTCTGTCATCCTTTTGTTGCCAGATTGTGCGAGTGTTCTCTGTAACACCCATTTTAATTATTTAGTCACTTTATTATTATTTTAAAAATTATATGTTGGTGTGCCCTTTGGTGGGGGTGTATTTGATGATGTTTGGTGGGTGTCCCTAATGTGGGAGGACTATTGGTGATATTTTGGTGTGAAATATAGTAATATAAAAATAATAGTAACATTGGTGGGGGTGTTATTATTATTATTATATTTATTATATTTGTTACTATTATTAATATTATTATTATTTTGGTGAAATAATAATATTAGTATTATTATATTATTATTATATTATTTTTATTAATATTATTATTATTATTGGTGTGATAATATTATTATTATTATAATTATAATTATTGTTGGGTGTATCACTATTATTATTATTATGTTGAATATTACTATAATATTATAATAGTATTATATTATATTATATTATTATTATTATTATAATGATTATTATAATTATTATTATTAGAATTATTATTGGGAATATTAGTGGTTGGAATAAGTAAAATAAGAGGTGAAAGGGTTATTGGGAAGTTAGAATGGAAATATGAAAAGTCACGATAGAAACCGTGAGGAAGGAAATATGAAGGGGTAGCAAGGAGATATTAGAAAAGTTGGAATGGAGAGGAAAGGGATTACCATAGGCGTGGGATATTGGTGTGATAATAATAATAGTATTATTATTATTATTATTATTACTATTATTATTATTAGTGTTATTATTATTATTATTATTAAAAGTATTATTATGATTATTGGAGAGATAATAATATTATTATTATTGTTATTATTAATAGTATTATTATTATTAAGATTATTATTATTATTATCATTATTATTATTATTAGAATTATTAATATTATTATTATTATTATTATTAATATGTGGTATTATTAATATTAGTAAGATTATATTAGTATTATTATTATTATTAAGATTATTAATATTATATTATTTTATTAGTTATTATTATTGGGATTAGAATAATTAAAAAGGGAAATAGAATATGAGGGGTTAGGAGAGTTACGATACATTTTAGAAAATTGAGAAAAAAGAGCGATAGAAAGAGAGAAGAGGAAAGAACGAGGAAAGTGAAAAAGAACGAAGGAAAAAGGGAACGAAGAACGGAAGAGGAAGGAGAAGGCCAAGAGACCAATTCTAGGAGGAATTCTATCGATCGACCAATTGTCAAGGTAAGGGGGGAGAAATTTGATTGGGAATGGTTTATACATGTATAGGGTAGAGGGGATTCCTTAACCCCGTAGGAATTTATCGTTATATAAAGTTTTATATTGGCATGCTATGATTATTGTTGATGTTGGGGGATTGATGAATGCTGATGATGCATTTTGGGGTATATATATATATATGGTGATGATGTTACTGTAGTATTGATCCATTTTGTTGGATTGTTGATGTTACTGTAGTGTTGATAGTAACTAGGAATATAAAGCTGATGAGATTATGTGTTGTTACCGTAGTGTTGGCAATGACCGTGATTATAGCTTTGGGAAAAGTTATGTGTTGTTTCCCTATAGCGTCGTTAATGACTATGGTTAGGACCTTGGTGAGATTCAGAGTGACTCTGAAATGTCGGTAATGTACCGTAATGTCGGTTCTAGAGTAGAAATTATAGGATAATTGGTAAGTATAATATCTATTGGCATGTTTGTGATTGTGGATTGATGTTGATGAATTATTGATTTTGGTGTATAGGCTGAGGTGTTGGTTTAGGGAGGTTCTGAGTAACCTCAGAGACTTTTGGTGAGATGTCTGAATTGGTCTCGTGTGATCCTTCTAGCCTTGCTGTAGTGTGAAAATGATGAGTATGGGATATAACTTGTGTACTTGGGGATAGTACGCGTTTCCCTTAATATTGTTGGTGAGCAATTAGTAATGTATATGTGTGTAGTGATCAGTAGGATCGTGTATCCCCGAGTGGGGGGGGACGTAGTTATATCCGGTGTGATAGTATGAATTCGTTTACTATCTGATTGATTTATATGGTGTTGGTGTAATATATCTATACATATGCATTGTTGTATGATGATATGATCAGGAGGATCGTGTGCACTTAGCGTGCCAGAATATAATAATTATGCATTGGTGTCTTGCATATCATGGTGTTTTGGTGGGATGAATCATGTCTCAGGAGGAGCGTAAGTGATTCATCCGTACTCCTTTGTGGAGAATGGTGGGGGATAGATCATGTCTCAGGAGGAGCGTAAGTGATCTATCCAGGTTCGATTGAATGAACCAATGAGTTGGTACCGCATGCATGGTGTTGAGTTGCATAATTGCATTATAATATGTTATATTGTAATTTGAACAGTAGGTTCGTTATATGGTGTTGTTGGGGTGAATAATTGATGTGTTGGTGTGTTTTACTGCCTTATTACATGTATTACATTACCATTATATTTTTGATCATGATTTCTCACCCCTTGTTGTTGTTGTGGTCTGTGCTTCTTCGGAAGTACAGATAATCCAGGTGCTTAGCTAGCTTGGATATTGGTGTGACTGTCGAGTCTAGGATGCTCTGATACGTAGCACGGGACTTGGGCATTTTTATTGTTTCATGTTGAACTCATATTTTTTTCCTGCGAACGTATCAAAATTTTTATTTAATTGTATTATTTAAATATTCCGCTGTATTTGGAGAAAAACCTTTTTTATAAGGAAACGTGATTTTTATGTGATATCCCACTTGGGAAGGAAACTCTGATTTTTATTATGTTATTCATATTTTATTTGTTTTGGGAAGTGGGGTGTTACAATTGGTATCAGAGCAGGTCGGTCCGTCCGGCCAGTGTTGTTGAGTCGAGTTGAGTCTGTCCGTTATGATGTAGTTGAATATCTTTTAACCTGGTGTTGTTATGTTTTGAGCAGTATGGCAGGAAGGAACGATGCTGCATTAGCTGCTGCTATGCAAGCAATGGCGCAAGCTGTTGCTAATCAGAATCAAACTGCAGATGCCCAATTCAGGAGTTTGGCGCAGTTTCGGAGCAACAAGCCGCCAACGTTTGAAGGAGGAATTCTGGACCCAGAAGCTGCTCAGAAGTGGCTGAAGGCAATTGAGAAAATCTTCAGAACTATGGATTGTATTGATGAGCAGAAGGTGAGGTTTGGTACTCACATGCTGGAGAGTGAGGCTGAAGCTTGGTGGGACAATAGTCGCCAAAGATTGGAAGCTGCTGGAACTGCCATTACTTGGGAGGTAGTTCAGAAGGGTTTTCTGGAGAAGTATTTTCCGGAAGATATTCGGAGTGCTAAGGAAATTGAATTCTTAGAGCTGAAGCAGGGTAGTATGACTGTAGCAGAGTATGCTGCTAAGTTTGAGGAGCTGGTGCAGTATTGTCCTCACTATAATGTGGAAGGGGCAATGACTTCTAAGTGCTTAAAGTTTGAGAATGGACTGCGTCCAAAGATTAAGCTGGGGATTGCTTGTCAGAAGATTAGGAGCTATCCTGAGCTGGTAAGCAGGAGCAGGATCTATGATAACGATAACCGGGCAAGGATTGCACACTACAAAGCTGTTAATGACCGTAAGGGTAAGCAGAGGTTTAGTGGTACTCCTTATGGTGTTGCTGCTGATAAGGGAAAACGTAAAGCTGTTGTTGATAAGAAGCCTAGAGATGGGAGAGCATCTGCTGAAGGGAAATGTTTTCGGTGCGGTGGTATGGGACACCGTGCTAATGATTGTCCTAATGAAGCCAAAAAGTGTTTTAAGTGTGGAAAACCAGGTCATGTGATAGCTGACTGCAGAGCAACTATGCCGACCTGTTATAACTGTGGTGAGAAGGGTCACATCAGTACCCATTGTGAGAAGCCGAAGAAGCCTCAGACGTCTCCGGCTGGTGGAAAAGTGTTTGCTTTGGCAGGAACTAAAGCTGCCAGTGATGAGCGTGTTATCAAAGGTACTTGTATTATCAATAATATTCCTTTAACTGCTATTATTGATACGGGTGCAACACACTCGTTTATTTCTGTGGATTGTGTGGAGAGGATAGGATTGGTGCCGTCTACTCTGGAGAGACGAATGACTATTGAGACACCCTCTATAGGTTCAGTGACTACTTCTTTGGTATGCCTGAAGTGTCCGCTGACTATTTTCGGTAGAGAATTTGAAGTGGATTTGATTTGTCTACCACTTGGTAAATTGGATGTTATTCTGGGTATGAACTGGTTAGAGTTCAACCGAGTCTACATCGACTGTTTTCGGAAGGAATTGTTGTTCTTGACCCCTGAAGAGGAAGCTTTAGCAAGTTCTTTGTCTAATAAAGAATTGAGGGCCTTGTTGGAAGATGAAACTAGAGTGTTTGCTTTATTTGCAACTTTATCGGTAGATAGCAAAGTGTCAAT
The DNA here is from genome assembly GCA_963859935.3 of Lathyrus sativus. NCBI lineage: Eukaryota > Viridiplantae > Streptophyta > Magnoliopsida > Fabales > Fabaceae > Lathyrus > Lathyrus sativus. Next base: position 202,039,201 of record OZ012739.1, on the reverse strand, counting down.
GGAGGAATTGGCAGTGGTGAATGAATTTCCGGAAGTGTTTCCTGACGACATTACGGAATTGCCTCCGACGCGAGAAGTGGAATTTGGTATTGATCTTGTTCCTGGTACGAGGCCTATTTCTATGGCGCCGTACAGGATGTCTGCAGTGGAATTGGCTGAGTTGAAGTCTCAGATTGGAGAATTGTTGGATAGAAAGTTTATTAGGCCAAGTGTATCGCCGTGGGGAGCTCCAGTGTTGTTGGTGAAGAAGAAGGATGGTAGTATGCGTTTGTGCATCGATTACCGTCAGTTGAATAAAGTGACGATTAAGAATAAGTATCCTCTCCCGAGGATTGATGATTTGATGGACCAGCTGGTGGGAGCTCGTGTGTTTAGTAAGATTGACTTAAGGTCGGGTTATCATCAAATAAGAGTAAAAGAAGGTGATATTCAGAAGACTGCTTTTAGAACTCGATATGGACATTATGAATATGCTGTAATGCCGTTTGGAGTGACTAATGCGCCGGGAGTATTTATGGAGTATATGAACAGAATTTTCCATTCTTATTTGGATCAATTCATTGTAGTGTTTATTGATGATATATTAATTTATTCTAAATCTGATGAAGAACATGCAGGACATTTGAGAATTGCCTTGCAAGTGTTGAAGGAAAATAAATTATTTGCTAAACTGTCAAAGTGTGACTTCTGGTTGAAGAGAGTGAGTTTCTTGGGGCATGTAATATCTGAAGATGGAATAGCGGTGGATCCGTCAAAAGTAAGTGCAGTATTGCAGTGGGAACCGCCGAAGACAGCGACAGAAATTAGGAGCTTTCTGGGTTTAGCTGGTTATTACCGCAGGTTTATTGAAGGGTTCTCTAATTTGGCGTTGCCATTAACTCAGTTGACGAGAAAGAACCAAGTTTTCGTATGGGACGCTGCTTGTGAAGAAAGTTTTGAAGAGTTGAAAAAGAGATTGACTACGGCACCGGTGTTAGTGTTACCGACTCCGAGTGAACCGTTTGTGGTGTACTGTGATGCGTCTAAGATGGGATTAGGAGGAGTTCTTATGCAGAATGGTAAGGTAGTAGCATATGCTTCGCGGCAACTGAGAGTGCATGAGCGAAATTATCCTACTCATGATCTTGAGTTAGCTGCGGTTGTTTTTGTGTTGAAAATTTGGAGGCATTACCTGTATGGTTCAAGATTTGAAGTGTTTAGTGATCATAAGAGTCTGAGATACCTGTTTGATCAGAAAGAGCTGAATATGAGGCAGAGAAGATGGTTAGAATTTTTGAAGGATTATGACTTCAGTTTGAGTTATCATCCGGGAAAGGCCAATGTAGTGGCAGACGCTTTGAGTAGAAAGACAATTCATATGGCATCTCTGATGGTGAAAGAAATTGAGTTAATTGAACAATTCAGAGATTTGAGCATGGCTTGTGAAACTACTGCAGAGAGTGTAATGTTGGGTATGTTGCAGGTAAATAATGACTTCTTGGATATGATTAGAGAGAATCAGAAGTTGGATGTGAAATTGGTAGATTTGATGCCTGGAGTAGGAAGTGACTCCGATAGTGACTTTAAATTGGATAGTACAGGTGTGTTGAGATTTAGAGGCAGGATTTGTGTACCAGATGATGAGGAACTGAAAAAGCTGATTTTGAGTGAAGGACACCGTAGTAATCTGAGTATTCATCCCGGAGCTACGAAGATGTATCATGATTTAAAGAAATTATTTTGGTGGTCTGGTATGAAAAGAGACATTGCTCAATTTGTTTATGCCTGTTTGACGTGTCAGAAATCGAAGGTAGAACACCAGAGACCTTCTGGATTTATGCAACCGTTGGAAATTCCAGTTTGGAAATGGGATTGCATTTCTATGGACTTTGTTACAGGATTGCCAAATACGGCGAGAGGTTTTGATGCTATATGGGTGATTGTGGATCGGTTAACGAAGTCTGCACACTTTGTGCCAATTAATATTAGTTTTCCGTTGACGAAGCTGGCGGAGATTTATATTCGGGTAATTGTGAAGTTACATGGTGTTCCGTCCAGTATTGTGTCGGATAGAGATTCGAGGTTTACTTCAGAATTTTGGAAGAGCTTGCAAGAAGCTTTGGGTACTAAGTTGAAATTAAGTTCAGCTTATCATCCACAAACTGATGGTCAATCGGAAAGGACTATTCAGTCGCTTGAGGATTTATTAAGAGCTTGTGTATTGGAAAAGGGTGGTGCGTGGGACACTCATTTATCATTGATTGAATTCACGTACAATAATAGTTACCATTCGAGTATTGGAATGGCACCCTTTGAAGCTTTGTATGGGAGGAGGTGTAGGACTCCTCTGTGTTGGTATGAGACCGGTGAGAGTGTGGTGCTTGGACCAGAAATTGTTCAGCATACTACTGAGACGATTCAGATGATTCGTGAGAAAATGAAAGTGTCTCAGAGTAGGCAGAAGAGTTATCATGATAATCGGAGGAAAGAGTTGGAATTTTGTGTAGGTGATCACGTATTCCTAAGAGTTAACCCGATGACTGGTGTGGGTCGGGCGTTGAAGTCCAAGAAGCTGGATCCTAAGTTTATTGGACCTTATGAAATTTTGCAAAGAGTTGGTGCTGTGGCCTATAGGGTGGCGTTGCCGCCGGAGTTGTCGAATCTACATGATGTGTTTCATGTGTCGCAATTGCGAAAATATGTTTCTGATCCATCTCATGTGATTCAGAGAGATGATGTTCAGGTTCGGGAGAATCTTACTATTGAGACGATGCCGTTGAGAATCGAGGACCGTAAGATGAAACAACTCCGAGGGAAAGAGATACCTTTGGTGAAGGTAGCTTGGGGAGGTGCTGCAGGAGGCAGTGTGACCTGGGAGTTGGAAAGCAGGATGCGAGAAGCGTATCCGGAGCTATTTCCATCAGGTAATTTTCGAGGACGAAAATAATTAAAGTGGGGGAGAGTTGTAACACCCATTTTAATTATTTAGTCACTTTATTATTATTTTAAAAATTATATGTTGGTGTGCCCTTTGGTGGGGGTGTATTTGATGATGTTTGGTGGGTGTCCCTAATGTGGGAGGACTATTGGTGATATTTTGGTGTGAAATATAGTAATATAAAAATAATAGTAACATTGGTGGGGGTGTTATTATTATTATTATATTTATTATATTTGTTACTATTATTAATATTATTATTATTTTGGTGAAATAATAATATTAGTATTATTATATTATTATTATATTATTTTTATTAATATTATTATTATTATTGGTGTGATAATATTATTATTATTATAATTATAATTATTGTTGGGTGTATCACTATTATTATTATTATGTTGAATATTACTATAATATTATAATAGTATTATATTATATTATATTATTATTATTATTATAATGATTATTATAATTATTATTATTAGAATTATTATTGGGAATATTAGTGGTTGGAATAAGTAAAATAAGAGGTGAAAGGGTTATTGGGAAGTTAGAATGGAAATATGAAAAGTCACGATAGAAACCGTGAGGAAGGAAATATGAAGGGGTAGCAAGGAGATATTAGAAAAGTTGGAATGGAGAGGAAAGGGATTACCATAGGCGTGGGATATTGGTGTGATAATAATAATAGTATTATTATTATTATTATTATTACTATTATTATTATTAGTGTTATTATTATTATTATTATTAAAAGTATTATTATGATTATTGGAGAGATAATAATATTATTATTATTGTTATTATTAATAGTATTATTATTATTAAGATTATTATTATTATTATCATTATTATTATTATTAGAATTATTAATATTATTATTATTATTATTATTATTATTATTATTAATATGTGGTATTATTAATATTATTAAGATTATATTAGTATTATTATTATTATTAAGATTATTAATATTATATTATTTTATTAGTTATTATTATTGGGATTAGAATAATTAAAAAGGGAAATAGAATATGAGGGGTTAGGAGAGTTACGATACATTTTAGAAAATTGAGAAAAAAGAGCGATAGAAAGAGAGAAGAGGAAAGAACGAGGAAAGTGAAAAAGAACGAAGGAAAAAGAGAACGAAGAACGGAAGAGGAAGGAGAAGGCCAAGAGACCAATTCTAGGAGGAATTCTATCGATCGACCAATTGTCAAGGTAAGGGGGGAGAAATTTGATTGGGAATGGTTTATACATGTATAGGGTAGAGGGGATTCCTTAACCCCGTAGGAATTTATCGTTATATAAAGTTTTATATTGGCATGCTATGATTATTGTTGATGTTGGGGGATTGATGAATGCTGATGATGCATTTTGGGGTATATATATATATGGTGATGATGTTACTGTAGTATTGATCCATTTTGTTGGATTGTTGATGTTACTGTAGTGTTGATAGTAACTAGGAATATAAAGCTGATGAGATTATGTGTTGTTACCGTAGTGTTGGCAATGACCGTGATTATAGCTTTGGGAAAAGTTATGTGTTGTTTCCCTATAGCGTCGTTAATGACTATGGTTAGGACCTTGGTGAGATTCAGAGTGACTCTGAAATGTCGGTAATGTACCGTAATGTCGGTTCTAGAGTAGAAATTATAGGATAATTGGTAAGTATAATATCTATTGGCATGTTTGTGATTGTGGATTGATGTTGATGAATTATTGATTTTGGTGTATAGGCTGAGGTGTTGGTTTAGGGAGGTTCTGAGTAACCTCAGAGACTTTTGGTGAGATGTCTGAATTGGTCTCGTGTGATCCTTCTAGCCTTGCTGTAGTGTGAAAATGATGAGTATGGGATATAACTTGTGTACTTGGGGATAGTACGCGTTTCCCTTAATATTGTTGGTGAGCAATTAGTAATGTATATGTGTGTAGTGATCAGTAGGATCGTGTATCCCCGAGTGGGGGGGGACGTAGTTATATCCGGTGTGATAGTATGAATTCGTTTATTATCTGATTGATTTATATGGTGTTGGTGTAATATATCTATACATATGCATTGTTGTATGATGATATGATCAGGAGGATCGTGTGCACTTAGCGTGCCAGAATATAATAATTATGCATTTGTGTCTTGCATATCATGGTGTTTTGGTGGGATGAATCATGTCTCAGGAGGAGCGTAAGTGATTCATCCGTACTCCTTTGTGGAGAATGGTGGGGGATAGATCATGTCTCAGGAGGAGCGTAAGTGATCTATCCAGGTTCGATTGAATGAACCAATGAGTCGGTACCGCATGCATGGTGTTGAGTTGCATAATTGCATTATAATATGTTATATTGTAATTTGAACAGTAGGTTCGTTATATGGTGTTGTTGGGGTGAATAATTGATGTGTTGGTGTGTTTTACTGCCTTATTACATGTATTACATTACCATTATATTTTTGATCATGATTTCTCACCCCTTGTTGTTGTTGTGGTCTGTGCTTCTTCGGAAGTACAGATAATCCAGGTGCTTAGCTAGCTTGGATATTGGTGTGACTGTCGAGTCTAGGATGCTCTGATACGTAGCACGGGACTTGGGCATTTTTATTGTTTCATGTTGAACTCATATTTTTTTCCTGCGAACGTATCAAAATTTTTATTTAATTGTATTATTTAAATATTCCGCTGTATTTGGAGAAAAACCTTTTTTATAAGGAAACGTGATTTTTATGTGATATCCCACTTGGGAAGGGAACTCTGATTTTTATTATGTTATTCATATTTTATTTGTTTTGGGAAGTGGGGTGTTACATTCTCTGTCATCCTTTTGGTGATAGATCCTACATCCTTCTTGTGTCAGGATTGTGCGCGTGTGTCACTTTATCATCCTTTTGGTGATAGGTCTATCATCTTTTCGGTGCAGATTGGCGAGTGTTCTCTATCATCTTTTTGGTTATAGGCCATGCATCCTTTTGGTGTCGGGAATGTGTGTGTGTGTCGCTATATTAACCTTTTGATGATGGGTATGTCATCCTTTTGGTGCCAGATTATGTGAGTGTTCTCTATCATCCTTTTGGTGATATACCCTACATCCTTTTGATGTCAGGATTGTGGGTGCGTGTCTCTCTATCATTCTTTAGGTGATAGGTCTGTCATCCTTTTTGGTGCAAAATTGTGCGAGTGTACTCTATCATCCATTTGGTGATAGACCCAATATCCTTTTGGTGGCGGAATTGTGTGGGTGTGTCGCTCTATCATCCTTTTGGTGATGGGTTTGTCATCCTTTTGGTGATGGGTCTGTCATCTTTTTGGTGCCAGATTGTGCAAGTGTTCTCTATCTCCCTTTTGGTAATAGACCCTACATCCTTTTGGTGTCAGGATTGTGTGTATGTGTGTGTGTCACTCTATCATCCTTTTGGTGCTAGGTCTGTCATCCTTTGGGTGCCAGATTGTGCAAGTGTTCTCTATCATCCTTTTGGTGATAAACCCTACATCCTTTTGGTGTCAGGATTATGTGTGTGTGTGTGTCATTCTATCATCCTTTTGGTGATAGGTCTGTCATCCTTTTGGTGCCAAATTGTGCGAGTGTTCTCTATCATCTTTTTGGTGAAAAGCCTGCATTCTTTTGTTGTTCGGCCTGTGTGCGTGTGTCTTTATATCATTCTTTTGGTGATGGATCAGTCAACATTTTGGTTCCATATTGTGCGATTGTTCTATATCATTCTTTTGGTGATAAGCCCTGCATTCATTTGTTGTCGGGATTGTGTGCGTGTCTCGCTATATTAACCTTTTGATGATGTGTATGTCATCCTTTTGGTGCCAGACTGTGCGAGTGTTCACTATCATCCTTTTGGTGATATATTTTACATCCTTTTGATGTTAGGATTGTGTGCACGTGTCCCTCTATCATCCTTTAAGTGATAGGTCTATCATCCTTTTGGTGCCAAATTGTGCGAGTGTTCTCTATCATCCTTTTGGTGATAGACCATACATCTGTTTGGTGTCGGGATTGTGTGTGTGTCACTCTATCATCCTTTTGGTGATAGGTCTGTCATCCATTTGGTGCCAGATTGTGCGAGTGTTGTAACACCCATTTTAATTATTTAGTCATTTTATTATTATTTTAAATATTATATGTTGATGTGCCCTTTGGTAGGGTGTATTTGATGATGTTTGGTGGGTGTCCCTGAGATGGGAGGATCATTGGTGGTAATTTGGTGAGTTTATAATAATATAAGAAATAATAGTAATATTGGTGGTGGTATTATTATTATTATTATTATTATTATTATTATTATTATTATTATTATTATTATATTTATGATTATTATTAATATTTGTAGTAATATTATTAATATGGAGAATATAATATTATTATTAATATAGTTATTATATTATTATGATTTTTGGTGTGAATATGATAATATAATGAATAATAGTAATATTGGTGGGGGTATTATTATTATTATTATATATTATTATATTTATTAGTATTATTAATATTATTATGATTTTGGGGAGATAATAATATTATTACTATTATTATTATTATTATTTTGGTGAGATAATATTATTATTATTATTATTTTTATTATTAATAGTATTATTATGATTAGTATTATTAATATTAGTAATATTATATTAGTATTATTAATATTAAGATTATTATTATTAATATTATTTTATTATTAGTATTAATATAATTGTTATTATTATCATTAGTATTATTATTATTATAATTATAATTATTGTTGGGTGTATTACTATTATTATTATTATAATGATTATTATGATTATTATTATTAGAATTATTATTGAGAATATTTGTGGTTGGAATAAGTAAAATAAGAAGTGGAAGGGTTATGGGGAAGTTAGAATGGAAATATGAAAAGGCACGATAGAAACCGTGAGGAAGGAAATATGAAGGAGTAGCAAGGAGATATTAGAAAAGTTGGAATAGAGAGAAAAGGGATTACCATAGATCGTGGGAAATTGGTGTGATAATAATAATAATAATAATAATAATAATAATAATAATAATATTATTATTATTATTATTATTATTATTATTATTATTATTATTATTATTATGTTATTTTTATTAGTTATTATTATTATTGGGATAGAAAATAAAAAGGAAAATAGAATATGAAGGGGTGGGGGAAGTATTAGAGAAAATAACACGATAGAAAGAGGGAAGAGAGAAAGATCGATAGAAAGAGAGAAGAGGAAAGAACGAGAGAAGTGAGAAGAACGAAGGAAAAAGGAACGAAGAACGGAAAGAAAAGAGGAAGCCAAGAGACCAAATCCAGGAAGAATTTCATCGATCAACCGATTAACAAGGTAAGGGGGGAGAAACTTGATTGGGAATGGTATATACATGTATAGGGTAGTGGGGATTCCTTAACCCCGTAGGAATGCATCGTTGATGAAGTTTTATATTGACATGCTATTGATTGTTGAGTTATGTTGATGTTGATGGATTGAAATATGTTGATTGTTGGTGAATTGTTATTTTTGGTTAATTTGGCGTATAGGTTGGGTTTACGGTTTTAGGGAAGTTCTGTGTGACCTTTTTGATGTGTCGACAGATTGTTTAAGTGATGACTTTGGAATAATATGTATATGATGATGTACGGATGTTTGATGTTGCCATTGTTGATTGACTGTTGGTGTTGGTTTGGTTTGAGTAAGGTTCAGAGTAACTCTAAAGTGCCGGTAGTGTGCCGTAATGTTGATCTGGAGTAGAATTATAGGAACATTGATAAGCCTAATATGCATTGGTCGTAATACGGATAGTATAGGAAGTGGATGTTATAGAATAGGCTTGAATCGGAGAAGAGTGAGAATTCTGAACTGTGAGAACTTGAGAAGTCGCAGGCACCTCGCTAGCACTTCGCTTAGCGAGAAGGCAGCGAGCGTTCGCTAGGTGCTCGCCTAGCGAGTGAGGTAGCGAGTGAGCCTAGTAGGTTTTGTTTGCCTTCGCGAGGAGGTTCGCTAAGCGAACAGGTAGCGAGTATTCGCTGGGAGCTCGCCTAGTGAGGGTGTAGCGAGCGTAGCAGAATGTGGTTTTTCTATGCTGTTATGCTGTGTGCGCTAAGAGTGTAGTGCCCTTGGACTTTGTTGATTATAGAGTGCGCTAAGAGGGGAGATGGTTGAGTGTTATAGAGTGAGTACTCGGTGATAGTATGTGATTTCCGTTACTAATTATTTAAATGGATAATTAGTTGGTGTATGAATCATGCGGAGCATGGTGTAGTGATCAGTAGGATCGTGTATTCCCGAGTGGTGGGACGTGTTTATATCTTGGTGATAAAGTATGAACTTGTTTACTTGGTGATGGTACTCATTTTCCTTGATATTGTTGGTGAACAATTAGTTAATGTATATATATGTAGTGATCAGTAGGATCGTGCGTTCCCGAGTGTTGGGATGTGGTTATATCTGGTGTTATAGTATGACGTTGTTTACTATCTGATTGATCTATACAGTGTTGGTGTATGTTATATCTGTACATTTATGCATTGATGTATGATTATATGATCAGGAGGATCGTGTGCACTTTGAGTGCCTAATTATGATAGTTATGCATTGGTGTGTGCATATCATGGTGTTTTGGTGGGATGAATCATGTCTCAGGAGGAGCGTAAGTGATTCATCCGTACTCCTTTGTGGAGAATGGTGGGGAATAGATCATGTCTCAGGAGGAGCGTAAGTGATCTATTCAGGTTCGATTGAATGAACCAATGAGTCGGTACCGCATGCATGGTGTTGAGTTGCATATTTGCATTTTAATATGTTATGTTGTAATTCAAACAGTAGGTTTGTTATATGGAGTTGTTGGGGGTGAATATTGGTGTGTTGGTGTGTTTTACTACCTTGTTTACATGTATTACATTACCAATATATTTTTGATCATGTTTTCTCACCCCTTGGTTGTTGTTGTGTCTGTGCTTCTCCGGAAGTACAGATAATCCAGGTACTTAGATAGCTTGGATGGTGGTGTGACAGTCGAGTCTAGGATGCTCTGATACGTAACACGGGATATGGGTGTTTTAATTGTTTTATGTCAAACTTGTTGTAATCCTGTGACGTATCACTTTTTTGTGAATTATAATAATAAATATTTTACGAAATTTGGCGGATGGCCGAGAATGTTGAAATAATGTTTTCCGCTGTATTATTTTTGAGAATAATTAATAAAGTATTTTTGTAAAAATTTGGTGATGTGATATCCCACTATTTTGGTGAAAACTCTGATGTTTATTTATAATGTTTATATTTTATTTAATTTGGGAAGTGGGGTGTTACAATTGGTATCAGAGCAGGTCGGTCCGTCCGGCCAATGTTGTCTAGTGTTGTTGTTCCCTGGTATGCGACATGTGTGTAAAAACACTATCGGTACATGTTGTTGGTTAAGTTTGTCGGTAGAAGAGGAATGATTCCAGTGGGAGAGAAGTTGTATTACTCCGGAATGCTACAGTGTGGTGGCTTATGGTGTTGAGGAATGATATAATAGTTGGTAAAGATGGTTTGTACCCCATCATGATTTCGGCTGTCTATTAACAAATTGAGGAACTGATCACCCTTAATCTCTTGTTAATACTGGACGAGATTGTGTTGGATGGGATAGACGCGTCTTGCAAGCTTGGGTGGCGTGAGTAGTGTATAGTCTCGAGTTAAGCTAAGTGCTTAAGGGATTATTTTGAGGAATTTGGCGTAAGACGGTGTTGAAGTGTCTATTTTGACTGAAACTTGGAATGAGAAGGAAAGTGAGAAAAATTGGGATTTGTCAATTATTTGCGACTGCCGGAGGTTTCCGGATGAGGTAGGTGATTTACTATCGGAGTGTGAAGTAAAGCTCACACGTTGACTTTGTTGTTGGAACGAGTCCGATATTAGTGACTCCATATGGTGTGTTTTCGTTGGGATTGGAGAAATTGAAGATTCAACTTGAAGACCTTCTAGGAGAAAGGTTCTTTTGTTTGAGTGTGCTACCGTAATGTGCACCAATTTTGTTGGTTAGACAGATAGAAGGTTTTGTGAAGCTTTGGGCGAACTATAGATAAGTGAACAGGGTGACTATCAAGGATAGGTGTTCGCTTCCAAGAGTTAATGATTTGATGGAATAATTGATCGAGGGATGTGAGTCCCTTGGTCATGTGATCTCGAGTTGAGTTCTTGTGGTGGATGGGACGAAGGTCAAAAGTTCTATCGTATTAGGAGGCTCAAAGATCTGCTGTTGAGATTGGAAGTAATTGAGTTTTAAATTATTCATAGATTTAAAATGTGTTGGATGGCTTCCTAAGTATAAAATTGTTGTTGTACGTTAAATTCCGAGATCGCAGCTTTTTACGGAATCGAAATCGGACACTCGGAAGTCGGGTAACGGTCGAAAAGAGGATTTTGGGACTGTCATGTTCGCCTGGCGAGCATACTGGCGAACGTCCATATTCGCTGCGGTGTTCGCCTGGCGAAGGGGTCCTGGGCAGAAAATGTTATTCTGGTGTTTTTGCCGTAACGGGAGAACCGTAACTCGGAATGACGCGCGGTTCGAAGCGTTGGAAAGCTATTCAAATTATCTATGAGATAGTGAGGTATTGACATAGATTTAAGATATTTATTGATGAAGTGTGTTTGAATGTTGTGGTAAGGACGGGCGGTACGGTATGTGTTCCCGCTATAACTCACAACTTGTTTGTCCACTTGGCATGGGATCTTCTTTAATTATTTATATAAGGCAATGGTTGTGTTAATAAATGATATTTTAAGGTATTCGAAGCGTATAGAGGATTATGTTGAGCATAAGGAACTGGAGTTATCAGTGTTGGAAAAAGAGCGGTGATATACTTCCGTAAGGAAAGTTCTGCCGAATCCGATAGAACTAATTGTGGTGTTTGTGATGCTTGTTGATATAATTAGGGGATTTACTAAAGACAACTTCAGCGAGTTTCAATTATGCAAAAGGCAACTTGGAGTATATAAGAGAAATCATCCGACCAGTGATTTAGAGTTGGTTACTATTGTTGTTGTACCAGAATCGGAGGCTTCGAAAGTTCAGACTGAGATCGGAGATGTTTGGTGATCTTAAGAGTTTAAGGTGTTTGTTTAATTTGAATAAGACGAATATGAGGCATAATAAATAATTGGGACTTCGAAAAGAGTACGACTTCGAGTTGAATTACCATACGGGTAAAGCGGACATGGTAGATGATGCAGTGAGTTAGAAATATTTGCATATACCGAAGATGATGGTGAAAAGAGTTAGAACTAATTGAGCAATTTCATAATATGAGTTTTGTGAGTAAGGAGACTTCTTATGGAGTTAAGCTTTTATTATTAAGATCTGACTAGTGATATCCTTGAGCAGAATCGAGAAAGTCAGAAACCTGGGTTGAGTAGTGAATTAGTTGAAATTGATAAATTAGAGTCGAAGAGTGGATTGTCGGGTTTGTGGAAATAGTACCATGATGTGTTATGATAGGGTATGTGTACCAGATGTCGTTGAGGGGAGTAGGAGTACTCGTGAAGAAATACATTGAGGTAGATGGAGTATCCATCCCGGTGCTATGAAGTAGTAACCGAATTTGAGTAGATTGTTTTGGAGACCATGGATAAGGGGAGGAGTAGTTGAGGTAGAATATGCTGGTTAGAATTGTAGGAATTCGAAGAGTGAACATCAGAGACTGTTGAGTCTGATGCAGTCGTTAAATATTCCAGAGTGGAAATCAGGTAGTATTTTCACGAAATTGGTGTTGAGATTGCTAAAGAATTTGTAAAGACATAATTTTAATTTGGATTGTTAGGAGTAGATTAACTATTCCGTGTTGAGGATATCCGAGATGCATATTGAGAAAGTGGTGAAGTTGGATGAGATACTGACGAATATTGTGTCAGATGGAAATTTGAGGTTTATAGTGAGATTTTGGAGGGGCTTACAGGAAGCTTTGGGTACTAAGTTGAAGTTGAGTTCGACTTACCATCCGCAAACTGATGGTCAGTCAAAGAGGACTATTGAGTCTGTAGAGAATTGGTGAGAGCTTGGGTGTCGGATCAAGGTGGAGCGTGGGATGATTAATTATCGTTGATCGAGTTACCTATAATAACGGTTACCATCCCAGTGTCGGAATGGCACTATATGTGGCTTGGTGAGATAGGGAGTGTAGGACTCTCCTGTGTTGAAATAAATCGAGTGAGAGTGTTGTACTCAGACTTGAAAATTATGCTTGAGATGGCTGAGAAGATCGAGAGGATCCGAGGCAATATGTGTTTTGAGAGTCACGCCGATGACTGGTGTTGGTCGAGCTTCGAAATCTCAGAAGTTCGCACCGTGTTCTGTAGTTGTATCAGAGTGGCGCAGCGGAGGCATGAGAGGAGTAACATGTTAGACTGTTTTCCGTTGTCGCTGTGAATTGGCATGATATGTTTCATGTGTCTTAGTCGAGAAAGTACATTGAATCAGGTGGATGATGTACAAGTGAAAAATATTCCGATTGTTGAGGCATTGCTAGTTCGTTTTGGCGAGCGAGGAACAACTCCGAAGGGAGGAGATATCTTTGGTGAAAGTAGTATGGGGAGGTGCTGCAGAAGGCAGTGTGACCTGAGAATTGGAATAAAGGATGCGAGGAGCGTATCCGGAATTATTTCCATCAGGTAATTTTCGAGGACGAAAATAATTAAAGTGGGGGAGAGTTGTAACACCCATTTTAATTATTTAGTCATTTTATTATTATTTTAAATATTATATGTTGATGTGCCCTTTGGTAGGGTGTATTTGATGATGTTTGGTGGGTGTCCCTGAGATGGGAGGATCATTGGTGGTAATTTGGTGAGTTTATAATAATATAAGAAATAATAGTAATATTGGTGGTGGTATTATTATTATTATTATTATTATTATTATTATTATTATTATTATTATTATTATTATTATTATTATTATTATTATTATTATTATTATTATTATTATATTTATGATTATTATTAATATTTGTAGTAATATTATTAATATGGAGAATATAATATTATTATTAATATAGTTATTATATTATTATGATTTTTGGTGTGAATATGATAATATAGTGAATAATAGTAATATTGGTGGGGGTATTATTATTATTATTATATATTATTATATTTATTAGTATTATTAATATTATTATTATTTTGGGGAGATAATAATATTATTACTATTATTATTATTATTATTTTGGTCAGATAATAATAATAATAATATTATTATTATTATTATTATTAGTATTATTATGATTATTATTATTAATATTAGTAATATTATATTAGTATTATTAATATTAAGATTATTATTATTAATATTATTTTATTATTAGTATTAATATAATTGTTATTATTATAATTAGTATTATTATTATTATAATTATAATTATTGTTGGGTGTATTACTATTATTATTATTATAATGTTTATTATGATTATTATTATTAGAATTATTATTGGGAATATTAGTGGTTGGAATAAGTAAAATAAGAAGTGGAAGGGTTATGGGGAAGTTAGAATGGAAATATGAAAAGGCACGATAGAAACCGTGAGGAAGGAAATATGAAGGGGTAGCAAGGAGATATTGGAAAAGTTGGAATAGAGAGAAAAGGGATTACCATAGATCGTGGGAAATTGGTGTGATAATAATAATAATAATAATAATAATAATAATAATAATAATAATAATAATAATAATAATATTATTATTATTATTATTATTATTATTATTATTATGTTATTTTTATTAGTTATTATTATTATTGGGATAGGAAATAAAAAGGAAAATAGAATATGAAGGGGTGGGGGAAGTATTAGAGAAAACAACACGATAGAAAGAGGAAAGAGAGAAAGAGCGATAGAAAGAGAGAAGACGAAAGAACGAGAGAAGTGAGAAGAACGAAGGAAAAAGGGAACGAAGAACGGAAAGAAAAGAGGAGGCCAAGTGTAAACCCATAATTTCGACAAGATTAAAATTCAGGCTTTAAGGTCATCTTTGTCGAAGGATAGCATCAGGAGGAGAATCCAAGAATTACTGACAAGGTTTTAAAGTTTCATTGTTTCGACAGAAATAGATATAATGTTCTGGCAGAATAGTTTGGAGAGTGTGTGACTGAGGGCTTCGACAGAAGAAGTTTGTTAAAAAAAAGATAAGGTTTGGCAAGTGCTGAAGAGTTTTTCTCCTTTAAAAGGGTTTCGACAGTTTTGAAGAGTTACAAGGTTTCGTCACCAAGGAAGAGATTCAAATTCAAAGGTTGTAACCTTTGGCAGTTGGACACATGGAGGTTTCAGAGAAGAAATTTACATGCAGGCTGACACTTGTCGTTTAGTTATAGTTTTTCCGTTCTAAGCAGTTATTTTGTTTATGTATAAATAGGATAGTTTGTGGTTAGAATGTGTGTGTGAAAATTTGTACAAAATTCCTGTAAAAGCTCTAAGTACCCAGTGTGAGAGAAAATGAGTCTAGTATTTGGAACAATGTACGTTTAAACACCAGTTATATTTCAAAGTCATTTTAAATTACTTGTTTATTCTTCAAGTCCATGTCATTTTAAATTTCATTTACTTTTTTGCAAGTTTTTAGCCTTTCGACATTTCTTTGTTCTTGTTTAAACTTCTAACTTTATTTCATCTTTAAGTTCAAACTTCGTTACTTGCAAAATCAAAGTCCTTAATACTTTGACAATATTGATAAAACAAACCACAAATTAGTCACCAAAAGTCTAAGAGTATTTCGATAGAACCAAATGCACATGTATCCCAGGACTTGTATGGTTGGTCCTGCAAGTAACCCAACTTTCTGAAGAAATTGGTTAACCAGAGGTTGTTCGCCAGAAAACACAGCGAACAAATTGGCACACCTGGTGGGACCAGTGCATTTGATAAAATCTAATAGAAATTTTTAGACAAATTGTTCCTTGCTACGTTGTATGATTCTTAGAAGCGGTAAATTAGCCGTAACCGACGTAGAGAGACCAAAGAGAACAAGAAGAAGAAACATGGCTAACTTGCCAAATGCTTCAAATATTTCTGACGAAACCATTCCAGTTTCCAATCCTATCCCTTCGTCAGGAACAATACCAGTGTCTGGCCCTGTTTTAGAACAGATTAGGCCTCCTTTGGGGGATTCCATACCAACGGGTTCAGGATCCCAGAATGCGCCTAGTTCTTCCACCATGGGACACGCCAGACCCTTGGGAACCCCTCCCCCTAGAGGAAATACATTCAGGCCATATCTGAATTATTCTCAGCCTTTGACTGGGAGAGAACAACCGTACGGAATGCCAACTTCAATGATGGCAAGCCTACATAATTCGTCACCATTATTCTCTGATGCCATGGTTCAAGTGTCATCACCATTGCAAGGATCAGGATATGGTGGAAATGGAAATAGAATGAATCAAATTCCACCAGGTTTCCATATGCCCGCTATGACAAACCATTCTGCACAAGTAATCCGTCAACAGATGGATGAAAGCAATCATGATATGGTGCAGGCTTTGACACAACAAATGGGAGACGTGTTCAATCCCTTAATACAAAACACTACCCAAACAAACCAAATATTGGCAGAACAGATGGCACGCATTGCTGATTTTTTTGGAGTCCCACAAGCACAACAAAGAATGCAATTAAACCAGAATCCTGCCAATAGGGCTGTCGAAGAGGAACTCACTATAAACCAAAGGCCCTTAGGGAACCCTCAGGAAAATCCCAGGGGGCAAGAGGTGATGGTCGAACAGCCTAATGTAGAAGAGCCTATTCGACAGGAACCAAGAAGGATAATAGTCCAGAGAAACCAAAATGCTGACGAAGTGTTACAGCAGAGAATGCGTTACAATAACATGCCTGTCGAAAATGATATTGCCACCATGGTGGAGAGAATAATGGCACAAAACGGAGTAAACGTAGGATTACAAAGGCCTAGTTATACTTCCCCCTTGTCTGAATTTATCTTACAACAAGAGTTACCACCAAGGTGGAAAGTCCCCAAATTCACAAAATTTTCAGGGGATACTAGTGAATCCACCATAGAACACGTGGCACGTTATTTGATAGAAGCGGGAGAGATTGCTAATAACGAGAACTTAAGGATGAAATATTTCCCAAGTTCTTTGACAAAAAACGCTTTCACTTGGTTTACGTCACTTCCTCCAACTTCAATTTTTACTTGGACCCAATTAGAGAGATTGTTCCATGAACAATTTTATATGGGACAAACCAAGATAAGTTTGAAAGAGTTGGCAAGTGTCAAAAGAAAATTTTCTGAACCCATAGATGACTATTTTAATAGGTTTAGATTATTAAAAGCCAGATGCTTTACGCAAGTGCCGGAACAAGAACTAGTCGAAATGGCTGCAGGGGGTCTTGATTATTCCATAAGGAAAAAATTGGATACCCAATATCTGAGAGACATGGCACAGCTGGCAGACAGAGTATAACAGAGGTCGAAATAATGGGTGACTCTGAATTGGTGATAAAACAATTGACGAAAGAGTACAAATGTGTCAAAGAAAATTTGATCATGTACTTTGTGATAGCCAACAGACTCCTCAGGAGATTCGACAGTGTAGTTTTTAGACACATCCCCAGATTAGAAAATCAGGAAGCAAATGACTTGGCCCAGCTGGCTTCAGGGTATAAAGTGTCGAAAGAAAATCTGTTGAAGTTTGTCGAAGTGAGAGGAAAAGTTTTATCTACTAAGCTGTCCCCATCTGATTTGGACACAATAAGATTGGGATATGGTGATCAAGAAAACTTTGAGATTTTCAATGTGGGTAATCTAGAGGATGGAGATTGGAGAAAACCCATTAAAGATTATTTGCAAAATCCAAATCAAACAGTCGAAAGGAAGATAAAGTACAGAGCCTTAAGTTATGTGCTCTTTGGAAATGAACTGTTTAAAAAGACTGCAGAAGGAGTTCTACTAAAATGCCTTGGAGAGACTGAAGCGTACATAGCTTTGTCGAATGTACACAGTGGTGCATGTGGTGCCCACCAAGCAGGACATAAAATGAAATGGCTATTATTTCGACAAGGAATGTATTGGCCAACCATGTTGAAAGATTGTGTCGAATTCGCAAAGGGTTGTCAGGAATGTCAAATCCATGCAGGCATACCTCATGTGCCAGCAAGTGAGTTACATTCTATTATAAAGCCTTGGCCATTCAGAGGTTGGGCTTTAGATTTGATTGGTGAGATTCGACCAGCTTCTTCAAAAGGGCAGAAGTACATTTTAGTAGGAGTAGACTATGTCACTAAATGGATTGAAGCCATACCTTTGACAAATGTAGATCAGGAAGCAGTCATAGATTTCATCCAGAAACACATAGTGTATAGATTTGGAATACCAGAGACTATAACCACTGATCAAGGATCTGTGTTTACTGGCAGAAATATGCAAGCATTTGCAAGAGAGACAGGTTTTAAGTTGTTGACTTCGACACCTTATTATGCCCAAGCAAATGGCCAGGTCGAAGCAGCCAACAAAGTGGTGATAAACCTGATAAAGAAACATGTGGGTAAAAAACCCAGAAATTGGCATAAGACCCTGGATCAAATCCTTTGGGCTTGTCGAACCTCTCCTAAGGAAGCAACTAACTCCACCCCATTTAAATTAACCTATGGACATGATGCAGTATTGCCTGTCGAAATCTGTTTACAGTCAATACGAATTCAAAGACATCATGAGATTCCATCTGAAATCTATTGGAGTATGATGATGGATGAATTGGTTGATTTAGACGAAGAAAGGTTGCGTGCTTTAGAATTAATAAGAAGGCAGAAAGAGAGAGTTGAAAAGTTTTATAACAAAAAAGTAAAATTCAAAGCCTTTTTAGTAAATGATTTAGTCTGGAAAGTGATCTTGCCCATGGAGAAGAAAGACAGAGTGATGGGAAAATGGTCCCCTAAGTGGGAAGGACCTTTCAAAATTTTAAGAGTTTTTTCCAATGGTGCATACGAAGTCGAAGAAATAGAAAAAGATAGAAGAGTGATGAAAATAAATGGGAAGTACTTAAAAAAGTATAAACCAACACTGCACGAAATAAAAATAAGAACAAACTAAATTACAAAGGTCACTTCGACAGCAAAAGACATTTCTCCTTTGATAGTCGAAAATATCTTTGCTGGGGGGCAATTTGTAAACCCATAATTTCGACAAGATTAAAATTCAGGCTTTAAGGTCATCTTTGTCGAAGGATAGCATCAGGAGGAGAATCCAAGAATTACTGACAAGGTTTTAAAGTTTCATTGTTTCGACAGAAATAGATATAATGTTCTGGCAGAATAGTTTGGAGAGTGTGTGACTGAGGGCTTCGACAGAAGAAGTTTGTTAAAAAAAAGATAAGGTTTGGCAAGTGCTGAAGAGTTTTTCTCCTTTAAAAGGGTTTCGACAGTTTTGAAGAGTTACAAGGTTTCGTCACCAAGGAAGAGATTCAAATTCAAAGGTTGTAACCTTTGGCAGTTGGACACATGGAGGTTTCAGAGAAGAAATTTACATGCAGGCTGACACTTGTCGTTTAGTTATAGTTTTTCCGTTCTAAGCAGTTATTTTGTTTATGTATAAATAGGATAGTTTGTGGTTAGAATGTGTGTGTGAAAATTTGTACAAAATTCCTGTAAAAGCTCTAAGTACCCAGTGTGAGAGAAAATGAGTCTAGTATTTGGAACAATGTACGTTTAAACACCAGTTATATTTCAAAGTCATTTTAAATTACTTGTTTATTCTTCAAGTCCATGTCATTTTAAATTTCATTTACTTTTTTGCAAGTTTTTAGCCTTTCGACATTTCTTTGTTCTTGTTTAAACTTCTAACTTTATTTCATCTTTAAGTTCAAACTTCGTTACTTGCAAAATCAAAGTCCTTAATACTTTGACAATATTGATAAAACAAACCACAAATTAGTCACCAAAAGTCTAAGAGTATTTCGACAGAACCAAATGCACATGTATCCCAGGACTTGTATGGTTGGTCCTGCAAGTAACCCAACTTTCTGAAGAAATTGGTTAACCAGAGGTTGTTCGCCAGAAAACACAGCGAACACCAAGAGATCAAATTCAGGAAGAATTTCATCGATCAACCGATTAACAAGGTAAGGGGGAGAAACTTGATTGGGAATGGTATATACATGTATAGGGTAGTGGGGATTCCTTAACCCCGTAGGAATGCATCGTTGATGAAGTTTTATATTGACATGCTATTGATTGTTGAGTTATTTTGATGTTGATGGATTGAAATATGTTGATTGTTGGTGAATTGTTGTTTTTGGTTAATTTGGCGTATAGGTTGGGTTTACGGTTTTAGGGAAGTTCTGTGTGACCTTTTTGATGTGTCGACAGATTGTTTAAGTGATGACTTTGGAATAATATGTATATGATGATGTACGGATGTTTGATGTTGCCATTGTTGATTGACTGTTGGTGTTGGTTTGGTTTGAGTAAGGTTCAGAGTAACTCTAAAGTGCCGGTAGTGTGCCGTAATGTTGATCTGGAGTAGAATTATAGCAACATTGATAAGCCTAATATGCATTGGTCGTAATACGGATAGTATAGGAAGTGGATGTTATAGAATAGGCTTGAATCGGAGAAGGGTGAGAATTCTGAACTGTGAGAACTTGAGAAGTCGCAGGCAACTCGCTAGCACTTCGCTTAGCGAGAAGGCAGCGAGCGTTCGCTAGGTGCTCGCCTAGCGAGTGAGGTAGCGAGTGAGTCCAGTAGGTTCTGTTTGCCTTCGCGAGGAGGTTCTCTAAGCGAACAGGTAGCGAGTATTCGCTGGGAGCTCGCCTAGCGAGGGTGTAGCGAGCGTAGCAGAATGTGGTTTTTCTATGCTGTTATGTTGTGTGCGCTAAGAGTGTAGTGCCCTTGGACTTTGTTGATTATAGGGGAGATGATTGAGTGTTATAGAGTGAGTACTCGGTGATAGTATGTGATTTCCGTTACTAATTATTTAAATGGATAATTAGTTGGTGTATGAATCATACGGAGCATGGTGTAGTGATCAGTAGGATCGTGTATTCCCGAGTGGTGGGACGTGTTTATATGTTGGTGATAAAGTATGAACTTGTTTACTTGGTGATGGTACTCGTTTTCCTTGATATTGTTGGTGAACAATTAGTTAATGTATATATATGTAGTGATCAGTAGGATCGTGCGTTCCCGAGTGTTGGGATGTGGTTATATCTGGTGTTATAGTATGAAGTTGTTTACTATCTGATTGATCTATACGGTGTTGGTGTATCTTATATCTGTGTATTTATGCATTGATGTATGATGATATGATCAGGAGGATCGTGTGCACTTTGAGTGCCTAATTATGATAGTTATGCATTGGTGTGTGCATATCGTGTTTTGGTGGGATGAATCATGTCTCAGGAGGAGCGTAAGTGATTCATCCGTACTCCTTTGTGGAGAATGGTGGGGGATAGATCATGTCTCAGGAGGAGCGTAAGTGATCTATTCAGGTTCGATTGAATGAACCAATGAGTCGGTACTGCATGCATGGTGTTGAGTTGCATATTTTCATTTTAATATGTTATGTTTTAATTCGAACAATAGGTTTGTTATATGGAGTTGTTGGGGTGAATATTGGTGTGTTAGTGTGTTTTACTACCTTGTTTACATGTATTACATTACCAATATATTTTTGATCATGTTTTCTCACCCCCTTGGTTGTTGTTGTGTCTGTGCTTCTCCGGAAGTACAGATAATCCAGGTACTTAGATAGCTTGGATGGTGGTGTGCCAGTCAAGTCTAGGATGCTCTGATACGTAACACGGGATATGGGTGTTTTAATTGTTTTATGTCAAACTTGTTGTAATCTTGTGACGTATCACTTTTTTGTGAATTATAATAATAAAGATTTTACGAAATTTGGCGGATGGCCGAGAATGTTGAAATAATGTTTTCTGCTGTATTATTTTTGAGAATAATTAATAAAGTATTTTTATAAAAATTTGGTGATGTGATATCCCACTATTTTGGTGAAAACTCCGATGTTTATTTATAATGTTTATATTTTATTTAATTTGGGAAGTGGGGTGTTACAAGTGTTCTCTGTCATCATTTTGGTGATAGACCCTACATCCTTCTTGTGTCGGGATTGTGTGCGTGTGTCACTCTATCATCCTTTTGGTGATAGGTCTATCATCTTTTTGGTGCAGATTGTGCGAGTGTTCTCTATCATCTTTTTGGTGATAGGTCCTGCATCCTTTTGGTGTCGGGAATGTGTGTGTGTTGCTATATTAACCTTTTGATGATGGGTATGTCATCCTTTTGGTGCCAGATTGTGTGAGTGTTCTCTATCATCCTTTTGGTGATATACCCTCTATCCATTTGATGTCAGGATTACGTGTCTGTGTTGCTCTATCATTCTTTAGGTGATAGGTCTTTCATCCTTTTGGTGCCAAATTGTGCGAGTGTTCTCTATCATCCATTTGGTGATAGACCCAGTATCCTTTTGATGTCGGGATTGTGTGGGTGTGTCGCTCTATCATCCTTTTGGTGATGGGTCTGTCATCCTTTTCGTGCCAGATAATGCGAGTATTCTCTATCATTCTTTTATTGATAAACCCTACATCCGTTTGGTGTCGGGATTGTGTGCGTGTGTCACTCTATCATCCTTTTGGTGATAGGTCTGTCATCCTTTTGTTTCCAGATTGGGCGAGTGTTCTCTATCATTCTTTTGTTGATAGACCCTACATCCGTTTGGTGTCGGGATTGTGTGCGTGTGTCACTCTATCATCCTTTTGGTGATAGGTCTGTCATCCTTTTGTTGCCAGATTGTGCGAGTGTTCTCTGTCATCCTTTTGTTGATATACCCTACATCCTTCTTGTGTCGGGATTGTGTGCGTGTGTCACTCTATCATCCTTTTGGTGACTGGTCTATCATCTTTTTGGTGCAGATTGGCGAGTCTTCTCTATCATCTTTTTGGTGATAGGCCCTGCATCCTTTTGGTGTCGGGAATGTGTGCGTGTGTCGCTATATTAACCTTTTGATGATGGGTATGTCATCCTTTTGGTGCCAGATTGTGTGAGTGTTCTCTATCATCCTTTTGGTGATATACCCTCTGTCCTTTTGATGTGAGGATTGTGTGTGCGTGTCGCTCTATCATTCTTTAGGTGTTAGGTCTGTCATCCTTTTGGTGCCAAATTCTGCGAGTGTTCTCTATCATCTTTTTGGTGATAGGCCCTGTATCCTTTTGGTGCCGAGATTGTGTGCGTGTGTCACTCTATCATCTTTTTGGTGATGGGCGTGTCATCCTTTTTATGCCAGATTGTGTGAGTGTTCTTTATCATTCTTTTAGTAATAGGCCATGCATCCTTTTGGTGTCGGGATTGTGTGCGTGTGTCACTCTATAATCCTTTAATTGATAGGTCTGGCATCCTTTTGGTTCCAGATTGTGCGAGAATTCTCTATCATATTTTTGGTGATAGGCCCTGTATCCTTTTGGTGTCGGGATTGTTTGGGTTTGTCGCCCTATCTTCCTTTTGGTGATGGGTCTGTCATCCTTTTGGTGCCAGATTGTTCAAGTGTTCTCTATCATTCTTTTGTTGATAAACCCTACATCCGTTTGGTGTCGGGATTGTGTGTGTGTGTCACTCTATCATCGTTTTGGTGATAGGTTTGTCATCCTTTTGTTTCCAGATTGTGCGAGTGTTCTCTATCATTCTTTTGTTGATAAACCCTACATCCGTTTGGTGTCGGGATTGTGTGCGTGTGTCACTCTATCATCCTTTTGGTGATAGGTCTGTCATCCTTTTGTTTCCAGATTGTGCGAGTGTTCTCTGTCATCCTTTTGGTGATAGACCCTACATCCTTCTTGTGTCGGGATTGTGCGCGTGTGTCACTTTATCATCCTTTTGGTGATAGGTCTATCATCTTTTCGGTGCAGATTTGCGAGTGTTCTTTATCATCTTTTTGGTTATAGGCCCTGCATCCTTTTGGTGTCGGGAATGTGTGCGTGTGTCGCTATATTAACCTTTTGATGATGGGTATGTCATCCTTTTGGTGCCAGATTATGTGAGTGTTCTCTATCATCCTTTTGGTGATATACCCTACATCCTTTTGATGTCAGGATTGTGGGTGCGTGTCTCTCTATCATTCTTTAGGTGATAGGTATGTCATCCTTTTTGGTGCAAAATTGTGCGAGAGTTCTCTCTCATCCATTTGGTGATAGACCCAATATCCTTTTGGTGGCGGAATTGTGTGGGTGTGTCGCTCTATCATCCTTTTGGTGATGGGTTTGTCATCCTTTTGGTGATGGGTTTGTCATCTTTTTGGTGCCAGATTGTGCAAGTGTTCTCTATCGCCCTTTTGGTGATAGACCCTACATCCTTTTGGTGTCAGGATTGTGTGTGTGTGTGTCACTCTATCATCCTTTTGGTGCTAGGTCTGTCATCCTTTGGGTGCGAGATTGTGCAAGTGTTCTCTATCATCCTTTTGGTGATAAACCCTACATCCTTGTGGTGTCAGGATTATGTGTGTGTGTGTCACTCTATCATCCTTTTGGTGATAGGTCTGTCATCCTTTTGGTGCCAAATTGTGCGAGTGTTCTCTATCATCTTTTTGGTGAAAAGCCTGCATTCTTTTGTTGTTCGACCTGTGTGCGTGTGTCTTTATATCATTCTTTTGGTGATGGGTCTGTCATCATTTTGGTGCCATATTGTGCGATTGTTCTATATCATTCTTTTGGTGATAGGCCCTGCATTCACTTGTTGTCAGGATTGTGTGCGTGTCTCGATATATTAACCTTTTGATGATGTGTATGTCATCCTTTTGGTGCCAGACTGTGCGAGTGTTCACTATCATCCTTTTGGTGATATATTTTACATCCTTTTGATGTTAGGATTGTGTGCGCGTGTCCCTCTATCATCCTTTAGGTGATAGGTCTATCATCCTTTTGGTGCCAAATTGTGCGAGTGTTCTCTATCATCCTTTTGGTGATAGACCATACATCTGTTTGGTGTCGGGATTGTGTGTGTGGGTCACTCTATCATCCTTTTGGTGATAGGTCTGTCATCCATTTGGTGCCAGATTGTGCGAGTGTTCTCTGTCATCATTTTGGTGATAGACCCTACATCCTTCTTGTGTCGGGATTGTGTGCGTGTGTCACTCTATCATCCTTTTGGTGATAGGTCTATCATCTTTTTGGTGCAGATTGTGCGAGTGTTCTCTATCATATTTTTGGTGATAGGTCCTGCATCCTTTTGGTGTCGGGAATGTGTGTGTGTTGCTATATTAACCTTTTGATGATGGGTATGTCATCCTTTTGGTGCCAGATTGTGTGAGTGTTCTCTATCATCCTTTTGGTGATATACCCTCTGTCCTTTTGATGTCAGGATTACGTGTTTGTGTTGCTCTATCATTCTTTAGGTGATAGGTCTTTCATCCTTTTGGTGCCAAATTGTGCGAGTGTTCTCTATCATCCATTTGGTGATAGACCCAGTATCCTTTTGATATCGGGATTGTGTGGGTGTGTCGCTCTATCATCCTTTTGGTAATGGGTCTGTCATCCTTTTGGTGCCAGATAGTGCGAGTGTTCTCTATCATTCTTTTATTGATAAACCCTACATCCGTTTGGTGTCGGGATTGTGTGCGAGTGTTCTCTATCATTCTTTTATTGATAAACCCTACATCCGTTTGGTGTCGGGATTGTGTGCGTGTGTCACTCTATCATCCTTTTGGTGATAGGTCTGTCATCCTTTTGTTTCCAGATTGGGCGAGTGTTCTCTATCATTCTTTTGTTGATAGACCCTACATCCGTTTGGTGTCGGGATTGTGTGCGTGTGTCACTCTATCATCCTTTTGGTGATAGGTTTGTCATCCTTTTGGTGATAAACCCTACATCCTTTTGGAGTCGGGATTGTGTGTGTGTGTCACTCTATCATCCTTTTGGTGCCAGATTGTGCGAGTGTTCTCTATCATCTTTTTGGTGATAAGCCTGCATCCTTTTGTTGTTGGGACTGTGTGCGTGTGTCTTTATATCATTCTTTTCGTGATGGGTCTGTCATCGTTTAGGTTCCATATTGTGCGAGTGTTCTATATCATTCTTTTGGTGATAGGCCCTGCATCCATTTGTTGTCGGGATTGCGTGCGTGTCTCGCTATATTAACCTTTTGATGATGGGTATGTCATCCTTTTAGTGCCAGATTGTGCGAGTGTTCACTATCATGCTTTTGGTGGTATATTTTACATCCTTTTGATGTTAGGATTGTGTGTGCGTGTCCCTCTATCATCCTTTAGGTGATAGGTCTATCATCCTTTTGGTGCCAAATTGTGCGGGTGTTCTCTATCATCCTTTTGTTGATAGACCCTACATCCGTTTGGTGTCGGGATTGTGTGCGTGTGTCACTCTATCATCCTTTTGGTGATAGGTCTATCATCCTTTTGGTGCCAGATTGTGCGAGTGTTCTCTGTCATCCTTTTGGTAATAGATTGTGCGAGTGTTCTCTATCATCTTTTTGGTGATAGGCCCTGTATCATTTTGGTTTCGGGATTATGTGCGTGTGTCGCTCTATCATCTTTTTCGTGATGTGAGTGTCATCCTTTTGGTACCAGATTGTGCAAGTGGTCTCTATCATCTTTTTCGTGATTGACCATACATCCTTTTGATGTCAGGATGATGTGCACGTGTCGGTCTATCATCCTTTTGGTTCCAGAATGTGCGTGTGTCACTCTATCATCCTTTTGGTGTTGGGGTTGTGTGCGTGTGTCACTCTATCATCCATTTGGTGATAGGTCTATCATCCTTTTTGTTCCAGATTGTACGAGTGTTCTCTATCATCCTTTGGGTGATAAACCCTACATCCTTCTGGTGTAGGGATTGTGTGCGTGTGTCACTATATCATCCTTTTGGTGATTGGTCTGTCATCTTTTTGGTGCCATATTGTGCGAGTGTTTTCTATCATCTTTTTGGTTAAAGGCCATGCATCCTTTTGGTGTCGGGATTGTGTGTGTGTATCGCTGTGTCATATTTTTGGTGATGGGTGTGTCATTCTTTTGGTGCCAGATTGTGCAAGTGTTCTCTATTATCCTTTTGGTAATAGGCCTGTCATCCTTTTGGTGCCAGATTGTGTGAGTGTTCTCTATCATCCTTTTGGTGATAGACCCTACATCCTTTTAGTGGTGGGATTGTCTGGGCATGTCGCTCCATTATCCTTCTTGTGATATGTCTGTCATCTATTTTGTGCCAGATCGTGCGAGTGTTCCCTATCATCCTTTTGGTGATAGATCCTACACCCTTTTGGTGTCGAGATTATGTCTGCGTGTTACTCTATCATCCTTTTGGTGATAGGTCTGTCATCCTTTTGGTGCCAGATTGTGCGAGTGTTCTCTATCATCCTTTTGGTGATAGACCCTACATCCTTTTCGTGTCGGGATTGTGTGCGTGTGTCACTGTATCATCCTTTTGGTGAAAGGCCTGTCATTCTTTTGGTGCCATATTGTACAAGTGTTCTCTATCATCTTTTTGCTGATAGGCCTGCATCCATTTGGTGTCTGGATTGTGTGCGTGTGTCACTCTATCATCCTTTTGGTGATGGGTCTGTCATTTTTTTGGTGCCAGATTGTGCGAGAGTTCTCTATCATCCTTTTGGTGATAGACCCTATATCCTTTAGGTGTCAGGATTGTGTGCGTGTGTCACTCTATCATCATTTTGGTGATAGGTATGTCATCCTTTTGGTGCCAGATTGTGCGAGTGTTCTCTCTCATCCTTTCGGTGATTGACCCTACATCCATTTGGTGTCTGGATTGTGTGCGTGTGTCACTCTATCATCCTTTTGTTGATAGGTATGTCATCCTTTTGGTGCCAGATTGTGCGAGTGTTCTCTATCATCTTTTTGTTGATAAGCCTGCATCCTTTTGGTGTCGGGACTGTGTGCGTGTGTCGCTATATCATTCTTTTCTTAATGGGTCTGTCATCCTTTTGTTGCCATATTTTGCGAGTGTTCTCTATCAATCTTTTGGTGATAGGCCCTGCATCCTTTTGATGATGGGTATGTCATCCTTTTGGTGCCATATTTTATGAGTGTTCATTATCATCCTTTTGGTGATATACCCTACATCCTTTTGATGTTAGGATTGTGTGCGCCTGGCGCTCTATCATCCTTTAGGTGATAGGTGTGTCATCTTTTTGGTGCCAAATTGTACGATTGTTCTCTATCATCGTTTTCGTGATAGACCCTATATCCTTTTGGTGTCGGGATTGTGTGCGTGTGTCGCTCTATCATCCTTTTGGTGATGGGTATGTCATCCTTTCGGTGCCAGATTATGCGAGTGTTCTCTATTATCCTTTTGGTGATAGACCCTACATCTATTTTGTGTTGGGATTGTGTGTGTGTGTCACTCAATCATCCTTTTGGTGATAGGTCTATCATCCTTTTCGTGCCAGATTGTGCGAGTGTTCTATGTCATCCTTTTGGTAATAGACCCTACATCCTTTTGGTGTCGGGATTCTGTGCGTGAGTCACTCTATCATCCTTTCGGCGATAGGTCTGTCATCTTTTTTGTGCCAAATCGTGCGAGTGTTCTCTATCATCCTTTTGGTGATAGACCCTGCATCCTTTTGGTGTCGGGATTGTGTGCGTGTGTCACTCTATCATCCTTTTGGTGATATATCTGTCATCGTTTTTGTGCCAGATTGTGCGAGTTTTCTCTATCATCTTTTTGGTGATAGGCCTGCATCCTTTTGGTGTCGGGATTGTGTGCGTGTGTCGCTCTATCATCCTTTTGGTGATGGGTCTGTCAACATTTTTGTGCCAGAGTGTGCGATAGTTCTTTATCATCCTTTTGGTGATAGACACTACATCCTTTAGGTGTCGGGATTGTGTGCGTGTGTCGCTAAATCATCCTTTTGGTGATGTGTGTGTCATCCTTTTGGTACCAGATTGTGCAAGTGTTCTCTATCATTATTTTCGTGAGTAACCATACATCCTTTTGATGTCAGGATGATGTGCGCGTGTCAGTCTTTCATCCTTTTGGTGATAGGTCTGTCATCCTTTTGCTGCCAGATTGTGCGAGTGTTCTCTATCATCGTTTTGGTTATAAACCGTAAATCCTTTTGGTTTCGGGATGGTGTGTGTATGTCACTCTATTATCCTTTTGGGGATATGTCCGTCATCCATTTGGTGCTAGATTGTGCAAGTGTTCTCTATCATCGTTTTGGTGATATGCCCTACATCTTTTTGGTGTAAGGATTGTGTGTGTGTGTCACTCTATCATCCTTTTGGTGATGGGTCTGTCATCTTTTTGTTGCCAGATTGTGCGAGAATTCTCTATCATCCCTTTTGGTGATAGACCCTATATCCTTTAGGTGTCGGGATTGTGTGTGTGTGTCACTCTATCATCCTTTTGGTGATAGGTTTGTCATCTTTTTGGTCCAATATTGTGCGAGTCTTCTCTATCATCTTTTTGGTGAGAGGCCCTGCATTCTTTTGGTGTCAGGATTGTGTGTGTGTGTGTCGTTGTGTCATATTTTTGGTGATGGACGTATTATCCTTTTTGTGCCAGATTGTGCAAGTGTTCTCTATTATCCTTTTGGTGATAGGTCTGTCATCCATTTGTTGCCAGAATGTGCGAGTATTCTCTATCATCCTTTTGGTGATAGACCCTACATCCTTTTAATGGTGGGATTGTGTGCGCATGTCGCTCTATTATCCTTTTTGTGATATGTCTGTCATCCATTTGATGCCATATTGTGCGAGTTTTTCCTATCATCCTTTTGGTGATAGGCCCTACATCCTTTTGGTGTCAGGATTATGTGTGTGTGCCACTCTATCATCCTTTTGATGCTAGGTCTGTCATTGTTTTGGTTCCAGATTGTGCGAGTGTTCTCTATCATCCTTTTGGTGATAGACCCTACATCATTTTGGTGTCAGGATTATGTGCACGTGTCACTCTATCATCCTTTTGGTGATAGGTCTATCATTCTTTTGGTGCCAGATTGTCCAAGTGTTCTTTATCATCTTTTTGGTGATAGACCCTACATCCTTCTGGTGTAGGGATTGTGTGCATGTGTCACTCTATCATCCTTTTGGTCATAGGTCTGTCATCTTTTTGGTGCCAAATTGTACGAGTGTTCTCTATCATCTTTTTGGTGATAGGCCCTGCATCCTTTTGGTGTCGGGATTGTGTGCGTGTGTCGCTCTATTATATTTTTAGTGATGGGTGTGTCATCTTTTTGGTGCCAGATTGTGCAAGTGTTCTCTATAATCCTTTTGGTGACAGACCCTACATCCCTTTGGTGTCGGGATTGTGTGTGTGTGTCACCCTATCATCCTTTTGCTGATAGGTCTGTCATCTTTTTGGTGCCAGATTGTGCTAGTGTACCCGATCATCCTTTTGGTGACAGACCCTACATCCTTTTGATGTCGGGATTGTGTGCATGTGTCACTCTATCATCCTTTTGTTGATAGGTCTGTCATCGTTTTGGTGCCATATTGTGCGAGTGTTCTCTATCATCTTTTTGGTGATAGGCCCTGCATCCTTTTGGTGTCAGGATTGTGTGCGTGTGTCACACTATCATCCTTTTGGTGCTAGGTCTGTCATCGTTTTGGTGCAAGATTGTGCGAGTGTTCTCTATCATCCTTTTGGTGATAGATCTTACATCTTTTTGGTGTCGGGATTGTGTGAGTGTGTCACTCTATCATCCTTTTGGCGATAGGTCTGTCACCTTTTTGGTGCCAGATTGTGCGAGTGTTATCTATCATCCTTTTTGTGATAGACCCTACATCCTTCTGGTGTAGGGTTTGTGTGCATGTGTCACTCTATCATCCTTTTGGTGATGGGTGTGTCATCCTTTTGGTGCCAGATTGTGCGAGTGTTCCCTATCATCCTTTTGGTGATAGACCCTACATCCTTTTGGTGTCAGGATTGTGTGTGTGTGTGTATCACACTATCATCCTTTTGGTGATAGCTCTGTAATCTTTTTGTTGCGAGATTGTATGAGTGTTCTCTATCATTGTAACGCCCCAATTCTGAATTTCCCATTGTTGTTGAGTCTTTTAATTTATTTTAATTGAATCATTCTTTTAATTGTAGAATTTGAACTTGAATATGTTATGTGTGCTTGTTATGTTATTTTATTATTTGGAGAGTTTTGGGGAATTAGTTAGAGGATGTTCTAGATAATCCTTGATCAGTAGATATTTGAGAGAAATAGAATAGAAAGAATATAAGTGGAATTAGAGAGAAAAGAAATGAGATAAAAAGAAACAGAGAGGAAAGAAGAGAACAGAAAGAGAAGAAAAAGAGGAGAAAACCTAGAATCATCAAGAATCAAACTTCTAAGCTTCGATTAATCGGGTAAGGGTGTGAAACTTTATTATTCTTTCGATGTATATGATTATGTATGTTTCTATGGGTTTGTTTTTGGATTGGGGAGAGTTTTGCTCAGTTTCCGTTTTAGGTCGAATTTGAGTTAGTCAGTAGAACCTAAGTTTTCACGATTAGAAATGAGAATAAAGGGTAGAATTTAGTTGAGGAACGTTGGGCTAAGCTGTTGAGACGATTTGGGATTGAATCAGCTAGATTTCGACGAGTTTTGGAGTTATTGGGGAGTGAGGTTTCTGAGTTCGCAGACCCTCGCTAGCACGTTCGCTAGGCGAGCGGATCGCGAGCATTCGCTGGTAGCGAAACGGGTAGCGAGCGAATCGATATACCTTCGCTAAGCGAGTGTGGTAGCGAAGCAAGTCAGAGACTTCTGATTGCTCTCGCGAGCTTGTTCGCTAGGCGAACAGGTAGCGAGCACTCGCTGGGAGTTCGCTAGGCGAACTTAGTAGCGAGCGTAGCAGAGTGTTATTTTCTTGTGTTTTCACTTCCATGATGGATTCTTCGATTCAAGTATGATTAATCCTTTCTCATTATGCATAGTGCATGTTGTGATATGTTATGCTGTGGGTAGCCGTATGGCGTGAATCCTAGATTGTGAATCGTGGAGTGTGAAATATGGCCGTTTCGCAATGTTGTGCAATTGTTTGAATTGAATAAAATATACATGAATATATATGACGTATAAGTATGCATGTCAAGAATGTATGGATTCGTTTTGTTTGTGAAGCATCATGTTGCATTCTTGTGTGTCTGATCCTGCGTATGATCTGCAGAAACATCGTGTGCCCTTGTGGGGTGTGAGCGATAGTTTATTTTGATTCCGTGGAGAATTTGCAGAACAATTGTGTGCCCTTGTGGGGTGTGAGCAATCCTAAAACATCGTGTGCCCATGCTGGGTGTTAGCGATGGGTGAACATCGTAGGCCCGACGGGGAGTTACTTCGGTAACGAGCGATGGTTCCTTTGGTTCTTCAATTGAACTTGCTGAATGAGTCGGTGCCGCATTTGCATCTGCATAGAGTCGTGAGCCGGTCTCTATGAGTGCATTATTATCTTCATATGATATATTGGTGTAATGAACATAACTGTATATGTTTAGTGGTGAATTATATACGTGTTGCGATATGTATATGATTGAATTGTGATGTATTGCGGTGAGAAATGTAGTGTGTGTATGCTACGTTGGTGTACGTGTATATGTATAAATTATATGCATTGTTTGTTATGATAATGTTTTTTCACCGTTCTGCTGCTTTATGATGCTCTATGAGGCATTGTGGAGTAGGTTGGCTGGAGGTCTTTAGTGAAGCGTGGCTTCATTCTTTTTGGTCGGTTGGCTCTGATATGTAGCACCGGGTAGTTAGGAAATCTTTTGGGTTCTTTTGTGATACATCTGTGTATGTATCAGCTGGAATGTTTTGTAAACATGACTTATGACTTGAATTAAACTGTTGACGTATACAATGTTTATATGAATGAAGTGATTCAATGTTTAGATGTTTCCGCTTTTATTCTAAATATTGATGTGTAGGTTTTAAGGACTAAGTTCCTTTGTTGTGATTTACCCTTTGTTGCATATATTTATGAGCAGGTGTTGTATGTGTTTTGAATTTCCTGGATAATGTGACGTGCCTCTTTTATACCATGTATTAATTTATACTCTGTTGAAAATTTTATTAAGTGCCTAAATGATTTAATTATTTAATTGGGGGTATAGAAAGGGGGTGTTACAATAAGTGGTATCAGGGCCAGTGTTGAGTCAGTTGCGTCTGTCTTGTTGTTGTGTTGGTTGAACGGTTGTTTAACCTTGTTATTTTTGGGAATCATCAGAATATGGCTGGTCGTAATGACACTGCTATGGCTGCGGCATTGGAGGCTATGGCTAGGGTGGTGCAAGGCGCACCGAATTTGAACGCTAATGATGAGTTTAAAAAGAATCAGCCGCCGGTATTCAAGGGGAGGTTTGATCCGGACGGTGCTCAGATTTGGTTGAAGGAAGTTGAGAGAATCTTTAGAGTTATGGGGTATCCTGAGGGAAACAAGGGGAGACTTGGAAATCACATGTTGAGAGAAGAGGCCGACAACTGGTGGGTCAGTATGAGACAAGTTCTAGAGGTAGATGACGAGGAAATAACCAGGGATTTATTTTGCACAGAGTTCTTGAGAAAGTATTATCCTGAGAGTGTAAAAGGGAAAAAGGAAATGGAATTTCTTGAGCTGAAGCAAGGCAATATGTCAGTGGTGGACTACACGGCTAAGTTTGTGGAGTTAGTTCAGTTTCATCGACATTATGCGGCGGTTACGACGAAATTCTCTAAGTGCATTAAGTATGAGAATGGCTTGCGTCCTGAGATAAAACAAGCGGTGGGATACCAAAGAATACGAATATTTTCGGACTTGACCGAATGTTGTAGGATTTTTGAAGAAGATAGTAGGGCTCGATCTACTCATTATAAGAGTTTGAGTGAGAAGAAAGGAAAGCAGCAAGTAAGGAGTGGACCTTATATGACGCCTGTTGATAAAGACAAGTATAAGGGAAACTTTGATAGGAGACTCAGAGGAGGAAGTTCTGGTGCGGTCAAATGTTACAAGTGTGGTGTGATGGGCCACAAATCTTTTGAATGTGGGAAGTCTGTGGATAAATGTGCTAATTGTAGAAGTCTTGGGCATGCCACTTCTGGTTGTAGAAGGAATGTGGTAAAGTGTTTTACTTGCGGAGAAGTTGGTCATATTAGCACCAAGTGTACCAAACCAAAGCAAGCTCAGTCGGAAGGAAAAGTATTTGTATTAGCTGGTTCAGACACTACTAATGCGGATCGCTTGATTAAAGGTACATGCTTTATTAAAATTATGCCTTTAGTTGTTATTATTGATACTAGAGCGACTCATTATTTCATTTCTCTTGAGTGTGCTAAGCATTTGGGTTTGTGCATGGTGTCTATTAGTGGAGACATGGTTATTGAGACTCCCGCTTCTGGGTCGGTAACTACTTCCTTGGTGTGTGTAAGTTGTTTTTTTACCATGTATGGTAAAGACTTCATTATGGATTTGGTGTGTTTGCCATTGGAAGGTTTAGACGTGATCTTGGGTATGAACTGGTTACGATTTAATAGAGTTCATTTAGATTTCTATCACAAGTTGGTAAGGTTTCCTTCTTTGGGAGATGATGAAAGTGAGAGTTTTCTATCCACTAAAGAGTTGAAGAAGCTTTTAGCGGATGAAGCTCAGTTGTTCGGCTTGTTTGCATCGTTGTCGGTGGAGAGTGAGGTTGAACTTGATGTGTTTCGCGTGGTATGTGTTTTTCCAGAAGTATTTCCGGGGGAGAATACGGACGTACCGCCGGAAAGGG
This sequence comes from Lathyrus sativus, assembly GCA_963859935.3. Taxonomy (NCBI): domain Eukaryota; kingdom Viridiplantae; phylum Streptophyta; class Magnoliopsida; order Fabales; family Fabaceae; genus Lathyrus; species Lathyrus sativus. The sequence continues at coordinate 202,004,598 of OZ012739.1, read as the reverse complement.
AAGTCGAGTTTTCTATTGATCTGGTTCCTGGTACTAGACCGATTTTGATGGCACCGTTTCGCATGTCAGCATCAGAATTGGTAAAACTAAAGGAGAAGTTGAATGATTTTTTGGATAAGAGGTTTGTAAGGCCAAGTTTTTCTCCTTGGGGTGCACCGGTATTGTTAGTGAAGAAGAAGGATGGAAGTATGAGGTTATGTATTGATTATCGACAGTTGAATAAGGTGACGATTAAGAATAAGTATCCGCTTCCAAGGATTGATGATTTGATGGACCAATTGGTTGGAGCGCGTGTATTTAGCAAGATCGATCTGAGATTAGGTTATCACCAGATTCGGGTTAAGGAGGAGGATATTCCAAAGACGGCTTTTAGGACACGGTATGGTCATTACGAATATTCCGTAATGCCATTCGGAGTTTCTAATGCACCGGGTGTGTTTATGGAATACATGAATTGTATTTCTCATGAGTAGTTTGATCGTTTTGTGGTTGTGTTCATCGACGACATTTTGATTTACTCTAAGTCTCAAGAGGAGCACGAAGAGAATTTAAGGATTGTGTTATAGATTTTGAAGGAAAATAAATTGTATGCTAAGTTGTGCAAGTGTGAATTCTGGTTGTCAGAAGTGAGTTTTCTCGGACATATTATTTCTGGTAGTTTTATTATTGTGGATCCATGCAAGATTGATGCGATAATGCAATGGGAAACTCCTAAATCAGTTACGGAGATTCGAAGCTTTTTGGGCTTGGCAGGCTATTATCGGAGGTTTATTGAAGGATTTTCAAAGATGGCACTTCCGTTAACGCAGTTGACTTGTAAGGGAAAGGCTTTCGTTTGGGATGCTGGTTGTGAGGACAGTTTCATTGAGTTAAAGAGAAGATTGACAACAGCGCCAATCTTGATTTTGCCGAATCCTACATAACCTTTTGTGGTTTATTGTGATGCTTCCTTGTCAGGTTTAGGTGGTGTGTTGATGCAAGGGGGGAAAGTTGTGGCTTATGCTTCGAGGCAGCTGAGAGTGTATGAGAAGAATTACCCTACCCATGATTTGGAATTAGCGGCTGTGGAATTTGTTTTGAAAATTTGGAGGCATTATCTTTATGGTGCAAGATTTGAAGTTTTTAGTGATCACAAGAGTTTGAGGTATTTATTTGATCAGAAGGAATTGAACATGAGGCAAATGAGGTGGTTATAGCTTTTGAAAGACTATGACTTTGGTTTGAATTACCATCCGGGTAAGGCAAATGTGGTGGCTGATGCCTTAAGTCGGAAATCGTTGCACATGTCTACATTAATGATGAGAGAATGGGAACTTTTGGAGGAACTGCAATGAATTGCTATTTGATACGCACCTTTTATTAATTTCTTTCTTATTTCTTTTATTTTGTGCATTTCATATAATTTTGAAAATAATTCATAAAAAATAGAATAATAACTCAATTAATTCCAGATTTTTTCCCCTGATTCATGATTGAATCTAGAATTTTATTGAATAAAAATATTAGGAAATTCATGCATTTTCATTTTATGTGCATTTTTTGTATTTTAATTGACATTAAATCTACAATGGTTGATACCTTGGTTTGCTGAATTTTGTTTGATCATTTGGTGATGATTCTTAAGCTGATTTTTTGTGTGTAGTTAGTTTAGACATTTATGCTCCCCTTAGATTTTTCTCACATTTTTGTGATGAAATTAGGTGTTGGTTTTAAGTTGAAACTTTAGGTGCTCTAGTTTTAGGGTTTAACCTTAGTACCTTATGATTTAGGATTTATTTCGAGGACTTTTTGGATGATTCAACGCCTGGATTTTGTATGGTAGATTCATGATTGACTTAGGTTCCCATAGTTATTTTTGTAGGAATTTACAATTGGTTTTAGTATTTTAGTTAGGATTAACTTTAGTACTAGGTTTTAGGTGATCCTAACTTGCTAATTCAAATAGAATGATTTCTTTAGTTCCCTTAGATTAGGGTTTTGCCTCTCTTGCTCTTGGATGATGATGAAGACATGTGTGGGCTGCTGAGGTATGCATGGTGGAGCTTGGACTTGAAGTTTGATCTTCCTTTGGAGTAGTTTTGTTTAGGTGTTAAGATTAGGGTTTGTAAGTAGAGCTTCTAGATAGATTCTCTTCTTTCATAAACATGGAAGGTGTTGATCACTTACATTCCTCCCTATGATGTAAGGTCCCCTTGTGAAGGCCTCATCCCTCCTTTGGTAGGATGTGTGGCTCTTCACAAGTTGGTAGAACCTTTGAGGGTTCCTTTCTCTGACGATGGAGTGCTTAGTGGTGACCCTTGGTCTTCACTTTGCTCTCCACTATCCAAACGTTGCTCTTGTTAGATGAATCTTTCTCCCTTGCTAGAGGATGGAGTTCCTTGTTAGAAGGTTGAAGATGCTAGGGGTTGCTACTTCTCTGTATTTGAAGACTGCCATTGGAGCTGAAGCTTGAAGACCAGGAAGAACAAGTTGACACTTGTGAAGAAAATCCAGTTGAGATCAAATGAAGAGCTAAAGCTTGAAGTTGGAGAACAAGTTGATACTTGTGTTTGATGCATTGAAAGCTTGAAGAGGCAAGTTGATGCTTGCTATTAAAGATGAAAGCCTTGAAGAGCAATTACAGACTGAAGACTGGACTGCTGTCAGAGGAGAGCTTTGCTGTGAAGCTGTGGGAGCTGTTGATCTGCTTTCTTTCCTGTCTGTTTGCTTTCTGTGCAACTGTATTGATGTGACTTGTTTGATTTTCTTGATGCATTAGAATAAGTTCATATTTAGATTGATTTGAGCTAGGAGCATGATTGCACTAGAGGTTGAGTTGCTCCCTCTGCTTGTATTTTTACTGTATGGCTTTGCTTGCTGGTATTCGGTAGAGCTTCGCTCCCTTGCCTGTGTGGTTTGTGATTTGCTTGATTGCATTCTATTTTATTCTATTATGATTGCAGTTATTCATACTTGGCTTGAGGTTGAGATGAGCTTGTGGAGGCTGATGCCCCACACACATTTCCTCCCTCACTTGCATTGCATGCATTTTACAGTCGTTTACTGTTTACTGTTTCAGCTGATGCTTTATCTGTTTCTGTTTATCATTGACATGATCCCCTAGGAATCTCACTTTCTTTGATAAGGAAGTGATGATTAGAACTTTAAGTTGAAACCTATGCATGATAACTTCTAGGAGTTCCCTCTTTCAAACCTCAACCATAGGATGAATCCTTGGCATGACAACATTAGGACTTGATAGTCTCATTTTAGTTGAACCTGTTCGTTCTCTTCTCATCTCAAAACAAATTAAGATACAGTAATAAAGGTTAACTGACGCCGTACGTTATGAGCCTTAAGCTATCTGAGAAAGGATTGTCGGAGAGTTTCTTTTCAACAGTCTGGATGTTTAGTATGGCACCCTTTGGGTGACATGCGAAGCATTCACTCTCAGGTCATAGTCTCTAGTGCGGTATTATTTGCAAACATCCATAAAAAACAGTTCTTCCGTAAAAAACAGAAAACAAACTTCAAACCTTTTTGCCCCGTGGGCCCATAATTCAAAGGAAGCTTTTCTGAAGAAAAGAGTGTCGTTAACTCCCAGTTCTACCGCAAACGGTAACGCCTTAGTCTCCAAGGGTCGAGTTGCATACACCAAACTGGTAGAACTGTTTGTTAACCCTACTCGGAAAAACAGATGAATCTGAATTCCCGTAATCCGCATTAGCCCGAACTACGTAAGCTCTGATCTCTCATGTCTGTTGAGAGTACGTAGGAACAATACTGACGTATTGGCGAGCCACCTTCCCCGCAACCCGTAGTTAGTCAAACTACGTTGACTCTGATTTCTCATTCTCTGATGAGAATACGTAGGCATAAAGTGTGACGCTTTGCCGAGTCATCTTCTTTTCTTTTTCAGACCAGCCTTGATAGGTAGATAGTAAAACCAACCCGTCAGATAAACAAAACAAGCGTGGATCCCATCGAGGACGATGGACGTGAGGGGTGCTAATACCTTCCTCTTGCGTAACCGACTCCCGAACCCAGACAATGGTTGCGATGACCTTGTCTTATACCTTTTCGTCAGGTTTTTCCGATCGTTTCCTTTCCCGTTCTGAGGGATAAATAACGAAAGATGGCGACTCTTCAGTTTTGCCGGCACCTTATTTTCGCGGTAGCGACATTGAGGAACCCACTTCAGTAGAGATTGAGAAGTATAACAAGCTGCTGGCTGAGAAGGAAGAGTTGCAGAGAGCAAATGAAGAGCTAGAGAAAGAGATTTTCCAGCTCCGACATGAGAAGAATGAGGCAACCTTCACTTTGAAGAAGCAGACTGAGATGATTAATAGGTTGGGTTCAGACTTGACTGAAGAGACCAGCAAGAGAGAGAAAATAGGAGTATCCCTGAATGGTGTTAGTAGTGTACTTGCTACTAAGAATGAACTTCTGAACAAGGCTTATTCTCGACTTTCCAATTGGGAACTTTTGTGGAATGCCACACTTACTAGCCGGAAGGAGCGTGAATATGAGTTGAAGCTTCAGATTTCCTAGTTAGAAGAGCAGCTCAACACTAAGAATGCGAAGATTGCTGAAGGGGTATGTCTTAGACGTGACGCTGAGTCTAGAGTGAGCAGCATGGTCCAAGAAACAAGGGGTGGTGAATTGAAGGCTGGCTCCAAAAGATGCAAGATTGATGAGTGTTTTGGCAGGGGAGCCTGTGAAGAGGACGCCAAAAAGCTGAGACCCACTGTTGAGCGACACGCATTACTGATACAGGAACTAATCTCCAGACTAGGTCATCCGGAGACGTTGAGGATATTGGAAGATGTCAGGGCACGCCATTTGGCTTGATTTTGCTTTTACTTTTCTCTTGTTATTTGTACTTGTATTTTGACCATCGCCAGGCTTGTTAGCCGAGGTTTTTTTTCCAGTTGTATCTTTGTACGCTTCCTCTTGGAATTTGTTTATATATGAGGTTTCTGATTCTGCGCTTGCTCGCCTGGGACTCCATTATCGTTATGGCTTCTTCTCCTGAACTAGAATCGGGGGGGAAATTAACCTGTTGCATATTTACACGTGTGCATTTGCATGTTCATATTGCATGGCAGGTACTTTTTTTGAGCTCGAATCTTATCTCCTGCATCTTACAGGTTGTTTCAATATTGACGAACAGAGAACTCACCGGTACGGTACAAGAAGCAACAGTAAGAAGATCATGGATCAGGTACAGTCTGAGATGCAGGAGATCCGGGATAGGTTGGCCCAATTCATGCAGACTATGGAGGTTGTGGCTAAAGGCCAGGAACATATTCAAACTTTGGAGCAACCGCTGCTGGCGCGAGCGGCTGGTAATACTGAATACAATTCTGTTCATGTTGAGACTCCTCGCAGGGAGGAAGTGATACGAAATGCTGGTGAGACTGGTACTGCCAATGGCAACGACAACGTTGGTAACAGAAATGCTGATAATGTTAATGGGAACGTGGAGACTAACAGGAATGTTGGTATCAATACCGGTTTTGGTGAAAACAATCAGGGTCTTGGCTTTGGCAATCGGGATGGCAATGATGGTTTCAATAATCAAGGCCTCGACAACGGAGGGTTTGGTGATAATAATCAAGGTTTTGATAATAATGGCTCGGCTAGTGTTCTCTATCATCCATTTGGTGATAGACCCTACATCCTTTTGGTGTCAGGATTATGTGCGTGTGTCACTCTATCAACCTTTTGATGATGGCTATGTCATCCTTTTGGTGCCAGATTGTGCGAGTGTTCTCTATAATCATTTTGGTGATAGACCCTACATCCTTTTGGTGTCGGGATTGTGTGTGTGTGTGTCGCTCTATCATCCTTTTGGTGATGGGTCTGTCATCCTTTTGGTGTCAGATTGTGCGAGTGTTCTCTATCATTCTTTTGGTGATAGACCATACATCCTTTTGGTGTCGGGATTGTGTGTGCGTGTCACTCAATCATCCTTTTGGTGATACGTCTGTCATCTTTTTGGTGCCATATTGTGCAAGTGTTCTCTACCATCCTTTTGGTGATATACCCTACATCCTTTTGATGTCAGGATTGTGTGCGCCTGTCGCTCTATCATCCTTTAGGTGATAGGTCTACCATCCTTTTGGTGCCAAATTGTGCTAGTGTTCTCTATCATCCTTTTGGTGATAGACCCTACATCCTTTAGGTGATAGGTCTACCATCCTTTTGGTTCCAGATTGTACGAGTGTTCTCTATCATCCTTTTGGTGATAGACCCTGCATCCTTTTGGTGTCGGGATTGTGTGCGTATGTCGCTCTATCATCCTTTTGGTGATAGGTCTGTCATCCTTTTGGTGCCAAATTGTGCGAGTGTTCTCTATCATCCTTTTGGTGATAGACCGTATATCCTTTTGGTGTCGGGATTGTGTGCGCGTGTCGCTCTATCATCCTTTTGGTGATAGGTCTGTAATCCTTTTGGTGCAAGATTGTGCGAGTGTTCTCTATCGTCTTTTTGGTGATAGGACTGCATCCTTTTGGTGTCGGGATTTTGCGCGCGTGTCGCTCTATCATCCTTTTGGTGATAGGTCTGTCATCCTTTTGGTTCCAAATTGTGCGAGTGTTCTCTATCATCCTTTTAGTGATAGACCGTATATCCTTTTGGTGTCGGGATTGTGTGCGCGTGTCGCTCTATCATCCTTTTGGTGATAGGTCTGTAATCCTTTTGGTGCAAGATTGTGCGAGTGTTCTCTATCGTCTTTTTGGTGATAGGACTGCATCCTTTTGGTGTCGAGATTTTGCCCGCGTGTCACTCATTCATCCTTTTGGTGATAGGTCTGTCATTTTTTGGTGATAGATTGTACGAGTGTTCTCCATCATCCTTTTGGTGATATACCCTACATCCTTTTGATGTCAGCATTGTATACGCGTGCTGCACTATCATCCTTTAAGTGATAAGTCTGTCATTCTTTTGGTGCCAAATTGTGCGAGTGTTCTCTATCATCATTTTGGTGATAGACCCTACATCCTTTTAGTGTCAGGATTGTGTGAGTGTGTCGCTCTATCATCGTTTTGATGCCAGATTGTGGGAGTGTTCTCTATCATCCTTTTGGTTATAGACCCTACATCCTTTTGGTGACAGGATTGTGTGCGTGTGTCACTCTATCATCCTTTTGGTGCTAGGTATGTCATCTTTTTCGTGCCAGATTGTGCTATTGTTCTTTATCATCCATTAGGTGATAGACCCTACATCCTTTTGGTGTCGATTTTGTGTGCGTGCGTCACTCTATCGACCTTTTCATGATGGGTATGTCATCCTTTTGTTGCCAGATTGTGCGAGTGTTCTCTATAATCCTTTTGGTGATAGACCCTACATCCTTTTGGTGTCGGGATTGTGTGTGTGTGTCGCTCTATCATCCTTTTGGTGATGGGTCTGTCATCCTTTTGGTGCCAGATTGTGCGAGTGTTCTCTATCATTCTTTTGGTGATAGACCATACATCCTTTTGGTGTCGGGATTGTGTGTGTGTGTCACTCAATCATCCTTTTGGTGACACGTCGGTCATCTTTTTGGTGCCATATTGTGCGAGTGTTCTCTACCATCCTTTTTGAGATATACCCTACATCCTTTTGATGTCAGGATTGTGTGCGCCTGTCACTCTGTCATCCTTTAGGTGATAGGCCTACCATCCTTTTGTTGCCAAATTGTGCTAGTGTTCTCTATCATCCTTTTGGTGATAGACCCTACATCCTTTTGGTGTTAGGATTGTGTGCGTGTGTCGCTCTATCGTCCTTTTGGTGCCAGATTGTGCAAGTATTCTCTATCATCCTTTTGGTGATAGACCATACATCCTTTTGGTGTGGGGATTGTGTGTGTGTGTCACTCTATCATCCTTTTGGTGATAGGTCTGTAATCCTTTAGGTGCAAGATTGTGCGAGTGTTCTCTATCATCTTTTTGGTGATAGGACTGCATCCTTTTGGTGTCGGGATTCTGTGCGTGTGTCGCTCTATCATCCTTTTGGTGATAGGTCTGTCATCCTTTTGGTGCCAAATTGTGCGAGTGTTCTCTATCATCCTTTTGGTGATAGACCCTACATCCTCTTGCTGTCAGGATTGTGTGCGTGTGTCACTCTTTCATGTTTTTGGTGCTAGGTCTGTCATCCTTTTCGTGCCAGATTATGCTAGTGTTCTCTATCATCCATTTGGTGATAGACCCTACATCCTTTTGGTGTCGGGATTGTGTGCGTGTGTCACTCTATCAACCTTTTGATGATGGTTATGACATCCTTTTAGTGCCAGATTGTGCGAGTGTTCTCTATCATCCTTTTGGTGATAGACCCTACATCCTTTTGGTGTCGGGATTGTGTGTGTGTGTCGCTCTATCATCCTTTAAGTGATAGGTTTGTCATCCTTTTGTTGCCAAATTGTGCGAGTGTTCTCTATCATCACTTTTGTGATAGACCCTACATCCTTTTGGTGTCGGGATTGTGTGCGTGTGTTGCTCTATCATCCTTTTGGTACCAGATTCTGCGAGTGTTCTCTGTCATCCTTTTGGTGATAGACCCTACATCATTTTGGTGTCTGGATTGTGTGCGTGTGTCGCTCTATCATCCCTTTAATGCTAGGTCTGTCATCCTTTTCTTGCCAGATTGTGCTAGTGTTCTCTATCATCCATTTGGTGATAGACCATACATCCATTTGGTATCGGGATTGTGTGTGTGTATCACTCTATCATCCTTTTGTTTCCAGAATGTGCGAGTGTTCTCTATCATCTTTTTAGTGATAGACCTGCATCCTCTTGGTGTCGGGATTGGGTGTGTGTGTCGCTCTATCATTCTTTTGGTGATGGCTCTGTCATCCTTGTGGTGCCAGATTGTGCAAGTGTTCTCTATCATTCTTTTGGTGATAGGCCCTGCATCCTTTTGGTGTCGGGATTGTGTGTGTGTGTCGCTATATTAACCTTTTAATGATTTGTATGTCATCCTTTTGATGCCAGATTGTGTGAGTGTCCTCTATCATCCTTTTGGTGTCGGGATTGTGTGCGTGTGTCGCTCTATCATCATTTTGGTGCCAAATTTTGCGAGTGTTCTCTATCATCCTTTTGGTGATACGCCCTACATCCTTTTCGTGATAGACCTTACATCCTTTTGGTGTCAAGATCGTGTGCGTGTGTCACTCTATCATCCTTTTGGTGCTAGGTATGTCATCCTTTTCGTGACAGATTATGCTATTGTTCTCTATCATCCATTTGGTGATAGACCCTACATCCTTTTGGTGTCGGGATTGTGTGTGTGTCACGCTATCAACCTTTTGATGATGGGTATGTCATCCTTGTGGTGCAAGATTGTGCGAGTGCTCTCTATCATCCTTTTGGTGATAGATCCTACATCCTTTTGGTGTCGGGATTAAGTGTGTGTGTCGCTCTATCATTCTTTTGGTGATGGGTCTGTCATCCTTTTGGTGCAAGATTGTGCGAGTGTTCTCTATCATCCTTTTGGTTATAGACCCTACATCCTTTTGGTGACAGGATTGTGTGCGTGTGTCACTCTATCATCCTTTTGGTGCTAGGTATGTCATATTTTTCGTGCCAGATTGTGCTATTGTTCTCTATCATCCATTTGGTGATAGACCCTACATCCTTTTGGTGTCGGGATTTTGTGCGTGTCTCACTCTATCAACCTTTTTAAGATGGGTATGTCATCCTTTTGGTGCCAGATTGTGCGAGTGTTCTCTATCATCCTTTTGGTGATAGACCCTACATCCTTTTGGTGTCGGGATTGTGTGCGTGTGTCGCTCTATCATCCTTTTGGTGACGGGTCTGTCATCCTTTTGGTGTTAGATTGTGCGAGTGTTGTCGATCATCCTTTTGGTGATAAACCCTAGATTCTTTTGTTGTAATGATTGTGTGCGTGTGTCACTCAATCATCATTTTGGTGATAGGTTTGTCATCTTTTTGGTCCCAGATTGTGCGAGTGTTCTCTATCATCCTTTTGGTGATATACCCTACATCCTTTTGATGTCAGGATTGTGTGCGTGTGTCGCTCTATCATCCCTTTAGTGCTAGGTCTGACATCCTTTTCGTGCCAGATTGTGCTAGTGTTCTCTATCATCTATTTGGGGATAGACCATAAATCCTTTTGGTGTCGGGATTGGGTGTGTGTGTCACTCTATCATCCTTTTGTTGCCAGATTGTGCGAGTGTTCTCTATCATCTTTTTAGTGATAGGCCTGCATCTTCATGGTGTCGGGATTGTGTGTGTGTTCGTCGCTCTATCATTCTTTCGGTGATGGGTCAGTCATCCTTTTGGTGCCAGATTGTGCAAATGTTCTCTATCATTCTTTTGGTGATAGGCCCTGCATCCTTTTGGTGTCGGGATTGTGTGTGTGTGTGTCGCTATATTAACCTTTTAATGATTGGTATGTCATCCTTTTGATGCCAGATTATGTGAGTGTCCTCTATCATCCTTTTGGTGTCAGGATTGTGTGTGTGTCGCTCTATCATCCCTTTAGTGCTAGGTCTGTCATCCTTTTCGTGCCAGATTGTGCTAGTGTTCTCTATCATCCATTTGGTGATAGACCATACATCCTTTTGGTGTCGGGATTGGGTGTGTGTGTCACTCTATCATCCTTTTGTTTCCAGATTGTGCGAGTGTTCTCTATCATCTTTTTAGTGATAGGCCTGCATCCTCTTGGTGTCGAGATTGTGTGTGTGTGCCGCTCTATCATTCTTTTGGTGATGGGTCTGTCATCCTTTTGGTGCCAGATTGTGCAAGTGTTCTCTATTATTCTTTTGATGATAGGCCCTGCATCCTTTTGGTGTCGGGATTGTGTGTGTGTGTGTGTCGCTATATCAACCTTTTAATGATTGGTATGTCTTCCTTTTGATGCCAGATTGTGTGAGTGTCCTCTATCATCCTTTTGGTGTCAGGATTGTGCGCGTGTGTCGCTCTATCATCCCTTTAGTGCTAGGTCTGACATCCTTTTCGTGCCACATTGTGCTAGTGTTCTCTATCATCCATTTGGTGATAGACCCTACATCCTTTTGGTGTCGGGATTTTGTGCGTGTGTCACTCTATCAACCTTTTTATGATGGGTATGTCATCCTTTTGGTGCCAGATTGTGCGAGTGTTCTCTATCATCCTTTTGGTGATAGACCCTACATCCTTTTGGTGTCGGGATTGTGTGCGTGTGTCGCTGGATCATCCTTTTGGTGACAGGTCTGTCATCCTTTTGGTGCTAGATTGTGCGAGTGTTCTCGATCATCCTTTTGGTGATAAACCCTAGATTCTTTTGTTGTAATGATTGTGTGCGTGTGTCACTCAATCATCATTTTGGTGATAGGTTTGTCATCTTTTTGGTCCCAGATTGTGTGAGTGTTCTCTATCATCCTTTTGGTGATATACCCTACATCCCTTTGATGTCAGGATTGTGTGTGTGTGTCGCTTTATCATCCCTTTAGTGCTAGGTCTATCATCCTTTTCGTGCCAGATTGTGCTAGTGTTCTCTATCATCCATTTGGTGATAAACCATACATCCTTTTGGTGTCGGGATTGGGTGTGTGTGTCACTCTATCATCCTTTTGTTGCCAGATTGTGCGAGTGTTCTCTATCATCTTTTTAGTGATAGGCCTGCATCCTCTTGGTGTCGGGATTGTGTGTGTGTGTCGCTCTATCATTCTTTTGGTGATGGGTCTGTCATCCTTTTGGTGCCAGATTGTGCAAGTGTTCTCTATCATTCTTTAGATGATAGGCCCTGCATCCTTTTGGTGTCAGGATTGTGTGTGTGTGTGTGTGTCGCTATATTAACCTTTTAATGATTGGTATGTCATCCTTTTGATGCCAGATTGTGTGAGTGTCCTCTATCATCCTTTTGGTGTCAGGATTGTGTGCGTGTGTCGCTCTATCATCCCTTTAGTGCTAGGTCTGTCATCCTTTTCGTGCCAGATTGTGCTAGTGTTCTCTATCATCCATTTGGTGATAGACCCTACATCCTTTTGGTGTCGGGATTGTGTGCGTGTGTCGCTCGATCATCCTTTTGGTGACGGGTATGTCATCCTTTTGGTGCTAGATTGTGCGAGTGTTCTCGATCATCCTTTTGGTGATAAACCCTAGATTCTTTTGTTGTAATGATTGTGTGCGTGTGTCACTCAATCATCATTTTGGTGATAGGTTTGTCATCTTTTTGGTCCCAGATTGTGCGAGTGTTCTCTATCATCCTTTTGGTGATATACCCTACATCCTTTTGATGTCAGGATTGTGTGCGTGTGTCGCTCTATCATCCCTTAAGTGCTAGGTCTGTCATCCTTTTCGTGCCATATTGTGCTAGTGTTCTCTATCATCCATTTGGTGATAGACCATAAATCCTTTTGGTGTCGGGATTGGGTGTGTGTGTCACTCTATCATCCTTTTGTTGCCAGATTGTGCGAGTGTTCTCTATCATCTTTTTAGTGATAGGCTTGCATCTTCATGGTGTCGAGATTGTGTGTGTGTGTCGTGCTATCATTCTTTTGGTGATGGGTCAGTCATCCTTTTGGTGCCAGATTGTAGAAGTGTTCTCTATCATTCTTTTGGTGATAGGCCTTGCATCCTTTTGGTGTCAGGATTGTGTGTGTGTGTGTGTCGCTATATTAACCTTTTAATGATTGGTATGTCATCCTTTTGATGCGAGATTGTGTGAGTGTCCTCTATCATCCTTTTGGTGTCAGGATTGTGTGCGTGTGTCGCTCTATCATCCCTTTAGTGCTAGTTCTGTCATCCTTTTCGTGCCAGATTGTGCTAGTGTTCTCTATCATCCATTTGGTGATAGACGATACATCCTTTTGGTGTCGGGATTGGGTGTGTGTGTCACTCTATCATCCTTTTGTTTCCAGATTGTGCGAGTGTCCTCTATCATCTTTTTAGTGATAGGCCTGCATCCTCTTGGTGTCGATATTGTGTGTGTGTGCCGCTCTATCATTCTTTTGGTGATGGGTTTGTCATCTTTTTGGTGCCGAATTGTGCAACTGTTCTCTATCATTCTTTTGGTGATAGGCCCTGCATCCTTTTGGCATCGGGATTGTGTGTGTGTGTCGCTATATTAACCTTTTAATGATTGGTATGTCATCCTTTTGATGCCAGATTGTGTGAGTGTCCTCTATCATCCTTTTGGTTTCGGGATTGTGTATGTGTGTCGCTCTATCATCCTTTTGGTGCCATATTTTACGTGTTTTCGCTATCATCCTTTTGGTGATACACCCTACATACTTTTGGTGATAGACCCTACATCCTTTTGGTGTCGGGATTGTGTGCGTGTGTCAGTCTATCATCCTTTTGGTGAAAGGTCTGTCATCCTTTCGGTGCCAGATTGTGCAAGCGTTCTCAATCATCTTTTTGGTGATAGGCCTGCATCCTTTAGGTGATAGGTCTTTCATTACTTTGGTGCCAATTGTGCGAGAGTTCTCTATCGTCCTTTTGGTGATAGACCCTACATCCTTTTGGTGTCGGGATTGTGTGCGTGTGTCGCTCTATCATCCTTTCGGTGATGGGTCAGTCATCCTTTTGTTGCCAGATGTCAGAGTGTTCTCTATCATCCTTTTAGCGATAGACCCTACATCCTTTTGGTGTAGGGATTGTGTGCATGTGTCACTCATTCACCCTTTTGGTGATAGGTCTGTCATCTTTTTGGTAATAGATTGTACGAGTGTTCTCTATCGTCCTTTTGGTGATATACCCTACATCCTTTTGATGTCAGGATTGTATACGCGTGCCACACTATCATCCTTTAATTGATAGGTCTGCCATTCTTTTCGTGCCAAATTGTGCAGGTGTTCTCTATCCTCATTTTGGAGATAGACCATACATCCTTTTGGTGTCAGGATTGTGTGGGTGTGTCGCTCTATCATCCTTTTGGTGCCAGATTGTGCGAGTGTTCTCTATCATCCTTTTGGTTATAGATCCTACATCCTTTTGGTGACAGGATTGTGTGCGTGTGTCACTCTATCATCCTTTTGGTGCTTGGTATGTTATCCTTTTCGTGCCAGATTGGGCTATTGTTCTCTATCATCCATTTGGTGATAGACCCTACATCCTTTTGGTGTCGGGATTAGGTGCGTGTGTCACTCTATCAACCTTTTGATGATGGGTATGTCATCCTTTTGGTGCCAGATTGTGCGAATGTTCTCTATCATCCTTTTGGTGATAGACCCTACAACCTTTTGGTGTCGGGATTGTGTGCATGTGTCGCTCGATCATCCTTTTGGTGACGGGTCTGTCATCCTTTTGGTGCTAGATTGTGCGAGTGTTCTCTATCATCCTTTTGGTGATAAACCCTAGATTCTTTTGGTGTAGGGATTGTGTGCGTGTGTCGCTCAATCATCGTTTTGGTGCCAGATTGTGCGAGTGTTCTCTATCATCCTTTTGGTGATAGACCTTACATCCTTTTGGTGTCGGGATTGTCTGTGTGTGTCGCTCTATCATCCTTTTAGTGATGGGTCTATCATCCTTTTGGTGCCAGATTGTGCGAGTGTTCTCTATCCTCCTTTTGGTGATAGACCTTATATCCTTTTGGTGTGGGGATTGTGTGCGTGTGTCACTCTATCATCCTTTTCGTGATAGGTCTGTCATCCTTTTGGTGCCAGAATGTGCGAGTGTTCTATATCATCTTTTTGGTGATAATCCTGCATCATTTTGGTGTCGGGATTCTGTGTGCGTGTCGCTCTATCATCCTTTAGGTGATAGGTCTGTCTTCCTTTTGGTGATTGACCCTTCATCCTATTGGAGTCGGGATTGTGGGCGCGTGTCGCTCTATCATCCTTTTGGTGATGGGTCTGTCATCCTTTTGGTGCCAAAATGTGCGAGTGTTCTCTATCATCCTTTTGGTGTCGGGATTGTGTGCGTGTGTCGCTCGATCATCCTTTTGGTGACGGGTCTGTCATCCTTTTGGTGCTAGATTGTGCGAGTGTTCTCTATCATCCTTTTGGTGATAAACCTTAGATTCTTTTGGTGTAGGGATTGTGTGCGTTTGTCACTCAATCATCATTTTGGTGATAGGTCTGTCATATTTTTGGTCCCAGATTGTGCGAGTGTTCTCTATCCTCCTTTTGGTGATATACCCTACATCCTTTTAATGTCAGGATTGTGTGCGTGTGTCGCTCTATCATCCTTTAGGTGATAGGTCAGTCATCCTTTTGTTGCCAAATTGTGCGAGTGTTCTCTATCATCATTTTTGTGATAGACCCTACATCCTTTTGGTGTCGGGATTGTGTGGGTGTGTCGCTCTATCATCCTTTTGGTGCCAGATTGTGCGAGTGTTCTCTATCATCCTTTTGGTGATAGACCCTACATCATTTTGGTGTCAGGATTGTGTGCATGTGTCACTCTATCATCCTTTTGGTGAATGGTCTGTCATCCTTTTGTTGCCAGATTGTGCGAGTGCTCTCTATCATCTTTTTAGTGATAGGCCTGCATCCTATTGGAGCCAGGATTGTGTGTGTGTGTCGCCTTATCATTCTTTTGGTGATGGCTCTGTCATCCTTTTGGTGCCAGATTGTGCAAGTGTTCTCTATCATTCTTTTGGTGATAGGCCCTGCATCCTTTTGGTGTCGGGATTGTGTGTGTGTGTCGCTATATTAACCTTTTAATGATTGGTATGTCATTCTTTTGATGCCAGATTGTGTGAGTGTCCTCTATCATCGTTTTGGTGTCGGGATTGTGTGCGTGTGTCGCACTATCATCCTTTTACGAGTGTTCTCTATCATCCTTTTGGTGCTACACCCTACATCCTTTTGGTGTCGGGATTGTGTGCGTGTGTCAGTCTATCATCCTTTTGGTGAAAGGTCTGTCATCCTTTTGGTCCCAGATTGTGCGAGCGTTCTCTATAATCTTTTTGGTGATAGGCCTGCGTCCTTTTGGTGACAGGATTTTGTGCGCGTGTCGCTCTATCATCCTTTTGGTGATGGGTCAGTCATCCTTTTGGTTCCAGATTGTGCGAGTGGTCTCTATCATCCTTTTGGTGATAGACCCTACATCCTTTTGGTGTAGGGATTGTGTGCGTGTGTCACTCATTCATCCTTTTGGTGATAGGTCTATCATTTTTTGGTGATAGATTGTACGAGTGTTCTCCATCATCCTTTTGGTGATATACCCTACATCCTTTTGATGTCAGCATTGTATACGCGTGCTGCACTATCATCCTTTAAGTGATAGGTCTGTCATTCTTTTGGTGCCAAATTGTGCGAGTGTTCTCTATCATCATTTTGGTGATAGACCCTACATCATTTTAGTGTCAGGATTGTGTGAGTGTGTCGCTCTATCATCGTTTTGATGCCAGATTGTGGGAGTGTTCTCTATCATCCTTTTGGTTATAGACCCTACATCCTTTTGGTGACAGGATTGTGTGCCTGTGTCACTCTATCATCCTTTTGGTGCTAGGTATGTCATCTTTTTCGTGCTAGATTGTGCTATTGTTCTTTATCATCCATTTGGTGATAGACCCTACATCCTTTTGGTGTCGATTTTGTGTGCGTGTTTCACTCTATCAACCTTTTCATGATGGGTATGTCATCCTTTTCGTGCCAAATTGTGCGAGTGGTCTCTATCATCATTTTGGTGATAGACCCTACATCCTTTTAGTGTCGGGATTTTGTGGGTGTGTCACTCTATCATCCTTTTGGTGCCTGATTGTGTGAGTGTTCTCTATCATCCTTTTGGTGATAGACCCTACATCCTTTTAGTGTCAGGATTGTGTGCGTGTCTCACTCTATCATCCTTTTGGTGCTAAATTGTGCGAGTATTTTCTATCATTCTTTTGGTGATAGACCGTACATCCTTTTGGTGTCGGGATTGTGTGCGTGTGTCACTCAATCATCCTTTCGGTGATAGGTCTGTCATCTTTTTGGTGCCAGATTGTGCGAGTGTTCTCTATCATCCTTTTTGTGATATACCCTACATCCTTTTGATATCAAGATTGTGTGTGCCTAATGCTCTATCATCCTTTAGGTAATAGGTATGCCATTCTTTTGGTGCCAAATTGTGCGAGTGTTCTCTATCATCCTTTTGGTGATAGACCCTACATTCTTTTGGTGTCGGGATTGTGTGTGTGTGTCGCTCTATCATCCTTCTTGTGATGGGTCTGTCATCCTTTGGTTGCCAGATTGTGCGAGTGTTCTCTATTATCCTTTTGGTGATAGACCCTACATCCTTTTGGTGTTGGGATTGTGTGTGTGTGTGTCGCTCTATCATCCTTTTGGTGATGGGCCAGTCATCCTTTTGGTGCCAGATTGTGCAAGTGTTCTTTATCATCCATTTGGTGATAGACCCTACATCCTTTTGGTGTCGGGAATGTGTGCGAGTGTCGCTCTATCATCCTTTTGGTGATGGGTCAGTCATCCTTTTGGTGCCAGATTGTGCGAGTGTTCTCTATCATCGTTTTGGTGATAGACCCTACATCCTTTTGGTGTAGGGATTGTGTGCATGTGTCACTCATTCATCCTTTTGGTGATAGGTCTGTCATTTTTTGGTGATAGATTGTACGGGTTTTCTCTATCATCCTTTTGGTGATATACCCTACATCCTTTTGATGTCAGGATTTTACACGCGTGTCGCACTATCATCCTTTAAGTGATAGGTCTGTCATTCTTTTGGTGCCAAATTGTGCGAGTGTTCTCTATCATCATTTTGGTGATAGACCCTACATCCTTTTGGTGTCAGGATTGTGTGGGTGTGTCGCTCTATCATCGTTTTGGTGCCAGATTGTGGGAGTGTTCTCTATCATCCTTTTGGTTATAGACCCTACATCCTTTTGGTGACAGGATTGTGTGCGTGTGTCACTCTATCATCCTTTTGGTGCTAGGTATGTCATCTTTTTCGTGCCAGATTGTGCTGTTGTTCTCTATCATCCATTTGGTGATAGGCCCTACATCCTTTTGATGTCAATTTTGTGTGCGTGCGTCACTCTATCAACCTTTTCATGATGGGTATGTCATCCTTTTCGTGCCAAATTGTGCGAGTGGTCTCTATCATCATTTTGGTGATAGACCCTACATCCTTTTGGTGTCGGGATTGTGTGGGTGTGTCACTCTATCATCCTTTTGGTACCTGATTGTGCGAGTGTTCTCTATCATCCTTTTGGTGATAGACCCTACATCCTTTTAGTGTCAGGATTGTGTGCGTGTCTCACTCTATCATCCTTTTGGTGCTAAATTGTGCGAGTATTCTCTATCATTCTTTTGGTGATAGACCGTACATCCTTTTGGTGTCGGGATTGTGTGCGTGTGTCACTCAATCATCCTTTTGGTGATAGGTCTGTCATCTTTTTGGTGCCTGATTGTGCGAGTGTTCTCTATCATCCTTTTGGTGATATACCCTACATCCTTTTGATATCAGGATTGTGTGTGCCTAATGCTTTATCATCCTTTAGGTAATAGGTATGCCATTCTCTTGGTGCCAAATTGTGCGAGTGTTCTCTATCATCCTTTTGGTGATAGACCCTACATCCTTTTGGTGTCGGGATTGTGTGTGTGTGTCGCTCTATCATCCTTCTGGTGATGGGTCTGTCATCCTTTGGGTGCCAGATTGTGCGAGTGTTCTCCATTATCCTTTTGGTGATAGACCCTACATCCTTTTGGTGTTGGGATTGTGTGTATGGGTCGCTCTATCATCCTTTTGGTGATGGGTCAGTCATCCTTTTGGTGCCAGATTGTGCAAGTGTTCTTTATCATCCTTTTGGTGATAGACCCTACATCCTTTTGGTGTCGGGAATATGTGCGAGTGTCGCTCTATCATCCTTTTGGTGATGGGTCAGTCATCCTTTTGTTGCCAGATTGTGCGAGTGATCTCTATCATCCTTTTGGTGATAGACCCTACATCCTTTTGGTATAGGGATTGTGTGCGTGTGTCACTCATTCATCCTTTTGGTGATAGGTCTGTCATTTTTTGGTGATAGATTGTACGAGTTTTCTCTATCATCCTTTTGGTGATATACCCTACATCCTTTTGATGTCAGCATTTTATACGCGTGTCGCACTATCATCCTTTAAGTGATAGGTCTGTCATTCTTTTGGTGCCAAATTGTGCGAGTATTCTCTATCATCATTTTGGTGATAGACCCTACATCCTTTTGGTATCAGGATTGTGTGGGTGTGTCGCTCTATCATCCTTTTGGTGCCAGATTGTGCGAGTGTTCTCTATCATCCTTTTGGTTATAGACCTTACAACCTTTTGGTGACAGGATTGTGTGTGTGTGTGTCACTCTATCATCCTTTTGGTGCTAGGTATGTCATCCTTTTCGCGTCAGATTGTGCTATTGTTCTCAATCATCCATTTGGTGATAGACCCTACATCCTTTTGGTATCGGGATTGTGTGCGTGTGTCACTATCTACCTTTTGATGATGGCTATAACATCCTTTTGGTGCCAGATTGTGCGAGTGTTCTCTATCATTGTTTTGGTGATAGACCCTACATCCTTTTGGTGTCGGGATTGTGTGCATGTGTCGCTCTATCATCCTTTTGGTGCCAGATAGTGCGAGTGTTCTCTATCATCCTTTTGGTGATGGGTCTGTCAACCTTTTGGAGCCAGATTGTGCGAGTGTTCTCTATCCTCTTTTTGGTGATAGACCTTATATCCTTTTGGTGTGGGGATTGTGTGCGTGTGTCACTCTATCATCCTTTAGGTGATAGGTCTGTCATCCTTTTAGTGCCAAATTGTGCGAGTGTTCTCTATCATCCTTTTGGTGATAGACCCTACATCCTTTTGGTGTCGGGATTGTGGGCGCGTGTCGCTCTATCATCCTTTTGGTGTCAGATTGTGCGAGTGTTCTCTATCATCCTTTTGGTGATTGATCCTACATCCTTTTAGTGTCGGGATTGTGTGGGTGTGTCGCTCTATCATCCTTTTGGTGATGGGTCTGTCATCCTTTTCGTGGCAGATTGTGCGAGTGTTCTCTATCATCCTTTTTGTAATAGACCTTACATCCTTTTGGTGTGGGGATTGTGTGTGTGTTTCACTCTATCATCCTTTTGGTGATAGGTCTGTCATCCTCTTTGTGCCAAATTGTGCGAGTGTTCTCTATCATCTTTTTGGTGATAGGCCTGCATCCTTTTGGTGTCGGGATTATGAGCGCGTGTCGCTCTATGATCCTTTAGGTGATAGGTCTGTCATCCTTTTGGTGCCAGATTATACGAGTGTTCTCTATCATTCTTTTGGTGATAGGCCCTGCATCCTTTTGGTGTCGGGATTGTGTGTGTGTGTCGCCATATTAACCTTTTAATGATTGGTAGGTCATCCTTTTGATGCCAGATTGTGTGAGTGTTCTCTACCATCCTATTGGTGTCGGGATTGTGTGTGTGTCGCTCTATCATCCTTTTGTTGCCATATTTTGCGAGTGTTCTCTATCATTCTTTTGGTGATACACCCTACATCCTTTTGGTGATAGACCCTACATCCTTTTGGTGTCGGTATTGTGTGCGTGTGTCACTCTATCATCCTTTTGGTGATAGGTTTGTCATCCTTTTGGTGCCAGATTGTGCGAGCGTTCTCGATCATCTTTTTAGTGATAGGCCTGCATCCTTTTGGTGACGGGATTGAGTGCGTGTGTTGCTCTATCATTCTTTTGGTGATGGGTCTGTCATCCTTTTAGTGCCAAAACATGCGAGTGTTCTCTATCATCCTTCTGGTGAAAGACTCTACAACCTTTTGTTGTCAGGATTGTGTGTGTGTGTGTGTCGCTATATCATCCTTTTGGTGATGGGTCTGTCATTCTTTTGGTGCCAAATTGTGCGAGTGTTCTCTATCATTCTGTTGGTGATAGACCGTACATCCTTTTGGTGTCGGGATTGTGTGCGTGTGTCACTCAATCATCCTTTTGGTTTTAGGTCTGTAATCTTTTTCGTGCCAGATTGTGCGAGTGTTCTCTATCATCCTTTTGGTGATATACCCAACATCCTTTTGATGTCAGGATTGTGCGCGCCTGTCGCTCTATCATCATTTAGGTTATAGGTCTGCCATCCTTTTGGTGCCAAATTGTGTGAGTGTTCTCTATCATCCTTTTGGTGTCAGGATTGCATGCGTGTGTCGCTCTATCATACTTTTGGTGCCAGATTGTGCGAGTGTTCTCTATCATCCTTTTGGTGATAGATCTTACATCCTTTTGGTGTCAGGATTGTGTGCGTGTGTCGCTCTATCATCCTTTTGGTGACGGGTCTGTCATTCTTTTCGTGCCAGATTGTGCGAGTGTTCTCTATCATCCATTTGGTGATATACCCTACATCCTATTGGTGTCGGGATTTTGTGTGTGTCACTATATCAACCTTTTGATGATGGGTATGTCATCCTTGTGGTGCAAGATTGTTCGAGTGTTCTCTATCATCCTTTTGGTGATAGACCCTACATCCTTTTGGTGTCGGGATTATGTGTGTGTCGCTCTATCATCCTTTTGGTGATGGGTCTGTCATCCTTTTGGTGCTAGATTGTGCGAGTGTTCTATATCATTCTTTTGGTGATAGACCCTACATCCTTTTGGTGTCGGGATTGTGTGTGTGTGTGTGTCACTCAATCATCCTTTTGGTGATAAGTCTGTCATCTTTTTGGTGCCAGATTGTGCGAGTTTTCTCTATCATCCTTTTGGTGTCATGATTGTGTGCGCCTGTCGCTCTATTGGTGATTGACCGTACATCCTTTTGATGTCAGGATGATGTGTACGTATCGCTCTATCATTCTTTTGGTGATAGGTTTGTCATTCTTTTGGTTCTAGATTGTACGAGTGTTCTCTATCATCCTTTTTATGATAGACCCTACATCCTTTTGTTGACGCGATTGTTTGCGTATGTCGATTTGTTATCCTTTTGGTGATATGTCTTTCGTCTATTTGGTGCCAGATTGTGTGAGTGTTCCCTATCATCCTTTTAGTGATAGACCCTCAACCTATTGGTGTTAGGATTGTGTGCGTGCGTCACTCTATCATCCTTTTGGTGATAGGTCTGTCATCCTTTTGGTGCCAGATTGTGTAAGTGTTCTCTATCATCCTTTTAGTGATAGGCCTGCCTCCTTTTGTTCTCGAGATTGTGTGCGTGTGTAGTTCTATCATCCTTTTGGTGATGGGTCTGTCATTCTTTTGGTGCCAGATTGTGCGAGTGTTCTCTATCATTCTTTTCGTGATAGGCCCTGCATCCTTTTGGTGTCGGGATTGTGTGCGTGTGTCTCTATATAAACCTTTAGATGATGGGTATGTCATCCTTTCGGTGCCAGATTGTGCGAGTGTTCTCTATCCTCCTTTTGGTGATATACCCTACATCCTTTTGATGTCAGGATTGTGTGCGCGTGTCACTTTATCATCCTTTAGGTGATAGGCTTGTCATCCTTTTGGTGCCAAATTGTGCGAGTGTTCTGTATCATCCTTTTCGTGATAGACCCTACATACTTTTGGTGTCAGGATTGTTTACGTGTGTCACTCTATCATCCTCTTGGTGATAGGTCTATCATCTTTTTGGTGCCATACTGTGCGAGTGCTCTATATCATCTTTTTGGTGATAGGCCCTGCATGCTTTTGGTGTCGGGATTGTGTGCGTGTGTCACTCTATCATATTTTTTGTGATGGGTGTGTCATCCTTTTGGTTCCAGATTATGTAAGTGTTCTCTATCATCCTTTTGGTGATTGACCGTACATCCTTTTGATGTCAGGATGATGTGTACGTGTCGCTCTATCATTCTTTTGGTGATAGGTCTGTCATTCTTTTGGTTCTAGATTGTACGAGTTTTCTCTATCATCCTTTTTATGATAGACCCTACATCCTTTTGTTGACGCGATTGTTTGCGTATGTCGATCTATTATCCTTTTGGTGATATGTCTTTCGTCCATTTGGTGCCAGATTGTGTGAGTGTTCCCTATCATCTTTTTGGTGATAGACCCTCAACCTTTTGGTGTCAGGATTGTGTGCATGCGTCACTCTATCATCCTTTTGGTGATAGGTCTGTCATCCTTTTGGTGCCAGATTTTGTAAGTGTTCTCTATCATCTTTTTATGGATAGGCCTGCCTCCTTTTGTTTTCGAGATTGTGTGTGTGTGTAGCTCTATCATCCTTTTGGTGATGGGTCTGTCATTCTTTTGGTGCCAGGTTTTGCGAGTGTTCTCTATCATCCTTTAGGTGATAGACCCTACTACCTTCTGGTGTAGGGATTGTGTGCGTGTGTCACTCTATCATACTTTTGGTGATAGACCCTATATCTTTCTGGTGTAAGGATTGTGTGCGTGTGTCACTCTATCATCCTCTTGGTGATAGGTCTGTCATGTTTTTGGTGCCATACTGTGCGAGTGCTCTATATCATCTTTTTGGTGATACGCCCTGCATGCTTTTGGTGTCGGGATTGTGTGCGTGTGTCACTCTATCATATTTTTGATGATGGGTGTGTCATCCTTTTGGTTCCAGATTATGTAAGTGTTCTCTATCATCCTTTTGGTGATTGACCGTACATCCTTTTGATGTCAGGATGATGTGTACGTGTCACTCTATCATTCTTTTGGTGATAGGTCTGTCATTCTTTTGGTTCTAGATTGTACGAGTGTTCTCTATCATCCTTTTTATGATAGACCCTACATCCTTTTGTTGACGCGATTATTTGCGTATGTCGATCTGTTATCCTTTTGGTGATATGTCTTTTGTCTATTTGGCGCCAGATTGTGTGAGTGTTCCCTATCATCCTTTTGGTGATAGACCCTCAACCTATTGGTGTCAGGATTGTGTGCGTGCGTCACTCTATCATCCTTTTGGTGATAGGTCTGTCATCCTTTTGGTGCCAGATTGTGCGAGTGTTCTCTATCATCCTTTTAGGGATAGGCCTGCCTAATTTTGTTTTCGAGATTGTGTGTGTGTAGCTCTATCATCCTTTTGGTGATGGGTTTGTCATTCTTTTGGTGCCAGATTGTGCGAGTGTTTTCTATCATTCTTTTCGTGATAGGCCCTGCATCCTTTTGGTGTCGGGATTGTGGGCGTGTGTCTCTATATCAAAATTTTGATGATAGGTATGTCATCCTTTCGGTGCCAGATTGTACGAGTGTTCTCTATCATCCTTTTGGTGATATACCCTACATCCTTTTGATGTCAGGATTGTGTGCGCATGTCACTTTATCATCCTTTAGGTGATAGGCTTGTCATCCTTTTGGTGCCAAATTGTGCGAGTGTTGTGTATCATCCTTTTCGTGATAGACCCTACATACTTTTTGTGTCAGGATTATCTGCGTGTGTTGCTCTATCATCCTTTTGGTGATGGGTCTGTCATCCTTTTGGTTCCAGATTGTGCGAGTAATCTCTATCATCCTTTTGGTGATAGACCCTACATCCTTTTGGTGTTGGGATTGTGTGGGTTTGTCACTCTATCATCCTTTTGGTGATAAGTCTATCATCCTTTTGGTGCCAGATTTTACGAGTGTTCTCTATCATCCTTTTGGTGATAGACCCTACATCCTCCTGGTGTAGGGATTGTGTGTGTGGGTCACTCTATCATCCTTTTGGTGATAGACCCTACATCCTTCTAATGTAGGGATTGTGTGCGTGTGTCACTCTATCATCCTCTTGGTGATAGGTGTGTCATCTTTTTGGTGCCATACTGTGTGAGTGCTCTATATCATCTTTTTGGTGATAGGCCCTGCATGCTTTTGGTGTCGGGATTGTGTGCGTGTGTCACTCTATCATACTTTTGGTGATGGGTGTGTCATCCTTTTGGTTCCAGATTATGTAAGTGTTCTCTATCATCCTTTTGGTGATTGACCGTATATCCTTTTGATGTCAGGATGATATGTACGTGTCGCTCTATCATTCTTTTGGTGATAGGTCTGTCATTCTTTTGGTTCTAGATTGAACGAGTGTTCTCTATCATCCTTTTTATGATATACCCTACATCCTTTTGTTGACGCGATTGTTTGCGTATGTCGATCTGTTATCCTTTTGGTGATATGTCTTTCGTCTATTTGGTGCCAGATTGTGTGAGTGTTCCCTATCATCCTTTTGGTGATAGACCCTCAACCTATTGGTGTCAGGATTGTGTGTGTGCGTCACTCTATCATCCTTTTGGTGATAGGTCTGTCATCCTTTTGGTGCCAGATTGTGCGAGTGTTCTCTATCATCCTTTTAGGGATAGGCCTGCCTCCTTTTGTTTTCGAGATTGTGTGTGTAGCTCTATCATCCTTTTGGTGATGGGTCTGTCATTCTTTTGGTGCCAGATTGTGCGAGTGTTTTGTATCATTCTTTTCGTGATAGGCCCTGCATCCTTTTGGTGTCGGGATTGTGGGTGTGTGTCTCTATATCAAAATTTTGATGATAGGTATGTCATCCTTTCGGTGCCAGATTGTGCGAGTATTCTCTATCATCCTTTTGGTGATATACCCTACATCCTTTTGATGTCAGGATTGTGTGCGCGTGTCACTTTATCATCCTTTAGGTGATAGGCTTGTCATCCTTTTGGTGCCAAATTGTGCGAGTGTTGTGTATCATCCTTTTCGTGATAGACCCTACATACTTTTTGTGTCAGGATTGTTTGCGTGTGTTGCTCTATCATCCTTTTGGTGATGGGTCTGTCATCCTTTTGGTTCCAGATTGTGCGAGTAAACTCTATCATCCTTTTGGTGATAGACCCTACATCCTTTTGGTGTTGGGATTGTGTGGGTTTGTCACTCTATCATCCTTTTGGTGATAAGTCTATCATCCTTTTGGTGCCAGATTTTACGAGTGTTCTCTATCATCCTTTTGGTGATAGACCCTACATCCTCCTGGTGTAGGGATTGTGTGCGTGGGTCACTCTATCATCCTTTTGGTGATAGACCCTACATCCTTCTAATGTAGGGATTGTGTGGGTGTGTCACTCTATCATCCTCTTGGTGATAGGTCTGTCATCTTTTTGGTGCCATACTGTGCGAGTGCTCTATATCATCTTTTTGGTGATAGGCCCTGCATGCTTTTGGTGTCGGGATTGTGTGCGTGTGTCACTCTATCATACT
This sequence comes from Lathyrus sativus, assembly GCA_963859935.3. Lineage (NCBI taxonomy): Eukaryota > Viridiplantae > Streptophyta > Magnoliopsida > Fabales > Fabaceae > Lathyrus > Lathyrus sativus. Next base: position 201,978,682 of record OZ012739.1, on the reverse strand, counting down.
TTTGGTGATGGGTGTGTCATCCTTTTGGTTCCAGATTATGTAAGTGTTCTCTATCATCCTTTTGGTGATTGACCGTACATCCTTTTGATGTCAGGATGATGTGTACGTGTCGCTCTATCATTCTTTTGGTGATAGGTCTGTCATTCTTTTGGTTCTAGATTATACGAGTGTTCTCTATCACCCTTTTTATGATAGACCCTACATCCTTTTGTTGACGTGATTGTTTGCGTATGTCGATTTGTTATCCTTTTGGTGATATGTCTTTCGTCTATTTGGTGCCAGATTATGTGAGTGTTTCCTATCATCCTTTTGGTGATAGACCCTCAACCTATTGGTGTCAGGATTGTGTGCGTGCGTCACTCTATCATCCTTTTGGTGATAGGTCTGTCATCCTTTTGGTGCCAGATTGTGTAAGTGTTCTCTATCATCCTTTTAGGGATAGGCCTGCCTCCTTTTGTTTTCGAGATTGTGTGTGTGTAGCTCTATCATCCTTTTGGTGATGGGTTTGTCATTCTTTTGGTGCCATATTGTGCGAGTGTTTTCTATCATTCTTTTCATGATAGGCCCTGCATCCTTTTGGTGTCGCGATTGTGGGCGTGTGTCTCTATACAAAATTTTGATGATAGGTATGTCATCCTTTCGGTGCCAGATTGTGCGAGTGTTCTCTATCATCCTTTTGGTGATATACCCTACATCCTTTTGATGTCAGGATTGTGTGCGCGTGTCACTTTATCATCCTTTAGGTGATAGGCTTGTCATCCTTTTGGTGCCAAATTGTGCGAGTGTTGTGTATCATCCTTTTCGTGATAGACCCTACATACTTTTTGTGTCAGGATTGTCTGCGTGTGTTGCTCTATCATCCTTTTGGTGATGGGTCTGTCATCCTTTTGGTTCCAGATTGTGCGAGTAATCTCTATCATCCTTTTGGTGATAGACCCTACATCCTTTTGGTGTTGGGATTGTGTGGGTTTGTCACTCTATCATCCTTTTGGTGATAAGTCTATCATCCTTTTGGTGCCAGATTTTACGAGTGTTCTCTATCATCCTTTTGGTGATAGACCCTACATCCTCCTGGTGTAGGGATTGTGTGTGTGGGTCACTCTATCATCCTTTTGGTGATAGACCCTACATCCTTCTAATGTAGGGATTGTGTGCGTGTGTCACTCTATCATCCTCTTGGTGATAGGTCTGTCATCTTTTTGGTGCCATACTGTGCGAGTGCTCTATATCATCTTTTTGGTGATAGGCCCTGCATGCTTTTGGTGTCGGGATTGTGTGCGTGTGTCACTCTATCATACTTTTGGTGATGGGTGTGTCATCCTTTTGGTTCCAGATTATGTAAGTGTTCTCTATCATCCTTTTGGTGATTGACCGTACATCCTTTTGATGTCAGGATGATGTGTACGTGTCGCTCTATCATTCTTTTGGTGATAGGTCTGTCATTCTTTTGGTTCTAGATTGAACGAGTGTTCTCTATCATCCTTTTTATGATAGACCCTACATTCTTTTGTTGACGCGATTGTTTGCGTATGTCGATCTGTTATCCTCGTTACCGTGGCCAGCGTTCCGGGCCAACAGAGGCTGGACCATGGCTTGCAAATTCTCCTGACCTTTTGCAATAGCTTCCATGGTCTGCATAAAGAGAGCTAGCTTCTCGCGCACGTCTTGCATCTCGTTCTGCATTTGATCCATGATTCTTCGACAGTTGGTGCGAGTAGAATAGCGGTGCGGGTGCTGATCTGCAATCCTGAAAAGTACCTGGTACAGTGCAGGAAATAAGATAACATCCAATGATTACCTGTAATGTAATATGAATATGAATGCAATGCAATGTGTGTCTGTGCATTAGGGAAATTCATTCCCCGATTCTAGTGTGAAGGTGCTGGTGTAGTGACAGTGCTAACAATATAAAGATCGGAGCTGAATCACAGAAAGCCTCATATATTGCTGAGAAACCAATGAATCAAGAATATAATATCACTAAGAGTACAAAGAGAAGGCATGACCTCAACCAACAATCTTGGTGATGGTCAGCACTATGCAAATAAAGCATACAAGTTACTACATGAAATGATCAAATCCTCCCATAAGTCTGGTATTCTTCTAGCAACTTCTTGGTCTCCGGATGACTTGGTCTGGTAAGCAGCCCTTCAACAAGTTGGTTTCTCTTCTTAAGAACACGGCGCATGTCTTCAGCAGTTTCTTCCCCTGCCTCTTCTCCGAAGCGATCTTCTAGTTTACGCTTCTGAGACACAGCTTCATCTCTGCCTTTGATGGCCTTGTTTAGTGCGTTCTGGAGACTATACCTGGACATCACTTCTTCTTCGCACTTATCGATGCTGGACTTCAACTGCTCTTCGAGGTCGGAAATTTGTTGCCTCAACTTATCTTCCCTCTTCTTATTGTTGGTGAGCGTGGCATTCCAAGTCTTATTGCAGGAAGAGATCTCTCGGTGAGCGATGTCAAGCGCTTTCTTCTTGGATTCGAGCATGTAATGGGAGCTTCTGAACTCTTGCCCCAGACGTTCGCGTTTCTTCCTCTCCTCAGCTAGCTCAACGCCTAATCTGTTCATTAGCTCAATCTGCTGTTGGAAAGCATACACGGCCTTGTTTTTCTCGCTGCGTATTTGGGCTAGCTCCTGCTCTAACCCTTCGTTGATCTTCAACAAGGCTTCCTTTTCTTTCACAACTTGCTCGTAGGCTTCCCGAGAAATAGTGGTTGGCTCTGCTACCGGAATAGGAACAAGAATTGGTGCATCTGGAAATGGCATCCTTAACTGACTGGCTCTCTCCTGAATCCAAACTCTATAAGGTGCATAAGCCTGACAGTCATTCTTTCCTAACAACGGCTTCCCTCTTCGGTTAATGCGCGTCCAGGCATGCTGCAACTTGGCCAATAACTCCCCCTTCACATCTCCAGTGAAGTACAGAGATTCCTGTACTTCCTCCTCCTTTGGAGGGTTCTTCAGCGCATATCCGAACTGACGGACGAACAGAGATGGGTTGTAGTTGATACACCCTTTCCTTCCAATCAACGGGACGTTAGGGTACCCCGAACAACTGAAGATAAGTTCAGATCCCAGTAGGTCTCTGTCAAACCATCTAATGTCTTCGGAAGATAGCCTCATCAGGCGTTCAGACCAGCTAGCAGTGGTTGCACTTTCCACAAAAGACCCCTTCATTGGAAGATGACTTTTAAACCACACATTCAATAAAGGAGCACAGCAGTAAACAACTTTTCCCCTTCGGTTTTCGTTCTTGTAGTGCAATGAGTGGTAGAAGTCTCCGATCAACGTTGGCACTAGATTGCCGACAGCGAATAGATGGAAAGCATCCAGGTCTATGAAGTTGGGTAAGTTAGGGAACAACACAATCCCATAAATACAGAGAGCCAAAATAGCATTGAAAACCACCCAACATCCGCTCTTGGCATACTCCTGCGCTTTGCCAACCAAGAAATCAAGAGAGAAACCTGATACCCCAAGCCAAGAAGTCAATAACAGTTCTGCAGCGTCCATATGTAAGGCTTTGGCTAAGTCCTCCAACTTGGGCTCAGCAGCAGAGTGAATAAAGGGAACCTTGTTCTGCACCGGTAACTCAGTAAACTCCACATACTCCTCAATGGTAGGCCCTAGAATGAAGTCAGCAAACGTAAAACATCTCAATGCGGCGTCATAGAACTGCATCAAGGTGTACAGCCCGTTCATCTCATCAGCAGTGGGCTTGCAGACTAATCTCAGTAACCTCCCGTGACTCATTCTGAAGCTTCTCCTAACCTCCTCATCGGCTAGAGATATCAGACCAAGCAAAGACGTAATATCAGGTGAAGGCAGCTTGTACGCAACTGTCTTCCTCAAACTAGCCATAGTCAATACTCAGAAGTCTGGGCACTAGAATCGGAGGATATGCAAATGCACCTGCAGCACAGACACACGTTAATGGGATGCAATGATAATGAGTATGTAAACAATGCAATGCAAGTAACATGCAACAGGGACCAAATGCCGTAGCTGAATAGCCTGAACCATATCAAGAAGTCTCGGATAGACTCCATAGAAGTCCTCAAACCTTGGTCTCAGATAGACCTAAAACAAAGTTCCAACAATGGTCTCTGACAGACCTCATACCATAACTCCAACTGGTCTCTGGCGGACCTCAGATCATACCTCTAACTGGTCTCTGACAGACCTCAGAACTCTCCAACTGGTCTCTGACAGACCTCAGAACAAATCTCCAAATGGTCTCTGACAGACCTCCTAACTCTCCATAAATACCCAGGATCTCTGATCAAGAAATAACCGGTAGTCTGAAGGTCTAGTTACCTGCATAACCCCAAACCCTCTCACAGGTGGATGTCCTAGTAACTGACAAAGGTATGGCATCCTATGCGGTCGTCGGCGTCACAGACTTTCAGGGTTGATGATACGATTCCCAGAAGGAGTGGCGTCATCAAATCCTGAAGAGGCCTCACTTAGCCAACTTCCAAATGATCGGTTCCCGGAGTCGACAATTCAGCTGACCAACAACCCCTTCGACCCAAAGGGTAGAAAAAGAAGCCAACCAGAAGAACCTCGTCCGAGTGTAGATTTCATGAGACACTAATGCAAGCAAAGCCGGCACGCGCCCACTACTTTCTACTCTAATTCTAGGTTCACTCAAGCCCAGGTCCGGCTTATCTCTCAATCATAGAACCACCCATCACACCCCAATACAGCAATAATAACAATATATATAATGCTGAAAAGGTCAGAAATATAAATCCATACAAAATCCTCGACGGGAAAACAAGCGTTAGGATTGACTCTCTTAAGGGACGTTGGATCCCAAATGCATAAGAACTATCGCAGTCCTTAGCAGCCAGGGGACGTTGGGTCCCCAGCAGAGTCGCCAGCTGTCGCTACTGCGAAAATCGGCGCCGGCTGACAGAAGAGTCGCCACCGTGCGTTATTTATCCCACGGGAGGGAAAGGAAACGCTCAGAGTAAACCTCGCGCAACACGGGAAAGGTATGGTCGTCGCAACCAAAACCCGGATTCGGGAGTCGGTTACGCAAGGGGAAGGTATTAGCACCCCTCACGTCCGTCGTACTCGACGGGATCCACGCTTGTTTTCGGGTATGGATTGTATTCTATCTACACTAATGGGTTAAGGGCTAAAAAGAAAGAAAAAGGTGACTCGGCAAAGTATCGCACTTTATGCCTACGTATTCTCGACTGGAACGAGAAATCAGAGTCAACGTAGTTCGCCTACCTACGGGGAAGGAAGGGAAGGTTGCTCGCTAGGATATCGCATCCTATGCCTACGTACTTTCACACGGCATGAAAGATCAGAGCAAACGTAGTTCGGGCCACGTACGACATAGGCTTGTCTTGGTTGATTTTATTCTTTCTGAAAAAGGTTTTCTTGATTAGCAGTCCTGGCGGACAAAAATGACGGCTTGATGAGTTCCCGTTCTTTTACGAAAGAAGTGTCTTTTATTGTATTTGAAATCTTATTGTGTTTTTCTGTTTGTTTTGAGAAAGAAGAGACAGAACTCTAACCTACGGTTGCGAAGGGGAACAAACTAACCTAATGTTATCATGCATGGGTTAAGACCTAGTGTCTATCATGCTCCTCTCTTGCGCAGAGAGAAACAGAGATCCTAAGGGAATAGACGGGAACAGAAACAATATCAGATATATACAGTAAAATAGTAAAATGCATGAATGCAGCAATACAAGCGAGGCAAGGGAGTCCCACTCAACCTCGAACCTGGAAAACAATAGGCAAAAGTGAACAAACTTCACTTTCAACCCAGCAGGGTAAACAACAAACAATACAGTCAGGAAAACCAATCAATACATCAAGAAATGAAATACAGCAAAATAAACAGCCACAGCAGCTCTGCATCAATATCTATCTTCAAGTCATCTCCAATCAGCTACAAGCTTCAGTCAGCAGCAGTCTCTATCTTCACAGTCTTCAAGCAGAGATCTCGAGCACCAGTCCTTCCATCTGCAATGGCTTTTCTTCAAGTCCCAAACTCCAGGAGAAACATCAGTCAACAAGATGAAGTGAATGAATGTTAGACAGCTAATTACCTACCAAGGGTGGTTCATTAACTGTTAACATAATACAGATTGTTTTCTCTCAAAAGTTCTATCTCTTAAATATATTCAATAATCCTTCCAAAGGAAGGAGGTGAGTATTCAAGAGAGACTTTGAATCATAGAGAAGGGATAGAGGCAAACAAAGCCATCTATGTTTGTGAATCAAGTTGCTAGACTAGGCTCTTCCTAACCCTAAATCCTATAGTCTTCCACAGTCTTCTAGCAAACAGCATCTTCAATGAAGTTGAACTTGATCTTCCATCTTGAGTCTTTAATGTGCTTCATCCACAAGGTCTTTACAAGGTCCTCAATTCAATCTTCAAAGGTCCACACCCAAAGGAGAAGAAAAGGAAGCAAAACAATACAAATTATGCCCTAAAGGCCACACAAATGATCAATCAATTCAAAAATCAACCAAAAATAGCATATGGTAATATAAATTCCTAATATAAATTCTAGGGGATCCTATTTAACTACCCTTAAGTCCCATATATTCCCCATAGGCTAACTTGTCCTAAAAATCCCAAAAATAAAATGTTGAAGTTCAAGTATACTACTTAAAAACCCTAATTAAACTATCCTAAGTTCAATTATCTAAACTAATCAAATTTTATTCTAAAAAATCTAGTAATAAATCCAAAGAGTAATACAATTCATTATTTAACATCACCAAAAAGAATGAGCAAAAAATCTATTCCTAAAGTCATGAACAAAAATGTGCAAGTTCAAGTGTGAAATGAATTAAGGAAAAGAATGCATTATTTTGTAAAATATGTGGAAAATTCGAAAAAAATGTAAAATGCAATTTTTATATTTTTTTAATTTTCTAGACATGCTAAGGAAAATATTAAAAAAAGAATGAGTAAAAAACATGCATTATTTATTTAGTTATGAATTTTGGAAGATGAGTAAAATAAGATGCAATTCGAAAAGGAAGATAAAATAAATAATTGAAGGGGGTGCAGATAGTAGGATGGGCTAGTTCAACGCATTGGGCTTCAGAATCAGGGGGGTGCAAAAAGAAAAAGAGCCCAATGAGCTCATTTAATGAAACGACGCCGTTTCATTCATGTGGGAATTCCCTCCAAATTCTACAATTGAATCACGGCCATCCGATGGGAGTCTTGGTCAAGACTTTTAGGAGCATCCAACGGCCCTCCCTTTTCTTCTTCATGTAAAACCCTAACCAAACCAGAATTTCCACTCCATGCCATGATCTTCTACTCCCTCTAGCTCACTCGTTTCTCCATGAAAACATACGAAATAAAGACCAAAAACGATCCTCTTCTTGCCCTGTACACAGCCATGTCCATATCTCCTCTTGAAACCACCTAGAAGGTGCAAACCGAAACCCCCAATCCATGGTTCCACCATGAAAGCTTGACATGCAACTGTAACAAACCTTGAAAATGATTGTAGCCACGTGTTCTACGTGTTACACTGAGTATACTAAACTATAGCACATGCTTTTAATCTTCATATATCACCCATTCTTGACCAACCAAGAATTGACACCACATCTTGAACCTCCATGGATTGACCTTAAACTCACCATAAATGATCCTTAAGTGGTCTCTATCATGAATATCACAACAACTAACCCTAACCATGCATAATTATGGTGATTCGAATCAAAACGTATTCTTACCAATTGGATATGGTGATGATGGTTATCCCTCGTTTCAGCCCGTGCCACTTGTGCCAATTGATCCTTGGATGATGGTGATGATGCTGGTGAAGAGAACTCGTGTTTATACCTTTTGAAAATGCCAATTCGAAGCTTCACGCCACTTGGAGTGATGGAGAAGAACTCATGATCCAGCCACGATTTGAGGTGCCTTCTTCGTGCTTTTTACTCTACAACAATGGAGGATGATGATGATGATGATAGCTAGCACAAACAATGGAGTTTGGGAGAGATGGGAATCAAAATGCAATTTTGGAGTTATGAGATGAAAGTATGGTTTGCAAGCAAATAGAATCACCAACCTAACAACAAACAACTTCATTTCCTTATATAGGAGAGGATTAACAGAATGAGAAGTTTCTAGATTGGTCCTAGAGGGATCTAGAAGCTTATGGAACTTTCATGAATTTATCATTTGATGGCATTTTGAATCATATCATATCATGCTTGCACCTTGGGTAAACTTGAGTGAAAATCTCCCCTCATGAGATATTAGGAGTGTATGCATAAAAAACCAAGTTTTCCTTGCCTTGTGTTAAGCTTTACCATGTTGCCTTATGATGTAAGAAACAAATTTACAAAGGAAGTCCAATTTTTAAACCTAAACTCAAAAATGTGGCTGAACCAATGTCTTTAAAATGATGTTGGGAATCAATTTGGTATATTGGATGACCCATATTGGCTTGGCAGATCTCTCAAACCATTTTCCAACTTGAACTTTTTCAAGTTATATGCCTTTTTAAGTCATTTTCACCACTTTTTAAAATTCCATGCTCCAAGCTTTTCCAAACTTTCACACCTTCCTTTCTAGCCTTAAAATCCCATTTTGAACAACTTTGATGTTGGGAAGTTTTCCATTTGAAGCTTCCTTGTATGAGTTTTAGGCATGTGCTATGAATGACCTGTAATCACCAAATGACCAAAATACCCTTTTCTTGCCAAGACCATAAGTAGAGCTCCACAAATCATATGAAGGCATACTATACCATTATAGAAAGCTAAAACAATGAGGAACAACTCTTATGTTGACCAGAAATTCATTTGAAATCTCCTTGAGGGGTAAAAATTGCTTGGAAGTCAAGTCACTTTCACAGACAAAACTTCAGATACCTCAGATGACCTGTAACTTGCAAGGACCATAACTTGAGTTCTATAAATCTCCTTGATGTCTTCCACCACTCAAATTAAAGGTATTGAGATCCTATACAAGTTTCATGTTGGCCAAGGATCCATTTGAAGCTTTCATTTTGACTTATTTTGCTTGGAAATTTGACCTAAATTAGGGGATTTTACACAGAAACCCTAATTTAGAAACTCCTCTTCTCCTTGATTTCTCTTGATTTCTTCTTAGCATAACAACATATCCTTCTCTATATGTCAAATGATGAACCCCACATCTCTCCAATAGCCTTTAATGCCTTTCAATCAGTCAATTGACCTAGAGTTGACCTAGGGTTGACCCAGATGAAACCCTAGTTGACTGTCTTCCTCCACAACTCTTGTGACTACACCAATGACTTGTCTCCTTCTCCAAATGACTTTCTAAGTCCTCCCAGATGTCTAGATACTCCTCATGCCTTCAATTCACAGCTCACCATTTCTTTGTTGATCCTCAGACACCCTCAGTTAGGAGATAGACGAACTGCTTGATCCATTGACTTGATAGCTTCTAAATTCTTTTCTGATGACTTGAATGAGGTTGAATCAGGATAATAACCTCTTGATAGGCCTCTAGAGATGAGAATAATGATTGGTCCCCCTGTTGTATGACTTGCTATGCTTATGCTATGCAGATGAGTAACCTATGTACATGACTCTATATGCAAATGCTAATGACATTGAAACATAAACCAAGTGAATTAAGGTTGTACGAGTGTTCTCTATCATCCTTTTTATGATAGACCCTACATCCTTTTGTTGACGTGATTGTTTGCGTATGTCGATCTGTTATCCTTTTGGTTATATGTCTTTCGTCTATTTGGTGCCAGATTGTGTGAGTGTTCCCTATCATCCTTTTGGTGATAGACCCTCAACCTATTGGTGTCAGGGTTGTGTGCATGCGTCACTCTATCATCCTTTTGGTGATAGGTCTGTCATCCTTTCGGTGCCAGATTGTGTAAGTGTTCTCTATCATCCTTTTAGGGATAGGCCTGCCTCCTTTTGTTTTCGAGATTGTGTGTGTGTAGCTCTATCATCCTTTTGGTGATGGGTCTGTCATTCTTTTGGTGCCAGATTGTGCGAGTGTTTTCTATCATTCTTTTCGTGATAGGCCCTGCATCCTTTTGGTGTCGGGATTGTGGGCGTGTGTCTCTATATCAAAATTTTGATGATGGGTATGTCATCCTTTCGGTGCCAGATTGTGCGAGTGTTCTCTATCATCCTTTTGGTGATATACCCTACATCCTTTTGATGTCAGGATTGTGTGCGCGTGTCACTTTATCATCCTTTAGGTGATAGGCTTGTCATCCTTTTGGTGCCAAATTGTGCAAGTGTTATGTATCATCCTTTTCGTGATAGACCCTACATACTTTTTGTGTCAGGATTGTTTGCGTGTATTGCTCTATCATCCTTTTAGTGATGGGTCTGTCATCCTTTTGGTTCCAGATTGTGCGTGTAATCTCTATCATCCTTTTGGTGATAGACCCTACATCCTTTTGGTGTTGGGATTGTGTGGGTTTGTCACTCTATCATCCTTTTGGTGATAAGTCTATCATCCTTTTGGTGCCAGATTTTACGAGTGTTCTCTATCATCCTTTTGGTGATAGACCCTACATCCTCCTGGTGTAGGGATTGTATGCATGGATCACTCTATCATCCTTTTGGTGATAGACCCTACATCCTTCTAATGTAGGGATTGTGTGCGTGTGTCACTCTATCATCCTCTTGGTGATAGGTCTGTCATCTTTTTGGTGCCATACTGTGCGAGTGCTCTATATCATCTTTTTGGTGATAGGCCCTGCATGCTTTTGGTGTCGGGATTGTGTGCGTGTGTCACTCTATCATACTTTTGGTGATGGGTGTGTCATCCTTTTGGTTCCAGATTATGTAAGTGTTCTCTATCATCCTTTTGGTGATTGACCGTACATCCTTTTGATGTCAGGATGATGTGTACGTGTCGCTCTATCATTATTTTGGTGATAGGTCTGTCATTCTTTTGGTTCTAGATTGTACGAGTGTTCTCTATCATCCTTTTTATGATAGACCCTACATCCTTTTGTTGACGCGATTGTTTGCGTATGTCGATCTGTTATCCTTTTTGTGATATGTCTTTCGTTTATTTGGTGCCAGATTGTGTGAGTGTTCCCTATCATCCTTTTGGTGATAGACCCTCAACCTATTGGTGTCAGGATTGTGTGTGTGCGTCACTCTATCATCCTTTTGGTGATAGGTCTGTCATCCTTTTGGTGCCAGATTGTGTAAGTGTTCTCTATCATCCTTTTAGGGATAGGCCTGCCTCCTTTTGTTTTCGAGATTGTGTGTGTGTAGCTCTATCATCCTTTTGGTGATGGGTCTGTCATTCTTTTGGTGCCAGATTGTGCGAGTGTTTTCTATCATTCTTTTCGTGATAGGCCCTGCATCCTTTTGGTGTCGGGATTGTGGGCATGTGTCTCTATATCAAAATTTTGATGATGGGTATGTCATCCTTTCGGTGCCAGATTGTGCGAGTGTTCTCTATCATCCTTTTGGTGATATACCCTACATCTTTTTGATGTCAGGATTGTGTGCGCGTGTCACTTTATCATCCTTTAGGTGATAGGCTTGTCATCCTTTTGGTGTCAAATTGTGCGAGTGTTATGTATCATCCTTTTCGTGATAGACCCTACATACTTTTTGTTTCTGGATTGTTTGCGTGTGTTGCTCTATCATCCTTTTGGTGATGGGTCTGTCATCCTTTTGGTTCCAGATTGTGCGAGTAATCTCTATCACCCTTTTGGTGATAGACCCTACATCCTTTTGGTGTTGGGATTGTGTGGGTTTGTCACTCTATCATCCTTTTGGTGATAAGTCTATCATCCTTTTGGTGCAGATTTTACGAGTGTTCTCTATCATCCTTTTGGTGATAGACCCTACATCCTCCTGGTGTAGGGATTGTGTGCGTGGGTCACTCTATCATCCTTTTGGTGATAGACCCTACATCCTTCTAATGTAGGGATTGTGTGCGTGTGTCACTCTATCATCCTCTTGGTGATAGGTCTGTCATCTTTTTGGTGCCATACTGTGCGAGTGCTCTATATCATCTTTTTGGTGATAGGCCCTGCATGCTTTTGGTGTCGGGATTGTGTGCGTGTGTCACTCTATCATACTTTAGGTGATGGGTGTGTCATCCTTTTGGTTCCAGATTATGTAAGTGTTCTCTATCATCCTTTAGGTGATTGACCAGACATCCTTTTGATGTCAGGATGATGTGTACGTGTCCCTCTATCATTCTTTTGGTGATAGGTCTGTCATTCTTTTGGTTCTAGATTGTACGAGTGTTCTCTATCATCCTTTTTATGATAGACCCTACATCCTTTTGTTGACGCGATTGTTTGCGTATGTCGATCTGTTATCCTTTTGGTGATATGTCTTTCGTCTATTTGGTGCCAGATTGTGTGAGTGTTCCCTATCATCCTTTTGGTTAGAGACCCTCAACCTATTGGTGTAAGGATTGTGTGCGTGCGTCACTCTATCATCCTTTTGGTGATAGGTCTGTCATCCTTTTGGTGCCAGATTGTGTAAGTGTTCTCTATCATCCTTTTAGGGATAGGCCTGCCTCCTTTTGTTTTCGAGATTGTGTGTGTGTAGCTCTATCATCCTTTTGGTGATGGGTCTGTCACTCTTTTGGTGCCATATTGTCCGAGTGATTTCTATCATTCTTTTCGTGATAGGCCCTGCATCCTTTTGGTGTCGGGATTGTGGGCGTGTGTCTCTATATCAAAATTTTGATGATGGGTATGTCATCCTTTCGGTGCCAGATTGTGCGAGTTTTCTCTATCATCCTTTTAATGATATACCCTACATCCTTTTGATGTCAGGATTGTGTGCGCGTGTCACTTTATCATCCTTTAGGTGATAGGCTTGTCATCCTTTTGGTGCCAAATTGTGCGAGTGTTATGTATCATCCTTTTCGTGATAGATCCTACATACTTTTTGTGTCAGGATTGTTTGCGTGTGTTGCTCTATCATCCTTTTGGTGAAGGGTCTGTCATCCTTTTGGTTCCAGATTGTGCGAGTAATCTCTATCATCCTTTTGGTGATAGACCCTACATCCTTTTGGTGTTGGGATTGTGTGGGTTTGTCAATCTATCATTCTTTTGGTGCAGATTTTACGAGTGTTCTCTATCATCCTTTTGGTGACAGACCCTACATCCTCCTGGTGTAGGGATTGTGTGCGTGGGTCACTCTATCATCCTTTTGGTGATAGACCCTACATCCTTCTAATGTAGGGATTGTGTGCGTGTGTCACGCTATCATCCTCTTGGTGATAGGTCTGTCATCTTTTTGGTGCCATACTGTGCGAGTGCTCTATATCATCTTTTTGGTGATAGGCCCTGCATGCTTTTGGTGTCGGGATTGTGTGCGTGTGTCACTCTATCATACTTTTGGTGATGGGTGTGTCATACTTTTGGTTCCAGATTATGTAAGTGTTCTCTATCATCCTTTTGGTGATTGACCGTACATCCTTTTGATGTCAGGATGATGTGTACGTGTCCCTCTATCATTCTTTTGGTGATAGGTCTGTCATTCTTTTGGTTCTAGATTGTACGAGTGTTCTCTATCATCCTTTTTATGATAGACCCTACATCCTTTTGTTGACGCGATTGTTTGCGTATGTCGATCTGTTATCCTTTTGGTGATATGTCTTTCGTCTATTTGGTGCCAGATTGTGTGAGTGTTCCCTATCATCCTTTTGGTGAGAGACGCTCAACCTATTGGTGTCAGGATTGTGTGCGTGCGTCACTCTATCATCCTTTTGGTGATAGGTCTGTCATCCTTTTGGTGCCAGATTGTGTAAGTGTTCTCTATCATCCTTTTAGGGATAGGCCTGCCTCCTTTTGTTTTCGAGATTGTGTGTGTGTAGCTCTATCGTTCTTTTGGTGATGGGTCTGTCACTCTTTTGGTGCCAGATTGTGCGAGTGTTTTCTATCATTCTTTTCATGATAGGCCCTGCATCCTTTTGGTGTCGGGATTGTGGGCGTGTGTCTCTATATCAAAATTTTGACGATGGGTATGTCATCCTTTCGGTGCCAGATTGTGCGAGTGTTCTCTATCATCCTTTTGGTGATATACCCTACACCCTTTTGATGTCAGGATTGTGTGCACGTGTCACTTTATCATCCTTTAGGTGATAGGCTTGTCATCCTTTTGGTGCCAAATTGTGCGAGTGTTATGTATCATCCTTTTCGTGATAGACCCTACATACTTTTTGTGTCAGGATTGTTTGCGTGTGTTGCTCTATCATCCTTTTGGTGATGGGTCTGTCATCCTTTTGGTTCCAGATTGTGCGAGTAATCTCTATGATCCTTTTGGTGATAGACCCTACATCCTTTTGGTGTTGGGATTGTGTGGGTTTGTCACTCTATCATCCTTTTGGTGATAAGTCTATCATCCTTTTGGTGCAGATTTTACGAGTGTTCTCAATCATCCTTTTGGTGATAGACCCTACATCCTCCTGGTGAATGGATTGTGTGCGTGGGTCACTCTATCATCCTTTTGGTGATAGACCCTACATCCTTCTAATGTAGGGATTGTGTGCGTGTGTCACTCTATCATCCTCTTGGTGATAGGTCTGTCATCTTTTTGGTGCCATACTGTGCGAGTGCTCTATATCATCTTTTTGGTGATAGGCCCTGCATGCTTTTGGTGTTGGGATTGTGTGCGTGTGTCACTGTATCATACTTTTGGTGATGGGTGTGTCATCCTTTTGGTTCCAGATTATGTAAGTGTTCTCTATCATCCTTTTGGTGATTGACCGTACATCCTTTTGATGTCAGGATGATGTGTACGTGTCTCTCTATCATTCTTTTGGTGATAGGTCTCGTCATTCTTTTGGTTCTAGATTGTACGAGTGTTCTCTATCCTCCTTTTTATGATAGACCCTACATCCTTTTGTTGACGCGATTGTTTGCGTATGTCGATCTGTTATCCTTTTGGTGATATGTCTTTCGTCCATTTGGTCCCAGATTGTGTGAGTGTTCCCTATCATCCTTTTCGTGATAGACCCTCAACCTTTTTGTGTCAGGATTGTGTGCGTGCGTCACTCTATCATCCTTTTAGTGATAGGCCTGCCTCCTTTTGTTCTCGAGATTGTGTGCGTGTGTAGCTCTATCATTCTTTTGGTGATGGGTCTGTCATTCTTTTGGTGCCAGATTGTGCGAGTGTTCTCTAACATTCTTTTCGTGATAGGCCCTGCATCCTTTTGGTGTCGGGATTGTGTGTGTGTGTGTCTCTATATAAACCTTTTGATGATTGGTATGTCATCCTTTCGGTGCCAGATTGTGCGAGTGTTCTCTATCATCCTTTTGGTGATATACCCTACATCCTTTTGATGCCAGGATTGTGCGCGTGTGTCAATTTATCATCCTTTAGGTGATAGGCCTGTCATCCTTTTGGTGCCAAATTGTGCGAGTGTTATGTATCATCCTTTTCGTGATAGACCCTAAATACTTTTGGTGTCACGATTGTTTGCGTGTGTTGCTCTATCATCCTTTTGGTGATGGGTCTATCATCCTTTTGGTTCCAGATTGTGCGAGTATTCTCTATCATCCTTTTGGTGATAGACCCTACATCCTTTTTGTGTTGGGATTGTGTGCGTTTGTCACTCTATCATCCTTTTGGTGATAAGTCTATCATCCTTTTGGTGCCAGATTTTACGAGTGTTTTCTATCATCCTTTTGGTGATAGACCCTACATCCTCATGGTGTAGGGATTGTGTGCGTGTGTCACTCTATTATCCTTTTGGTGATAGACCCTACATCCTTCTAATGTAGGGATTGTGTGTGTGTGTCACTCTATCATCCTCTTGGTGATAGGTCTGTCATCTTTTTGGTTCCATATTGTGCGAGTGTTCTATATCATCTTTTTGGTGATAGGCCCTGCATGCTTTTGGTGTCAGGATTGTGTGCGTGTGCCACTCTATCACATTTTTGGTGATGGGTGTATCATCCTTTTGGTTCTAGATTAGGCAAGTGTTCTCTATCATCCTTTTGGTGATTGACCGTACATCCTTTTGATGTCAGGATGATGTGTGTCGGTCGCTCTACCATCCTTTTGGTGATATGTCTGTCATTCTTTTGGTTCTAGATTGTACGAGTGTTCTCTATCATCCTTTTTATGATAGACTCTACATCCTTTTGTTGTCGCGATTGTTTGCGTATGTCGATCTATTATCCTTTTGGTGATATGTCTTTCGTCCATTTGGTACCAGATTGTGCGAGTGTTCCCTATCATCCTTTTGGTGATAGACCCTACAACCTTTTGGTGTCAGGATTGTGTGCTTGTGTCACTCTATCATCCTTTTGTTGATAGGTCTGTCATCCTTTTGGTGCCAGATTGTGTAAGTGTTCTCTATCATCCTTTTAGTGATAGGCCTGCCTCCTTTTGTTCTCGAGATTGTGTGCATGTTTAGCTCTATCATCCTTTTGGTGATGGGTCTGTCATTCTTTTGGTGCCAGATTGTGCGAGTGTTTTCTATCATTCTTTTCGTGATAGGCCCTGCATCCTTTTGGTGTCGGGATTGTGTGCGCGTGTCTCTATATCAACCTTTTGATGATGGGTATGTCATCCTTTCGGTGCCAGATTGTGAGAGTGTTCTGTATCATCCTTTTGGTGATATACCCTACATCTTTTTGATTTTAGGATTATGCGCGCATGTCACTTTATCATCCTTTAGGTGATACGCCTGTCATCCTTTTGGTGCCAAATTGTGCAAGTGTTCTCTATCATCCTTTTCGTGATAGACCCTATATCTTTTTGATGTCAGAATTGTTTGCGTGTGTTGCTCTATCATCCTTTTGGTGATGGGTCTGTCATCCTTTTGGTTCCAGATTGTGCGAGTATTCTCTATCAGCCTTTTGGTGATAGACCCTACATCCTTTTGGTGATGGGATTGTGTGCGTGTGTCACTCTATCATCCTTTTGGTGATAAGTCTATCATCCTTTTGGTGCCAGGTTTTGCGAGTGTTCTCTATCATCCTTTGGGTGATAGACCCTACTACCTTCTGGTGTAGGGATTGTGTGCGTGTGTCACTCTATCATCCTTTTGGTGATAGACCCTATATCCTTCTGGTGTAAGGATTGTGTGCGTGTGTCACTCTATCATCCTCTTGGTGATAGGTCTGTCATCTTTTTGGTTCTATACTGTGCGAGTGCTCTATATCATCTTTTTGGTGATAGGCCCTGCATGCTTTTGGTGTCGGGATTGTGTGTGTGTGCCACTCTATCATATTTTTGGTGATGGGTGTGTCATCCTTTTGGTTCCATATTATGCAAGTTTTCTCTATCATCCTTTTGGTGATTGACCGTACATCCTTTTGATGTCAGGATGATGTGTACGTGTCGCTCTATCATCCTTTTGGTGATAGGTCTGTCATTCTTTTGGTTCTAGATTGTACGAGTGTTCTCTATCATCCTTTTTATGATCGACCCTACATACTTTTGTTGACGCGATTGTTTGTGTATGTCGATCTATTATCCTTTTGGTGATATGTCTTTCGTCCATTTGGTGCCAGATTCTACGAGTGTCCCCTATCATCCTTTTGGTGATAGACCCTACAACCTTTTGGTGTCAGGATTGTGTGCGTGTGTCACTCTATCATCCTTTTGGTGATAGGTCTGTCATCCTTTTGGGTGCCAGATTTTGTAAGTGTTCTCTATCATCCTTTTAGTGATAGGCCTGCCTCCTTTTGTTCTCGAGATTGTCTGCGTTTGTAGCTCTATCATCCTTTTGGTGATGGGTCTGTCATTCTTTTGGTGCCAGTTTGTGCGAGTGTTTTCTATCATTCTTTTCGTGATAGGCCCTGCATCCTTTTGGTGTCGGGATTGTGTGCGCGTGTCTCTATATCAACCTTTTGATGATGGGTATGTCATCCTTTCGGTTCCAGATTGTGCGAGTGTTCTCTATCATCCTTTTGGTGATATACCCTACATCTTTTTTATGTCAGGATTGTGTGCGCGTGTCACTTTATCATCCTTTAGGTGATAGGTCTGTCATCCTTTTGGTGCCAAATTGTGCGAGTGTTCTCTATCATCCTTTTCGTGATAGACCCTACATCCTTTTGGTGTCAGGATTGTTTGCGTTTGTTGCTCTATCATCCTTTTGGTGATGGGCCTGTCATCCTTTTGGTTCCAGATTGTGCGAGTATTCTCTATCAGCCTTTTGGTGATAGACCCTACATCCTTTTGGTGTTGGGATTGTGTGCGTGTGTCACTCTATCATCCTTTTGGTGATAAGTCTATCATCCTTTTGGTGCCAGGTTTTGCGAGTGTCCTCTATCATCCTTTTGGTGATAGACCCTACTACCTTCTGGTGTAGGGATTGTGTGCGTGTGTCACTCTATCATCCTTTTGGTGATAGACCCTATATCTTTCTGGTGTAAGGATTGTGTGCGTGTGTCACTCTATCATCCTCTTGGTGATAGGTCTGTCATCTTTTTGTTGTCATATTGTGCGAGTGCTCTATATCATCTTTTTGGTGATAGGCCCTGCATGCTTTTGGTGTCGAGATTGTGTGTGTGTGCCACTCTATCATATTTTTGGTAATGGGTGTGTCATCCTTTTGGTTCCAGATTATGCAAGTGTTCTCTATCATCCTTTTGGTGATTGACCGTACATCCTTTTGATGTCAGGATGATGTGTACGTGTCGCTCTATCATCCTTTTGGTGATAGGCCTGTCATTCTTTTGGTTCTAGATTGTACGAGTGTTCTCTATCATCCTTTTTGTGATAGACCCTACATCCTTTTGTTGACGCGATTGTTTGAGTATGTCGATCTATTATCCTTTTGGTGATATGTCTTTCGTCCATTTGCTGTCAGATTGTGTGAGTGTTCCCTAACATCCTTTTGGTGATAGACCCTAAAACCTTTTGGTGTCAGGATTGTGTGCGTGTGTCACTCTATCATCCTTTTGGTGATAGGTCTGTCATCCTTTTGGTGCCAAATTGTGCAAGTGATCTCTATCATCCTTTTAGTGATAGGCCTGCCTCCTTTTGTTCTCGAGATTGTGTGTGTGTGTAGCTCTATCATCCTTTTGGTGATGGGTCTGTCATTCTTTTGGTGCCAGATTGTGCGAGTGTTCTCTATCATTCTTTTCGTGATAGGCCCTGCATCCTTTTGGTGTCGGGATTGTGTGCGTGTGTCTCTATATCAACCTTTTGATGATGGGTATGTTATCCTTTCGGTGCCAGACTGTGCGAGTGTTCTCTATCATCCTTTTGGTGATATACCCTACATCCTTTTGATGTCAGGATTGTGTGCGCGTGTCACTTTATCATCCTTTAGGTGATAGGTCTTTCATCCTTTTGGTGCCAAATTGTGCGAGTGTTCTGTCTCATCCTTTTCGTGATAGACCCTACATCCTTTTCGTGTCAGGATTGTTTGCGTGTGTTGCTGTATCATCCTTTTGGTGATGGGTCTGTCATCCTTTTGGTTCCAGATTGTGCGAGTATTCTCTATCATCCTTTTGGTGATAGACCCTACATCCTTTTGGTGTTGGGATTGTGTGCGTGTGTCACTCTATCATCCTTTTGGTGATAAGTCTATCATCCTTTTGGTGCCAGATTTTACGAGTGTTCTCTATCATCCTTTTGGTGATAGACCCTACATCCTTCTGGTGTAGGGATTGTGTGCGTGTGTCACTCTATCATCCTTTTGGTGATAGACCCTATATCCTTCTGGTGTAAGGATTGTGTGCGTGTGTCACTCTATCATCCTCTTGGTGATAGGTGTGTCATCTTTTTGGTGCCATATTGTGCGAGTGTTCTATATCAAGCTTTTGGTGATAGGCCCCGCGTGCTTTTGGTGTCGGGATTGTGTGCGTGTGCCACTCTATCATATTTTTGGTGATGGGTGTGTCATCCTTTTGGTTCCAGATTATGCAAGTGTTCTCTATCATCCCTTTGGTGATTGACCGTAGATCCTTTTGCTGTCAGGATTATGTTCGCGTGTCGCTCTATCATCCTTTTGGTGATAAGTCTGTCATTCTTTTGGTCCTAGATTGCACGAGTGTTCTCTATCATCCTTTTGGTGTTGGGATTGTGTGCGTGTGTCACTCAATCATCCTTCTGGTGATATGTCTGTCGTCCATTTGGTGCCAGATTGTGCGGGTGTTCCCTATCATCCTTTTGGTGATAGACCCTACAACCTTTTAGTGTCAGGATTGTGTGCGTGTGTCACTCTATCATCCTTTTGGTGATAGGTCTGTCATCCTTTTGGTGCCAAATTGTACGCGTGTTATGTATCGTCCTTTTAGTGATAGGCCTGCCTCCTTTTGTTGTCGGGATTGTGTGCGTGTGTTGCTCTATCATCCTTTTGGTGATGGATCTGTCATTCTTTTGGTGCCAGATTGTGCGAGTGTTTTCTGACATTCTTTAGGTGATAGGCCCTGCATCCTTTTGGTGTCGAGATTGTGTGCGTGTGTCTCGATATCAACCTTTTGATGATGGGTATGTCATCCATTCGGTGCCAGATTGTGTGAGTGTTCTCTATCATCCTTTTGGTGATATACCCTACATCGTTTTGATGTCAGGATTGTGTGCGCGTGTCACTCTATCATCGTTTAGGTGATAGGTCTGTCATCCTTTTGGTGCCAAATTGTACGAGTGTTCTCTATCATCATTTTGGTGATAGACCCTACATCCTTTTGGTGTCAGGATTGTTTGCGTGTGTTGCTCTACCATCCTTTTGGTGATGGGTCTGTCATCCTTTTGGTTCTAGATTGTGCGAGTGTTCTCTATCATCCTTTTGGTTATAGACCCTACATTCTTTTGGTGTCGGGATTGTGTGTGTATGTGTCACTCTATCATCCTTTTGGTGATAAATCTATCATCCTTTTGGAGCCACACTGTGCGAGTGTTCTCTATCATCCTTTTGGTGATAGACCCTATATCCTTATGATATAGGGATTGTGTGCGTGTGTCACTCTATCATCCTTTTGGTGATAGACCCGATATCCTTCTGTTATAGGGATTGTGTGCGTGTGCCACTCTATCATCCTTTTGGTGATAGGTCTGTCATCTTTTTGGTGCCATATTGTGCGAGTGTTCTCTATCATCTTTTTGGTGATAGGCCCTGCATGCTTTTGGTGTCGGGATTGTGTTCGTGTGTCGCTCTATCATCTTTTTGGTGATGGGTGTGTCATCCTTTTGGTACCGGATTGTGAAAGTGTTCTCTATCATCCTTTTGGTGATTGACCATACATCCTTTTGATGTCAGGATGATTTTTGCGTGTCTCTCTATCATCTTTTTTGTGATAGATCTGTCATTCTTTTGGTGCTAGATTATACGAGTGTTCTCTATCATCCTTTTTGTGATAGACCCTACATCCTTTTGGTGACGCGATTGTGTGCGTATGTCGCTCTATTATCCTTTTGGTGATATGTCTTTCATCCATTTGATGCCAGAATGTGCGAGTGTTCCCTATCATCCTTTTGGTGATAGACCCTACAAACTTTTGGTGTCAGGATTGTGTGCGTGTGTCACTCTATCATCCTTTTGGTGATAGGTCTGTCATACTTTTGGTGCGTGACTGTGCGAGTGTTCTCTATCATCCTTTTATTGATAGGCCTGCATCCTTTTGGTGTCGGGATTGTGTGCGTGTGTCGCTCTATCATCCTTTTAGTGATGGGTCTGTCATTCTTTTGGTGCCAGATTGTGCGAGTGTTCTCTATCTTTCTTTAGGTGATAGGCCCTGCATCCTTTTGGTGTCGGGATTGTGTGCGTGTGTCTTAATATCAACCTTTTGATAATGGGTATGTCATCCTTTTGGTGCCAGTTTGTGTGAGTGTTCTCTATCATCCTTTTGGTGATATACCCTACATCCTTTAGATGTCAGGATTGTGTGCGCGTGTCACTTTATCATCCTTTAGGTGATAGGTATGTCATCCTTTTGGCGCCAAATTGTTCGAGTGTTCTCTATCATCCTTTTCGTGGTAGATCATACATCTTTTTGGTGTCAGGATTGTTTGCGTGTGTTATTCTATCATCCTTTTGGTGATGGTTCTGTCATCTCTTTGGTTCCAGATTGTGCGTGTGTTCTCTATCATCCTTTTGGTGTCGGGATTGTGTGTGTGTCACTCTATCATCCTTTTAGTGATAATTCTATCATCCTTTTGGTGCCAGATTGTGCGAGTGTTCTCTATCATCCTTTTGGTGATAGACCCTACATCCTTCTGGTGTAGGAATTGTGTGCGTGTGTCACTCTATCATCCTTTTGGTGATAGACCCTACATCCATCTGGTGTAGGGATTGTGTGCGTGTGTCACTCTATCATCCTTTTGGTGATAGGTCTGTCATCTTTTTGGTGCCATATTGTGCGAGTGTTCTCTATCATCTTTTTGGTGATAGGCCCTGCATGCTTTTGGTGGTGGGATTCTGTGCGTGTTTCGCTCTATCATCTTTTTGGTAATGGGTGTGTCATCCTTTTGGTGTCGGATTGTGCAAGTGTTCTCTATCATCCTTTTGGTGTTTGACCATACATCCTTTTAATGTACGGATGATGTGTGCGTGTCTCTCCATCATCCTTTTGGTGATAGGTCTGTCATTCTTTTGGTGCTAGATTGTGCGAGTGTTCCCTATAATCCTTTTGGTGATAGACTCTACAACCTTTTGCTGTCAGGATTGTGTGTGTGTGTCACTCTATCATCCCTTTGGTGATAGGTCTATCATTCTTTTGGTGCCAGATTATGCGAGTGTTCTCTATCATCCTTATAGTGATAGGTCTGTCATCCTTTTGGTGCCAGATTGTGCGAGTGTTCTCTATCATCCTTTTGGTGATAGACCCTACATCCTTTTGGTGTCGGGATTGTACGTGTGTGTGTCACTCTATCACCCTTTTGGTGATAGGTCTGTCATCCTTTTGGTACCATATTGTGCGAGTGTTCTCTATCATCCTTTTGGTGATAGACCCTACATCCTTCTAGTGTAGGGATTGTGTGCGTGTGTCACTCTATCATCCTCTTGGTGATAGGTCTGTCATCTTTTTGGTGCCATATTGTGCGAATGTTATATATCATCTTTTTGGTGATAGGCCCTGCATGCTTTTGGTATCGGGATTGTGTGTGTTTTCCGCTCTATCGTCTTTTTGGTGATGGGTATGTCATACTTTTGGTTCCAGATTGTGCCAGTGTTCTCTACCATCCTTTTGGTGATTAACCATACATCCTTTTGATGTCAGGATTATGTTCGCGTGTCGCTCTATCATCCTTTTGGTGATATACCCTACATCCTTTTGATGTCAGGATTGTGCGCGCGTGTCACTCTATCATCCTTTAGGTGCCAAATTGTGCGAGTGTTCTCTATCATCCTTTTCGTGATAGACCCTACATCCTTTTGGTGACAGGATTGTTTACGTGTGTTGCTCTATCATCCTTTTGGCGATGGGTCTGTCATCCTTTTGGTTCCAGATTGTGCGAGTGTTCTCTATCATCCTTTTGGTCATAGACCCTACATCCTTTTGGTATCAGGATTTTGTGCGTGTGTCAGTGTATCATCCTTTTGGTGATAAGTCTATCATCCTTTTGGTGCCAGATTGTGCGAGTGTTCTCTATCATCCTTTTGGTAATAGACCCTACATCCTTCTGGTGTAGGGATTGTGTGCGTGTGTCACTCTATCATCCTTTTGGTGATAGACCTGACATCCTTTGGTCTAGGGATTGTGTGCGTGTGTCACGCTATCACCCTTTTGGTGATAGGTTTGTCATCTTTTTGGTTCCATATTGTGCGAGTGTTCTCTATCATTATTTTGGTGATAGGCGCTGCATCCTTTTGGTGTCGGGATTATGTGCGTGTGTCTCAATATCAACCTTTTGATAATGGGTATGTCATCCTTTTGGTGCCAGTTTGTGCGAGTGTTCTCTATCATCCTTTTGGTGATATACCCTACATCCTTTAGATGTCAGGTTTGTGTGCGTGTGTCACTTTATCATCCTTTAGGTGATAGGTCTGTCATCCTTTTGGTGCCAAATTGTTCGAGTGTTCTCTATCATCCTTTTCGTGATAGACCATACATCCTTTTGGTGTCAGGATTGTTTTTGTGTGTTACTCTATCAGCCTTTTGGTGATGGGTCTGTCATCTCTATGGTTCTAGATTGTGCGTGTGTTCTCTATCATCCTTTTGGTGTCGGGATTGTGTGTGTGTCACTCTATCATCCTTTTGGTGATAATTCTATCATCCTTTTGGTGCCAGATTGTGCGAGTGTTCTCTATCATCCTTTTGGTTATAGACCCTACATCCTTCTGGTGTAGGAATTGTGTGCGTGTGTCACTCTATCATCCTTTTGGTGATAGACCCTACATCCTTCTGGTGTAGGGATTGTGTGCGTGTGTCACTCTATCATCCTTTTGGTGATAGGTCTGTGATCTTTTTGGTGGCATATTGTGCGAGTGTTCTCTATCATCTTTTTGGTGATAGGCCCTGCATGCTTTTGGTGTTGGGATTCTGTGCGTGTTTCGCTCTATCATGTTTTTGGTGATGGGTGTGTCATCCTTTTGGTGTCGGATTGTGCAAGTGTTCTCTATCATCCTTTTGGTGTTTGACCATACATCCTTTCAATGTACGGATGATGTGTGTGTGTCGCTCCATCATCCTTTTGGTGATAGGTCTGTCATTCTTTTGGTGCTGGATTGTGCGAGTGTTTCCTATCATCCTTTTGGTGATAGACTCTACAACCTTTTGCTGTCAGGATTGTGTGTGTGTGTCACTCTATCATCCCTTTGGTGATAGGTCTATCATTCTTTTGGTGTCAGATTATGTGAGTGTTCTTTATCATCCTTATAGTGATAGGTCTGTCATCCTTTTGGTGCCAGATTGTACGAGTGTTCTCTATCATCCTTTTGGTGATAGACCCTACATCGTTTTGGTGATGGGATTGTGCGTGTGTGTGTCACTCTATCACCTTTTTGGTGATAGGTGTGTCATTCTTTTGGTACCA
Source organism: Lathyrus sativus (assembly GCA_963859935.3). NCBI lineage: Eukaryota > Viridiplantae > Streptophyta > Magnoliopsida > Fabales > Fabaceae > Lathyrus > Lathyrus sativus. Next base: position 201,953,781 of record OZ012739.1, on the reverse strand, counting down.
TATTGTGCGAGTGTTCTCTATCATCCTTTTGGTGATAGACCCTACATCCTTCTAGTGTAGGGATTGTGTGCGTGTGTCACTCTATCATCCTCTTGGTGATAGGTCCGTCATATTTTTGGTGCCATATTGTGCGAATGTTATATATCATCTTTTTGGTGATAGGCCATGCATGCTTTTGGTGTCGGGATTGTGTGTTTGGCGCTCTATCGTCTTTTTGATGATGGGTATGTCATACTTTTGGTTCCAGATTGTGCCAGTGTTCTCTATCATCCTTTTGGTGATTAACCATACATCCTTTTGATGTCAGGATTATGTTCGTGTGTCGCTCTATCATCCTTTTGGTGATATACCCTACATCCTTTTGATGTCAGGATTGTGCGCGCGTGTCATTCTATCATCCTTTAGGTGCCAAATTGTGCGAGTGTTCTCTATCATCCTTTTGGTCATAGACCCTACATCCTTTTGGTGTCGGGATTGTGTGCGTGTGTCAGTATATCATCCTTTTGGTGATAAGTCTATCATCCTTTTGGTGCCAGATTGTGCGAGTGTTCTCTATCATCCTTTTGGTAATAGACCCTACATCCTTCTGGTGTAGGGATTGTGTGCGTGTGTCACTCTATCATCCTTTTGGTGATAGACCCGACATCCTTCTGGTCTATGGATTGTGTGCGTGTGTCACGCTATCACCCTTTTGGTGATAGGTCTGTCATCTTTTTTGTGCCATATTGTGCGAGTGTTCTCTATCATCCTTTTGGTGATATACCCTACATCCTTTTGATGCCAGGATTGTGTGTGCCTGTCGCTCTATCATCCTTTAGGTGATAGGTCTGTCATCCTTTTGGTGCCAAATTGTGCGAGTGTTCTCTACAATCCTTTTGGTGATAGACCCTACATCCTTTTGGTTTCGGGATTGTGTGCGTGTGTTGCTCTATCATCCTACTGGTGATGGTTATGTCATCCTTTCCGTTCCAGATTGTGCGAGTGTTCTCTATCATACTTTTGGTGATAGATCCAACATCGTTTTGGTGTCGGGATTGTGTGCGTGTGTCACTCTATCATCCTTTTGGTGATAGGTCTGTCATCCTTTTGGTGCCAGATTGTGCGAGTGTTCTCTATCATCCTTTTAGTGATAGACCCTACATCCTTTTGGTTTCGGGATTGTGTGTGTGTGTGTCACTCTATCACCCTTTTGGTGATTAGTCTGTCATCCTTTTGGTGCCAGATTGTGCGAGTGTTCTCTATCATCCTTTTGGTGATAGACCCTACATCCTTTGGTGTAGGGATTGTGTGCGTGTGTCACTCTATCCTCCTCTTGGTGATAGGTCTGTCATCTTTTTGGTGCCATATTGTGCGAGTGTTCTATATCATCTTTTTGGTGATAGGCCCTGCATGCTTTTGGTGTCGGGATTGTGTGCGTTTGCCGCTCTATCATCTTTTTGGTGATGGGTATGTCATCCTTTTGGCTCCAGATTGTGCAAGTGTTCTCTATCATCCTTTTGGTGATTGACCATACATCCTTTTGATGTCAGTATTATGTTCGCGTGTCGCTCTATCATCCTCTTGGTGAGATACCCTACATCCTTTTCATGTCAGGATTATGTGCGCATGTCACTCTATCATCCTTTAGGTGCCAAATTATGCGAGTGTTTTCTATCATCCTTTTCGTGATAGACCCTACATCCTTTTGGTGTCAGGATTGTTTGCGTGTGTTGATATATCCTTCTTTTGGTGATGGGTCTAGCATCCTTTTGGTTCCAGATTGTGCGAGTGTTCTCTATCATCCTTTTGGTCACAGACCCTACATCCTTTTGGTGTCGGGATTGTGTGCGTGTGTCACTCTATCATCCTTTTGGTGATAAGTCTATCATCCTTTTGGTGCTAGATTGTGCGAGTGTTCTCTATCATCCTTTTGGTGATAGACCCTACATCCTTCTGGTGTAGGAATTGTGTGCGTGTGTCACTCTATCGTCCTTTTGGTGATAGACCCTACATCCTTCTGGTCTAGGGATTGTATGCGTGTGTCACTCTATCACCCTTTTGGTGATAGGTCTGTCATCTTTTTGGTGCCATATTGTGCGAGTGTTCTCTATCATTATTTTGGTGATAGGCGCTGCATCCTTTTGGTGTCGGGATTGTTTGCGTGTGTCGCTATATCAACCTTTTGATGATGGGTTTGTCATCCTTTCGGCGCCAGATTGTGCGAGTGTTGTCTATCATCCTTTTGGTGATATACCCTAGATCCTTTTGATGTCAGGATTGTGTGTGGGTGTCGCTCTATCATCCTTTAGGTGATAGGTCTATCATCCTTTTGGTGCCAAATAGTGCGAGTGTTCTCTACAGTCCTTTTGGTGATAGACCCTACATCCTTTTGGTGTCAGGATTGTGTGTGTGTGTTGCTCTATCATCCTTTTGGTGATTGGTCTGTCATCCTTTCCGTTCCAGATTGTGCGAGTGTTCTCTATCATACTTTTGGTGATACACCCAACATCCTTTTGGTGTCGGGATTATGTGCGTGTGTGACTCTATCATCCTTTTGGTGATAGGTCTGTCATCCTTTTGGTGCCAGATTGTGCGAGTGTTCTCTATCATCCTTTTGGTGATAGACCCTACATCCTTTTGGTGTCGGGATTGTGTGTGTGTGTCACTCTATCACCCTTTTGGTGATAGGTCTGTCATCCTTTTGGTGCCAGATTCTGTGAGTCTTCTCTATCATCCTTTTGGTGATAGACCCTACATCCTTCTGGTGTAGGGATTGTGTGCGTGTGTCACTCTATCATCCTCTTGGTGATAGGTCTGTCATCTTTTTGGTGCCATATTGTGCGAGTGTTCTATATCATCTTTTTGGTGATAGGCCCTGCATGCTTTTGGTGTCGGGATTGTGTGCTTTTGCCGCTCTATCATCTTTTTGGTGATGGGTATGTCATCCTTTTGGTTCCAGATTGTGCAAGTGTTCTCTATCATCCTTTTGGTGATTGACCATACATCCTTTTGATGTCAGGATTATGTTCGCGTGTCGCTCTATCATCCTCTTGGTGATATACCCTACATCCTATTCATGTTAGGATTGTGTGCGCATGTCACTCAATCATCCTTTAGGTGCCAAATTGTGCGAGTGTTTTCTATCATCCTTTTCGTGATATACCCTACATCCTTTTGGTGTCAGGATTGTTTGCGTGTGTTGCTATATCCTTCTTTTGGTGATGAGTCTGGCATCCTTTTGGTTCCAGATTGTTCGGGTGTTCTCTATCATCCTTTTGGTCACACACCCTACATCGTTTTGGTGTCGGGATTGTGTGCGTGTGTCACTCTATCATCCTTTTGGTGATAAGTCTATCATCCTTTTGGTGCTAGATTGTGCGAGTGTTCTCTATCATCCTTTTGGTGATAGACCCTACATCCTTCTGGTGTAGGAATTGTGTGCGTGTGTCACTCTATCGTCCTTTTGGTGATAGACCCTACATCCTTCTGGTCTAGGGATTGTGTGCGTGTGTCACTCTATCACCCTTTTGGTGATAGGTCTGTCATCTTTTTGGTGCCATATTGTGCGAGTGTTCTCTATCATTATTTTGGTGATAGGCGCTGCATCCTTTTGGTGTCGGGATTGTTTGCGTGTGTTGCTATATCAACCTTTTGATGATGGGTTTGTCATCATTTCGGTGCCAGATTGTGCGAGTGTTCTCTATCATCCTTTTGGTGATATACCCTACATCCTTTTCATGTCAGGATTGTGTACGCGTGTCACTCTCTCATCCTTTAGGTGCCAAATTGTGCGAGTGTTCTCTATCATCCTTTTCGTGATAGACCCTACATCCTTTTGGTGTCAGGATTATTTGCGTGTGTTTCTCTATCATCCTTTTGGTGATGGGTCTGTCATCCTTTTGGTTCCAGATTGTGTGAGTGTTCTCTATCATCCTTTTGGTCATAGACCCTACATCCTTTTGGTGTCGGGATTGTGTGCGTGTGTCACTCTATCATCCTTTTGGTGATAAGTCTATCTTCCTTTTGGTGCCAGATTGTGTGAGTGTTCTCTATCATCATTTTGGTAATAGACCCTACATCCTTCTGGTGTAGAATTTTGTGCGTGTGTCACTCTATCATCCTTTTGGTGATAGACCCTACATCCTTCTGGTTTAGGGATTGTGTGTGTGTGTCACTCTATCACCCTTTTGGTGATAGGTCTGTCATCTTTTTGGTGCCATATTGTGCGAGTGTTCTCTATCATTATTTTGGTGATAGGCGCTGCATCCTTTTGGTGTCGGGATTGTTGTGTGTGTCGCTATATCAACCTTTAGATGATGGGTTTGTCATCCTTTCGGCGCCATATTGTGCGAGTGGTTTCTATCATCCTTTTGGTGATAGACCCTACATCCTTTTGGTGTCGGGATTGTGTGTGTGTGTTGCTCTATCATCCTTTTGGTGAGAAGTCTGTCATCCTTTCCGTTCCAGATTGTGCGAGTGTTCTCTATCATACTTTTGGTGATACACCCAACATCCTTTTGGTGTCGGGATTATGTGCGTGTGTGACTCTATCATCCTTTTGGTGATAGGTCTGTCATCCTTTTGGTGCGAGATTGTGCGAGTGTTCTCTATCATCCTTTTGGTGATAGACCCTACATCCTTTTGGTGTCGGGATTGTGTGTGTGTGTCACTCTATCACCCTTTTGGTGATAGGTCTGTCATCCTTTTGGTTCCAGATTCTGTGAGTCTTCTCTATCATCCTTTTGATGATAGACCCTACATCCTTCTGGTGTTGGGATTGTGTGCGTGTGTCACTCTATCATCCTCTTGGTGATAGGTCTGTCATCTTTTTGGTGCCATATTGTGCGAGTGTTCTATTTCATCTTTTTTTTGTGATAGGCCCTGCATGCTTTTGGTGTCGGGATTGTGTGTGTTTGCCGCTCTATCATCTTTTTGGTGATGGGTATGTCATCATTTTGGTTCTAGATTGTCCAAGTGTTCTCTATCATCCTTTTGGTGATTGACCATACATCCTTTTGATGTCAGGATTAAGTTCGCGTGTCGCTCTATCATCCTCTTGGTGATATACCTACATCCTTTTCATGTCAGGATTGTGTGCGCATGTCCCTCTATCATCCTTTAGGTGCTAAATTGTGCGAGTATTTTCTATCATCCTTTTCGTGATAGACCCTACATGCTTTTGGTGTCAGGATTGTTTGCGTGTGTTGCTATATCCTTCTTTTGGTGATGGGTCTGGCATCCTTTTGGTTCCAGATTGTGCGAGTGTTCTCGATCATCCTTTTGGTCACAGACCCTACATCCTTTTGGTGTCGGGATTGTGTGCGTGTGTCACTCTATCATCCTTTTGGTGATAAGTTTATCATCCTTTTGGTGCCAGATTGTGCGAGTGTTCTCTATCATCCTTTTGGTGATAGACCCTACATCCTTCTTGTGTAGGGATTGTGTGCGTGTGTCACTCTATCATCCTTTTGGTGATAGACCCTACATCCTTCTGGTCTAGGGATTGTGTGCGTGTGTCACTCTATCACCCTTTTGGTGATAGGTCTGTCATCTTTTTGGTGCCATACTGTGCGAGTGTTCTATATCATTATTTTGGTGATAGGCGCTGCAACCTTTTGGTGTCGGGATTGTTTGCGTGTGTTGCTATATTAACCTTTTGATGATGGGTTTGTTATCATTTCGGTTCCAGATTGTGCGAGTGTTCTCTATCATCCTTTTGGTGATATACCCTACATCCTTTTCATGTCAGGATTGTGTACGCGTGTCACTCTATCATCCTTTAGGTGCCAAATTGTGTGAGTGTTCTCTATCATCATTTTCGTGATAGACCCCACATCCTTTTGGTGTCAGGATTGTTTACGTGTGTTGCTCTATCATCCTTTTGGTGATGGGTCTGTCATCCTTTTGGTTCTAGATTGTGCGAGTGTTCTCTATCATCCTTTTGGTCATAGACCCTACATCCTTTTGGTGTCGGGATTGTGTGCGTGTGTCACTCTATCATCCTTTTGGTGATAAGTCTATCATCCTTTTGGTGCCAGATTGTGCGAGTGTTCTCTATCATCATTTTGGTAATAGACCCTACATCCTTCTGGTGTAGGGATTGTGTGCGTGTGTCACTCTATCATCCTTTTGGTGATAGACCCTACATCCTTCTGGTCTAGAGATTGTGTGTGTGTGTCACTCAATCACCGTTTTGGTGATAGTTCTGTCATCTTTTTGGTGCCATATTGTGCCAGTGTTCTCTATCATTATTTTGGTGATAGACGCTGCATCCTTTTGGTGTCGGGATTTTTTGTGTGTGTCGCTATATCAACCTTTTGATGATGGGTTTGTCATCCTTTCGGCGCCAGATTGTGCGAGTGTTGTCTATCATCCTTTTGGTGATATACCCTAGATCCTTTTGATGTCAGGATTGTGTGTGTGTGTCGCTCTATCATCTTTTAGGTGATAGGTCTGTCATCCTTTTGGTGCCAAATAGTGCGAGTGTTCTCTACAGTCCTTTTGGTGATAGACCCTACATCCTTTTGGTGTCAGGATTGTGTGTGTGTGTTGCTCTATCATCCTTTTGGTGATTGGTCTGCTATCCTTTCCGTTCCAGATTGTGCGAGTGTTCTCTATCATACTTTTGGTGATACACCCAACATCCTTTTGGTGTCGGGATTATGTGCGTGTGTCACTCTATCATCCTTTTGGTGATAGGCCTGTCATCCTTTTGGTGCGAGATTGTGCGAGTGTTCTCTATCATCCTTTTGGTGATAGACCCTACATCCTTTTGGTGTCAGGATTATGTGTGTGTGTGTCACTCTATCACCCTTTTGGTGATAGGTCTGTCATCCTTTTGGTGCCAGATTCTATGAGTCTTTTCTATCATCCTTTTGGTGATAAACCCTACATCCTTCTGGTGTTGGGATTGTGTGCGTGTGTCACTCTATCATCCTCTTGGTGATAGGTCTTTCATCTTTTTGGTGCCATATTGTGCGAGTGTTCTGTATCATCTTTTTGGTGATAGGTGTTGCACCCTAAAATTTGACCAACCGGGTCCCGTATCTGGTCCTTGTTTCGACGCATCTCGCATTCGCATTTACATACTGCATATAGTGCATTTCTTCAATCATGGTGATTTTATCGGGATTACAGCCCTGCTGTCGCATTTTGGGTATCTCAGACCGATTCGGGTAATCGGAGGTTATTTTGGGAAGTCGTGCGCTTCCTGGGTGTTTTCGGCTTACGCAGTGATTTTTGAGATTTTTGGTGTTCGGGTTACTGTTTGCTTCGATCTGGTCTCGCGCTCTCTTTTATATTGGTTATTTGCATTTGTCTGCATTTTTTTTAGAATTTAATAGCTTCTTGTAGATTTTAAATAGACTTTATAATTTTATTTTTTTAGAATTTATTAGATATTAAATAGTTTTAAATCATTTTTTTAATCATTTTAGGATATTAGCAATAAATAATAAATAGTTGTAACATCTTTTTTTTAGAATATTAGGTTAATTAGTTTTCAGATTTAATTAGAGATTTAATAGATTTTAATTGTTAGAATAATATTAGGGTTATTTTAGAGTTAATTTTTAGTTTAATTAGCCTTTAATCCGTCCATATCATGTTAATTGGCACTTGCATTAATCCTTTGCATTTCTATTAATTCATTTTAGCTTTACTAATCAATTCGTTAATTCATGCCATTAATTCTTAATCAGTCTTTGTTAATCCATCACTAATATGTTTTCATTGCAGTTTTTTGGGGTGTGTTATTAGTTTTTCGGTGGGCCTTATTATCCAAATATCAGTCAAAGCCCAAATTCGCAGGGTCCAGTTCGCAGAAGAATCCAGAAATTCAGCAAGTCCACTATATAAGTCAAAGCGTACACGTGTATGCAAGGGAGGACCCCACGTTTCCACTCATCACGCTGCCACCACATCATCCTCCATTCACCTCTCTCTCTGCCACGTCTCCAACACGTGGGACTCATGCATTCCCTCTCTCTCCACTAACCAGGACGCGTGGCACCACCTCCTCCCTCACCGGACTACATGCAAAGTCCGGTGACCACCGCACCGAATCCCTTCAGGCAACCGTAACAGTTCATCGTCGGCGACCCTAACCTACTCCGGCCACCATCTACTTCATCGGAAAACCAAAACTCAGAAATTCTCCATCTCCGATCCACAAACTGCATCCTTCTCCGGTCGATCTTCATCACCCTCACCTCCAGAACTTCATCTCCTCCAAATTTCCTTTCAACATTTTTCCAGTTTCCGATTATAATCATCATCATCTTGTTCACCATTCCCAGCGATCCTTCATCTTGTTCAACATTCACCAGATTCTTCATACTCTCCAGAAACTCATCAAAGAACATTTATCGTTCATCAACTTTTTCATCATCAGTTCAACGTTCAGACCCGTTCAAGATTCAACAACGATCGTCAACAAACTTCATTATCGCTCATCCAAAATTTCCAGAAACAAGCTTCAGCAAGAGCACGCAATCCACACTTTGGGCTTCAGAAAACTCCAAACGTTCATCTTCAGCGAATAACCTTCAAGATCCAGATTCTCCAGAAAGGAAACTTCAAGAACGAACATCCTTACGAACACAACAACTTCAAGAACTTTCCAGAAAGCTCCAAGAACCTCCGTCATCGTCCAGGTTTCCTCAAGGTCTTCGAAGATCTTCGAAGGTCTTCACCTATTTCGCAGTCGATCTTCCATGGAATCTTCTACTGTAATCATTTCTTCAATGTTCATTTGGATTGCTATATTTTCCCTTTACTGTTTGTTCTGCTTGTTCGTGGTGTTGACGTATGAGGGAAAGGGATTTGATTTGAGAGGAAGGAAAGTTTGTTAAGAGGTTTTGGCTAATGTTTTGGACCATTAGGAAATGAAACAGGTTCGTGGGAGGAGAGCTTGTTGGCGACGGCGCAGGGAGAATGAGAGAGGAGAAGACACTAGGGTTTCAGAATGAGAGTGGAAGGGAGAGAATGGGGACAGGAGGCTGGGTTTGGGCTTAGGGCCACGAGGCCCAGCGTTTTTTTCATCCCTCCGTTTTTTGGCTGAAAGACATTGGGCTGAGCCCAATACAATGGCTGTGATAACCCCCGGTTTCAGTATTGCACCTCCCCCTCCGGTGTTTTGCAGCAAACAGCTGCTGGGCTGGGCCCAGTCTGTTGTTTTTTTTTGTTTTGTTTCTGCATACCCCCTGTAACTGCTGCACCCCCTCCCCTTTGTATTTTTCTTTTTTTCTTTTAGATTCTTTTAGGGAATATGTGAAAAAAAGAAATACAATAAAACAAAAGAATATATCAAAAGAAGATATGAAAAAATAGTGAAAAATATGAAAAAAAAGAATAAAGAAATATGTGAAAAATATTTTGAAATAATAAAGAAAAAAGAATGTTGAAGAATATGAAAAGAAAAAGAAGAAAATAGTTCGGAAAAAATAGTAAAAAATATTAAGGTAGATTTAATATTTTTTAGAGTGTATTTTCTTCGTAGAGTTTCATTTTTAGAGATAGCTTAGAAGTCCACTTGTTAGGGGACTCTTTTTCATTCGATTTTTTCCATTATAGATGGATAGGATAGGATAGTATTTCCTAGGGGTTTATTTTCAGTATTCAATCATTGTAACCATTTTTCAGAATGTTAATAAAATGAGATTTGAGCTGTGGTCCCGAAACTAGCCGAACTACAGCTGCTCTGATTCCTCGTACCAGACGAGGATATGTAGGCATAGGATGCAATATCCTAGCGAGCACACTAACAGCTAACCTTTTGTTCTCTCGCGGCTGTGCGATCGAGACTCTCCCGCTGACGACTGATTGTTACCCCTTTTCTCTTGCCCAAGGGCGTCTGAGACCAGACCGTAGTTTTTCCCATAGGTTCCCGTACCTTTGAAACCAGTTTAATTTCTCACTGCTGTGTGAGAACACCCAGTTAGCCGTAGTTAGCCTGAACTACGTAAGCTCTGATCTTCCATGCAGTGTGGAAGTACGTAGGCACAAGACGCGAGGTCTTGGCGAGCCAATTTCCCCCGTAGTCCCGAACTACGTTGACTATGACTTTCTCTCTTGAGAATACGTAGGCGTAGAGTGCGACGCTCTATCGAGTCAATTCCCTTCCGTTTAGATTTAGCAGCCGTAGATAGATTGTTTTTGCATCCTTTAGACAACCCAAGCAAGCGTGGATCCCGTCGAGTACAACGGACGTGAGGGGTGCTAATACCTTCCCCTTGCGTAACCGACTCCCGAACCCAGGTTTTGGTTGCGATGACCATACCTTTCCCCGTTTTGCGGTAGGTTTACCTCGAGCGTTTCCTTTCCCTCCGTTGGGATAAATAACGCACGGTGGCGACTCTTCTGTCAGCCGGCGCCGATTTTCGCAGTAGCGACAGCTGGCGACTCTGCTGGGGACTGCGATAGTTCCTTATGCATGTGGGATCCAACGTCTCCTAAGAGAGAGTCAATCCTAGCGCTTGTTTGCTTGTCTATTGGGGCTTATTTATTGATATTATCTGTTGTTGTTGGGGTGTGACGGGTGTTCTATGACTGAGTGAGAAGCCGGACCTGGGGTTGAGTGCACCTTAGACTTAGATTAGAGATTAGTGGGAGCGCACATGCTTTGCATGTCCTAGTGTCCCGCGAAATCTACACTCACACGAGGTTCTTCTGGTTCGCCTCTTGTCCCACCCTTTGGGTGGTTCGGGTTGCTGGTTAGTTGGATTGTCGACTCTGGGAACCGATCATTTGGAAGTTAGCTAAGTGAGGCCTCTTCAAGACTTGATGATGCCACTCCTTCTGGGAATCGTATCGTCAGTTTTGAAAGTCTGTGACGCTGACGACCGCATAGGATGCCGTACCTTGACAGATATAGGTCCATACCTGTGAGTGAGGGGGTTTTTTGCAGGAAACTTGACTTCCAACCTACCCGTTATTTTGGTCTTCTCTTCAGAGCAAACGTACTCCGTCAGCAGCGCAGCAGTATTCGGATTGTGTGGGGGCTGTGGTCCCGTTGTTTGCTGCATTTTGCATATCATGTGCATAACAGTGTTGCATCATATTGCATATCATCCTCCAGTTAGCCAGAGTTCTGATCCAGCCTTTGTTTCCTGAAGGTGATTACCCGGAGTTTGGATTGAGCAACTGTTGATTGTCAGAAGACCTACCTAGGGGTTGAGTAGATTTGAGCAGAATCGAGCATCGAAGTCAGTTGAAGACTATTGGTAGCTATGTCTGAAGGCAATTTCCAGTCTCCTAACACCTTGACGGGGTTCACTATAACGTCCAACCCTCTGTATGATTCCATGGAAGACTTCCCGCAAACGAACAACGTTACTGCAGACCAAGTTGCACAACCTTCTGGTGAGAACCAAGATCGACATGAGCAGTTTGTGGTCCGGAATGAGCATCCTCCTCCTGTTAACAATCAAGGTGTTGTTTTCCCTGGGATGAATTACCGAAGAGATATTCCAATAGTCAGGACCGAAGATCCAAGAGCTCTCGAGACGGATATAAAACTCTGAGCGTTGGAAGAGGGAATGAAAGCTTTGAAAGTCAAAGATGCTGTTAACCTGAATGCTGCAGACATGTGTTTGGTTCCTGACCTGGTGTTGCCTTACAAGTTCAAAGTGCCAGAAGTTGAAAAGTACACGGGAGATAGCTGCCCGAAGCAGCATTTGATGATGTTCTGTCAAAGAATGACTTCGTTTGTGCGAGATGACAAGTTGATGATCCATTGCTTTCAGTATAGTCTGACTGGGGCATCTTTGAGGTGGTGTGTGCAGTTAGAGAGTAATCAGATTCGATCATGGGTGGATTTAGCCAGAGCTTTCCTGAAGTAGTACGATTACAACCTGGATATGGCTCCTAGTCGCATGCAGTTGCAAGGATTGTCTCAAGAGAACAATGAACCTATGCGGAGATATGCTCAGAGATGGAGAGAATTTGCTGTTAGAGTGCAACCACCGCTTCAAGACGAGAGTTAATGAGCATGTTTGTACACTCCCTGGAGAGCCCGTACCTTGAAAGAATGCTTGGAGTTACGTCAAACGATCAAGCTGGTGAAACTGAATATTCTTGTGACTATCAGAGTGAAGAAGGAGTGGTGATCAATGCAGTCATGCCCAAAAGGTTGAATATCCTCGAAGCGAATCAGTGAATTTTGTTGGTTCTTCGTCTTCTCAGCGGTCAGTATCTTCTGGGTCTTGTTATTCTGAACAGACAGCCGTGCCTAGGGCACCATATCAGGAGTCTTATGTCGCTTCCCTTGCAAATCAGCGAACTCGTGACCGAGGTTATCAGACTCAGCATCAGAATCAGAATCGACCTTGTAGCAACTTGGAACAAAGGAAAGCTCCTTCTCACCCAGTTCCTGTGCCGTACAGTCAGCTTTTGCCACAGTTGGTCCAGAGTTATTTGGTGGAGCCGAAAGCTCTCAAGCCCGTGCCAGAACCCTACCCTCCTGGGTACAATCCCCAAGTTCAATGTGGTTACCATGGTGGCTCTCCAAGGCATCCAACTGAAGATTGTAAAGCGTTTCAGGCGAAGGTACAACAGTTGGTCGACCAAGGGTACATTTCCTTTCCAGAAGGAGTTTTGTTTGTTCATGCCAACCTCTCAGTTGTCTAAGCTCGGAGATTCAGAGGGTCCTTTTCAAGAAGTGGTGGTCCAGACAGGAGGGCACCCTCAGCATTGGCAGTCCTCGAACGTTATATCATTTGCATTTGTATTTTCTTTTCTGTTAGTTACTACTTGCTGTAAACATTGTTTGTTTTGGATGGTAATATTGATAAAGTGACTATGCATTTTTCTGAATTAATCATGTCGTTGTCGCTCATTTACTGCATTGCATTGACAATTGCATTTTATTTACTCCACTTTATCACTGTGACTAGCAAAGATTGGAGGGAGGATGACGAAATAAACTCATAACCGATGATCGTATGCTTTCAGATAAAACCTTGCCGATGACGTACAAGGCATTGTTTCAAATCCCCTAAACACCGGAGAGATAAGGAAGAGAATCCCTTGTTAACCACTTTGAGCCGAGAAGTAGGAGTTTCTTTCGGATTTTTAAACCCTCACATCTTAACCCGGGGCAGGGTAGTTGTCAGTTAGCTTGACCGAGCATTCAAGTCTTACAGAGGAGTGTTGTCTTTCGAGGACCAATCAGTTTATACCTCTCAAGAGGTCGCACATTGCCAACCACAATGGTTAAACCTCACCAATCAGGAGTAAGGCAGTTACAATCCTTTCGGAGAAACCAAGACAATCAGTGTCCCACGACTTTGTTTCAATAAAAAAAAGGAGAAAAAGAAAGCCCGCTAAGTAAAAAGAAAAAGGAAAAAGCTGGAAGGCTAATACTTAGGCAAAAATTAGGGCATCCCGCTGGACTTCAAAAGAAAAATTGAAAAGAACTCAAAAGGAGTCAGTCCAGGCAAAAATTAGGGAATCAAAAGAACGGAAAAGAAGGGATAGAAAGAATTTTTTTTCCCCAGCGAGTCACAAAGTCGTGTATACAGACACCGAAAACGAAAAAGGAGTAATTGTCACTCCGAAAACCTTGTGAGAGTTCCTTAACTATGGTTCTTACCATTCAACATACCTCTCGAAGAGGCGAGCGCTCGAGCCACGTTAACTGAACTTTAGGATCGGAGATCATCACGTAGAAGGGGTGGGTACAAAACATAATTTGAGCCAAATATCCTTTGTTTCACGAACCGTGAACCCGACCACGATACAACCCTTAAAAGACCTAATTGAGGCAAGGCTTATTCTGAAAGCGCATTACGGTAAGGTTGAGTAACCTGACTCCCTCTTGATTTGCTAGTCATATCTTTGTTGTATTTTTCACTGATCACATAAGCACTACGTTTGGACTTTGGTTCATTCGTCACTCACAATCATGACACATAAATGAGTGACAACACAAAATTTTCAAAATCTGCATAAACATTTCATTAAGATTACCATTCGAGACTGAACAATTTTACTTGCAGGTTAGTAGTTGACAGGAAAGAAATTCCAACAGGGAATAATCGAACAGGACTGAATAATTCAACAGTCTGGATCAGAATGGCGTATGTTGTGAAACCCTGTAAATCTGGGGCATTGACTTCCAGAGAGTTCGGAATCAATTAGTCTGAGGAAAAGTCCTGAAGCCTCAGTTGATTATGGGGCAGAGGTTGATCAAAAGCGAATATTCTCGAGAGCCAATCAGGGGCAGTTATCCAGAATGCTATGCTTGATCAAGGCAGGTTAAGTCGCTCAACGCTCGCTCAGGGGCAAGTCACGATGTGGATAGTTGTTGAGTTAAGGGAAACACCGGGGTAAGCCACCGCAAGGTCGTATTGTAGCAAGGTGCTTTCGGTTCAGAGTGGGTTTTTCCAAGAACCAGATTAAGGCAAAGTCATTGCAGACAGGGGCAGGCCATCCCAAGAGTGAAGGGATTATTCTTTATTCGAGAGATGTTCGATTCGAAGTATCTCGCTGAAGTTCAGAATGCTGGGGCAGTTCATATCAAACCGTCAGGGTACAGATTTTCAGACTATCCCACAGAGGTTCCTGCAGGCCGGGGCATAACAGAGGCGAAAGAATTGTTCTTCTCAATGTCATCAGCGTTACTCAGAGCTAATTAAGCAGATTCAGCCAATATTCCAGTTTGAGACAAATGGCGGGAAATCGTGACCCTTCTACTAGGAGTCATGAATTTAGACCAGATATTGTCCAGCATCAGGCGTGTGTGACCCGCCACGGATGTACAGAAGTCCAGCCTACTTGGCGCGCTCGTTTATCCCCCAGCAAAGTCATAAGGTCGAGAATCAGTTAATCTGGGGCAATTAGGTCGAGATTTGGCAAATCTCTCGCAGCTATGGGCACTGCTCCACGAATCATTCGATCAGGGGCAAAAGATTATCACAAGACAGGGGCAGGTCACCCTAAAAACAAAAGATGTTGTTGAGACATTCTTTTCGGGTTTGACGTACAGAAACAGTTCAGATCTAACCGTCAGGGTACAGAGATCGAAGAGTCCTAGCCAGAAGCTCATAACGAAAACACTTGATCGTTATGTGAAGTGAATCTCCATGCAGGTCGCGCTTCAACGATGACAATGTTCCTCACTGAAGAAGGATCAAATTCCCCAGCTAGTCGCAGCTTATTCAAAGGGCATTCTCCAGCAAGGTCATTTATCCTCAGCAGAGATCGACGATCCCTAGATCGAAGGTTGTATTCAGACAGTTCACCTTTCCCTTCCACAGTAGGGTCCTTTATTCTCCCCCAGCGGAGTCGGTTATAGTTTCCCCAAGAGAGTCGTTTCCCCCCAGCGGAGTTCTCTCTTCCCAGCAAGTGTGGTTCTTTCCTCCCATTGGAAATCAAAGGTTAAAGCTCTCCCCAGCAGAGTTGTTTGTATGTTCGGGCATTTATTTTGCCGGAATACTTTGTGATACCTGTCCATTTCCCAGCATGGTGGTGTTTGTCCTCAATGGCAGAATTGATGAAGCGAGCTCGTCAGAGCTTTCCCAGCAGCTCGAGCCTGCATTTGCATCGGCATATAGTGTCATATTTGCATCGGCATATAGTGCCATATTTGCATCTACCAAAAAAAAAACGCGTAGCATTTCCATACTGTATGGAGCATTACGCCATTGCCAAACATATGCATTTTGAAGCATCGATCAAGTTGGTTGACCTTTTGCTTTCAGGTGTGGTTCTCAATAAGAGTATGGAGTTCTAAAGCTCAGATGTTACTAGACAATTAAGGTCTCTCCAGGAGATGTGTGATATAGTTCAGTTTATTATATCCCACGCAGAGTTGCTAATTGAGGCGTTGTTGTACCCGGTCAGCGGGATGTTTTCTTCAAGTTTGTTGTGCATTGGCACGTGGCTTTCATAAAATCAAATTTCAGAAGTGGTCACTTGGTATCGATACAGGTGTTGGGCGGTTATTTTCCAGAGTATCCCCAGTAGACTATGCTACGATATGGTTGTTTCGTTGAGTTTGCTAGCTCCGATAGATGTGACGTTGAACGTGCTGGCTCCGGTTGTTTCGTTGAGTTTTCCGGCTCCGATGTTTGTTCGTTGAGTGTTCCGACTCCGATTATTAATGATGTTTGTTCGTTGAGTGTTCCGACTCCGATAATGGTTGTTCGTTGAGTTTGTGACTCCGATTGTTGTTTACGTTAAGTATCCGGGCTCCTATAGTTTATCAAGCATTTTGGTCCCAGTTATTACGTTGAGCATCCCGACTCCGATAGATATTCATTTTTTGGTGTGATCCTGTTATTGCGTTGAGGGCTCGGACTCCGGCAAATTGCGTAGAAAGATTCAAATTTTGTGCTCGTTGAACACTCAGGTTCCGACATTTTCAAGTCACCCCAACAGAGGTGGTCGGTCAAGGTCTGTGGTTTTATCAGATGATTGGGTGGTTGTTGTCGTAACAACAAGATCCAGTCAGTAGATGTTGTTATTCAAGCAGTAGTGCAGTTTATTTCTGCGGTTGGCAAATTTCAGGGTTCCATTTGTATTCAACCATCCTCTACCTTTCAATGATCAAAGGCTGGGCGCTCTTCAACCATTCAGGTCCAAGCTGCTTGAATAGGGGCAGCTGTTGCACCCTAAAATTTGACCAACCGGGTCCCGTATCTGGTCCTTGTTTCGACGCATCTCGCATTCGCATTTACATACTGCATATAGTGCATTTCTTCAATCATGGTGATTTTATCGGGATTACAGCCCTGCTGTCGCATTTTGGGTATCTCAGACCGATTCGGGTAATCGGAGGTTATTTTGGGAAGTCGCGCGCTTCCTGGGTGTTTTCGGCTTACGCAGTGATTTTTGAGATTTTTGGTGTTCGGGTTACTGTTTGCTTCGATCTGGTCTCGCGCTCTCTTTTATATTGGTTATTTGCCTTTGTCTGCATTTTTTTTAGAATTTAATAGCTTCTTGTAGATTTTAAATAGGCTTGATAATTTTATTTTTTTAGAATTTATTAGATATTAAATAGTTTTAAATCATTTTTTTAATCATTTTAGGATATTAGCAATAAATAATAAATAGTTGTAACATCTTTTTTTTAGAATATTAGGTTAATTAGTTTTCAGATTTAATTAGAGATTTAATAGATTTTAATTGTTAGAATAATATTAGGGTTATTTTAGAGTTAATTTTTAGTTTAATTAGCCTTTAATCCGTCCATATCATGTTAATTGGCACTTGCATTAATCCTTTGCATTTCTATTAATTCATTTTAGCTTTACTAATCAATTCGTTTATTCATGCCATTAATTCTTAATCAGTCTTTGTTAATCCATCACTAATATGTTTTCATTGCAGTTTTTTGGGGTGTATTATCAGTTTTTCGGTGGGCCTTATTATCCAAATATCAGTCAAAGCCCAAATTCGCAGGGTCCAGTTCGCAGAACAATCCAGAAATTCAGCAAGTCCACTATATAAGTCAAAGCGTACACGTGTATGCAAGGGAGGACCCCACGTTTCCACTCATCACGCTGCCACCACATCATCCTCCATTCATCTCTCTCTCTGCCACGTCTCCAACATGTGGGACTCATGCATTCCCTCTCTCTCCACTAACCAGGACGCGTGGCACCACCTCCTCCCTCACCGGACTACATGCAAAGTCCGGTGACCACCGCACCCAATCCCTTCAGGCAACCGTAACAGTTCATCGCCGGCGACCCTAACCTACTCCGGCCACCATCTGCTTCACCGGAAAACCAAAACTCAGAAATTCTCCATCTCCGATCCACAAACTTCATCCTTCTCCGGTCGATCTTCATCACCCTCACCTCCAGAACTTCATCTCCTCCAAATTTCCTTTCAACATTTTTCCAGTTTCCGATTATAATCATCATCATCTTGTTCACCATTCCCAGCGATCCTTCATCTTGTTCAACATTCACCAGATTCTTCATACTCTCCAGAACGTCATCAAAGAACATTTATCGTTCATCAACTTTTTCATCATCAGTTCAACGTTCAGACCCGTTCAAGATTCAACAACGATCGTCAACAAACTTCATTATCGCTCATCCAAAATTTCCAGAAACAAGCTTCAGCAAGAGCACGCAATCCACGCTTTGGGCTTCAGAAAACTCCAAACGTTCGTCTTCAGCGAATAACCTTCAAGATCCAGTTCTCCAGAAAGGAAACTTCAAGAACGAACATCCTTACGAACGCAACAACTTCAAGAACTTTCCAGAAAGCTCCAAGAACCTCCGTCATCGTCCAGGTTTCCTCAAGGTCTTCGAAGATCTTCGAAGGTCTTCACCGATTTCGCAGTCGATCTTCCATGGAATCTTCTACTGTAATCATTTCTTCAATGTTCATTTGGATTGCTATATTTTCCCTTTACTGTTTGTTCTGCTTGTTCGTGGCGTTGACGTATGAGGGAAACGGATTTGATTTGAGAGGAAGGAAAGTTTGTTAAGAGGTTTTGGCTAATGTTTTGGACCATTAGGAAATGAAACAGGTTCGTGGGAGGAGAGCTCGTTGGCGACGGCGCAGGGAGAGTGAGAGAGGAGAAGACACTAGGGTTTCAGAATGAGAGTGGAAGGGAGAGAATGGGGAGAGGAGGTTGGGTTTGGGCTTGGGGCCACGAGGCCCAGCGTTTTTTTCATCCCTCCGTTTTTTGGCTGAAAGACATTGGGCTGAGCCCAATACAATGGCTGTGATAACCCCCGGTTTCAGTATTGCACCTCCCCCTCCGGTTTTTTGCAGCAAACAGCTGCTGGGCTGGGCCCAGTCTGTTGCTTTTTTTTTGTTTTGTTTCTGCATACCCCCTGTAACTGCTGCACCCCCTCCCCTTTGTATTTTTCTTTTTTTCTTTTAGATTCTTTTAGGGAATATGTGAAAAAAAGAAATACAATAAAACAAAAGAATATATCAAAAGAAGATATGAAAAAATAGTGAAAAATATGAAAAAAAAGTATAAAGAAATATGTGAAAAATATTTTGAAATAATAAAGAAAAAAGAATGTTGAAGAATATGAAAAGAAAAAGAAGAAAATAGTTGGGAAAAAATAGTAAAAAATATTAAGGTAGGTTTAATATTTTTTAGAGTGTATTTTCTTCGTAGAGTTTCAGTTTTAGAGATAGCTTAGAAGTCCACTTGTTAGGGGACTCTTTTTCATTCGATTTTTTCCATTATAGATGGATAGGATAGGATAGTATTTCCTAGGGGTTTATTTTCAGTATTCAATCATTGTAACCATTTTTCAGAATGTTAATAAAATGAGATTTGAGCTGTGGTCCCGAAAGTAGCCGAACTACAGCTGCTCTGATTCCTCGTACCAGACGAGGATATGTAGGCATAGGATGCGATATCCTAGCGAGCACACTAACAACTAACCTTTTGTTCTCTCGCGGCTGTGCGATCGAGACTCTCCCGCTGACGACTGATTGTTACCCCTTTTCTCTTGCCCAAGGGCGTCTGAGACCAGACCGTAGTTTTTCCCATAGGTTCCCGTACCTTTGAAACCAGTTTAATTTCTCACTGCTGTGTGAGAACACCCAGTTAGCCGTAGTTAGCCTGAACTACGTAAGCTCTGATCTTCCATGCAGTGTGGAAGTACGTAGGCACAAGACGCGAGGTCTTGGCGAGCCAATTTCCCCCGTAGTCCCGAACTACGTTGACTCTGACTTTCTCTCTTGAGAATATGTAGGCGTAGAGTGCGACGCTCTATCGAGTCAATTCCCTTCCGTTTAGATTTAGCAGCCGTAGATAGATTGTTTTTGCATCCTTTAGACAACCCAAGCAAGCGTGGATCCCGTCGAGTACGACGAACGTGAGGGGTGCTAATACCTTCCCCTTGCGTAACCGACTCCCGAACCCAGGTTTTGGTTGCGATGACCATACCTTTCCCCGTTTTGCGGTAGGTTTACCTCGAGCATTTCCTTTCCCTCCGTTGGGATAAATAACGCACGGTGGCGACTCTTCTGTCAGTCGGCGCCGATTTTCGCAGTAGCGACAATAGGCCCTGCATGCTTTCGGTGTCGGGATTGTGTGTGTTTGCCGCTCTATCATGTTTTTGGTGATGGGTATGTCATCCTTTTGGTTCCAGATTGTGCGAGTGTTCTCTACAGTCCTTTTGGTGATAGAGCCTACATCCTTTTGGTGTCGGGATTGTATGTGTGTGTTGCTCTATCATCCTTTCGGTGATGGGTCTGTCATCCTTTCCGTTCCAGATCGTGTGAGTGTTCTCTATCATACTTTTGGTGATACACCCAACATCCTTTTGGTGTCGGGATTAAGTGTGTGTGTGTCACTCTATCATCCTTTTGGTGATAGGTCTGTCATCCTTTTGATGCCAGATTGTACGAGTGTTCTCTATCATCCTTTTGGTGATAGACCCTACATCCTTTTGGTGTCGGGATTGTGTGTGTGTGTGTCACTCTATCACCTTTTTGGTGATAGGTCTGTCATCCTTTTGGTGCCAAATTCTGCGAGTCTTCTCTATCATCCTTTTGGTGATAGAACCTACATCCTTCTGGTGTAGGGATTGTGTGCGTGTGTCACTCTATCATCCTCTTGGTGATAGGTCTTACCTCTTTCTGGTGTAGAGATTGTGTGCGTGTGTCACTATATCATCCTTTTGGTTATAGTTCTGTCATCTTTTTGGTTCCATATTGTGCGAGTGTTCTCTATCATCTTTTTAATGATAGGCCCTGCATGCTTTTGGTGTCGGGATTGTGTGCGTGTGTCGCTCTATCATCTTTTTGGTGATGGGTGTGTCATCCTTTTGGTGCCAGATTGTGCAAGTGTCACTCTATCATCCTTTTGGTGATAGACCATACAACCTTTTGGTATCAGGATTGTGTGCGTTTGTCACTTTATCATCCTTTTGGTGATAGGTCTGTCATCCTTTTGGTTCCAGATTCTGCGAGTGTTCTCTATCATCCTTTTAGTGATAGGCCTGCATCCTTTTGGTGTCAGGATTGTGTGTGTGTATCGCTCAATCATCCCTTTGGTGATGGGTCTGTCATTCTTTTGGTGTCAGATTGTGCTAGTGTTCTCTATCATCCTTTTGGTGATAGACCATAAATCCTTCTGGTGTAGGGATTGTGTGCGTGTGTCACTCTATCATCCCTTTGGTGATGGGTCTGTCATTCTTTTGGTGCCAGATTGTGCGAGTGTTCTATATCATTCTTTTGGTGATAGGCCCTGCATCCTTTTGGTGTCAGGATTGTCTGCGTGTGTCTCTATATCAACCTTTTGATGATGGGTATGTCATCCTTTCGGTTACAGATTGTGCGAGTGTTCTCTATCATCCTTTTTTTGATATACCCTACATGCTTTTGATGCCAGGATTGTGTGCGTGTGTCACTCTATCATCCTTTAGGTTATAGGTCTGTCATCCTTTTGGTGCCAAATTTTGCGTGTGTTCTCTATCATCCTTTTCGTGATAGACCCTACATCGTTTTGGTGTCAGGATTGTTTGCGTGTGTTGCTCTATCATCCTTTTGGGTTCAGATTGTGCGAGTGTTCACTAGCATGCTTTTGGTGATAGACCCTACATCCTTTTGGCGTCGGGATTGTGTGTGTGTGTCATTCTATCATCCTTTTGGTGATAGGTCTATCATCCTTTTGGTGCCAGATTGTGCTAGTGTTCTCCATCATCTTTTTGGTGATAGACCATACATCCTTCTGGTGTGGGGATTGTGTGCGTGTGTCACTATATCATCCTTTTGGTGATAGGTATGTCATCCTTTTGGTGCCAGATTGTGCGAGTGTTCTCTATCATCCTTTTAGTGATAGGCTTGCGTCCTTCTGGTGTAGGGATTGTGTGCGTGTGTCACTCTATCATCCTTTTGGTAATAGACCTTACCTCCTTCTGGTGTAGTGATTGTTTGCGTGTGTCACTACATCATCCTTATGGTTATAGGTCTGTCATCTTTTTGGTGCCATATTATGCGACTGTTCTCTATCATATTTTTGGTGATAGGCCCTGCATGCTTTTGGTGTTGAGATTGTGTGTGTGTGTCGCTCTATCATCTTTTTGGTGATGGGTGTGTCATCCTTTTGGTGTCGGATTCTGCAAGTGTCACTCTATCATCCTTTTGGTGATAGACCCTACAACCTTTTGGTGTCAGGATTGTGTGCGTTAGTCATTCTATCATCCTTTTGGTGATAGGTTTGTCATCCTTTTGGTGCCAGATTGTACGAGTGTTCTCTATCATCCTTTTAGTGATAGACCTGCATCCTTTTGGTGTCGGGATTGTGTGCGTGTGTCACTCTATCATCCCTTTGGTGATGGGTCTGTCATTCTTTTGGTGCCAGATTGTGCGAGTGTTCTCTATCATTCTTTTGGTGATAGGCCCTGCATCCTTTTGGTGTCAGGATTGTCTGCGTGTGTCTCTATATCAACCTTTTGATGATGGGTATGTCATCCTTTCGGTTACAGATTGTGCGAGTGTTCTCTATCATCCTTTTTGTGATATACCCTACATGCTTTTGATGCCAGGATTGTGTGCGTGTGTCACTCTATCATCCTTTAGGTTATAGGTCTGTCATCCTTTTGGTGCCAAATTTTGCGTGTGTTCTCTATCATCCTTTTCGTGATAGACCCTACATCATTTTGGTGTCAGGATTGTTTGCGTGTGTTGCTCTATCATCCTTTTGGGTTCAGATTGTGCGAGTGTTCACTAGCATGCTTTTGGTGATAGACCCTACATCCTTTTGGTGTCGGGATTGTGTGCGTGTGTCATTCTATCATCCTTTTGGTGATAGGTCTATTATCCTTTTGGTGCCAGATTGTGCTAGTGTTCTCTATCATCTTTTTGGTGATAGACCATACATCCTTCTGGTGTAGGGATTGTGTGCGTGTGTCACTATATCATCCTTTTGGTGATAGGTATGTCATCCTTTTGGTGCCAGATTGTGCGAGTGTTCTCTATCATCCTTTTAGTGATAGGCCTGCGTCCTTCTGGTGTAGGGATTGTGTGCGTGTGTCACTCTATCATCCTTTTGGTAATAGACCTTACCTCCTTCTGGTGTAGTGATTGTTTGCGTGTGTCACTACATCATCCTTATAGTTATAGGTGTGTCATCTTTTTGGTGCCATATTATGCGAGTAATCTCTATCATCTTTTTGGTGATAGGCCCTGCATGCTTTTGGTATCGAGATTGTGTGCGTGTGTCGCTCTATCATCTTTTTGGTGATGGGTGTGTCATCCTTCTGGTGTCGGATTCTGCAAGTGTCACTCTATCATCCTTTTGGTGATAGACCCTACTACCTTTTGGTGTCAGGATTGTGTGCGTTTGTCACTCTATTATCCTTTTGGTGATAGGTCTGTCATCCTTTTGGTGCCAGATTGTACGAGTGTTCTCTATCATCCTTTTAGTGATAGACCTGCATCCTTTTGGTGTCGGGA
The DNA here is from genome assembly GCA_963859935.3 of Lathyrus sativus. Lineage (NCBI taxonomy): Eukaryota > Viridiplantae > Streptophyta > Magnoliopsida > Fabales > Fabaceae > Lathyrus > Lathyrus sativus. The sequence goes on along the minus strand of OZ012739.1, from coordinate 201,930,414 downwards.
TTGTGTGCCTGTGTCGCTCTATCATCCCTTTGGTGATGGGTCTGTCATTCTTTTGGTGCCAGATTGTGCGTGTGTTCTCTATCATTCTTTTGGTGATAGGCCCTGCATCCTTTTGGTGTCGGGATTGTGTGCGTGTGTCACTATATCAACCTTTTGATGATGGGTATGTCATCCTTTTGGTTTCAGATTGTGCGAGTCTTCTCTATCTTCCTTTTTGTGATATACCCTACATGCTTTTGATGCCAGGATTGTGTGCGCGTGTCACTCTATCATCCTTTAGGTGATAGGTCTGTCATCGTTTTGGTGCCAAATTGTGTGAGTGTTCTCTATCATCCTTTTGGTGATAGACCCTACATCATTTTGGTGTCAGGATTGTTTGTGTGTGTTGCTCTATCATCCTTTTGGTTCCAGATTGTGTGAGTGTTCTCTAGCATCCTTTTGGTGATAGACCCTACATCCTTTTGGTGTCGGGATTGTGTGCGTATGTCATTCTATCATCCTTTTGGTGATAGGTCTATACTCATTTTGGTGACAAATTGTGCTAGTGTTCTCTATCATCCTTTTAGTGATAGACCATACATCCTTCTGGTGTAGGGATTGTGTGCGTGTGTCACTATATCATCCTTTTGGTGATAGGTCTGTAATCCTTTTGCTGCGAGATTGTGCGAGTGTTCTCTATCATCCTTTTAGTGATAGGCCTGTGTCCTTCTGGTGTAGGGATTGTGTGCGTGTGTCACTCTATCATCCTTTTGGTGAAAGACCTTACCTCCTTCTGGTGTAGGGATTGTTTGCGTGTGTCACTATATCATCCTTTTGGTTATACCTCTGTCATCGTTTTGGTGCCATATTGTGCGAGTGTTCTCTATCATCTTTTTGGTGATAGGCCCTGCATGCTTTTGGTGTCGGGATTGTGTGCGTGTGTTGCTCTATCATCTTTTTTGTGATGGGTGTGTCATCCGTTTGGTGCCGGATTGTGCAAGTGTCACTCTATCATCCTTTTGGTGATGGACCCTACAACCTTTTGGTGTCAGGATTGTGTGCGTTTGTCACTCTATCATCCTTTTGGTGATAGGTTTGTCATCCTTTTGGTGCCAGATTGTCCGTGTGTTCACTATCATCCTTCTTAGTGATAGGCCTGCATCCTTTTGGTGTCTGGATTGTGTGCGTGTGTCGCTCTATCATCCCTTTGGTGATGGGTCTGTCATTCTTATCGTGCCAGATTATGCGAGTGTTCTCTATCATTCTTTTGGTGATAGGCCCTGCATCCTTTTGGTGTCGGGATTGTGTGCGTGTGTCTCTATATCAACCTTTTGATGATGGGTATGTCATCCTTTCGTTGTCAGATTGTGTGAGTGTTCTCTATCATCCTTTTTGTGATATACCCTACATGTTTTTGATGCCAGGATTGTGTGCGCGTGTCACTCTATCATCCTTTTGGAGCCAAATTGTGCGAGTGTTCTCTATCATCCTTTTCGTGATAGACCCTACATCGCTTTGGTGTCAGGATTGTTTACGTGTGTTGCTCTATCATCATTTTGGTGATGGGTCTGTCATCCTTTTGGTTCCAGATTGTGCGAGTGTTCTCTAGCATCCTTTTGGTGATAGACCCTACATCCTTTTAGTGTCGTGATTGTGTGCCTGTGTCATTCCATCATCCTTTTGGTGATAGGTCTAGCATCCTTTTGGTGCCAGATTGTCCTAGTGTTCTCTATCATCCTTTTGGTGATAGACCATACATCCTTCTGGTGTATAGATTGTGTGCGTGTGTCACTATATCATCCTTTTGGTGATAGGTCTGTCATCCTTTTGGTGCCAGATTGTGCGAGTGTTCTCTATCATCCTTTTAGTGATAGGCCTGCGTCCTTCTGGTGTAGGGATTGTGTGCGTGTGTCACTCTATCATCCCTTTGGTGATAGACCTTACCTCCTTCTAGTGTAGGGATTGTTTGCGTGTGTCACTATATCATCCTTTTGGTTATAGGTCTGTCATCTTTTTGGTGCCATATTGTGCGAGTGTTCTCTATCATCTTTTTGGTGATAGGACCTGCATGCATTTGGTGTCGGGATTGTGTGCGTGTGTCGTTCTATCATCTTTTTGGTGATGGGTGTGTCATCCTTTTGGTGTCGGATTGTGCAAGTGTCACTCTATCATCCTTTTGGTGATAGACCCTACAACCTTTTGGTGTCAGGATTGTGTGCGTTTGTCACTCTATCATCCTTTTGGTGATAGGTCTGTCATCCTTTTGGTGCCAGATTGTACGAGTGTTCTCTATCATCCTTTTAGTGATAGACCTGCATCCTTTTGGTGTCGGGATTGTGTGCCTGTGTTGCTCTATCATCCCTTTGGTGATGGGTCTGTCATTCTTTTGGTGACAGATTGTGCGAGTGTTCTCTATCATTCTTTTGGTGATAGGCCCTACATCCTTTTGGTGTCGGGATTGTGTGCGTGTGTCACTATATCAACCTTTTGATGATGGGTATGTCATCCTTTTGGTTTCAGATTGTGCGAGTGTTCTCTATCTTCCTTTTTGTGATATACCCTACATGCTTTTGATGCCAGGATTGTGTGCGCGTGTCACTCTATCATCCTTTAGGTGATAGTTCTGTCATCGTTTTGGTGCCAAATTGTGCGAGTGTTCTCTATCATCCTTTTCGTGATAGACCCTACATCATTTTGGTGTCAGGACTGTTTGTGTGTGTTGCTCTATCATCCTTTTGGTGATGGGTCTATCATCCTTTTGGTTCCAGATTGTGTGAGTGTTCTCTAGCATCCTTTTGGTGATAGACCCTACATCCTTTTGGTGTCGGGATTGTGTGCGTGTGTCATTCTATCATCCTTTTGGTGATAGGTCTGTACTCCTTTTGGTGACAGATTGTGCTAGTGTTCTCTATCATCCTTTTGGTGATAGACCATACATCCTTCTGGTGTAGGGATTGTGTGCGTGTGTCACTATATCATCCTTTTGGTGATAGGTCTGTCATCCTTTTGCTGCGAGATTATGCGAGTGTTCTCTATCATCCTTTTAGTGATAGGCCTGTGTCCTTCTGGTGTAGGGATTGTGTGCGTGTGTCACTCTATCATCCTTTTGGTGATAGACCTTACATCCTTCTGGTGTAGGGATTGTTTGTGTGTGTCATTATATCATCCTTTTGGTTATAGCTCTGTCATCGTTTTGGTGCCATATTGTGCGAGTGTTCTCTATCATCTTTTTGGTGATAGGCCCTGCATGCTTTTGGTGTCGGGATTGTGTGCGTGTGTCGCTCTATCATCTTTTTTGTGATGGGTGTGTCATCCTTTTGGTGTCGGATTATGCAAGTGTCACTCTATCATCCTTTTGGTGATAGACCCTACAACCTTTTGGTGTCAGGATTTTGTGCGTTTGTCACTCTATCATCCTTTTGGTGATAGGTTTGTCATCCTTTTGGTGCATGATTGTGCGAGTGTTCACTATCATCCTTTTTAGTGATAGGCCTGCATCCTTTTGGTGTCTGGATTGTGTGCGTGTGTTGCTCTATCATCCCTTTGGTGACGGGTCTGTCATTATTATCGTGCCAGATTGTGCGAGTGTTCTCTATCATTCTTTTGGTGATAGGCCCTGCATCCTTTTGCTGTCAGGATTGTGTGCGTGTGTCTCTATATCAACCTTTTGATGATGGGTATGTCATCCTTTCGTTGTCAGATTGTGCGAGTGTTCTCTATCATCCTTTTTGTGATATACCCTACATGCTTTTGATGCCAGGATTGTGTGCGCGTGTCACTCTATCATCCTTTTGGTTCCAAATTGTGCGAGTGTTCTCTATCGTCCTTTTCGTGATAGACCCTACATCGTTTTGGTGTCAGGATTGTTTGCGTGTGTTGCTCTATCATCATTTTGGTGATGGGTCTGTCATCCTTTTGGTTCCAGATTGTGCGAGTGTTCTCTAGCATCGTTTTGGTGATAGACCCTACATCCTTTTGGTGTCGTGATTGTGTGCGTGTGTCATTCCATCATCCTTTTGGTGACAGGTCTGTCATCCTTTTGGTGCCAGATTGTGCTAGTGTTCTCTATCATCCTTTTGGTGATAGACCATACATCCTTATGGTGTATGGATTGTGTGCGTGTGTCACTATATCATCCTTTTGGTGATAGGTATGTCATCCTTTTGGTGCCCGATTGTGCGAGTGTTCTCTATCATCCTTTTAGTGATAGGCCTGCGTCCTTCTGGTGTAGGGATTGTGTGCGTGTTTCACTCTATCATCCTTTTGGTGATAGACCTTACCTCCTTCTGGTGTAGGGATTGTTTGCGTGTGTCACTATATCATCCTTTAGGTTATAGGTCTTTCATCTTTTTGGTGCCATAATGTGCGAGTGTTCTCTATCATCTTTTTGGTGATAGGCCCTGCATGCATTTGGTGTCGGGATTGTGTGAGTGGGTCGTTCTATCATCTTTTTGGTGATGGGTGTGTCATCCTTTTGGTGTCGGATTGTGCAAGTGTCACTCTATCATCCTTTTGGTGATACGCCCTACAACCTTTTGGTGTCCGGATTGTGTGTGTTTGTCAATCTATCATCCTTTTGGTGATAGGTCTGTCATCCTTTTGGTGCCAGATTGTGCGAGTGTTTTCTATCATCCTTTTAGTGATAGACCTGCATCCTTTTGGTGTCGGGATTGTGTGCCTGTGTCGCTCTATCATCCCTTTGGTGATGGGTCTGTCATTCTTTTGGTGCCAGATTGTGCGAGTGTTCTCTATCATTCTTTTGGTGATAGGCCCTGCATCCTTTTGGTGTCGGGATTGTGTGCGTGTGTCTCTATATCAACCTTTTGACGATGGGTATGTCATCCTTTCGATTTCAGATTGTGCGAGTGTTCTCTATCATCCTTTTTGTGATATACCCTACATGGTTTTGATGCCAGGATTGTGTGCGCGTGTCACTCTATCATCCTTTAGGTGATAGGTCTGTCATCCTTTTGGTGCCAAATTGTGCGATTGTTCTCTATCATCCTTTTCCTGATAGACCCTACATCATTTTGGTGTCAGGATTATTTGCGTGTGTTGCTCTATCATCCTTTTTGTTCCAGATTGTGTGAGTGTTCTCTAGCATCCTTTTGGTGATCGACCCTACATCCTTTTGGTGTCGGGATTGTGTGCGTGTGTCATTCTATCATCCTTTTTGTGATAGGACTGTCATCCTTTTGGTGCCAGAATGTGCTAGTGTTCTCTATCATCCTTTTGGTGATAGACCATACATCCTTCTGGTGTAGGGATTGTGTGCGTGTGTCACTATATCATTCTTTTGGTGATAGGTCTGTCATCCTTTTGCTGCGAGATTGTGCGAGTGTTCTCTGTCATCCTTTTAGTGATAGGATTGTGTCCTTCTGGTATAGGGATTTTGTGCGTGTGTCACTCTATCATCCTTTTGGTGATAGACCTTACCTCCTTCTGGTGTAGGGATTGTTTGCGTGTGCCACTATATCATCCTTTTGGTTATAGCTCTGTCATCTTTTTGGTTTCATATTGTGCGAGTGTTCTCTATCATCTTTTTGGTGATAGGCCCTACATCCTTTTGGTGTCGGGATTGTGTGTGTGTGTCATTCTATCATCCTTTTGGTGATAGGTCTGTCATCCTTTTGGTGACAGATTGTGCTAGTGTTCTCTATCATCCTTTTGGTGATAGACCTTACCTCCTTCTGGTGTATGGATTGTTTGCGTGTGTCACTATATCATCCTTTTGGTTATAGCTCTGTCATCGTTTTGGTGCCATATTGTGCGAGTGTTCTCTATCATCTTTTTGGTGATAGGCCCTGCATGCTTTTGGTGTCAGGATTGTGTGCGTGTGTCGGTCTATCATCTTTTTTGTGAAGGGTGTGTCATCCTTTTGGTGCCGGATTGTGCAAGTGTCACTCTATCATCCTTCTGGTGATAGACCATACAACCTTTTGGTGTTAGGATTGTGTGCGTTTGTCACTCTATCATCCTTTTGGTGATAGGTTTGTCATCCTTTTGGTGCCAGATTGTGCGAGTGTTCACTATCATCCTTTTTAGTGATAGGCCTGCATCCTTTTGGTGTCTGGATTGTGTGTGTGTGTCGCTCTATCATCCCTTTGGTGATGGGTCTGTCATTCTTATCGTCCCAGATTGTGCGAGTGTTCTCTATCATTCTTTTAGTGATAGGCCCTGCATCCTTTTGGTGTTGGGATTGTGTGCGTGTGTCTCTATATCAACCTTTTGATGATGGGTATGTCATCCTTTCGTTGTCAGATTGTGCGAGTGTTCTCTAACATCCTTTTTGTGATATACCCTACATGCTTTTAATGCCAGGATTCTGTGTGCGTGTCACTCTATCATCCTTTTGGTGCCAAATTGTGCGAGTGTTCTCTATCATCCTTTTCGTGATAGACCCTGCATCGTTTTGGTGTCAGGATTGTTTGCGTGTGTTGCTCTATCATCATTTTGGTGATGGGTCTGTCATCCTTTTGATTCCAGATTGTGCGAGTGTTCTCTAGCATCCTTTTGGTTATAGACCCTACATCCTTTTGGTGTCGTGATTGTGTGCGTGTGTCATTCCATCATCCTTTTGGTGATAGGTCTGTCATCCTTTTGGTGCTAGATTGTGCTAGTGTTCTCTATCATCTTTTTGGTGATAGACCATACATCCATCTGGTGTATGGCTTGTGTGCGTGTGTCACTATATCATACTTTTGGTGATAGGTCTGTCATCCTTTTGGTGCCAGATTGTGCGAGTGTTCTCTATCATCCTTTTAGTGATAGGCCTGCGTCCTTCTGGTGTAGGGATTGTGTGAGTGTGTCACTCTATCATCCTTTTGGTGATAGACCTTACCTCCTTCTGGTGTAGGGATTGTTTGCGTGTGTCACTATATCATCCTTTTGGTTATAGGTCTGTCATCTTTTTGGTGCCATATTGTGCGAGTGTTCTCTATCATCTTTTTGGTGATAGGCCCTGTATGCATTTGGTGTCTGGATTGTGTGCATGTATCGTTCTATCATCTTTTTCGTGATGGGTGTGTCATCCTTTTGGTGTCGGATTGTGCAAGTGTCACTCTATCATCCTTTTGGTGATAGACCCTACAACCTTTTGGTGTCAGGATTCTGTGCGTTTGTCACTCTATCATCCTTTTGGTGATAGGTCTGTCATCATTTTGGTGCTAGATTGTGCGAGTGTTCTCTATCATCCTTTTAGTGATAGACCTGCATCCTTTTGGTGACGGGATTGTGTGCCTGTGTCGCTCTATCATCCCTTTGGTGATGCGTCTGTCATTCTTTTGGTGCCAGATTGTGCGAGTGTTCACTATCATTCTTTTGGTGGTAGGCCCTGCATCCTTTTGGTGTCGGGATTGTGTGCGCGTGTCTCTACATCAACCTTTTGATGATGGGTATGTCATCCTTTCGGTTTCAGATTGTGCGAGTGTTCTTAATCATCCTTTTTGTGATATTCCCTACATGCTTTTGATGACAGGATTGTGTGCGCGTGTCACTCTATCATCCTTTTGGTGCTAAATTGTGCGAGTGTTCTCTATCATCCTATTCGTGATAGACCCTACATCATTTTGGTGTCAGGATTGTTTGCGTGTGTTGCTCTATCATCCTTTTGGTTCCAGATTGTGTGAGTGTTCTCTAGCATCCTTTTGGAGATCGACCCTACATCCTTTTGGTGTCGGGATTGTTTGCGTGTGTCATTCTATCATCCTTTTGGTGATAGGTCTGTCATCCTTTTGGTGCCAGATTGTGCTAGTGTTCTCTATCATCCTTTTGGTGAAAGACCATACATCCTTCTGGTGTAGGGATTGTGTGCGTGTGTCACTATATCATCCTTTTGGTGATAGGTCTGTGCTCCTTTTGCTGCGAGATTGTGCGAGTGTTCTCTATCATCCTTTTAGTGATAGGACTGTGTCCTTCTGGTGTAGGGATTGTGTGCGTGTGTCACTCTATCATCCTTTTGGTGGTAGACCTTACCTCCTTCTGGTGTAGGGATTGTTTGCGTGTGTCACTATATCATCCTTTTGGTTATAGCTCTGTCATCTTTTTGGTGCCATATTGTGCGAGTGTTCTCTATCATCTTTTTGGTGATAGGCCCTACATCCTTTTGGTGTTGGGATTGTGTGCGTGTGTCATTCTATTATCCTTTTGGTGATAGGTCTGTCATCCTTTTGGTGACAGATTGTGCTATTGTTCTCTATCATCCTTTTGGTGATAGACCATACATCCTTCTGGTGTAGGGATTGTGTGCGTGTGTCACTATATCATCCTTTTGGTGATAGGTCTGTCATCCTTTTTCTGCGAGATTGTGCGAGTGTTCTCTATCATCCTTTTAGTGATAGGATTGTGTCCTTCTGGTGTAGGGTTTGTGTGCGTGTGTCACTCTATCATCCTTTTGGTGATAGACCTTACCTCTTTCTGGTGTAGGGATTGTTTGCGTGTGTCACTATATCAACCTTTTGGTTACAGCTCTGTCATCTTTTTGGTGCCATATTGTTCGAGTGTTCTCTATCATCTTTTTGGAGATAGGCCCTGCATGCTTTTGGTGTCGGGATTGTGTGCGTGTGTCGCTCTATCATCTTTTGGTGATGTGTGTGTCATCCTTTTGCTGCCGGATTGTGCAAGTGTCACTCTATCATCCTTTTGGTGATAGACCCTACAACCTTTTGTTGTCCGGATTGTGTGCGTTTGTCACTCTATCATCCTTTTGGTGATAGGTTTGTCATCCTTTTGGTGCCAGATTGTGCGAGTGTTCTCTATCATCCTTTTTAGTGATAGGCCTGCATCCTTTTGGTGTCGGGATTGTGTGCGTGTGTCGCTCTATCATCCCTTTGGTGATGGGTCTGTAATTCTTTTGGTGCCAGATTGTGCGAGTGTTCTCTATCATTCTTTTGGTGATAGGCCCTGCATCCTTTTGGTGTCGGGATTGTGTGCGTGTGTCTCTATATCAACCTTTTGATGATGGGTATGTCATCCTTTCGGTTTCAGATTGTGCGAGTGTTCTCTATCATCCTTTTTGTGTTATACCCTACATGCTTTTGATGCCAGGATTGTGTGCGCGTGTCACTCTATCATCCTTTTGGTGTCAAATTGTGCGAGTGTTCTCTATCATCCTTTTCGTGATAGACCCTACATCGATTTGGTGTCAGGATTGTTTGTGTGTGTTGCTCTATCATCATTTTGGTGATGGGTCTGTCATCCTTTTGGTTCCAGATTGTGCGAGTGTTCTCTAGCATCCTTTTGGTGATAGACCCTACATCCTTTTGGTGTCGTGATTGTGTGCGTGTGTCATTCCATCGTCCTTTTGGTTATAGGTCTGTCATCCTTTTGGTGCCAGATTGTGCTAGTGTTCTCTATCATCTTTTTGGTGATAGACCATACATCCTTCTGGTGTATGGATTGTGTGCGTGTGTCACTATATCATCCTTTTGGTGATAGGTTTGTCATCCTTTTGGTGCCAGATTGTGCGAGTGTTCTCTATCATCCTTTTAGTGATAGGCCTGCGTCCTTCTGGTGTAGGGATTGTGTGCGTGTGTCACTTTATCATCCTTTTGGTGATAGACCTTACCTCCTTCTGGTGTAGGGATTGTTTGCGTGTGTCACTATATCATCCTTTTGGTTATAGGTCTGTCATCTTTTTGGTGCCATATTGTGCGAGTGTTCTCTATCATCTTTTTGGTGATAGGCCCTGCATGCATTGGGTGTCGGGATTGTGTGTGTGTGTCGTTCTATCATCTTTTTGGTGATGGGTGTGTCATCCTTTTGGTGTCGGATTGTGCAAGTGTCACTCTATCATCCTTTTGGTGATAGACCCTACAACCTTTTGGTGTCAGGATTGTGTGGGTTTGTCACTCTATCATCCTTTTGGTGATAGGTCTGTCATCCTTTTGGTGCCAGATTGTGCGAGTGTTCTCTATCATCCTTTTAGTGATAGACCTGCATCCTTTTGGTGTCGGGATTGTGTGCCTGTGTCGCTCTATCATCCCTTTGGTGATGGGTCTGTCATTCTTTTGGTTCCAGATTTTGCGAGTGTTCTCTATCATTCTTTTGGTGATAGGCCCTGCATCCTTTTGGTGTCGGGATTGTGTGCGTGTGTCTCTATATCAACCTTTTGATGATGGGTACGTCATGCTTTCGATTTAAGATTGTGCGAGTGTTCTCTATCATCCTTTTTGTGATATACCCTACATGCTTTTGATGCCAGGATTGTGTGCGCGTGTCACTCTATCATCCTTTAGGTGATAGGTCTGTCATCCTTTTGGTGCCAAATTGTGCGAGTGTTCTCTATCATCCTTTTCCTGATAGACCCTACATCATTTTGGTGTCAGGATTATTTGCGTGTGTTGCTCTATCATCCTTTTTGTTCCAGATTGTGTGAGTGTTCTCTAGCATCCTTTTGGTGATCGACCCTACATCCTTTTGGTGTCGGGATTGTGTGCGTGTGTCATTCTATCATCCTTTTTGTGATAGGACTGTCATCCTTTTGGTGCCAGAATGTGCTAGTGTTCTCTATCATCCTTTTGGTGATAGACCATACATCCTTCTGGTGTAGGGATTGTGTGCGTGTGTCACTATATCATCCTTTTGGTGATAGGTCTGTCATCCTTTTGCTGCGAGATTGTGCGAGTGTTCTCTGTCATCCTTTTAGTGATAGGATTGTGTCCTTCTGGTATAGGGATTTTGTGCGTGTGTCACTCTATCATCCTTTTGGTGATAGACCTTACCTCCTTCTGGTGTAGGGATTGTTTGCGTGTGCCACTATATCATCCTTTTGGTTATAGCTCTGTCATCTTTTTGGTGCCATATTGTGCGAGTGTTCTCTATCATCTTTTTGGTGATAGGCCTTGCATGCTTTTGGTGTCGGGATTGTGTGCGTGTGTCACTCTATCATCTTTTGGTGATGTGTGTGTCATCCTTTTGCTGTCGGATTGTGCAAGTGTCACTCTATCATCCTTTTGGTGATAGACCCTACAACCTTTTGGTGTCAGGATTGTGTGCGTTTGTCACTCTATCATCCTTTTGGTGAGAGGTTTGTCATTCTTTTGGTGCCAGATTGTGCGAGTGTTCTCTATCATCCTTCTTAGTAATAGGCCTGCATCCTTTTCGTTTCGGGATTGTGTGCTTGTGTCGCTCTGTCATCCCTTTGGTGATGGGACTGTCATTCTTTTGGTGCCAGATTGTGCGAGTGTTCTCTATCATTCTTGTGGTGATAGGCCCTGCATCCTTTTGGTGTCGGGATTGTGTGCGTGTGTCTCTATATCAACCTTTTGATGATGGGTATGTAATCCTTTCGGTGTCAGATTGTGCGAGTGTTCTCTATCATCCTTTTTGTGATATACCCAACATGCTTTTGATGCCAGGATTGTGTGCGCGTGTCACTCTATCATCCTTTAGGTGATAGGTCTGTCATCCTTTTGGTGCCAAATTGTGCGATTGTTCTCTATCATCCTTTTCGTGATAGACCCTACATCATTTTGGTGTCAGGATTGTTTGCGTGTCTTGCTCTATCATCCTTTTGGTTCCAGATTGTGCGAGTGTTCTCTAGCATCCTTTTGGTGATAGACCCTACATCCTTTTGGTGTCGAGATTGTGTGCGTGTGTGATTCTATCATCCTTTTGGTGATAGGTCTGTCATCCTTTTGGTGTCAGATTGTGCTAGTGTTCTCTATCATCCTTTTGGTGATAGACCATAAATCCTTCTGGTGTAGGGATTGTGTGCGTGTGTCACTATATCATCCTTTTGGAGATAGGTCTGTCATCCTTTTGCTGCTAGATTGTGCGAGTGTTCTCTATCATCCTTTTAGTGATAGGCCTGTGTCCTTCTGGTGTAGGGATTGTGTGCGTGTGTCACTCTATCATCCTTTTGGTGATAGACCTTACATCCTTCTGGTGTAGGGATTGTTTGCGTGTGTCACTATATCATCCTTTTGGTTATAGCTCTGTCATCTTTTTGGTGCCATATTGTGCGAGTGTTCTCTATCATCTTTTTGGTAATAGTCCCTGCATGCTTTTGGTGTCGGGTTTGTGTGCGTGTGTCGCTCTATCATCTTTTTGGTGATGGGTGTGTCATCCTTTTGGTTCCGGATTGTGCAAGTGTCACTCTATCATCCTTTTGGTGATAGACCCTACAACCTTTTGGTGTCAGGATTGTGTGCGTTTGTCACTCTATCATCCTTTTGGTGATAGGTCTGTCATCCTTTTGGTGCCAGTTTGTGCGAGTGTTCTCTATCATCCTTTTTAGTGATAGGCCTGCATCCTTTTGGTGTCGGGATTGTGTGCGTGTGTCGCTTTATCATCCCTTTGGTGATGGGTCTGTCATTCTTTTGGTGCCAGATTGTGCGAGTGTTCTCTATCATTCTTTTGGTGATAGGCCCTGCATCCTTTTGGTGTCGGGATTGTGTCGTGTGTGTCTATATCAACCTTTTGATGATGGGTATGTCATCCTTTCGGTGTCAGATTGTGCGAGTGTTCTCTATCATCCTTTTTGTGATATACCCAACATGCTTTTGATGCCAGGATTGTGTGCGCGTGTCACTCTATCATCCTTTAGGTGATAGGTCTGTCATCCTTTTTGTGCCATATTGTGCGATTGTTCTCTATCATCCTTTTCGTGATAGACCCTACATCATTTTGGTGTCAGGATTGTTTGCGTGTCTTGCTGTATCATCCTTTTGGTTCCAGATTGTGCGAGTGTTCTCTAGCATCCTTTTGGTGATAGACCCTACATCCTTTTGGTGTCGGGATTGTGTGCGTGTGTCATTCTATCATCCTTTTGGTGATAGGTCTGTCATCCTTTTGGTGTCAGATTGTGCTAGTGTTCTCTATCATCCTTTTGGTGATAGACCATAAATCCTTCTGGTGTAGGGATTGTGTGCGTGTGTCACTATATCATCCTTTTGGAGATAGGTCTGTCATCCTTTTGCTACTAGATTGTGCGAGTGTTCTCTATCATCCTTTTAGTGATAGGCATGTGTCCTTCTGTTGTAGGGATTGTGTGTGTGTGTCACTCTATCATCCTTTTGGTGATAGACCTTACCTCCTTGTGGTGTAGGGATTGTTTGCGTGTGTCACTATGTCATCCTTTTGGTTATAGCTCTGTCATCTTTTTGGTGCCATGTTGTGCGAGTGTTCTCTATCATCTTTTTGGTAATAGGCCCTGCATGCTTTTGGTGTCGGGTTTGTGTGCGTGTGTCGCTCTATCATCTTTTTGGTGATGGGTGTGTCATCCTTTTGGTGCCGGATTGTGCAAGTGTCACTCTATCATCCTTTTGGTGATAGACCCTACAACCTTTTGGTGTCAGGATTGTGTGCGTTTGTCATTCTATCATCCTTTTGGTGATAGGACTGTTATCCTTTTGGTGCCAGAATGTGCTAGTGTTCTCTATCATCCTTTTGGTGATAGACCATACATCCTTCTGGTGTAGGGATTGTGTGCGTGTGTCACTATATCATCCTTTTGGTGATAGGTCTGTCATCCTTTTGCTGCGAGATTGTGCGAGTGTTCTCTGTCATCCTTTTAGTGATAGGATTGTGTCCTTCTGGTATAGGGATTTTGTGCGTGTGTCACTCTATCATCCTTTTGGTGATAGACCTTACCTCCTTCTGGTGTAGGGATTGTTTGCGTGTGCCACTATATCATCCTTTTGGTTATAGCTCTGTCATCTTTTTGGTGCCATATTGTGCGAGTGTTCTCTATCATCTTTTTGGTGATAGGCCCTGCATGCTTTTGGTGTCGGGATTGTGTGCGTGTGTCACTCTATCATCTTTTGGTGATGTGTGTGTCATCCTTTTGCTGCCGGATTATGCAAGTGTCACTCTGTCATCCTTTTGGTGATAGACCCTACAACCTTTTGGTGTCAGGATTGTGTGCGTTTGTCACTCTATCATCCTTTTGGTGATAGGTTTGTCATTATTTTGGTGCCAGATTGTGCGAGTGTTCTCTATCATCCTTTTTAGTAATAGGCCTGCATCCTTTTGGTGTCGGGATTGTGTGCGTGTGTCGCTCTATCATCCCTTTGGTGATGGGTCTGTCATTCTTTTGGTGCCAGATTGTGCGAGTGTTCTCAATCATTCTTTTGGTGATAGGCCCTGCATCCTTTTGGTGTCGGGATTGTGTGCGTGTGTTTCTATATCAAGCTTTTGATGATGGGTATGTCATCCTATCGGTTTCAGATTGTACGAGTGTTCTCTATCATCCTTTTTGTGATATACCCTACATGCTTTTGATGCCAGGATTGTGTGCGCGTGTCACACTATCATCCTTTAGGTGATAGGTCTATCATCCTTTTGGTGCCAAATTGTGCGAGTGTTCTCTATCATCCTTTTCGTGATAGACCCTACATCATTTTGGTGTCATGATTGTTTGCGTGTGTTGCTCTATCATCCTTTTGGTTCCAGATTGTGCGAGTGTTCTCTAGCATCCTTTTGGTGATAGACCCTACATCCTTTTGGTTATAGCTCTGTCATCTTTTTGGTGCCATATTGCGCGAGTGTTCTCTATCATCTTTTTGGTGATAGGCCCTGCATGCTTTTGGTGTCGGGATTGTGTGCGTGTGTCACTCTATCATCTTTTGGTGATGTGTGTGTCATCCTTTTGCTGTCGGATTGTGCAAGTGTCACTCTATCATCCTTTTGGTGATAGACCCTACAACCTTTTGGTGTCAGGATTGTGTGCGTTTGTCACTCTATCATCCTTTTGGTGATAGGTTTGTCATCCTTTTGGTGCCAGATTGTGCGAGTGTTCTCTATCATCCTTCTTAGTAATAGGCCTGCATCCTTTTGGTTTCGGGATTGTGTGCTTGTGTCGCTCTATCATCCCTTTGGTGATGGGACTGTCATTCTTTTGGTGCCAGATTGTGCGAGTGTTCTCTATCATTCTTGTGGTGATAGGCCCTGCATCCTTTTGGTGTCGGGATTGTGTGCGTGTGTCTCTATATCAACCTTTTGATGATGGGTATGTAATCCTTTCGGTGTCAGATTGTGCGAGTGTTCTCTATCATCCTTTTTGTGATATACCCAACATGCTTTTGATGCCAGGATTGTGTGCGCGTGTCACTCTATCATCCTTTAGGTGATAGGTCTGTCATCCTTTTGGTGCCAAATTGTGCGATTGTTCTCTATCATCCTTTTCGTGATAGACCCTACATCATTTTGGTGTCAGGATTGTTTGTGTGTCTTGCTCTATCATCCTTTTGGTTCCAGATTGTGCGAGTGTTCTCTAGCATCCTTTTGGTGATAGACCCTACATCCTTTTGGTGTCGGGATTGTGTGCGTGTGTCATTCTATCATCCTTTTGGTGATAGGTCTGTCATCCTTTTGGTGTCAGATTGTGCTAGTGTTCTCTATCATCCTTTTGGTGATAGACCATAAATCCTTCTGGTGTAGGGATTGTGTGCGTGTGTCACTATATCATCCTTTTGGAGATAGGTCTGTCATCCTTTTGCTGCTAGATTGTGCGAGTGTTCTCTATCATCCTTTTAGTGATAGGCCTGTGTCCTTCTGGTGTAGGGATTGTGTGTGTGTGTCACTCTATCAACCTTTTGGTGATAGACCTTACCTCCTTCTGGTGTAGGGATTGTTTGCGTGTGTCACTATATCATCCTTTTGGTTATAGCTCTGTCATCTTTTTGGTGCCATATTGTGCGAGTGTTCTCTATCATCTTTTTGGTAATAGGCCCTGCATGCTTTTGGTGTCGGGTTTGTGTGCGTGTGTCGCTCTATCATCTTTTTGGTGATGGGTGTGTCATCCTTTTGGTGCCGGATTGTGCAAGTGTCACTCTATCATCCTTTTGGTGATAGACCCTATAACCTTTTGGTGTCAGGATTGTGTGCGTTTGTCACTCTATCATCCTTTTGGTGATAGGTCTGTCATCCTTTTGGTGCCAGTTTGTGCGAGTGTTCTCTATCATCCTTTTTAGTGATAGGCCTGCATCCTTTTGGTGTCGGGATTGTGTGCGTGTGTCGCTTTATCATCCCTTTGGTGATGGGTCTGTCATTCTTTTGGTGCCAGAGTGTGGGAGTGTTCTCTATCATTCTTTTGGTGATAGGCCCTGCATCCTTTTGGTGTCGGGATTGTGTGCGTGTGTCTCTATATCAACCTTTTGATGATGGGTATGTCATCCTTTCGGTGTCAGATTGTGCGAGTGTTCTCTATCATCCTTTTTGTGATATACCCAACATGCTTTTGATGCCAGGATTGTGTGCGCGTGTCACTCTATCATCCTTTAGGTGATAGGTCTGTCATCCTTTTGGTGTCAAATTGTGCGATTGTTCTCTATCATCCTTTTCGTGATAGACCCTACATCATTTTGGTGTCAGGATTGTTTGCCTGTCTTGCTCTATCATCCTTTTGGTTCCAGATTGTGCGAGTGTTCTCTAGCATCCTTTTGGTGATAGACCCTACATCCTTTTGGTGTCGGGATTGTGTGCGTGTGTCATCTATCATCCTTTTGGTGATAGGTCTATCATCCTTTTGGTGTCAGATTGTGCTAGTGTTCTCTATCATCCTTTTGGTGATAGACCATAAATCCTTCTGGTGTAGGGATTGTGTGCGTGTGTCACTATATCATTCTTTTGGAGATAGACCTTACCTCCTTCTGGTGTAGGGATTGTGTGCGTGTGTCACTCTATCATCCTTTTGGTGATAGACCTTACCTCCTTCTGGTGTAGGGATTGTTTGCGTGTGTCACTATGTCATCCTTTTGGTTATAGCTCTGTCATCTTTTTGGTGCCATATTGTGCGAGTGTTCTCTATCATCTTTTTGGTAATAGGCCCTGCATGCTTTTGGTGTCGGGATTGTGTGCGTGTGTCGCTCTATCATCTTTTTGGTGATGGGTGTGTCATCCTTTTGGTGCCGGATTGTGCAAGTGTCACTCTATCATCCTTTTGGTGATAGACCCTACAACCTTTTGGTGTCAGGATTGTGTGCGTTTGTCACTCTATCATCCTTTTGGTGATAGGTCTGTCATCCTTTTGGTTCCAGTTTGTGCGAGTGTTCTCTATCATCCTTTTTAGTGATAGGCCTGCATCCTTTTGGTGTCAGGATTGTTTGCGTGTGTCACTTTATCATCCCTTTGGTGATGGGTCTGTCATTCTTTTGGTGCCAGATTGTGCGAGTGTTCTCTATCATTCTTTTGGTGATAGGCCCTGCATCCTTTTAGTGTCGGGATTGTGTACGTGTGTCTCTATATCAACCTTTTGATGATGGGTATGTCATCCTTTCGGTGTCAGATTGTGCGAGTGTTCTCTATCATCCTTTTTGTGATATACCCAACATGCTTTTGATGCCAGGATTGTGTGCGTGTGTCACTCTATCATCCTTTTGGTGATAGGTTTGTCATCCTTTTGGTGCCAGATTGTGCGAGTGTTCTCTATCATCCTTTTTAGTAATAGGCCTGCATCCTTTTGGTGTCGGGATTGTGTGCGTGTGTCGCTCTATCATCCCTTTGGTGATGGGTCTGTCATTCTTTTGGGGCCAGATTGTGCGAGTGTTCTCAATCATTCTTTTGGTGATAGGCCCTGCATCCTTTTGGTGTCGGGATTGTGTGCGTGTGTTTCTATATAAACCTTTTGATGATGGGTATGTCATCCTATCGGTTTCAGATTGTGCGAGTGTTCTCTATCATCCTTTTTGTGATATACCCTACATGCTTTTGATGCCAGGATTGTGTGCGCGTGTCACACTATCATCCTTTAGGTGATAGGTCTATCATCCTTTTGGTGCCAAATTGTGCGAGTGTTCTCTATCATCCTTTTCGTGATAGACCCTACATCATTTTGGTGTCATGATTGTTTGCGTGTGTTGCTCTATCATCCTTTTGGTTCCAGATTGTGCGAGTGTTCTCTAGCATCCTTTTGGTGATAGACCCTACATCCTTTTGGTTATAGCTCTGTCATCTTTTTGGTGCCATATTGTGCGAGTGTTCTCTATCATCTTTTTGGTGATAGGCCCTGCATGCTTTTGGTGTCGGGATTGTGTGCGTGTGTCACTCTATCATCTTTTGGTGATGTGTGTGTCATCCTTTTGCTGTCGGATTGTGCAAGTGTCACTCTATCATCCTTTTGGTGATAGACCCTACAACCTTTTGGTGTCAGGATTGTGTGCGTTTGTCACTCTATCATCCTTTTGGTGATAGGTTTGTCATCCTTTTCGTGCCAGATTGTGCGAGTGTTCTCTATCATCCTACTTAGTAATAGGCCTGCATCCTTTTGGTTTCAGGATTGTGTGCTTGTGTCGCTCTATCATCCCTTTGGTGATGGGACTGTCATTCTTTTGGTGCCAGATTGTGCGAGTGTTCTCTATCATTCTTGTGGTGATAGGCCCTGCATCCTTTTGGTGTCGGGATTGTGTGCGTGTTTCTCTATATCAACCTTTTGATGATGGGTATGTAATCTTTTCGGTGTCAGATTGTGCGAGTGTTCTCTATCATCCTTTTTGTGATATACCCAACATGCTTTTGATGCCAGGATTGTGTGCGCGTGTCACTCTATCATCCTTTAGGTGATAGGTCTGTCATCCTTTTGGTGCCAAATTGTGCGATTGTTCTCTATCATCCTTTTCGTGATAGACCCTACATCATTTTGGTGTCAGGATTGTTTGCGTGTCTTGCTCTATCATCCTTTTGGTTCCAGATTGTGCGAGTGTTCTCTAGCATCCTTTTGGTGATAGACCCTACATCCTTTTGGTGTCGGGATTGTGTGCGTGTGTCATTCTATCATCCTTTTGGTGATAGGTCTGTCATCCTTTTGGTGTCAGATTGTGCTAGTGTTCTCTATCATCCTTTTGGTGATAGACCATAAATCCTTCTGGTGTAGGGATTGTGTGCGTGTGTCACTATATCATCCTTTTGGAGATAGGCCTGTCATCCTTTTGCTGCTAGATTGTGCGAGTGTTCTCTATCATCCTTTTAGTGATAGGCCTGTGTCCTTCTGGTGTAGGGATTGTGTGCGTGTGTCACTCTATCATCCTTTTGGTGATAGACCTTACCTCCTTCTGGTGTAGGGATTGTTTGCGTGTGTCACTATATCATCCTTTTGGTTATAGCTCTGTCATCTTTTTGGTGCCATATTGTGCGAGTGTTCTCTATCATCTTTTTGGTAATAGGCCCTGCATGCTTTTGGTGTCGGGTTTCTGTGCGTGTGTCGCTCTATCATCTTTTTGGTGATGGGTGTGTCATCCTTTTGGTGCCGGATTGTGCAAGTGTCACTCTATCATCCTTTTGGTGATAGACCCTACAACCTTTTGGTGTCAGGATTGTGTGCGTTTGTCACTCTATCATCCTTTTGGTGATAGGTCTGTCATCCTTTTGGTGCCAGTTTGTGCGAGTGTTCTCTATCATCCTTTTTAGTGATAGGCCTGCATCCTTTTGGTGTCGGGATTGTGTGCGTGTGTCGCTTTATCATCCCTTTGGTGATGGGTCTGTCATTCTTTTGGTGCCAGATTGTGCGAGTGTTCTCTATCATTCTTTTGGTGATAGGCCTTGCATCCTTTTGGTGTCGGGATTGTGTGCGTGTGTTTCTATATCAACCTTTTGATGATGGGTATGTCATCCTATCGGTTTCAGATTGTGCGAGTGTTCTCTATCATCCTTTTTGTGATATACCCTACATGCTTTTGATGCCAGGATTGTGTGCGCGTGTCACACTATCATCCTTTAGGTGATAGGTCTATCATCCTTTTGGTGCCAAATTGTGCGAGTGTTCTCTATCATCCTTTTCGTGATAGACCCTACATCATTTTGGTGTCATGATTGTTTGCGTGTGTTGCTCTATCATCCTTTTGGTTCCAGATTGTGCGAGTGTTCTCTAGCATCCTTTTGGTGATAGACCCTACATCCTTTTGGTTATAGCTCTGTCATCTTTTTGGTGCCATATTGTGCGAGTGTTCTCTATCATCTTTTTGGTGATAGGCCCTGCATGCTTTTGGTGTCGGGATTGTGTGCGTGTGTCACTCTATCATCTTTTGGTGATGTGTGTGTCATCCTTTTGCTGTCGGATTGTGCAAGTGTCACTCTATCATCCTTTTGGTGATAGACCCTACAACCTTTTGGTGTCAGGATTGTGTGCGTTTGTCACTCTATCATCCTTTTGGTGATAGGTTTGTCATCCTTTTGGTGCCAGATTGTGCGAGTGTTCTCTATCATCCTTCTTAGTAATAGGCCTGCATCCTTTTGGTTTCAGGATTGTGTGCTTGTGTCGCTCTATCATCCCTTTGGTGATGGGACTGTCATTCTTTTGGTGCCAGATTGTGCGAGTGTTCTCTATCATTCTTGTGGTGATAGGCCCTGCATCCTTTTGGTGTCGGGATTGTGTGCGTGTGTCTCTATATCAACCTTTTGATGATGGGTATGTAATCTTTTCGGTGTCAGATTGTGCGAGTGTTCTCTATCATCCTTTTTGTGATATACCCAACATGCTTTTGATGCCAGGATTGTGTGCGCGTGTCACTCTATCATCCTTTAGGTGATAGGTCTGTCATCCTTTTGGTGCCAAATTGTGCGATTGTTCTCTATCATCCTTTTCGTGATAGACCCTACATCATTTTGGTGTCAGGATTGTTTGCGTGTCTTGCTCTATCATCCTTTTGGTTCCAGATTGTGCGAGTGTTCTCTAGCATCCTTTTGGTGATAGACCCTACATCCTTTTGGTGTCGGGATTGTGTGCGTGTGTCATTCTATCATCCTTTTGGTGATAGGTCTGTCATCCTTTTGGTGTCAGATTGTGCTAGTGTTCTCTATCATCCTTTTGGTGATAGACCATAAATCCTTCTGGTGTAGGGATTGTGTGCGTGTGTCACTATATCATCCTTTTGGAGATAGGCCTGTCATCCTTTTGCTGCTAGATTGTGCGAGTGTTCTCTATCATCCTTTTAGTGATAGGCCTGTGTCCTTCTGGTGTAGGGATTGTGTGCGTGTGTCACTCTATCATCCTTTTGGTGATAGACCTTACCTCCTTCTGGTGTAGGGATTGTTTGCGTGTGTCACTATATCATCCTTTTGGTTATAGCTCTGTCATCTTTTTGGTGCCATATTGTGCGAGTGTTCTCTATCATCTTTTTGGTAATAGGCCCTGCATGCTTTTGGTGTCGGGTTTCTGTGCGTGTGTCGCTCTATCATCTTTTTGGTGATGGGTGTGTCATCCTTTTGGTGCCGGATTGTGCAAGTGTCACTCTATCATCCTTTTGGTGATAGACCCTACAACCTTTTGGTGTCAGGATTGTGTGCGTTTGTCACTCTATCATCCTTTTGGTGATAGGTCTGTCATCCTTTTGGTGCCAGTTTGTGCGAGTGTTCTCTATCATCCTTTTTAGTGATAGGCCTGCATCCTTTTGGTGTCGGGATTGTGTGCGTGTGTCGCTTTATCATCCCTTTGGTGATGGGTCTGTCATTCTTTTGGTGCCAGATTGTGCGAGTGTTCTCTATCATTCTTTTGGTGATAGGCCTTGCATCCTTTTGGTGTCGGGATTGTGTGCGTGTGTTTCTATATCAACCTTTTGATGATGGGTATGTCATCCTATCGGTTTCAGATTGTGCGAGTGTTCTCTATCATCCTTTTTGTGATATACCCTACATGCTTTTGATGCCAGGATTGTGTGCGCGTGTCACACTATCATCCTTTAGGTGATAGGTCTATCATCCTTTTGGTGCCAAATTGTGCGAGTGTTCTCTATCATCCTTTTCGTGATAGACCCTACATCATTTTGGTGTCATGATTGTTTGCGTGTGTTGCTCTATCATCCTTTTGGTTCCAGATTGTGCGAGTGTTCTCTAGCATCCTTTTGGTGATAGACCCTACATCCTTTTGGTTATAGCTCTGTCATCTTTTTGGTGCCATATTGTGCGAGTGTTCTCTATCATCTTTTTGGTGATAGGCCCTGCATGCTTTTGGTGTCGGGATTGTGTGCGTGTGTCACTCTATCATCTTTTGGTGATGTGTGTGTCATCCTTTTGCTGTCGGATTGTGCAAGTGTCACTCTATCATCCTTTTGGTGATAGACCCTACAACCTTTTGGTGTCAGGATTGTGTGCGTTTGTCACTCTATCATCCTTTTGGTGATAGGTTTGTCATCCTTTTGGTGCCAGATTGTGCGAGTGTTCTCTATCATCCTTCTTAGTAATAGGCCTGCATCCTTTTGGTTTCAGGATTGTGTGCTTGTGTCGCTCTATCATCCCTTTGGTGATGGGACTGTCATTCTTTTGGTGCCAGATTGTGCGAGTGTTCTCTATCATTCTTGTGGTGATAGGCCCTGCATCCTTTTGGTGTCGGGATTGTGTGCGTGTGTCTCTATATCAACCTTTTGATGATGGGTATGTAATCTTTTCGGTGTCAGATTGTGCGAGTGTTCTCTATCATCCTTTTTGTGATATACCCAACATGCTTTTGATGCCAGGATTGTGTGCGCGTGTCACTCTATCATCCTTTAGGTGATAGGTCTGTCATCCTTTTGGTGCCAAATTGTGCGATTGTTCTCTATCATCCTTTTCGTGATAGACCCTACATCATTTTGGTGTCAGGATTGTTTGCGTGTCTTGCTCTATCATCCTTTTGGTTCCAGATTGTGCGAGTGTTCTCTAGCATCCTTTTGGTGATAGACCCTACATCCTTTTGGTGTCGGGATTGTGTGCGTGTGTCATTCTATCATCCTTTTGGTGATAGGTCTGTCATCCTTTTGGTGTCAGATTGTGCTAGTGTTCTCTATCATCCTTTTGGTGATAGACCATAAATCCTTCTGGTGTAGGGATTGTGTGCGTGTGTCACTA
This sequence comes from Lathyrus sativus, assembly GCA_963859935.3. Lineage (NCBI taxonomy): Eukaryota > Viridiplantae > Streptophyta > Magnoliopsida > Fabales > Fabaceae > Lathyrus > Lathyrus sativus. Next base: position 201,907,680 of record OZ012739.1, on the reverse strand, counting down.
TATCATCCTTTTGGAGATAGGTCTGTCATCCTTTTGCTGCTAGATTGTGCGAGTGTTCTCTATCATCCTTTTAGTGATAGGCCTGTGTCCTTCTGGTGTAGGGATTGTGTGCGTGTGTCACTCTATCATCCTTTTGGTGATAGACCTTACCTCCTTCTGGTGTAGGGATTGTTTGCGTGTGTCACTATATCATCCTTTTGGTTATAGCTCTGTCATCTTTTTGGTGCCATATTGTGCGAGTGTTCTCTATCATCTTTTTGGTAATAGGCCCTGCATGCTTTTGGTGTCGGGTTTCTGTGCGTGTGTCGCTCTATCATCTTTTTGGTGATGGGTGTGTCATCCTTTTGGTGTCGGATTATGCAAGTGTCACTCTATCATCCTTTTGGTGATAGACCCTACAACCTTTTGGTGTCAGGATTGTGTGCGTTTGTCACTCTATCATCCTTTTGGTGATAGGTCTGTCATCCTTTTGGTGCCAGTTTGTGCGAGTGTTCTCTATCATCCTTTTTAGTGATAGGCCTGCATCCTTTTGGTGTCGGGATTGTGTGCGTGTGTCGCTTTATCATCCCTTTGGTGATGGGTCTGTCATTCTTTTGGTGCCAGATTGTGCGAGTGTTCTCTATCATTCTTTTGGTGATAGGCCCTGCATCCTTTTGGTGTCGGGATTGTGTGCGTGTGTCTCTATATCAACCTTTTGATGATGGGTATGTCATCCTTTCGGTGTCAGATTGTGCGAGTGTTCTCTATCATCCTTTTTGTGATATACCCAACATGCTTTTGATGCCAGGATTGTGTGCGCGTGTCACTCTATCATCCTTTAGGTGATAGGTCTGTCATCCTTTTGGTGCCAAATTGTGCGATTGTTCTCTATCATCCTTTTCGTGATAGACCCTACATCATTTTGGTGTCAGGATTGTTTGCGTGTCTTGCTCTATCATCCTTTTGGTTCCAGATTGTGCGAGTGTTCTCTAGCATCCTTTTGGTGATAGACCCTACATCCTTTTGGTGTCGGGATTGTGTGCGTGTGTCATTCTATCATCCTTTTGGTGATAGGTCTGTCATCCTTTTGGTGTCAGATTGTGCTAGTGTTCTCTATCATCCTTTTGGTGATAAACCATAAATCCTTCTGGTGTAGGGATTGTGTGCGTGTGTCACTATATCATCCTTTTGGAGATAGGTCTGTCATCCTTTTGCTGCTAGATTGTGCGAGTGTTCTCTATCATCCTTTTAGTGATAGGCATGTGTCCTTCTGGTGTCGGGATTGTGTGCGTGTGTCACTCTATCATCCTTTTGGTGATAGACCTTACCTCCTTCTTGTGTAGGGATTGTTTGCGTGTGTCACTATGTCATCCTTTTGGTTATAGCTCTGTCATCTTTTTGGTGCCATATTGTGCGAGTGTTCTCTATCATCTTTTTGGTAATAGGCCCTGCATGCTTTTGGTGTCGGGATTGTGTGCGTGTGTCGCTCTATCATCTTTTTGGTGATGGGTGTGTCATCCTTTTGGTGCCGGATTGTGCAAGTGTCACTCTATCATCCTTTTGGTGATAGACCCTACAACCTTTTGGTGTCAGGATTGTGTGCGTTTGTCACTCTATCATCCTTTTGGTGATAGGTCTGTCATCCTTTTGGTTCCAGTTTGTGCGAGTGTTCTCTATCATCCTTTTTAGTGATAGGCCTGCATCCTTTTGGTGTCAGGATTGTGTGCGTGTGTCGCTTTATCATCCCTTTGGTGATGGGTCTGTCATTCTTTTGGTGCCAGATTGTGCGAGTGTTCTCTATCATTCTTTTGGTGATAGGCCCTGCATCCTTTTAGTGTCGGGATTGTGTACGTGTGTCTCTATATCAACCTTTTGATGATGGGTATGTCATCCTTTCGGTGTCAGATTGTGCGAGTGTTCTCTATCATCCTTTTTGTGATATACCCAACATGCTTTTGATGCCAGGATTGTGTGCGCGTGTCACTCTATCATCCTTTTGGTGATAGGATTGTCATCCTTTTGGTGCCAGATTGTGTGAGTGTTCTCTATCATCCTTTTTAGTAATAGGCCTGCATCCTTTTGGTGTCGGGATTGTGTGCGTGTGTCGCTCTATCATCCCTTTGGTGATGGGTCTGTCATTCTTTTGGTGCCAGATTGTGCGAGTGTTCTCAATCATTCTTTTGGTGATAGGCCCTGCATCCTTTTGGTGTCGGGATTGTGTGCGTGTGTTTCTATATAAACCTTTTGATGATGGGTATGTCATCCTATCGGTTTCAGATTGTGCGAGTGTTCTCTATCATCTTTTTTGTGATATACCCTACATGCTTTTGATGCCAGGATTGTGTGCGCGTGTCACACTATCATCCTTTAGGTGATAGGTCTATCATCCTTTTGGTGCCAAATTGTGCGAGTGTTCTCTATCATCCTTTTCGTGATAGACCCTACATCATTTTGGTGTCATGATTGTTTGCGTGTGTTGCTCTATCATCCTTTTGGTTCCAGATTGTGCGAGTGTTCTCTAGCATCCTTTTGGTGATAGACCCTACATCCTTTTGGTTATAGCTCTGTCATCTTTTTGGTGCCATATTGTGCGAGTGTTCTCTACCATCTTTTTGGTAATAGGCCCGGCATGCTTTTGGTGTCGGGTTTCTGTGCGTGTGTCGCTCTATCATCTTTTTGGTGATGGGTGTGTCATCCTTTTGGTGTCGGATTGTGCAAGTGTCACTCTATCATCCTTTTGGTGATAGACCCTACAACCTTTTGGTGTCAGGATTGTGTGCGTTTGTCACTCTATCATCCTTTTGGTGATAGGTCTGTCATCCTTTTGGTGCCAGTTTGTGCGAGTGTTCTCTATCATCCTTTTTAGTGATAGGCCTGCATCCTTTTGGTGTCGGGATTGTGTGCGTGTGTCGCTTTATCATCCCTTTGGTGATGGGTCTGTCATTCTTTTGGTGCCAGATTGTGCGAGTGTTCTCTATCATTCTTTTGGTGATAGGCCCTGCATCCTTTTGGTGTTGGGATTGTGTGCGTGTGTCTCTATATCAACCTTTTGATGATGGGTATGTCATCCTTTCGGTGTCAGATTGTGCGAGTGTTCTCTATCATCCTTTTTGTGATATACCCAACATGCTTTTGATGCCAGGATTGTGTGCGCGTGTCACTCTATCATCCTTTAGGTGATAGGTCTGTCATCCTTTTGGTGCCAAATTGTGCGATTGTTCTCTATCATCCTTTTCGTGATAGACCCTACATCATTTTGGTGTCAGGATTGTTTGCGTGTCTTGCTCTATCATCCTTTTGGTTCCAGATTGTGCGAGTGTTCTCTAGCATCCTTTTGGTGATAGACCCTACATCCTTTTGGTGTCGGGATTGTGTGCGTGTGTCATTCTATCATCCTTTTGGTGATAGGTCTGTCATCCTTTTGGTGTCAGATTGTGCTAGTGTTCTCTATCATCCTTTTGGTGATAAACCATAAATCCTTCTGGTGTAGGGATTGTGTGCGTGTGTCACTATATCATCCTTTTGGAGATAGGTCTGTCATCCTTTTGCTGCTAGATTGTGCGAGTGTTCTCTATCATCCTTTTAGTGATAGGCATGTGTCCTTCTGGTGTAGGGATTGTGTGCGTGTGTCACTCTATCATCCTTTTGGTGATAGACCTTACCTCCTTCTGGTGTAGGGATTGTTTGCGTGTGTCACTATGTCATCCTTTTGGTTATAGCTCTGTCATCTTTTTGGTGCCATATTGTGCGAGTGTTCTCTATCATCTTTTTGGTAATAGGCCCTGCATGCTTTTGGTGTCGGGATTGTGTGTGTGTGTCGCTCTATCATCTTTTTGGTGATGGGTGTGTCTTCCTTTTGGTGCCGGATTGTGCAAGTGTCACTCTATCATCCTTTTGGTGATAGACCCTACAACCTTTTGGTGTCAGGATTGTGTGCGTTTGTCACTCTATCATCCTTTTGGTGATAGGTCTGTCATCCTTTTGGTTCCAGTTTGTGCGAGTGTTCTCTATCATCCTTTTTAGTGATAGGCCTGCATCCTTTTGGTGTCAGGATTGTGTGCGTGTGTCGCTTTATCATCCCTTTGGTGATGGGTCTGTCATTCTTTTGGTGCCAGATTGTGCGAGTGTTCTCTATCATTCTTTTGGTGATAGGCCCTGCATCCTTTTAGTGTCGGGATTGTGTACGTGTGTCTCTATATCAACCTTTTGATGATGGGTATGTCATCCTTTCGGTGTCAGATTGTGCGAGTGTTCTCTATCATCCTTTTTGTGATATACCCAACATGATTTTGATGCCAGGATTGTGTGCGCGTGTCACTCTATCATCCTTTTGGTGATAGGTTTGTCATCCTTTTGGTGCCATATTGTGCGAGTGTTCTCTATCATCCTTTTTAGTAATAGGCCTGCATCCTTTTGGTGTCGGGATTGTGTGCGTGTGTCGCTCTATCATCCCTTTGGTGATGGGTCTGTCATTCTTTTGGTGCCAGATTGTGCGAGTGTTCTCAATCATTCTTTTGGTGATAGGCCATGCATCCTTTTGGTGTCGGGATTGTGTGCGTGTGTTTCTATTTAAACCTTTTGATGATGGGTATGTCATCCTATCGGTTTCAGATTGTGCGAGTGTTCTCTATCATCCTTTTTGTGATATACCCTACATGCTTTTGATGCCAGGATTGTGTGTGCGTGTCACACTATCATCCTTTAGGTGATAGGTCTATCATCCTTTTGGTGCCAAATTGTGCGAGTGTTCTCTATCATCCTTTTCGTGATAGACCCTACATCATTTTGGTGTCATGATTGTTTGCGTGTGTTGCTCTATCATCCTTTTGGTTCCAGATTGTGCGAGTGTTCTCTAGCATCCTTTTGGTGATAGACCCTACATCCTTTTGGTTATAGCTCTGTCATCTTTTTGGTGCCATATTGTGCGAGTGTTCTCTATCATCTTTTTGGTGATAGGCCCTGCATGCTTTTGGTGTCGGGATTGTGTGCGTGTGTCACTCTATCATCTTTTGGTGATGTGTGTGTCATCCTTTTGCTGCCGGATTGTGCAAGTGTCACTCTATCATCCTTTTGGTGATAGACCCTACAACCTTTTGGTGTCAGGATTGTGTGCGTTTGTCACTCTATCATCCTTTTGGTGATAGGTTTGTCATCCTTTTGGTGCCAGATTGTGCGAGTGTTCTCTATCATCCTTCTTAGTAATAGGCCTGCATCCTTTTGGTTTCGGGATTGTGTGCTTGTGTCGCTCTATCATGCCTTTGGTGATGGGACTGTCATTCTTTTGGTGCAAGATTGTGCGAGTGTTCTCTATCATTCTTGTGGTGATAGGCCCTGCATCCTTTTGGTGTCGGGATTGTGTGCGTGTGTCTCTATATCAACCTTTTGATGATGGGTATGTAATCCTTTCGGTGTCAGTTTGTGCGAGTGTTCTCTATCATCCTTTTTGTGATATACCCAACATGCTTTTGATGCCAGGATTGTGTGCGCGTGTCACTCTATCATCCTTTAGGTGATAGGTCTGTCATCCTTTTGGTGCCAAATTGTGCGATTGTTCTCTATCATCCTTTTCGTGATAGACCCTACATCATTTTGGTGTCAGGATTGTTTGCGTGTCTTGCTCTATCATCCTTTTGGTTCCAGATTGTGCGAGTGTTCTCTAGCATCCTTTTGGTGATAGACCCTACATCCTTTTGGTGTCGGGATTGTGTGTGTGTGTGATTCTATCATCCTTTTCGTGATAGGTCTGTCATCCTTTTGGTGTCAGATTGTGCTAGTGTTCTCTATCATCCTTTTGGTGATAGACCATAAATCCTTCTGGTGTAGGGATTGTGTGCGTGTGTCACTATATCATCCTTTTGGAGATAGGTCTGTCATCCTTTTGCTGCTAGATTGTGCGAGTGTTCTCTATTATCCTTTTAGTGATAGGCCTGTGTCCTTCTGGTGTAGGGATTGTGTGCGTGTGTCACTCTATCATCCTTTTGGTGATAGACCTTACCTCCTTCTGGTGTAGGGATTGTTTGCGTGTGTCACTATATCATCCTTTTGGTTATAGCTCTGTCATCTTTTTGGTGCCATATTGTGCGAGTGTTCTCTATCGTCTTTTTGGTAATAGGCCCTGCATGCTTTTGGTGTCAGGTTTGTGTGCGTGTGTCGCTCTATCATCTTTTTGGTGATGGGTGTGTCATCCTTTTGGTGTCGGATTGTGCAAGTGTCACTCTATCATCCTTTTGGTGATAGACCCTACAACCTTTTGGTGTCAGGATTGTGTGCGTTTGTCACTCTATCATCCTTTTGGTGATAGGTCTGTCATCCTTTTGGTGCCAGTTTGTGCGAGTGTTCTCTATCATCCTTTTTAGTGATAGGCCTGCATCCTTTTGGTGTCGGGATTGTGTGCGTGTGTCGCTTTATCATCCCTTTGGTGATGGGTCTGTCATTCTTTTGGTGCCAGATTGTGCGAGTGTTCTCTATCATTCTTTTGGTGATAGGCCCTGCATCCTTTTGGTGTCGGGATTGTGTCGTGTGTGTCTATATCAACCTTTTGATGATGGGTATGTCATCCTTTCGGTGTCAGATTGTGCGAGTGTTCTCTATCATCCTTTTTGTGATATACCCAACATGCTTTTGATGCCAGGATTGTGTGCGCGTGTCAGTCTATCATCCTTTAGGTGATAGGTCTGTCATCATTTTGGTGCCAAATTGTGCGATTGTTCTCTATCATCCTTTTCGTGATAGACCCTACATCATTTTGGTGTCAGGATTGTTTGCGTGTCTTGCTCTATCATCCTTTTGGTTCCAGATTGTGCGAGTGTTCTCTAGCATCCTTTTGGTGATAGACCCTACATCCTTTTGGTGTCGGGATTGTGTGCGTGTGTCATTCTATCATCCTTTTGGTGTCAGATTGTGCTAGTGTTCTCTATCATCCTTTTGGTGATAGACCATAAATCCTTCTGGTGTAGGGATTGTGTGCGTGTGTCACTATATCATCCTTTTGGAGATAGGTCTGTCATCCTTTTGCTGCTAGATTGTGCGAGTGTTCTCTATCATCCTTTTAGTGATAGGCATGTGTCCTTCTGGTGTAGGGATTGTGTGCGTGTGTCACTCTATCATCCTTTTGGTGATAGACCTTACCTCCTTCTGGTGTAGGGATTGTTTGCGTGTGTCACTATGTCATCCTTTTAGTTATAGCTCTGTCATCTTTTTGGTGCCATATTGTGCGAGTGTTCTCTATCATCTTTTTGGTAATAGGCCCTGCATGCTTTTGGTGTCGGGTTTGTGTGCGTGTGTCGCTCTATCATCTTTTTGGTGATGGGTGTGTCATCCTTTTGGTGCCGGATTGTGCAAGTGTCACTCTATCATCCTTTTGGTGATAGACCCTACAACCTTTTGGTGTCAGGATTGTGTGCGTTTGTCATTCTATCATCCTTTTGGTGATAGGACTGTCATCCTTTTGGTGGCAGAATGTGCTAGTGTTCTCTATCATCCTTTTGGTGATAGACCATACATCCTTCTGGTGTAGGGATTGTGTGCGTGTGTCACTATATCATCCTTTTGGTGATAGGTCTGTCATCCTTTTGCTGCAAGATTGTGCGAGTGTTCTCTGTCATCCTTTTAGTGATAGGATTGTGTCCTTCTGGTATAGGGATTTTGTGCGTGTGTCACTCTATCATCCTTTTGGTGATAGACCTTACCTCCTTCTGGTGTAGGGATTGTTTGCGTGTGCCACTATATCATCCTTTTGGTTATAGCTCTGTCATCTTTTTGGTGCCATATTGTGCGAGTGTTCCCTATCATCTTTTTGGTGATAGGCCCTGCATGCTTTTGGTGTCGGGATTGTGTGCGTGTGTCACTCTATCATCTTTTGGTGATGTGTGTGTCATCCTTTTGCTGCCGGATTATGCAAGTGTCACTCTATCATCCTTTTGGTGATAGACCCTACAACCTTTTGGTGTCAGGATTGTGTGCGTTTGTCACTCTATCATCCTTTTGGTGATAGGTTTGTCATCCTTTTGGTGCCAGATTGTGCGAGTGTTCTCTATCATCCTTTTTAGTAATAGGCCTGCATCCTTTTGGTGTTGGGATTGTGTGCGTGTGTCGCTCTATCATCCCTTTGGTGATGGGTCTGTCATTCTTTTGGTGCCAGATTGTGCGAGTGCTCTCAATCATTCTTTTGGTGATAGGCCCTGCATCCTTTTGGTGTCGGGATTGTGTGCGTGTGTTTCTATATCAACCTTTTGATGATTGGTATATCATCCTATCGGTTTCAGATTGTGCGAGTGTTCTCTATCATCCTTTTTGTGATATACCCTACATGCTTTTGATGCCAGGATTGTGTGCGCGTGTCACACTATCATCCTTTAGGTGATAGGTCTATCATTCTTTTGGTGCCAAATTGTGCGAGTGTTCTCTATCATCCTTTTCGTGATAGACCCTACATCATTTTGGTGTCATGATTGTTTGCGTGTGTTGCTCTATCATCCTTTTGGTTCCAGATTGTGCGAGTGTTCTCTAGCATCCTTTTGGTGATAGACCCTACATCCTTTTGGTTATAACTCTGTCATCTTTTTGGTGCCATATTGTGCGAGTGTTCTCTATCATCTTTTTGGTGATAGGCCCTGCATGCTTTTGGTGTCGGGATTGTGTGCGTGTGTCACTCTATCATCTTTTGGTGATGTGTGTGTCATCCTTTTGCTGCCGGATTGTGCAAGTGTCACTCTATCATCCTTTTGGTGATAGACCCTACAACCTTTTGGTGTCAGGATTGTGTGCGTTTGTCACTCTATCATCCTTTTGGTGATAGGTTTGTCATCCTTTTGGTGCCAGATTGTGCGAGTGTTCTCTATCATCCTTCTTAGTAATAGGCCTGCATCCTTTTGGTTTCGGGATTGTGTGCTTGTGTCGCTCTATCATGCCTTTGGTGATGGGACTGTCATTCTTTTGGTGCAAGATTGTGCGAGTGTTCTCTATCATTCTTGTGGTGATAGGCCCTGCATCCTTTTGGTGTCGGGATTGTATGCGTGTGTCTCTATATCAACCTTTTGATGATGGGTATGTAATCCTTTCGGTGTCAGTTTGTGCGAGTGTTCTCTATCATCCTTTTTGTGATATACCCAACATGCTTTTGATGCCAGGATTGTGTGCGCGTGTCACTCTATCATCCTTTAGGTGATAGGTCTGTCATCCTTTTGGTGCCAAATTGTGCGATTGTTCTCTATCATCCTTTTCGTGATAGACCCTACATCATTTTGGTGTCAGGATTGTTTGCGTGTCTTGATCTATCATCCTTTTGGTTCCAGATTGTGCGAGTGTTCTCTAGCATCCTTTTGGTGATAGACCCTACATCCTTTTGGTGTCGGGATTGTGTGCGTGTGTCATTCTATCATCCTTTTGGTGATAGGTTTGTCATCCTTTTGGTGTCAGATTGTGCTAGTGTTCTCTATCATCCTTTTGGTGATAGACCATAAATCCTTCTGGTGTAGGGATTGTGTGCGTGTGTCACTATCACATCCTTTTGGAGATAGGTCTGTCATCCTTTTGCTGCTAGATTGTGCGAGTGTTCTCTATCATCCTTTTAGTGATAGGCCTGTGTCCTTCTGGTGTAGGGATTGTGTGCGTGTGTCACTCTATTATCCTTTTGGTGATAGACCTTACCTCTTTCTGGTGTAGGGATTGTTTGCGCGTGTCACTATATCATCCTTTTGGTTATAGCTCTGTCATCTTTTTGGTGCCATATTGTGCGAGTGTTCTCTATCATCTTTTTGGTAATAGGCCCTGCATGCTTTTGGTGTCGGGTTTGTGTGCGTGTGTCGCTCTATCATCTTTTTGGTGATGGGTGTGTCATCCTTTTGGTGCCGGATTGTGCAAGTGTCACTCTATCATCCTTTTGGTGATAGACCCTATAACCTTTTGGTGTCAGGATTGTGTGCGTTTGTCACTCTATCATCCTTTTGGTGATAGGTTTGTCATCCTTTTGGTGCCAGTTTGTGCGAGTGTTCTCTATCATCCTTTTTAGTGATAGGCCTGCATCCTTTTGGTGTCGGGATTGTGTGCGTGTGTCGCTTTATCATCCCTTTGGTGATGGGTCTGTCATTCTTTTGGTGCCAGATTGTGCGAGTGTTCTCTATCATTCTTTTGGTGATAGGCCCTGCATCCTTTTGGTGTCGGGATTGTGTGCGTGTGTCTCTATATCAACCTTTTGATGATGGGTATGTCATCCTTTCGGTGTCAGATTGTGCGAGTGTTCTCTATCATCCTTTTTGTGATATACCCAACATGCTTTTGATGCCAGGATTGTGTGCGCGTGTCACTCTATCATCCTTTAGGTGATAGGTCTGTCATCCTTTTGGTGCCAAATTGTGTGATTGTTCTCTATCATCCTTTTCGTGATAGACCCTACATCATTTTGGTGTCAGGATTGTTTGCGTGTCTTGCTCTATCATCCTTTTGGTTCAAGATTGTGCGAATGTTCTCTAGCATCCTTTTGGTGATAGACCCTACATCCTTTTGGTGTCGGGATTGTGTGCGTGTGTCATTCTATCATCCTTTTGGTGATAGGTCTGTCATCCTTTTGGTGTCAGATTGTGCTAGTGTTCTCTATCATCCTTTTGGTGATAGACCATAAATCCTTCTGGTGTAGGGATTGTGTGCGTGTGTCACTATATCATCCTTTTGGAGATAGGTCTGTCATCCTTTTGCTGCTAGATTGTGCGAGTGTTCTCTATCATCCTTTTAGTGATAGGCCTAAGTCCTTCTGGTGTAGGGATTGTGTGCGTGTGTCACTCTATCATCCTTTTGGTGATAGACCTTACCTCCTTCTAGTGTAGGGATTGTTTGCGTGTGTCACTATATCATCCTTTTGGTTATAGCTCTGTCATCTTTTTGGTGCCATATTGTGCGAGTGTTCTATATCATCTTTTTGGTAATAGGCCCTGCATGCTTTTGGTGTCGGGTTTGTGTGCGTGTGTCGCTCTATCATCTTTTTGGTGATGGGTGTGTCATCCTTTTGGTGCCGGATTGTGCAAGTGTCACTCTATCATCCTTTTGGTGATAGACCCTATAACCTTTTGGTGTCAGGATTGTGTGCGTTTGTCACTCTATCATCCTTTTGGTGATAGGTCTGTCATCCTTTTGGTGCCAGTTTGTGCGAGTGTTCTCTATCATCCTTTTTAGTGATAGGCCTGCATCCTTTTGGTGTCGGGATTGTGTGCGTGTGTCGCTTTATCATCCCTTTGGTGATGGGTCTGTCATTCTTTTGGTGCCAGATTGTGCGAGTGTTCTCTATCATTCTTTTGGTGATAGGCCCTGCATCCTTTTGGTGTCGGGATTGTGTGCGTGTGTCTCTATATCAACCTTTTGATGATGGGTATGTCATCCTTTCGGTGTCAGATTGTGCGAGTGTTCTCTATCATCCTTTTTGTGATATACCCAACATGCTTTTGATGCCAGGATTGTGTGCGTGTGTCACTCTATCATCCTTTAGGTGATAGGTCTGTCATCCTTTTGGTGCCAAATTGTGCGATTGTTCTCTATCATCCTTTTCGTGATAGACCCTACATCATTTTGGTGTCAGGATTGTTTGCGTGTCTTGCTCTATCATCCTTTTGGTTCCAGATTGTGCGAGTGTTCTCTAGCATCCTTTTGGTGATAGACCCTACATCCTTTTGGTGTCGGGATTGTGTGCATGTGTCATTCTATCATCCTTTTGGTGATAGGTCTGTCATCCTTTTGGTGTCAGATTGTGCTAGTGTTCTCTATCATCCTTTTGGTGATAGACCATAAATCCTTCTGGTGTAGGGATTGTGTGCGTGTGTCACTATCACATCCTTTTGGAGATAGGTCTGTCATCCTTTTGCTGCTAGATTGTGCGAGTGTTCTCTATCATCCTTTTAGTGATAGGCCTGTGTCCTTCTGGTGTAGGGATTGTGTGCGTGTGTCACTCTATCATCCTTTTGGTGATAGACCTTACCTCCTTCTGGTGTAGGTATTGTTTGCGTGTGTCACTATGTCATCCTTTTGGATATAGCTCTGTCATCTTTTTGGTGCCATATTGTGCGAGTGTTCTCTATCATCTTTTTGGTAATAGGCCCTGCATGCTTTTGGTGTCGGGATTGTGTGCGTGTGTCGCTCTATCATCTTTTTGGTGATGGGTGTGTCATCCTTTTGGTGCCGGATTGTGCAAGTGTCACTCTATCATTCTTTTGGTGATAGACCCTACAACCTTTTGGTGTCAGGATTATGTGCGTTTGTCACTCTATCATCCTTTTGGTGATAGGTCTGTCATCCTTTTGGTTCCAGTTTGTGCGAGTGTTCTCTATCATCCTTTTTAGTGATAGGCCTGCATCCTTTTGGTGTCAGGATTGTGTGCGTGTGTGTCGCTTTATCATCCCTTTGGTGATGGGTCTGTCATTCTTTTGGTGCCAGATTGTGCGAGTGTTCTCTATCATTCTTTTGGTGATAGGCCCTGCATCCTTTTAGTGTCGGGATTGTGTACGTGTGTCTCTATATCAACCTTTTGATGATGGGTATGTCATCCTTTCGGTGTCAGATTGTGCGAGTGTTCTCTATCATCCTTTTTGTGATATACCCAACATGCTTTTGATGCCAGGATTGTGTGCGCGTGTCACTCTATCATCCTTTAGGTGATAGGTCTGTCATCCTTTTGGTGCTAAATTGTGCGATTGTTCTCTATCATCCTTTTCGTGATAGACCCTACATCATTTTGGTGTCAGGATTGTTTGCGTGTCTTGCTCTATCATCCTTTTGGTTCCAGATTGTGCGAGTGTTCTCTAGCATCCTTTTGGTGATAGACCCTACATCCTTTTGGTGTCGGGATTGTGTGCGTGTGTCATTCTATCATCCTTTTGGTGATAGGTCTGTCATCCTTTTGGTGTCAGATTGTGCTAGTGTTCTCTATCATCCTTTTGGTGATAGACCATAAATCCTTCTGGTTTAGGGATTGTGTGCGTGTGTCACTATATCATCCTTTTTTAGATAGGTCTGTCATCCTTTTGTTGCGAGATTGTACGAGTGTTCTCTATCATCCTTTTAGTGATAGGCCTGTGTCCTTCTGGTGTAAGGATTGTGTGCGTGTGTCACTCTATCATCCTTTTGTTGATAGACCTTACCTCCTTCTGGTGTAGGGATTGTTTGCGTGTGTCACTATATCATCCTTTTGATTATAGCTCTGTCATCTTTTTGGTGCCATATTCTGCGAGTGTTCTCTATCATCTTATTGGTGAAAGGCCCTGCATGCTTTTGGTGTCGGGATTGTGTGCGTCTGTCGCTCTATCATCTTTTTGGTGATGGGTGTGTAATCCTTTTGGTGCCGGATTGTGCAAGTGTCACTCTATCATCCTTTTGGTGATAGACCCTACAACCTTTTGGTGTCAGGATTGTGTGCGTTTGTCACTCTATCTTCCTTTTGGTGATAGGTCTGTCATCCTTTTGATGTCAGTTTGTGCGAGTGTTCTCTATCATCCTTTTTAGTGATAGGCCTGCATCCTTTTGGTGTCAGGATTGTTTGTGTGTGTCGCTCTATCATCCCTTTGGTGATGGGTCTGTCATTCTTTTGGTTGCCATAATGTGCGAGTGTTCTCTATCATTCTTTTGGTGATAGGCCCTGCATCCTTTTGGTGTCGGGATTTTGTGCGTATGTCTCTATAGCAACCTTTTGATGATGGGTATGTCATCCTTTCGGTGTCAGATTGTGCGAGTGTTCTCTATCATCCTTTTTGTGATATACCCTACATGCTTTTGATGCCAGGATTGTGTGCGCGTGTCACTCTATCATCCTTTAGGTGATAGGTGTTGCACCCCAAAATTTGACCAACAATTATTTATTCACTGAGTGTTTGAAAGTTGATACCTTCACCAGAAAGTTCAAGAGATCCTCAGAGGAATTGGTTGAAACCAGGGTTGTGTGCTTCATAGCTTGAGAGTTGTGGGTGCTCCTCAGATGATTCTGAGACTTTGAGAATGAACTTGATGTTTTGAGAAAGCCTATGAGATGTCTTGATAGCCATCATGAAGCCCAGAGAAGTCATTATGCAAGAGTTCAGAAGATTCAACCATGACTGGTAGAATTAGGGTTTTGACTGGGTCAACCCTAGGATAACTGAAAATTTGGAGAAGGTTGAGACTTAATACAAGGGCCATGAGATCATGGATTGATGCATAGAGATGTTGTAAGGATGATTCCTAGACCAACTCATCATGATTGAGGAGTTTGAGAAGTTTCAAGTCAGGGTTTCCAAGGATTGCCAGTGAAAAACCCTAATTTGATCCCTATCTTCCAGGCAGTTTTAGCTCTAGATGTGATTGATATCTCATCTTCCCCACAACATGAATGTTGTAGAGCTTGTCCTTAGCTTTAATTTGAGTGGTGGAAGTCCTTGATAGAAGTTGCAGAGCTCAAGTTATGGTTTTGACAAATTACAGGTCAGCAGAGGTATGTGAATCTGGGTCCTTGAAAGTCACCCAACTTGCAGACAACTTTTGCCCTAGTAGGATGATTCCTATGATCTCTTGGTCAACATGAATGTTGAAGAGCATCTTCTTAGCTTTAATTTGAGTGGTAGAAGTCCTTGATAGGATTTGTGGAACTCAACTTATGGTTTGAACAAGTCAGGGGTATTTTGGTTATTTGTCAGTTATAGGTCATTTTAAGCAAAGGCCATATCTCCTATTTCCAAGCCTCAAATGGAAAAACGCAAAACATGAAAGTTGTTCAAAATGTGATTTTAAGTCTAGAAAGAAAGTCATGAATTGTTGGATAAGCTCATAGCATGGATTTGCATGATTGGTTAAAAATGAACTAAAAATGGCTTATAAGTTTAAAAAGTTGAAAATGAAAATTGGTTTGGAGGATCTAGGAATCCAAAATAGGTCATCCAATATATCATTTTGATTGGAAACATCATTTTGAGAACATTCGTTTAAATAGAATTTTCATTTGAGGCTTTAAAATGGGACATGCTTTGGAAAATTGAAACTTGCATATTAAGGCACCCTTGCAAATCTCAACATAAGCCAAAGGTGAGCTTGTTTTTCACACATATCTTCTCAATATCTCATGTAAAGGTATTTTGGCACAAAATTACAAGGCATGAGGCATGATATATGGGATTTTCAACTTATCATCACATGAGATTTTCAAGCACTTTCTAGTACTTTCTAGATGAATCTAGGAGCTTCCATCAATCATTATAAGAAGAGTGATCCACAAGGTATCAAAGGTTGGTCAAGGTTGAAGAATTCAGAGGAGAAAGAGAGAGATAACTTGCCATTGAAGAGCTTCCTTCAAGATCAAGTAACTTGGGATTTCTTTCACTACAAGCTTTCTCCTTCAAAACTAGTGCAAACAGAAGGCTGTCCATCATCAAAGGATCATCTTGAAGCCCTTGCAAGCTCTGAATCAAGCCCTAGCCATACACACCATTGAACCTTGACAGGTTTCCCCCTCTCCACGAATCTCCTTAATTATGTAGTTTCTGTTAGTTTTTTAGGTATAGAACTGTTAAGTTAGGATAGGTGATCAAATTCTGAGAAGTATAAGGCATTCCATGAAGTTTCATGGCAGGGTGACAAATCTTTCAAGATCAAGAAAATGCTGGATTAGGAGTGATAGTGCACGTGCTATAGTTTGCTGTAGTCAGGGTAACATGTAGAAGAGAATTATACCATTAGATTTGAGTTTCCCCATGATTAATCTCAGTAGAAATAAGTGAAACCCTAGACTTCATCCCTTCTGTTTGCGCATCTTAGGAGGATTCAATGGAAACTATGCGTATGGTTGGATTCCTGGGATTTAGTAGTGTGATTTTGGTTTTGGAAATTTTGCAAACGGTTGCGAGGCGAGAGAGAAAGAGAGGATGGAAAATCCATGCATGGATTCTGGGTTTCTGAAACCCTAGGTCAGTTTTGGGGACGATGACTAACGTCCGTTGGATATTTCTGAAATGCTTGACTCATTATGCTAATCCAACGGCCCAGATTAATCAAGAAAAATGGAGGGAAAATTTTAAAATTGAAACGCACCGTATTGGTTTAATGAGGCGCGTGTGGGCTTATCCAGAATGCTATCCACACCACCCCATATCTGGCCCACATGAATAATGAACTAGCCTGCCTTGCTATTTTCACCCCCTCCCCTTTAATTGTTTTCTTTTATTTTTTAATTCCTTTAATGTTTTCTTGTTCTTTAAAAATTCATAAAAAATAGGAAATTAAATATTTTTTAATTCTTGTTTTTTCATATGTTAATAAATTTGTCTAGAAAATTATAAATAAATAAAATGTCCAGTTTATTTTCTTTTCATATTTTTAATAGATTTTTCTTTTAAATAGCTTTTAAATATGTTTAGTTTGGTACATGATTTTGTAGAATTTCTTTTAGGACTTTCCTTTAGTCTTTTTAATTCATTCTTTTTTTTGTAATTAGATATTGAACCATAGTTCCCCATAGGATTTAATTCTTGATTTTTAGATTAAAATTTGATTAGTTTAATTAGGGTAGCATTAGGGTATCCTAATTAGGGTTTAGGTTGTGCATAGGTAAAGAAATTCATTTTCTTTAAATAGTTTTGTCTTGATTTTTGGATAGGGGCATATGTGGATGTTATGGGTAGATGTTGTAGGCCCTTGTAAATAATTGTTAGATTTTTCCCCCTTGGTTTAGTATTTTTAGGTATTTTCTGAAGTTGCCTGATGATTTTGTCTGTTCAGTGGTTATCTGTTCATCTTTGGGGTTTATTTTGGGGGAATTTGTTGTGGGGCTTGTGTTGTCTTGAAGAGCTTGTTGGAGAGCATGATGGAGAGAAGATTGTAGATCAAGACTTAGAGACCCAGAGCTTGGCTTTTTCCCTGTCTGTGAGGTTTGAGATCCTGAAGTTTGAAGGAAGTTCATGGTACTTTCCTGAGGAAGGCACTATGAATGACTTTCATGCTTTCTTCTCACCTCTTTCTTAAGTATCCAATGATGTTGGAGCCAACTTGTGAGTTTAATTTCTCCTTAGGAGGAATGTAAACTGATCACATGTTGTTGAGCCATATGGGATACAATTCCTAAGTGGAAGCCTCCTAGTACTTTCCTGAGGAAGGTCCTATGGGTCTATTCACTTAGTTCCATTAGCTTATCTAGGATTTCTTAAGTATCCAATGATGTAGGAGCCAACTTGTGAGTTTAATTTCTCCTGAGGAGGAATGTAAACTGATCACAGTTGTTGAGCCACATAGGATACAACTCCTAAGTGGAAGCCTCCTAGTACTTTCCTGAGGAAGGTCCTAGGGGTCTATTAATTTAGTTCCACTAGTTCAGATAGGATTTCCTAAATATCCAGTGATGTTGGAGCCTGCTTGTGAGTTTAGTTTCTCCTGAGGAGGAATATAAACTGATCACAGTGGTTGAGCCACGTAGGGTATGACTCCTGAGTATACACCTCTTAGTGCTTTCCTGAGGAAGACACTACGAGTCTGCTTACTTAGCTCCCTTTCTTTGGTAAGCTTGTTCTGAAGCTTGAAGACTGGGATTGCTTTCTTGTTTAGGGTTTTGCTTTAGGGCTTTGCTTAGATTTGATCAGGATTCTGTGTTAGGGTTAGGATTAGAGAATAGATGATTCTTTCTCTAGCATGTGTGTTGTTTGCCTGATGGCACTTCATTTCCTTTATCTGTATATTGCTTGATAGCATGTTGTTTATCTTCAGTATGATTACTGTTATTTCATGACTGGCTTGAGGTCGAGACGAGCTTGTGGAGGCTGAAGCCCCACACACATTTCCTCCCTCACTTGCATTGCATGCATTTTACTGTTAAAGTTGATGCTTTTGTCTGTTTTGGTGTATCATTGATATGATCCCTTAGGACTCTCATTTCCTCTGATGAGGATTTGATGATAGACTTTTAGGTTGAAACCTATGCATGACAACATCTAGGAGTTCCTTGTTCAAACCTCAACCATAGGATGAATCCATGGTATGATAACAGTAGGACTTGATAGTCTCCCTCCTAGTTGGGCTTGCTCTCTTCTCATCTCGAAATAGTTTAAAATACAGTAATCATGAATGATTTCTTTCGTACGTTACGAGCCTTAAGCTATCTGAGGTGGGATGTTTAGTATGGTACCCTTTGGGTGACATGCGACGCATTCACTCTCAGGTCATAGTCTCTAGTGCGGTTGAAATTGCAAACACAATAAAAAACACTTCTTTTAGGAGATAACCCGTAGTTAGCCGAACTACGTTTGCTCTGATCTTTCATACCAGATGAAAGTACGTAGGCATAGGATGCGATATCCTAGCGAGCAACCTTTCCCCCTTAATCCCCCGTAGTTAGCCGAACTACGTTGACTCTGATTTCTCATTCTCTGATGAGAATACGTAGGCATAAAGCGCGATGCTTTGCCGAGTCATTTTTCTTTTTTCAGCCAGCCTTGATAGGTAGATAGATTATAACCAACCCGTCCAAGTAAACAAACAAGCAAGGATCCCGTCGAGTACGACGGACGTGAGGGGTGCTAATACCTTCCCCTTGCGTAACCGAC
Source organism: Lathyrus sativus (assembly GCA_963859935.3). Lineage (NCBI taxonomy): Eukaryota > Viridiplantae > Streptophyta > Magnoliopsida > Fabales > Fabaceae > Lathyrus > Lathyrus sativus. The sequence continues at coordinate 201,889,168 of OZ012739.1, read as the reverse complement.
TCCCGAACCCAGACAATGGTTGCGATGACCTTGTCTTACCCTTATTCGTCAGGTTTTTCCGATCGTTTCCTTTCCCGTTCTGAGGGATAAATAACGAAAGGTGGCGACTCTTCTGTCATGCCGGCACCTTATTTTCGCGCAAGCGACAGCTGGCGACTCTGCTGGGGATCGAACCCAGAATCTCTGGTTCTCCGGTTCCCTATGAGAGTCAATCCTATCGTTTGTATGTTTGCTTGTTGGGTTGCGTTTATTTATCGCATTTTTACTTCCCGCACTTTACTTCCCGCATTTTATTTCCCACATTTTATTTCCAGTTTGATATGATTATCTGTGCTGTTGTGGGAGAGGGATGTTACTATGAGTGAGAAGCCGGACCTGGGCTTGAGTACACACCTAGATATAGTTGCGGAGAAGTAGTAGACGAACCTGTTTGCTGAGCAGGCACAGTTCCCTACGAAAATCTGCGCTCAGACGAGATTCTTGCAGAGGTGCTCCTTTCCGGTCCTGAGGATCTGAGGGGAGTCCAGACGTGAGGATTGTCGACTCTGGGGACCGATCATTTGGAAGTCAGCTAAGAGAGGCCTCTTCATGACTTGATGATGCCACTCCTTCTGGGAATCGTATCGTCACTCATGAAAGTCTGTGACGCTGATGACCGCATAGGATGCCGTACCTTTGTCCGTGGATTAGGTCCATACCTGTGAGTGGGGTCGGGATATTGCAGGAAACTTTGACCTCCAGACCACCTGGTTTTCTTGACAGTGAATCAGTTATGTTGGGTTCTCAGTTGCGGATATGTTCTTGATAGAGCAAGGGCTTGATCAGAGGATCTTATCACCGGGTGCATGTCTGTTCTTGACAGAGCAGGTTTCGATCAGGATATCGTCATCAGCGGTTTGTTCTGGATAGGGCAGATTTTGAGTGGGGTCTGAAGATCTCATTGGCAGTTGTTGTTTGTTCTTGACAGGGCAGATTTTGAGTGGGGTCTGAAGATCTCATCAGCAGCTGTGCATTTGTTCTTGAGAGGGCAGATTTTTGATTTGGGGTCTGAAGACTTCATCAACAGATGTTACTTGATCTTGCACTCGGGGTCCTTAGTATCAGGCACTTATCCTTGTCAAGCCAGAATTCTGATCTCGATCCTATCAGATGGTTATTCTCAGCAGATCAGATCAGTGGTTTTACACCGGGGTCTCCTTCTCATCAGTGACTGTTGATGCCGAATCTCCACAGCAGCCACCTGGATATATTGTTGCATGCCTGCATTTTGCATTAGTTTGCATGATCATTCGCATTCCATTGGCGTGTGTCTGTGACAGGTACCGTTTCTCCGATCCAAGATCTCTCGCCTCTTATTGCACTACTGCAACCTCTCTCAGAAAGACTGTTGCATACGAGTTCTCGATCCTTGATGTGTCGGAGTTGACTATCACTAATGCTATAGGCTTCCTGTGTATATGTGAGATTGTTGTTTCCATGATTGGGCCCAGATTCCCCTCCTTATTATTGTCAGCACTGGTACTAAGGCGCCAGGATCGGGGGAAATCTCTCAAGCACACAGACACACGCATACATATGCATAAAGCATTTTGCATGACATGCATTTTGTGGCTTTTCCTAACCTTTAATTTTGACAGGTTTTTCAGGTACACAGGTTCCGAGCTGCTTTCGATCTCCAGGATTGATCAAAGACTCATCCACCGCTACTCAACTCGCGCTAATCAGACAAGGATAATGGACCAGGTACAGTCAGATGTTCAAGAGCTCCGTGAACGGATGGATCGTTTCATGGAACTGATGCAGGTGGTCGCGAATGGTCAAGACCAGCTTCGTACTTTGGTTTAACCTCTCATCTCCAGGGTTGACAGTAATGGCATACTGCATGGAGGGGTCGTGCCCACTCCTCCTCCAGTGGATACCCCACAGAACGTTGTTCCTGTTGCCGGGGGCAACGACAGTGCTAACGGCAATCTGATGACTAATCTCGGACTCAATGCGGCAGGCGTCGGCAATGGTAGTTTGGGAGCCAATGTTAACATAGGGCCGGTCAACGGCAATGCTGGTGCAGGAAACCTGCTGGTGCCTCAACCGTGGCTGGAGGACCATCAGGATGACGTATTCTCTCAGAGAGGTGTAGAAGCAGAGTTGAATGCTGAGGCTCGACTCAGGTTCAAGGCGCTGGAAGACAAGATGAGAAGCATAGAAAATCAGAACACATTGGGCGTTGACATGTCCAAGCTCGGGTTGATTGCTGACTTTAAAGTGCCTCACAAATTCAAGGTGCCTACCTTTGAGAAGTATAAGGGTACTACCTGCCCCCGTGTTCACCTCCGATCTTATTATAGAAAGATGTCCGCTTATTCTGACGATGAGAAGCTGCTGATGCACTTCTTTCAGGATAGTCTTTCTGGTCCATCGCTCGAATGGTATATGGGATTGGAGCCCGCTACTGTGCGCACCTGGAAAGATCTTGCAGAAGCGTTCGTCCTCCACTATCAATACAATAGCGACTTGGCTCCCAACCGAGTTCAGCTTCAGAATCTCTCACAGCGGAACAATGAAAGCTTTAAAGAGTACGCCTAGCGGTGGCGTGAATTGGCCGCTCGGGTTCAACCGCCGATGGTTGAGCATGAGCTAGTGCAAATGTTCGTGGCTACCCTTCCTGGAATCTATTATGAAAAGCTGGTCAGTGGCATGACTGGAACATTCTCGGCTCTCATCACTCTGGGTGAGCATGTTGAGAACGGTATAAAGATTGGAAAAATTCAGGGCGAATCATCCTCAGTTGGAGGAGCTAGTAAGAAACCTTACGCTGGCAAGCGTCGAGAGGGAGATGCCAGTGCTGTCACTAATGCTAGGAGAAAGGGCAAGGGCCCTCAGCCTCAGATTGCTAGCATAAATATCCCAGCTGCCCCGCCGCAGCAGCAGCAGCAGCCTCAGCAGCAGAACCAGCAGGGGTATAAAAGATATCAGAATCGGGCTCCTATGGCAAGCCGTCATTTTGATACTCCACCTATGTCGTATGCACAGCTTCTGCAAACATTGCTTCAGCTCCAACTAGTTCAAAAGAGGACGTTGGCTCCCTTAACAGGGGCACCACCACCGGGGTATGACGCCAATGCTACTTGTGAATTCCACACTGGGGCACCTGACCATAAGATTGAGAATTGTAAAGCTTTTAAGCACAAAGTCCAGGACTTGGTGGACGCCAAGGTTATCAACTTTTCTGACAACGTGCCCAACGTCACCAAAAACCCGATGCCTCATCATAAGGGGGGCGGAGTGAATGCTGTTATCACTGAGGAGAGTTCAGACTTGCTGACTGATGTCAAAGATTTGAAGACGCCATTGAGTTTTGTCAAGGCTAAGTTGCTGAAGAAGGGCTTCTTCCCTGGATGTGGAGAGTTATGTATGGCTTGCGCTACACTTCCTGATGGGTGTGAGCAGCTGATCGAAGGTATCCAGAGTCTGATGTCTGAGGGTATTTTACAGTTCAGCCGGAGCATTGAGAGTGCATCAGGGGAGGTCGTGCTAAAGCAGGCAGATGAAGTTGCTACCATTACTATTCCTCGTCACCCTATCATTATTTCTGCGCCCCGACCGCCTACCATTACTATCACCAGGGCCGGACCGATCCCATTCGAAAGCACTAATGCCGTTCCATGGCATTACGGCGCCGAAGTTTATTGTAATGGTCAGAAGATAGAGCTAGAGCCGTTCGGATCGACTGTGCAGAATCTTACCGAAGTCAGTGGTATCACTAGGAGCGGTAGAGTGTTTGCGCCAGCAGAGGTTGCAGCAGAGAAAATGGTCTGGGCTGACGCTGTGGATAAGGGTAAAGGTAAAGCTGTCGAAGAGGTCCCTTCTGGGGCAGAAAAAGACTTGCTAGTTAAAGATGCTGAAGAGTTCATGCGACTAATCAAGAAGAGTGACTACAAAATTGTAGATCATCTTCATCAGACTCCGTCAAAGATCTCTATTCTTAACCTGTTGCTGTGTTCTGAAGCGCACCGCAACGCGTTACTGAAGGTATTGAATGCTGCATACGTGCCGCAGGAGATATCAGTAAATCAGCTCAAAGAAGTAGTGGCCCATGTTAATGCTGGTAATGGGCTGGGATTTACAGATCTAGAGCTGACTCCTAAGGGAAGAGATCACAACAACGCCTTGCACGTCTCAATAGAGTGCAGGGGCACTATCATGTCGCATGTCCTGGTGGATACAGGTTCCTCGCTTAATGTGCTTCCGAAGAAGGCACTGATGAAGTTGGATACCCGTGGATTGTTGTGCACGCCCAGTGATCTGGTCGTGAAAGCCTTTGATGGAACCAAGCGCCACGTCTTCGGAGAGTTGACCCTGCCAATTCAAGTTGGTCCAGAGACGTTTGATACGGTTTTCTATATCATGGATATCATGCCCGCCTATAGTTGCCTCTTAGGTCGGCCATGGATCCATTCTGCTGGTGCCGTGACGTCCACGCTGCATCAGAAGCTTAAATATGTTGTCGGGGGCAGCGTAGTAACCGTCTGTGGTGAAGAGGACATCATGGTGAGCCACCTGTCCTCCTTTAAATATGTTGAAATGGATGGCGAGATCCATGAAACGCTCTGCCAAGCATTTGAAACCGTCAGGGTAAAAGAGGTAGCTCCTGTCGTCGCAGAGAAGCAAGAGATGAATCTTTCCTCGTTTAAGGAAGCTCGGGCCGTCGTCGAAGCCGGTTCCACCCCAGGCTGGGGGCATGTCTTGGATATACCAATCAAGCAGGATAAGTTTGGATTGGGGTATTCTCCTGGAGCTGAAGCTTCATCTTCTTCTGGCAGCTCGTCTCGTGGGAAAGGGCCGATCCTATTCACCAAGGGGGGAGTAATTTTCGAGAGCATCAACGCTGCGTCGGAGGATAGCGGAGACAGTGATTGTGATCTTGACGCCTGGATTCAACCGAGCAAGCCGGGCGAGCGCCTCCACAATTGGACCATCAAGGAGATTATCAAGCTGACAAGTGAAGAGTAATGATTTGCTTTTTACAATCTTTGTACAACCCTATGTCCTGCCCGGGGCATAGTGGTTTTACTGTCAGGGCCTTGTTGGATTATGTGTATGCATTTTGTTAATAAATAAAAGGCGTTTTCTTCGTAATCAAATATTGTGTTCTCTGTTATTCCTGTTTTATGTTTATTTCGAAAAACAGCAAAATGGCAACGAGGTTTGTGCTAACCTGCATATCCTTGCTTTAAACTTAACCCTTGTTATTGCAGGATCCACGTAACAGATGACATCGACTCTGGACCCTCTACGGCTCACTACGACTTTGATTGCCCGATCTATCAAGCCGAGGATGAGATTGATGAAGACGAGGACCTTCCGGAAGAGTTGGCCCGCTTGTTGAGACAAGAGGAGGAGGTTATTCTGCCTCACGAGGAGGATATTGAGATCATAAATCTGGGTTCTGAGGAGCTCGTCAGAAATGTCAGAGTTGGGGCTGCGCTGCAGAATGATGTCAAGCATAGACTGGTTGAGATGCTTCGAGAGTATAGTGACGTCTTTGCTTGGTCATATGAAGATATGCCCGGACTTGACACTGATATCGTGGTTCATCGCTTGCCGTTGCGAGAAGATTGCCCTCCAGTCAAGCAAAAGCTTAGGAGGACGAGACCAGACATGGCTGTAAAAATCAAGGAAGAAGTCCAGAAGCAGTTGGACGCGGGATTTCTAGCCGTTACCACTTACCCTCCGTGGGTCGCCAACATAGTGCCTGTACCGAAGAAGGATGGTAAGGTACGCATGTGCGTCGATTATCAGGATTTGAATAGGGCGAGCCCTAAGGATGATTTCCCGTTGCCTCATATCGATGTGTTGGTCGACAATACAACCCAGTTTTCCGTGTTTTCATTCATGGATGGCTTCTCCGGTTACAATCAGATTAAGATGGCACCGGAGGACATGGAGAAAACGACGTTTATCACCCCCTGGGGAACATTTTGCTATAAGGTAATGCCCTTCGGTCTGAAGAACGCAGGGGCCACTTACCAGCGAGCAATGGTAACTTTGTTTCATGATATGATTCATCATGAAATCGAGGTCTATGTTGATGACATGATTGCAAAGTCCCAAACGGAGGAAGAGCATCTAGTCAATTTGTTGAAGCTGTTTGAAAGGCTTAGGAAGTTCAGGCTGAGGTTGAATCCTAACAAGTGCACTTTCGGAGTGCGGTCCGGAAAGTTATTGGGGTTTATCGTTAGTGAACGAGGTATTGAAGTTGATCCTGCGAAGATAAAAGCTATTCAAGAAATGCCAACGCCGAAAACAGAAAAAGAAGTTCGTGGTTTCCTGGGCCGAATAAACTACATTGCAAGGTTTATCTCTCAGCTCACGGCCACTTGTGAACCGATGTTCAAACTTTTAAAGAAAGATCAGGCGATTACTTGGAATGAGGATTGCCAGAGGGCATTCGATAAAATAAAGCAGTATCTTCAAGAACCTCCAATCTTGATACCCCCAGTGGCTGGACGGCCATTAATCATGTACCTGACGGTTCTGGAGAATAGCATGGGGTGTGTTCTCGGTCAGCACGATGAGACGGGCAGAAAAGAGCATGCCATTTATTATTTGAGTAAAAAGTTCACTGAGTGTGAATCTCGATACTCGATGCTGGAGAAGACGTGTTGTGCATTAGCTTGGGGCGCCAAACGTCTACGACAGTATATGCTCAATCACACCACTATGCTAATTTTGAAGATGGATCCGATCAAGTACGTCTTCGAGAAGCAGGCTCTTTCGGGCAGGATTGCCAGATGGCAAATGGTGTTAACAGAATATGATATTCAGTACGTCTCTCAGAAAGCCATTAAGGGAAGCGTATTGTCTGATTACCTTGCCGAACAGCCAATCGAAGACTACCAGCCGATGAAGTTCGAATTCCCTGACGAGGATATTATGTTTCTCAAAGCGAAGGATTGCGATGAGCCATTGCCCGATGAGGGGCCCGATAGGAAGTCTCAGTGGAAGTTGATATTCGACGGAGCGGTTAATTCCTATGGAAGTGGTATCGGGGCTATCATCACGACTCCTCACGGATCCCACATCCCGTTTACTGCGAGACTGACGTTTCCAGTTACCAACAATGAAGCCAAGTATGAAGCATGTATTATGGGTCTAGAAGAGGCAATTGATTTGAGAATCAAGAATCTAGACATATATGGTGACTCAGTGCTTGTAATCAATCAGATTAAATGGGAGTGGGAAACTCGTCAAGCGAATCTAGTGCCGTACATGAATTATGCCAGGAGGCTGCTTCCGTTCTTCGATCGAGTGGAACTTCATCATGTACCTAGGGCTAAAAATCAAATGGCTAATGCTTTAGCCACGTTGGCTTCAATGTATAAAGTCAATTATTGGAATGAGGCTCCAAGAATTGTGCTTTCGCGTCTTGATAGACCAGCATTTGTCTTCGCAATCGAGGATGCCACTGACGGCAAGCCATGGTTCCACGATATCCAGACCTTCCTTATGACTAAGGAGTATCTTGCGGGTGCGTCAACCCAGGATAAGAAGACTCTAAGGAGGCTATCTGGAAACTTTTATCTCAATCCTGATGGAGTGCTGTATAAGAGAAACCATGATCTCGTGCTACTCAGATGTGTAGATGAGAAAGAAGCAAGTATGCTCATGGAAGAAGTCCATGAGGGCACATTTGGTACGCACGCCGGCGGGCATGCCATGACGAGAAAGATCCTGAGAGCAGGGTATTACTGGCTGACTATGGAGTCGGATTGCTTCAGATTCGCGAAGAAATGTCATAAATGCCAGATTTATGCTGATAAAGTTCATGTGCTGCCGTGCCCATTGAATGTCATGTCCTCCCCTTGGCCGTTCTCCATGTGGGGCATCGACATGATAGGCAAGATCGAGCCCACTGCATCCAATGGTCATCGTTTTATTCTGGTAGCTATCGACTACTTCACCAAATGGGTGGAGGCAGCCTCGTACGCTAATGTGACCAAGCAGGTGGTAGCTAAATTCATAAAGAGGGACATCATCTGTCGCTATGGAATTCCCGAGCGGATCATTACTGACAATGGTTCGAATCTAAATAACAAGATGATGAAGGAGCTGTGCCAAAGTTTCAAGATTGAACACCACAACTCATCTCCTTACCGGCCGAAGATGAACGGCGCTGTTGAGGCGGCCAACAAGAACATCAAGAAGATTGTTCAGAAGATGGTTGTGACGTACAAAGATTGGCACGAGATGCTGCCGTTTGCCTTGCACGGTTATCGTACGACGGTGCGTACGTCGACCAGGGCAACTCCTTTCTCCTTGGTGTACGGTATGGAAGCTGTCCTACCGTTAGAAGTGGAGATTCCTTCTTTGCGAGTTTTGGTTGATGTAAAGCTCGACGAGGCAGAATGGATTACGAATCGTTTGAACCAACTCAGCCTGATGGACGAGAAGAGGTTAGCATCGACTGCATTTGGTCGCCTGTACCAAAGCCGAATGAAGAAAGCTTATGATAAGAAGGTGCGTCCTAGAAGCTTTCAGACGGGTGATCTCGTCCTGAAGAAGATTCTTCCGCCACACTCCGATCACCGGGGCAAATGGACTCCGAATTACGAAGGGCCGTATGTCGTCAGCAAGGTCTTCTCAGGAGGAGCTTTGTTGTTATCCACGATGGATGGTGAAGATTTTGCATCCCCGGTGAACGCGGACGCAGTTAAAAAATACTTTGCTTGAAAGAGACCCGCTGGACAAAAAAGAAAGAGTCCAGGCAAAAAAGGGCATCCCGGCGAACCAAAAACAGAATAAAAGGTTCGGGCAAAATTAGGGATATATTGAAAAAATGTACACCCGCGAAGTCGAAAACCTACACTGGGCGGCTTCGGCAAAAAAGGGTATCCCGGTGAACTGAAAACCCGTAAAGGGCGGTTCACGCAAAATTTAGGGATTTGAATAAGCAAATGACTGCGTTCCGCGTGTGGACTTTCATTGTTTAGTGGTTTGGAAGACCTGAGGGCCGTTTATCTGAATCAATCTCTTCCGAAGCTGAAGCATCGGAGAAGTATCGAAGTCGAGTGGGTCTTAGAGGGATCAACTCATGGTGTTCGTCTACGCCTCGTTGCCGACATTTGTATATACTGATGTATATTTATGTTTTCTTTTTGCGCGGCTTCCTCATTCCAGGAGCTTGCCTCTGTTGTAAAACATTTTTGCCCATTCAGGGGTTCATTATCAATAAAATGCACATTATTCAGCAATTCTGCTTGCCTGTTTAGCATTTATCTGTTTTGTTTGCGAATGAAAACGCCGATGTTTTTTGATAAAATGCGCATACATAAACTTACGGGCCTAGGCCCATTGATCGTTGAAACAATTAATTAACCGAATATTGTCACGAGATAATGACCTGGATAGGCCCCTTTGAGGAGGGTATCTTGTCTGTTTGTTTGTGTTGTTGCAGGTATAGCACCTTCCAGAGGATATGCCGTGCGCATCCCCGAAGCAGGGCGAGCCCTCCTTCTCCAGCAGAGTGCAGTAGTCTCTCCTCCGCAGAGTCTGAGCGCAAATAGTGAGCATTGATATGTCTCCCCAGGTAGAGACGATTCTCTCCCCCAAGCAGACACATCCTGAAGGAACGTCACCTCATCAGCTGAGTCGCACGCAGCAGCTCGTATTCTCCCCAGCGCCGGGTCACAAGTGCAGATTTCATAAGAAATGTTTGAGTACCAAAGCCCGTGTTTTCCCCAGTAAGGTCGCCGAAGCAGGTGTCTCCCCCGCACCGGGTCACAAGTGCAGGTTTCGTAGGAAGTTGTTCGTATGCCGAAGGATGCAGTAACTGATGGTGCCAGACTGAAGTCTCCAGCGGAATTGAGATTCCCCACCAGAGTCATGCTCTCTCCTGGAGTTGGATGATTCCCTCTTCCCTAGCAGAGCGTGGGGCAGCTAATGTTGTATCTCCCTAGAGTCGCACTCTCTCCAGCGAAGCAGAATGATTTCTCCTTCCTCAGCCGAGCTTGCAAATGCCCAAGAGAGTCGAGTCCTTGGAAGTTGATCAGATCATGACTGATTTTCCCCAGTGGAGTGTGGAGCAGCTGAAGTTGCCTCCCCACAGAGCAGTCATCACCAGAAGAGTAGCCAAGACTCCCACGCAGTTCACTCCCGCGATTGACATTGCTTTCCTTCAGCAGGTCCAGGTTCTCGTAGAGCTTCGTTCCCCCGCAGCAAATCAACTGAAGTTGTTTTCCATGCAGCAGTCCGCGGAAGATCAATTCCCCAGACAGATTCCGATTGATATTGGCGTGGCCACGTTCTCCTCAGCAGGATGATTCCTCTACCTGAGTAGTTCTTGTCTCCTTGACAAAAGGGTTTCCTCCCCCCGGCATTTATTTGGCGGACGGGATCGCATCATTGTGCATGACTGCATAGCATTTAACGTTGCATAGCATTGTGCAGGATTGCACAGCATTTTCGCATATCATTCCCACCGTGTGGGGCATAGCGCAGAAGCATATGCATCATAAGCATGATCTAGGTCATTATCATTCTTGTCTTACAGGTGTTCCACCAAGAGACCAGTTGCTCAGGACGATTCCTGACATTCTCCCCAACGAGGTCGTTGTCCTAAGATGATTCTTAAGACCCCGGTGTAATTCCCACAGTCGCTCGCTCAAGATGATTTTGGAGATCCCCAGCGAAGTCAGTTCAAGACGACCCTCGAATCCCTCAGCAAGGCCATTTGCTTAAGATGATTCTTAAGACCTCAGCGCAGGTTCCCGAGTTGTTTGCCTAGGGTGATACTTGAGCTCCCCAATAGCGTCCCCAGCAAGAGTTGCCCAGGAAGATTCCTAGAATACCCAGCAGAATAAAAGTCTCCAGAAAGGTTATCAGTTCAGGATGATTCTTGAAGGTGCCCGACGGATTTGTTTGTTCAAGATGATTCTTGAAGTCCTTAGCAGCGTGATATGTCTGCTCCAACAGTAATGTCTAATCTGAATATTGACTTCGTAAACGCCTGGGGGCGATATCAGAAGGTTCTTGTGAGCTCAGATGTCCCTGTTGATGAATCAACGTGTGGCTGAAGACAAGGTTCCAGATTTTGTATTCAAGATGATCCGTGTTGGTTTGAAGACCAAGTCAGTTGTCCTGAGGAGATGGTTGATTGTGATCAAGTGGATAGTTTTTCTTCCGACTGAAGTCGAAGATGTTTCTCCAGCTGAAGCGGAGCTTGCCTGAAGGCAAAGTGTTTGAATCCCCGTAGAGTCATGAATGGCTCAGGATACCATTTCTCTGACTGAAGTCACAGATTTCCTAAGCTGAAGCAAAGGTGCCTAAGGGCAAGGTTACCCCCTAAGGTCATGAATGACCTAGGATTCATTTTTCGGACTGAAGGCCGAAGTATATCCCTGACTGAAGTCTCAGATGCTCTATAGCAGAGGCGGAGTTGCCTGAAGGCAGATCCATGTATCCTTGAAGGCCAAGGACCATTTCTTCAGACTGAAGTCGAAGATACCTCCTGCAGAGTTGCCGACGGGCAAAGTTTACGTCCTTGAAGGCCAAGGATGTCTATCTTCAGAAATACTTGAATATTTTTTCCAGCGGATCTGGAGTGGCCAGGGGCCAGGGTTTCATATATCTTTAATGTTGAAGTTCTACGGCGGGCAGTGTGCAGCAGTACTCCGATGTTCGTTATGGTTTTGAGGGTGAACCCCAGATCAGAGTGTGCTCGGTTAAGTCTCTCATTCCCAGCGGAGTAGTTCCAAATACGCGAGTGTACCTTTTGTTCCATTTACCAGGGGTGAACCCCAGGTCAGAGTGGTTCAAGATCAGATTTGTCCGGCGGCGAGGTTGGATGTTTGTTCGGCGGCGAGGTTGAACGTTTGGATTTGACGGCGAGGTCAGATCATGTTTGTTCGGCGGCGAGGTTGAACGTTTGGATTTGACGGCGAGGTCAGATCATGTTTGTTCGGCGGCGAGGTTGAACGTTTGGATTTGACGGCGAGGTCAGATCATGTTTGTTCGGCGGCGAGGTTGAACGTTTGGATTTGACGGCGAGGTCAAATCATGTTTGTTCGGCGGCGAGGTTGAACGTTTGGATTTGACGGCGAGGTCAGATCATGTTTGTTCGGCGGCGAGGTTGAACGTTTGGATTTGACGGCGAGGTCAGATCATGTTTGTTCGGCGGCGAGGTTGAACGTTTGGATTTGATGGCGAGGTCAGATCATGTTTGTTCGGCGGCGAGGTTGAACGTTTGGATTTGACGGCAAGGTCAGATCATGTTTGTTCGGCGGCGAGGTTGAACGTTTGGATTTGACGGCGAGGTCAGATCATGTTTGTTCGGCGGCGAGGTTGAACGTTTGGATTTGACGGCGAGGTCAGATCATGTTTGTTCGGCGGCGAGGTTGAACGGTTGGATTTGACGGCAAGGTCAGATCATGTTTTGTCCGGCGGCGAGGTTGGATATTTGTTTGACGGCGAGGTCAGACTCTTTAAATCCCCAGTAGAGATTATGTTTGTTTCCGACGGCGATGTCAGATTCAGTGCTCCAGCGGCGATGCGGGGTATTCTGTCAGATGTGTTTCTCCAGCGGCGATGCGGGGTATTCTGTCAGATGTGTCTCTCCAGCAGCGATGCGGGGTATGTTGATTGTCCGACGGCGACGTCAGACGTAGTTCCCCAGCGGCGATGCAGGGTATGTTGATTGTCCGACGGCGATGTCAGATGTAGTTCTCCAGCGGCGATGCGGGGTACTTAATTCAAAGATGTAGTTCTCCAGCGGCGATGCAGGGTACTTAATTCAAAGATGTATTTTCTACAGCGGCGATGCGGGGTACTTAATTCAGAGATGTATTTTCTCCGGCGGCGATGCGGGGTATTTTGTTCATTGATTGTATTTTCTCCAGCAGCGATGTTGGGTATTTTGGTGATTCAGGTTTAGGTCTCCGGCGGCGATGTTGGATGCTTGTTTCCCCGAGTTATGGTTGTTCTTGACAGCAATGTCAGGAGATTCGGTGTTCCAGCGGCGATGTTGGGCGTTCCTCAGAATCTTGTCTGACGGTAATGTCAGGCGGTTCAGTCTTCTAGCGGCGATGTTGGATGTTGTGGTTGTCTGAAGGCAATATCAGAAGAAGTTAATGTGGATGACTGACGGCGATGTCAGATCGATATTTCTCCAGCTAGTTGCTGTGCGGCTAGTAGTGCAGTATTCGAAGATTTGTTCCCCGCAGAGTACCGTGTGCTCGTGCAGTTGGCAAATTTTCGGGTTTACCGGTATTCAATCGTCTCACACCTTGATTGGCTGAGAGCCGTTCGCTTCTCACCCAGTCAGGTTCAAGCCGTTTGAATAGGGGCAGCTGTTGCACCCTAAAATTTGACCAACAATTATTTATTCACTGAGTGTTTGAAAGTTGATACCTTCTCCAGAAAGTTCAAGAGATCCTCAGAGGAATTGGTTGAAACCAGGGTTGTGTGCTTCATAGCTTGAGAGTTGTGGGTGCTCCTCAGATGATTCTGAGACTTTGAGAATGAACTTGATGTTTTGAGAAAGCCTATGAGATGTCTTGATAGCCATCATGAAGCCCAGAGAAGTCATTATGCAAGAGTTCAGAAGATTCAACCATGACTGGTAGAATTAGGGTTTTGACTGGGTCAACCCAAGGATAACTGAAAATTTGGAGAAGGTTGAGACTTAATCCAAGGGCCATGAGATCATGGATTGATGCATAGAGATGTTGTAAGGATGATTCCTAGACCAACTCATCATGATTGAGGAGTTTGAGAAGTTTCAAGTCAGGGTTTCCAAGGATTGTCAGTGAAAAACCCTAATTTGATCCCTATCTTCCAGGCAGTTTTAGCTCTAGATGTGATTGATATCTCATCTTCCCCACAACATGAATGTTGTAGAGCTTGTCCTTAGATTTAATTTTAGTGGTGGAAGTCCTTGATAGAAGTTGCAGAGCTCAAGTTATGGTTTTGACAAATTACAGGTCAGCAGAGGTATGTGAATCTGGGTCCTTGAAAGTCACCCAACTTGCAGACAACGTTTGCCCTAGTAGGATGATTCCTATGATCTCTTGGTCAACATGAATGTTGAAGAGCATCTTCTTAGCTTTAATTTGAGTGGTAGAAGTCCTTGATAGGATTTGTGGAACTCAACTTATGGTTTGAACAAGTCAGGGGTATTTTGGTCATTTGTCAGTTATAGGTCATTTTAAGCAAAGGCCATATCTCCTATTTCCAAGCCTCAAATGGAAAAACTCAAAACATGAAAGTTGTTCAAAATGTGATTTTAAGTCTAGAAAGAAAGTCATGAATTGTTGGAGAAGCTCATAGCATGGATTTGCATGATTGGTTAAAAATGAACTAAAAATGGCTTATAAGTTTAAAAAGTTGAAAATGAAAATTGGTTTGGAGGATCTAGGAATCCAAAATAGGTCATCCAATATATCATTTTGATTAGAAACATCATTTTGAGAACATTCGTTTAAATAGAATTTTCATTTGAGGCTTTAAAATGGGACATGCTTTGGAAAATTGAAACTTGCATATTAAGGCACCCTTGCAAATCTCAACATAAGCCAAAGGTGAGCTTGTTTTTCACACATATCTTCTCAATATCTCATGTAAAGGTATTTTGGCACAAAATTACAAGGCATGAGGCATGATATATGGGATTTTCAACTTATCATCACATGAGATTTTCAAGCACTTTCTAGTACTTTCTAGATGAATCTAGGAGCTTCCATCAATCATTATAAGAAGAGTGATCCACAAGGTATCAAAGGTTGGTCAAGGTTGAAGAATTCAGAGGAGAAAGAGAGAGATAACTTGCCATTGAAGAGCTTCCTTCAAGATCAAGTAACTTGGGATTTCTTTCACTACAAGCTTTCTCCTTCAAAACTAGTGCAAACAGAAGGATGTCCATCATCAAAGGATCATCTTGAAGCCCTTGCAAGCTCTGAATCAAGCCCTAGCCATACACACCATTGAACCTTGACAGGTTTCTCCCTCTCCACGAATCTCCTTAATTATGTAGTTTCTGTTAGTTTTTTAGGTATAGAACTGTTAAGTTAGGATAGGTGATCAAATTCTGAGAAGTATAAGGCATTCCATGAAGTTTCATGGCAGGGTGACAAATCTTTCAAGATCAAGAAAATGCTGGATTAGGAGTGATAGTGCACGTGCTATAGTTTGCTGTAGTCAGGGTAACATGTAGAAGAGAATTATACCATTAGATTTGAGTTTCCCCATGATTAATCTCAGTAGAAATAAGTGAAACCCTAGTCTTCATCCCTTCTGTTTGCGCATCTTAGGAGGATTCAATGGAAACTATGCGTATGGTTGGATTCCTGGGATTTAGTAGTGTGATTTTGGTCTTGGAAATTTTGCAAACGGTTGCGAGGCGAGAGAGAAAGAGAGGATGGAAAATCCATGCATGGATTCTGGGTTTCTGAAACCCTAGGTCAGTTTTGGGGACGATGACTAACGTCCGTTGGATATTTCTGAAATGCTTGACTCATTATGCTAATCCAACGGCCCAGATTAATCAAGAAAAATGGAGGGAAAATTTTAAAATTGAAACGCACCGTATTGGTTTAATGAGGCGCGTGTGGGCTTATCCAGAATGCTATCCACACCACCCCATATCTGGCCCACATGAATAATGAACTAGCCTGCCTTGCTATTTTCACCCCCTCCCCTTTAATTGTTTTCTTTTATTTTTTAATTCCTTTAATGTTTTCTTGTTCTTTAAAAATTCATAAAAAATAGGAAATTAAATATTTTTTAATTCTTGTTTTTTCATATGTTAATAAATTTGTCTAGAAAATTATAAATAAATAAAATGTCCAGTTTATTTTCTTTTCATATTTTTAATAGATTTTTCTTTTAAATAGCTTTTAAATATGTTTAGTTTGGTACATGATTTTGTAGAATTTCTTTTAGGACTTTCCTTTAGTCTTTTTAATTCATTCTTTTTTTGTAATTAGATATTGAACCATAGTTCCCCATAGGATTTAATTCTTGATTTTTAGATTAAAATTTGATTAGTTTAATTAGGGTAGCATTAGGGTATCCTAATTAGGGTTTAGGTTGTGCATAGGTAAAGAAATTCATTTTCTTTAAATAGTTTTGTCTTGATTTTTGGATAGGGGCATATGTGGATGTTATGGGTAGATGTTGTAGGCCCTTGTAAATAATTGTTAGATTTTTCCCCCTTGGTTTAGTATTTTTAGGTATTTTCTGAAGTTGCCTGATGATTTTGTCTGTTCAGTGGTTATCTGTTCATCTTTGGGGTTTATTTTGGGGGAATTTGTTGTGGGGCTTGTGTTGTCTTGAAGAGCTTGTTGGAGAGCATGATGGAGAGAAGATTGTAGATCAAGACTTAGAGACCCAGAGCTTGGCTTTTTCCCTGTCTGTGAGGTTTGAGATCCTGAAGTTTGAAGGAAGTTCATGGTACTTTCCTGAGGAAGGCACTATGAATGACTTTCATGCTTTCTTCTCACCTCTTTCTTAAGTATCCAATGATGTTGGAGCCAACTTGTGAGTTTAATTTCTCCTTAGGAGGAATGTAAACTGATCACATGTTGTTGAGCCATATGGGATACAATTCCTAAGTGGAAGCCTCCTAGTACTTTCCTGAGGAAGGTCCTATGGGTCTATTCACTTAGTTCCATTAGCTTATCTAGGATTTCTTAAGTATCCAATGATGTAGGAGCCAACTTGTGAGTTTAATTTCTCCTGAGGAGGAATGTAAACTGATCACAGTTGTTGAGCCACATAGGATACAACTCCTAAGTGGAAGCCTCCTAGTACTTTCCTGAGGAAGGTCCTAGGGGTCTATTCATTTAGTTCCACTAGTTCAGATAGGATTTCCTAAATATCCAGTGATGTTGGAGCCTGCTTGTGAGTTTAGTTTCTCCTGAGGAGGAATATAAACTGATCACAGTGGTTGAGCCACGTAGGGTATGACTCCTGAGTATACACCTCTTAGTGCTTTACTGAGGAAGACACTACGAGTCTGCTTACTTAGCTCCCTTTCTTTGGTAAGCTTGTTCTGAAGCTTGAAGACTGGGATTGCTTTCTTGTTTAGGGTTTTGCTTTAGGGCTTTGCTTAGATTTGATCAGGATTCTGTGTTAGGGTTAGGATTAGAGAATAGATGATTCTTTCTCTAGCATGTGTGTTGTTTGCCTGATGGCACTTCATTTCCTTTATCTGTATATTGCTTGATAGCATGTTGTTTATCTTCAGTATGATTACTGTTATTTCATGACTGGCTTGAGGTCGAGACGAGCTTGTGGAGGCTGAAGCCCCACACACATTTCCTCCCTCACTTGCATTACATGCATTTTACTGTTAAAGCTGATGCTTTTGTCTGTTTTGGTGTATCATTGATATGATCCCTTAGGACTCTCATTTCCTCTGATGAGGATTTGATGATAGACTTTTAGGTTGAAACCTATGCATGACAACATCTAGGAGTTCCCTGTTCAAACCTCAACCATAGGATGAATCCATGGTATGATAACAGTAGGACTTGATAGTCTCCCTCCTAGTTGGGCTTGCTCTCTTCTCATCTCGAAACAGTTTAAAATACAGTAATCATGAATGATTTCTTTCGTACGTTACGAGCCTTAAGCTATCTGAGGTGGGATGTTTAGTATGGTACCCTTTGGGTGACATGCGACGCATTCACTCTCAGGTCATAGTCTCTAGTGCGGTTGAAATTGCAAACACAATAAAAAACACTTCTTTTAGGAGATAACCCGTAGTTAGCCGAACTACGTTTGCTCTGATCTTTCATACCAGATGAAAGTACGTAGGCATAGGATGCGATATCCTAGCGAGCAACCTTTCCCCCTTAATCCCCCGTAGTTAGCCGAACTACGTTGACTCTGATTTCTCATTCTCTGATGAGAATACGTAGGCATAAAGCGCGATGCTTTGCCGAGTCATTTTTCTTTTTTCAGCCAGCCTTGATAGGTAGATAGATTATAACCAACCCGTCCAAGTAAACAAACAAGCAAGGATCCCGTCGAGTACGACGAACGTGAGGGGTGCTAATACCTTCCCCTTGCGTAACCGACTCCCGAACCCAGACAATGGTTGCGATGACCTTGTCTTACCCTTATTCGTCAGGTTTTTCCGATTGTTTCCTTTCCCGTTCTGAGGGATAAATAACGAAAGGTGGCGACTCTTCTGTCATGCCAGCACCTTATTTTCGCGCAAGCGACAATAGGTCTGTCATCCTTTTGATGCCAAATTGTGCGAGTGTTCTCTATCATCCTTTTCGTGATAGACCCTACATCATTTAGGTGTCAGGATTGTTTGCGTGTGTTGCTCTATCATCTTTTTGGTTCCAGATTGTGCGAGTGTTCTCTAGCATCCTTTTGGTGATAGACCCTACATCCTTTTGGTGTCGGGATTGTGTGCGTGTGTCATTCTATCATCCTTTTGGTGATAGGTCTGTCATCCTTTTGGTGTCAAATTGTGCTAGTGTTCTCTATCATCCTTTTGGTGATAGACCATAAATCCTTCTAGTGTAGGGAATGTGTGCGTGTGTCACTATATCATCCTTTTGGAGATAGGTCTGTCATCCTTTTGCTGCGAGATTGTGCGAGTGTTCTCTATCATCCTTTTAGTGATAGGCCTGTGTCCTTCTGGTGTAGGGATTGTGTGCGTGTGTCACTCTATCATCCTTTTGGTGATAGACCTTACCTCCTTCTGGTGTAGGGATTGTTTGCGTGTGTCACTATATCATCCTTTTGGTTATAGCTCTGTCATCTTTTTGGTGCCATATTCTGCGAGTGTTCTCTTTTTTTTATTTTGGTGATAGGCCCTGCATGCTTTTGGTGCCGGTATTGTGTGCGTGTGTCGCTCTATCATCTTGTTGGTGATGGTTGTGTAATCCTTTTGTTGCCGGATTATGCAAGTGTCACTCTATCATCCTTTTGGTGATAGACCCTACAACCTTTTGGTGTCAGGATTGTGTGCGTTTGTCACTCTATCTTCCTTTTGGTGATAGGTATGTCATCCTTTTGATTCCAGTTTGTGCGAGTGTTCTCTATCATCCTTTTTAGTGATAGGCGTGCATCCTTTTGGCGTCGGGATTGTGTGCGTGTGTCGCTTTATCATCCCTTTGGTGATGGGTCTGTCATTCTTTTGGTGCCAGATTGTGCGACTGTTCTCTATCATTCTTTTGGTGATAGGCCCTGCATCCTTTTGTTGTCGGGATTGTGTGCGTGTGTCTCTATATCAACCTTTTGATGATGGGTATGTCATCCTTTCGTTGTCAGATTGTGCGAGTGTTCTCTATCATCCTTTTTGTGATATACCCTACATGCTTTTGATGCCAGGATTGTGTGCGCGTGTCACTTTATCATCCTTTAGGTGATAGGTCTGTCATCCTTTTGGTGCCAAATTGTGCGAGTGGTCTCTATCATCCTTTTCGTGATAGACCCTACATCGTTTTGGTGTCAGGATTGTGTGCGTGTGTCATTCCATCATCCTTTTGGTGACAGGTCTGTCATCCTTTTGGTGCCATATTGTGCTAGTGTTTTCTATCATCCTTTTCGTGATAGAACATACATCCTTCTGGTGTAGGGATTGTGTGCGTGTGTCACTATATCATCCTTTTGGTGATAGGTCTGTCATCCTTTTGGTGCCAGATTGTGCGAGTGTTCTCTATCATCCATCTGGTGTAGGGATTGTGTGCGTGTGTCACTCGATCATCCTTTTGGTGATAGACCTTACCTCCTTCTGGTGTAGGGATTGTTTGTGTGTGTCACTATATCATCCTTTTGGTTATAGGTCTTTCATCTTTTTGGTGCAATATTGTGCGAGTGTTCTCTATCATCTTTTTGGTTATATGCCCTGCATGCTTTTGGTATCGGGATTGTGTGCGTGTGTTGCTCTATCATCTTTTTGGTGATGGGTGTGTCATCCTTTTGGTGCCGGATTGTGCAAGTGTCACTCTATCATCCTTTTGGTGATAGACTCTAAACCTTTTGGTGTCAGGATTGTGTGCGTTTGTCACTCTATCATTCTTTTGGTGATAGGTCTGTCATCCTTTTGGTGCCAAATTGTGTGAGTGTTCTCTATCATCCTTTTAGTGATAGACCTGCATCCTTTTGGTGTCGGGATTGTGTGCGTGTGTCGCTCTATCATCCCTTTGGTGATGGGTCTGTCATTCTTTTGGTGCGAGATTCTGCGAGTGTTCTCTATCATTCTTTTGGTGATAGGCCCTGCATCCTTTTAGTGTCGGGATTGTGTGCGTGTGTCTCTATATCAACCTTTTGATGATGGGTATGTCATCCTTTCGGTGTCAGATTGTGCGAGCGTTCTCTATCATCCTTTTTGTGATATACCCTACATGCTTTTGATGCCAGGATTGTGTGCGCGTGTCACTCTATCATCCTTTAGGTGATAGGTCTGTCATACTTTTAGAGCCAAATTGTGCGAGTGTTCTCTATCATCTTTTTCGTGATAGACCCTACATCAATTTGGTGTCATGATTGTTTGCGTGTGTTGCTCTATCATCCTTTTGGTGATGGGTCTGTCATCCTTTTGGTACCAGATTATGCGAGTGTTCTCTAGCATCCTTTTGTTGATAGACCCTACATCCTTTTGGTGTCGGGATTGTGTGCGTGTGTCATTCTTTCATCCTTTTGGTGATAGGTTTGTCATCCTTTTAGTGCCAGATTGTGTCGGTGTTCTCTATCATCCTTTTGGTGATAGACCCTACATCTTTCTTGTGTAGGGATTGTGTGCATGTGTCACTCTATCATCCTTTTGGTGATAGACCCTACATCCTTCTAGTGTAGGGATTGTGTGCGTGTGTCACTGTATTATCCTTTTGGTGTAAGGTCTGTCATCTTTTTGGTTACATATTGTGCGAGTGTTCTCTATCATCTTTTTGGTGATAGGCCCTGCATGCTTTTGGTGTCGGGATTGTGTGCCTGTGTCGCTCTATCATCTTTTTATTGATGGGTGTGTCATCCTTTTGGTGCTGGATTGTGCAAGTGTTGTCTATCATCCTTTTGGTGATTGACCAAACATCCTTTTGATGTCAGGATTATGTGTGCGTGTCGCTATATCATCCTTTTGGTGATAGGTCTGTCATTCTTTTGTTTGCTAGATTGTGCGAGTGTTCTCGATCATCCTTTTTGTGATAGAACCTACATTATTTTGGTGACGCGATTGTGTGCGTATGTCGCTCTATTATCCTTTTTGTGATATGTCTGTCGTCCATTTGGTGCCAGATTGAGCAAGTGTTCCCTACCATCCTTTTGGTGATAGACCCTACAACCTTTTGGTGTCAGGACTGTGTGCGTTTGTCACTCTATCATCCTTTTGGTGACAGGTCTGTCATCCTTTTGGTGCCAGATTATGCGAGTGTTCCCTATCATCCTTTTAGTGATAGGCCTGCATCCTTTTGGTGTTGGGATTGTGTGCGTGTGTCGAATTATCATCCTTTTGGTTATGGGTCTGTTATTCTCTTGGTGCTAGATTGTGCGAGTGTTCTCTATCATTCTTTTGGTGATAGGCCCTGCATCCTTTTGGTGTCGGGATTTTGTGCGTGTGTCTCTATATCTACCTTTTGATGATGGGTATGTCATCCTTTCGGTGCCAGATTGTGCGAGTGTTCTCTATCATCCTTTTGGTGACAGACCCTACATCCTTTTGGTGTCGGGATTGTGTGCGTATGTCATAATATCATCCTTTTGGTGATAAGTCTACCATCCTTTTGGTGCCAGATTGTGGGAGTGTTCTCTATCATCCTTTTGGTGATAAACCCTACATCCTTCTGGTGTAGGGATTATGTGCGTGTGTCACTCTATCATCCTTTTGGTGATAGGTCTGTCATGTTTTTGGTGCCATATTGTGTGAGTGTTCTCTATCATCTTTTTGGTGATAGGCCCTGCATGCTTTTGGTGTCGGGATTGTGTGCGTGTGTCGCTCTATCATCTTTTTGGTGATGCGTGTGTCATCCTTTTGGTGTTGGACTGTGCAAGTTTTCTCTATCATCCTTTTGGTGATTGACCATACATCCTTTTGATGTCAGGATTATGTGCGTGTGTCGCTCTATCATGCTTTTGGTGATAAGTCTGTCATTCTTTTGGTGCTAGATTGTGCGGGTGTTCTCTAACGTCCTTTTTGTGATAGACCCTACATCCATTTGGTGTCGTGATTGTGTGTGTATGTCGCACTATTATCCTTTTGGTGATATGTCTGTTATCCTTTTGGTTCCAGATTGTGCGACTGTACTCTATCATCCTTTTGGTGATAGACCCTACATCCTTTTGGTGTCGGCATTGTGTGCGTGTGTCAGTCTATCATCCTTTTGGTGCCATATTGGGCGAGTGTTCTCTATCATCCTTTTAGTGATAGGCCTGCATCCTTTTGGTGTCAGGATTGTGTGCGTGTGTCGCTCTATCATCCTTTTGGTGATGGGTCTGTCATTCTTTTGGTGCCAGATTGTGTGAGTGTTCTCTATCTTTCTTTTGGTTATAGGCCCTGCATCCTTTTGTTGTCGGGATTGTGTGCGTGTTCCTTATATCAACCTTTTGAAGATGGGTATGTCATCCTTTCGATGCCAGATTGTGCGAGTGCTCTCTATCATCCTTTGGGTGATAGACCCTACATCCTTCTGGTGTAGGGATTGTGCGCGTGTGTCACTCTATCATCCTTTTGGTGATAGGTCTGTCATCTTTTTGGTTCCATATTGTGCGAGTGTTCTCTATCAGCTTTTTGGTGATAAGCCCTGCATAATTTTGGTGTCGGGATTGTGTGGGTGTGTCGCTCTATCATCTTTTTGGTGATGGGTGTGTCATCCTTTTGGTGTCAGACTGTGCAAGTGTTCTCTATCATCCTTTTGGTGATTGACCATACTTCCTTTTGATGTCAGGATTATGTGCGTGTGTCGCTCTATCATCCTTATGGTGATAGGTCTGTCATTCTTTTGGTGCTAGATTGTGCGGGTGTTCTCTATCATCCTTTTTGTGATAGACCCTACATCCATTTGGTGTCGTGATTGTGCGTGTATGTCGCTCTATTATCCTTTTGGTGATATGTCTGTCATCCTTTTGATTCCAGATTGTGCGAGTGTACTCTATCACCCTTTTGGTGATAGACCCTACACCCTTTTGGTGTCGGGATTGTTTGCGCGTGACAGTCTATCATCCTTTTGGTGATAGGTCTGTCATCCTTTTGGTGCCAGATTGTGAGAGTGTTCTCTATCATCCTTTTGGTGATAGACCCTACATCCTTCTGGTGTATGGATTGTGTGCGTGTGTCACTCTATCATCGTTTTGGTGATAGGTCTGTCATGTTTATGGTGCCATATTGTGGGAGTGTTCTATATCATCTTTTTGGTGATAGGCCCTGCATGCTTTTGGGGTCGGGATTATGTGCGTGTGTCGCTCTATCATATTTTTGGTGATGGGTGTGTCATCCTTTTGGTTCCAGATTGTGCAAGTGTTCTCTCTCATCCTTTTGGAGATTGACCGTACATCCTTTTGATGTAAGCATAATGTGTGTGTGTCGCTCTATCATCCTTTTGGTGATAGGTCTGTCATTCTTTTGGTGCTATATTGTAAGAGTGTTCTCGATCATCCTTTTTGTGATAGACCCTACATCCTTTTGGTGTCACGATTGTGTGCGTATATCGCTCTATTATCCTTTTGGTGATATGTCTGTCTTCTATTTGGTGACAGATTGTGCGAGTGTTCCCTATCATCCTTTTGGTGATAGACCCTACAACCTTTTGGTGTCAGGATTGTATGCGTGTGTCACTCTATCATCCTTTTGGTGATAGATCTATCATCCTTTTGGTGCCAGATTGTGCGAGTGTTCTCTATCATCCTTTTAGTGATTGACCGTACATCCTTTTGATGTAAGGATTATGTGTGTGTGTCGCTCTATCATCCTTTTGGTGATAGGTCTGTCATTCTTTTGGTGCTATATTGTAAGAGTGTTCTCTATCATCCTTTTTGTGATAGACCCTACATCCTTTTGGTGTCACGATTGTGTGCGTATATCGCTCTATTATCCTTTAGGTGATATGTATGTCTTCTATTTGGTGACAGATTGTGTGAGTGTTCCCTATCATCCAATTGGTGATAGACCCTACAACCTTTTGGTGTCAGGATTGTGTGCGTGTGTCACTCTATCATCCTTTTGGTGATAGGTCTGTCATCCTTTTGGTGCCAGATTGTGCGAGTGTTCTCTATCATCCTTTTAGTGATAGGCCTGCATCCTTTGGTGTCGGGATTGTGTGCGTGTGTCGCTCTGTCATGCTTTTGGTGATGGGTCTGTCATTCTTTCGGTGCCAGATTGTGCGAGTGTTCTCTATCATTCTTTTGGTGATAGGCCCTGCATCCTTTTGTTTTCGGGATTGTGTGTGTGTTCTCTATATCAGCCTTTTGATGATGAGTATGTCATCCTTTCGATGCCAGATTGTGCGAGTGTTCTCTATCATCCTTTTGGTGATAGACCCTACATCCTTCTGCTGTAGGGATTGTGTGCGTGTGTCACTCTATCATCCTTTTGATGATAGGTATGTTATCTTTTCGGTGTCATATTGTGCGAGTGTTTTCTACCATCATTTTGGCGATAGGCCCTGCATCCTTTTGGTGTCGGGATTGTGTGAGTATATCGCTCTATAATATTTT
This sequence comes from Lathyrus sativus, assembly GCA_963859935.3. NCBI lineage: Eukaryota > Viridiplantae > Streptophyta > Magnoliopsida > Fabales > Fabaceae > Lathyrus > Lathyrus sativus. The sequence goes on along the minus strand of OZ012739.1, from coordinate 201,864,508 downwards.
TGGTGATGGGTGGGTCATCTTTTTGGTGTCATATTGTGCTAGTGTTTTCTATCATCCTTTTGGTGATTGACCATAAATCCCTTAAATTTCAGGATTATGTGCGTGTGTCTCTCTATCACCCTTTTGGTGATAGGTCTGTCATCCTTTTGGTGCCCGATTGTGCTAGTGTTCTCTATCATCCTTCTGGTGTCGGGATTGTGTGCGTGTGTCACTCGATCATCCTTTTGGTGATAGGTCTGTCATCCTTTTGGTGCCAGATTGTGCGAGTGTTCTCTATCATCCTTTTGGTGATAGACCCTACATCCTTCTGGTGTAGGGATTGTGTGTGTGTGTCACTCTATCATCCTTTTGGTGATAGGTCTGTCGTCTTTTTGGTGCCATATTGTGCAAGTGTTCTATATCATCTCTTTAGTGATAGGCTCTGCATGCTTTTGGTGTCGGGATTATGTGTGTGTGTCGCTCTATCATCTTTTTGGTGATGGGTGTGTCATCCTTTTGGTTCTAGATTGAGCAACTTTTCTCTATCATCCTTTTGGTGATTGACCATACATCCTTTTGATGTCAGGATTATGTGTGTGTGTCGCTCTATCATCCTTTTGGTGATAGGTCTGTCATTCTTTTGGTGCTAGATTGTACGTGTGTTCTCTATCATCCTTTTTGTGATAGACCCTATATCCTTTTGGTGTCGCGATTGTGTGCGTATGTCGCTCTATTATCCTTTTCGTGATATGTCTATCATCCATTTGGTGCCAGTTTGTGCGAGTGTTCCCTATCATCCATTTGGTGATAGACCCTACAACCTTTTGGTGTCAGGATTGTGTGCGTGTGTCTCTCTATCATCCTTTTGGTGATAGGACTGTCATCTTTTTGTGTCCAGATTGTGCGAGTGTTCTCTATCATCCTTTTGGTGATAGACCCTACATCCTTTTGGTGTCGGGATATTGTGTGTGTGTCACTCTATCATCCTTTTGGTGATAGGTCTATTTTCCTTTTGGTGCCAGATTGTGCGAGTGTTCTCTATCATCCTTTTGGTGGTAGACCCTACATCCTTCTGGTGTAGGGATTGTGTGCGTGTGTCACTCTATCATCCTTTTGGTGATAGGTCTGTCATCGTTTTTGTGCCATATTGTGTGAGTGTTCTATATCATCCTTTTGTTGATAGACCCTGCATGCTTTTGGTGTCGGGATTGTGTGCGTGTGTCGCTCTACCATCTTTTTGGTGATGGGTTTAACACCCTTTTTCTACCCAGAAACAATAAGGCAAATAACACATAAATCAGAGTGAATAAATAAATCTCATTAAAATGCCACTAAAAGGGCGTACATTCTCAAATTCATCAAAATAGGATCCATATTCCGTAATTACGAGTTTTTCCCCCAAAATACATCAAAGCATCATAAACAACGGAATTCAAACATACTTCAAAGTCTTCCTCAAAGAGGGAAATTAATCAAAATAACATCAACTGAATAAACTAAACTCAAGGAACCCAACCCAATGTTACATATCAGAGCAAGACCCTCTAAGCTGGCCAAAAGACTGAAACGCTCAAAAACTTCAAAACTAACTCCTCGCCGGCGTCCACAGCTAAACTGGATCATCTGCACGTTACCCACGTGGAGGTAACATTCAAACAGGCAGCGTGAGTAAAGCAATTCATAATAATCAATGTATGACAATTAATGCATAAACGGCAACATATTCATATTCAACACATTCATATTACTCACATATTCCTCAAAGGTCACAACATCATAAGTTATACACAAAGACTCATAAATGCAATGAAACATAACTCAATGTATGTGGTGCCAATCATCACAGCTCGATGGACACTGGGCCATCAACCCTCCGTAGATCCCCATCAATAGGATCAGAGCACGTCTAAATACTTTACATCCACATAATGGGATTGAAGTCAAAGCAATTGAATGCGTATGAATGCATAACGCACACGTCACAATAATAATCCTTACAGTACATCATATAGTGCATCATCATTCATCATGTTCACCATCATCACATAAATCACATAAAGCATCATATCTCATGTTATAACATAATTCATCAAATCATGGTAATACATCCTATTAATTCAACCCAACATATCATCGAACCATCAGAACATAATGCACATATCACCCAAATCCCACTGCCATACTCATGGCAACTCATCCTAGAAATCCCGGAATCAAACATCACGACATCGCTGCACAACACTCAATTTAGAGAACTTCTGCTACATTCACTGGCTTGCTCGCTAGGCGAGTCCTTTAGCAAGCCCCTCGCTGGCTTTCTCGTAAGGCGAGCCTCTAGCGAATGCTCGCTGGCTCGTTCGCTAGGCGAGCCTCTAGCAAATCCTCGCTAGTTTGCTTGCTAGGCGAACAGTGCGATGACAGCAACTTCTGCTATGCACCAGAACTAATTTCCACCCAAAAACTCATACGAATCATTTACCCAATGCCCCCAAAGCATCCCCAAATCATCCCTAAGGTTATACAACAATAACGGTACAAACTCTATGGTTCATTAGGCTATTCCGGCAACATTTGCACTGCCTAAAACACTATTTCCTGCAATTGCTCTGAATACATCAGAGTTACTCACATTCAGATATTCTTATTCTACAAGGGCAAACATATACAATCCAAGGCTTTGGTTTCCCAACTCATGATAATATTCAGTGATTCATACCATAACCCACAATCTCAGAGTTCTATAATCGAACCTCTCAGTTTCCCCAATTCAACTCAGAAACCCTCAAATCCTAAATCCACCATGAATACATCTAAAGGCATACATGGAAAATCATGAACAGAAATACTCCCCATACCTTAGTCGATTCGCAGCTTTCACGATTGACTTCGGGATCTTCTGCCTTCAACCTTTCCTTCAGAGCTCTGGCCACACCAACTTTCACGTTAAACACAAATGAATTCCAATTTCCTCTCAGAACTCTATTTTGTCCAACTTAGTCATGGGCCTCACAAATTGGACTTTTCTCTCATTACCCTTACTAACATCATCAAATACCAAAATTGCCCTTATTTCACTTACATTCCATTTAATTAATAATAATACTAATAATTTAATATTATATGCTATTAATCAAATAAATATCCAAAACGCACATTTTCCAATTTCACAAAACCACCGGAAATTCACCGAAACATGAATATTCACAATTAAATCATTAATTAACATATTCCGATTAAATTTGGGGTGTTACAACCCTCCCCCACTTAAAAGAATTTTCGTCCTCGAAAATTACCTGCAGAAAAAAGAGTCGGATACGACTCCTTCATCTGATCTTCACGTTCCCAAGTCCAACTTTCTCCAGCTGGTCCTCCCCACAATACCTTCACCAAGGCGATCTCTTTACCTTGTAGCTGTTTCACTTCTCATTCGTCAATTCGAACAGGCAACACCTCAATAGTCAAGTCATCTCGCATTTGTACATCATCCATCTGAAAAACATGCGACGGATCTGGAATTTACTTCCTCAATTGGGACACATGAAACACATCATGCAAAGTTGCGAGCGACGGCGGTAAAGCAATCCGATAGGCTACTTCCCTCACCCTCTGCGAAATCTGATACGGAACAACAAAGCGCAATATGAGCTTTTGAGACTTCAAAGCTCAACCAACACCAGTTACCGGCGTAACTCTAAGAAACACATGATCTCCCTCTTGGAATTCAAGTGCTTTCCTCCTCCTATCATGGTAACTCTTCTGACGACTCTGCAATGCTTTCATCTTCTCAAGGATCATCTTGATCTTTTCAGTCGTCTCTTGCACAATTTTAGGTCCGAGCACATCACTCTCGCCTGATTCATACCAACACAACGGAGTCCTACACCTCCTACCATACAGAGCCTCATACGGTGCCATTCCGATACTAGAATGGTAACTGTTATTGTAGGTAAACTCAACCAACGGCAAATAACTATCCCACGATCCACCTTGATCTAAAACGCAAGCTCTCAATAAATCCTCTAAAGACTGGATAGTTCTTTCTCTCTGTCCATCCGTCTGCGGATGATAGGCAGAACTCAACCTCAACTTAGTACCTAAAGTTGTTTGCAAAGTCTCCCAAAACCTCGATGTAAATCTCGGATCTCTATCAAACACAGTACTCGAAGGAACACCATGCAACTTCACAATCTGCTCAATATACAATTCAGCAAGCTTCTGCAATGAATAATTGATCCTCGTCGGTACAGAATGAGCCGACTTAGTCAATCTATCCATAATTACCCAAATCGAATCATATCCCTTAATTGTCTTCGGCAAACTTGTCACAAAATCCATAGAAATGCTATCCCATTTCAATTATGGAATGCTCAATGGTTGCATCAGACCCGACGATCTCTGATGATCAATCTTCGACTTCTGACAAGTGAAACAAGTATAAACAAATTCAGCAATTTCCTTCTTCATACCAGGCCACCAAAACAACTTCTTCAGGTCTTGATACATCTTTGTGGCACGAGGATGAATACTCAACCCGCTTCTATGACCTTCTTCAAGAATTCTCTTCTTGATTTCTGGCACATCGGGAACACATACTCTATGGAACCTCATCACACCATTCTCATCAATCCGAAAATCACCTCCGTTACCTTGATTAATCAACGCGAGACGATCCACCAAACTCAAATCATATCTCTGACCTTCTTTGATCTCTTGGAGAATACTACTAGTCAGCTTCAACATACCCAATTTCACACTGTTAGGAGTCTCTTCACAAACCAAACTCATATCTTTGAATTGCTCAATCAGTTCCAACTCTTACACCATAAGCATCGACATATGCAAGGACTTCCTACTCAACGCATCAGCCATAACATTAGCCTTACCCGGATGGTAACTCAATTCAAAATCATAATCCTTCAGAAGTTCAAGCCATCTTCGCTGCCTCATGTTCAACTCTTTATGATCAAACAAATACTTCAGGCACTTGTGATCACTGAACATTCATGCGTAGGATAATTCCTTTCATGAATCTTCAGCTTTCTGGAAGCGTAAGCAACAACCTGACCGTTCTGCATCAATACGCCTCCAAGGCCCATCTTCGACGTATCACAATACACCACAAATGACTAACTCGGATTTAGCAAAATCAACACTGGAGCAGTCGTCTACTTCTTCTTGAGTTCTACAAAACTCTTCTCACAAGCAACATCCCACATATAAGCCTGACCCTTTTGAGTCAACTGAGTCAATGGCAATGCTAACTGAGAAAAACCTTCAATAAACCTCCGATAATAACCAGCCAACCCAAGGAAACTTTGAATCTCAGTAACAGACTTTGGAGCCTCCCACTGCAGCACAACATCAATCTTCGACGTATCAACAGCAATCCCTCCACTAGAAATCACATGGCCAAGGAAACTCACTTCCTTCAACCAAAACTCACACTTAGACAACTTGGTATATAACTTCTTGTGTTTTAAAACCTACAATATAACTCTTAGATGTTGCGCATGCTCTTCTTCAGACTTAGAATATATCAAAATATCATCAATAAACACCACTACGAACTGATATAAATAAGGATGGAAAATCCTATTCATATACTCCAAGAATACGCCAGGTGCATTCGAAACTCCAAATGGAATCACCGTATACTCATAGTGTCCATATCTCGTCCTGAAAGGTGTCTTCGAAATATCATCAGGCTTAACACGAATCTGATGATAACCAAACCTCAAATCAATCTTGCTAAACACACAAGCACCCACCAATTGATCCATTAAATCATCAATCCTCGGAAGTGGATATTTATTCTTGATCTTCACTTTATTCAACTGCCGATAAACCACACACAATCTCATACTACCATCTTTCTTCTTCACCAATAACACAGGAGCACCCCACGGAGAAACACTCGGTCGAACAGACTTCTTCTCAAGCAGATCTTCCAACTGTTTCTTCAATTCCCCCAACTCAGATGCAGATATCCAATAAGGAGCCATCGATACAGGACCAGTGCCCGATATCACCTCAATAGCAAACTCTACCTCACGCTCAGGAGGTAAGTCATTCATGTCGTTTGGAAACACCTCAGGAAATTACCAAACAACCGGTAGCTCCACGCCAACTGCTTCACCATCCACTTGGAGAGAAGCAAACACAGCAAACATCTTAGCCTCATCTTCTAAGAGTTCTCCTACTTGTTTGGTAGATACAAACATTAGCTCTCCAACATCTCCCGACTCCGGAAATCTCACCGTCTTACTATAACAATCAATATGAACATAGTTGTACTCCAACCAGTTCAACCCAAGGATAACATCAATTTGATTCAAAGGTAGACAGACCAAGTCCATCACAAAGTTCCTATCATAAATAGTCACAGGGCAGCTCAGACAGACTAATGTAGTAGTCACAGAACCATTAACCGAGGTATCAATAACCATACTCTCACTCATAGCAGACACATTCAAATTCAACCTCTTAGCACATTCAAGAGAAATAAACGAATGTGTAGCACCAGTATCAATGATAGTAATCAATTCAACATCATTAATAAAACACGTACCTCTGATCAAGTTATCCGCCTTAGCCTCTTCTGCACCGCTCAAAGCAAACACTCTGCCACTTGTCTGAGCAGCAGTAGCAGTCTTCTTCGGCTGCTGACACTGGGTACTAATATGCCCCTTCTCCCCAAAGTTGAAGCAAGTCGGAGCTTCGTCTTTGCAGTCATTAGCCTTATGACCCCTCTTTCCACAACGGTGAAACCCCAGCACCTTACAATTCTCAGCACGGTGGCCTTGCTCGCCACACTTATAACACTTACCTAGAGCAGTAGCTGCTCCCCCACTTGGCTTTTCCCCATCAGAAGCCTTCTGCTTCCCTTTATCACCAGAAGTCACATACGGTTTTCCTCTGAACTGATCTTTCTCTTTCTTCTCACTCAGCTGCTTGCAGTGAGTAGATCGAGCTCGGCTATCTTCATCATAAATTCTGATCTTGTTCACCAGTTCCAAAAACCGACGAATCTGTTGATACCCAATTCCCTGCTTAATCTATGGTCTCAAACTTGAGACACTTCGACATATCTGCATCAGCATGGTTGTAATATGGACAAAACATGACCAAAGACTCAAACTTTTCCGCATACTCAGCCACAGTCATATCACCTTGTTTTAGCTCAAGGAACTCCACCTCTTTCTTCCCCCGAACATCTTCAGGAAAATACTTTCTCAGAAACTCTTCCTTAAACACAGCCCAAGTTATCGCAGTGCCAGCACCTCCTAATCGCTGAAGAGTGTTATCCCACCAGTCATCAACCTCTTCGCCAGCATATGCGTACCAAACTGTACCTACTGCACATTAGTGCATGCCATAACTCGGAAAATATTCTCAATCATCTTAAGCCACTTATGCGCACCGTCCGAATCATGAGTACCCACAAAAGTCGGCGGGTTGTTCCTCTGAAACATTCCCAAAGCATGGAACTCATCTGTCACTCTATCATCCTATTGGTGGTAGGATTGTCATCCTTTTAATTCCAGATTGTGCAAGTGTTCTCTATCATCCTTTTGGTGATAGACCCTACATCCTCCTATTGTTGGGATTGTATGGGTGTGTCACTCTATCATCCTTTTGGTGATGGGTCTGTCATCCTTTTGGTGCCAGATTGTGCGGATGTTCGCTATCATTCTTTTGGTGAAAGGCCATGCATCCTTTTGTTGTCGGGATTGTGTGTGTGTGCCGCTATATCAACCTTTTGATGATGGGTATGTCATCCTTTTGGTGCCAGATTGCGCGAGTGTTCTCTATCATCCTTTTGGTGATAGACCCTACATCCTTTTAGTGTCAAGATTGTGTGCGTGTGTCACTCTTTCATCCTTTTGGTGATATACCCTACATCCTTCTAGTGTTAGGATTGTGTGCGTGTATCACTCTATCATCCTTTTGCTGATAGGTCTATCATCCTTTTGTTGCCAGATTGTGTGTGTGTTCTATATCATCCTTTTGGTGATAGGCCTGCATCCTTTTGGTGTCGAGATTGTGTGCGTGTGTCGCTCTATCATCCTTTTTGTGATGGGTCTATCATCCTTTTTGGTGGCAGATTGTGTGAGTGTTCTCTATCATTCTTTTGGTGAAAGTCCCTGCATCCTTTTGGTATCGGGATTGTGAACATGTGTCGTTATATAAGCCTTTTGATGATGGGTATGTCATCCTTTTGGTGCCAGATTGTGCGAGTGTTCTTTATAATCCTGATGGTGATAGACCCTACATCCTTTTAGTCTCAGGATTCTGTGCGTGTGTCACTCTATCATCCTTTTGGTGATAGTTTTGTCATCCTTTTGGTGCCAGATTGTGCGAGTGTTCTCTATCATCCTTTTAGTGATAGACCCTACATCCTTCTGGTGTCGGGATTGTGTGCGTGTGTCACTCTATCATCCTTTTGGTGATACGTCTGTCATCCTTTTGGTGCCAGATTGTGCGAGTGTTCTCTATCATCCTTTTGGTGACAGGCCTGCATCCATTTGGTGTCGGGATTGTGTGCGTGTGACGCTCTATCATCCTTTTGAAGATGGGTCTCTCATCCTTTTAGTACCAGATTGTGCGAGTGTTCTCTATCATCCTTTTGGTGATAGACCCTACATCCTTCTGGTGTCGGGATTGTGTGCGTATCTCACTCTATCATCCTTTTGGTGATAGGTCTGTCATCCTTTAGGTCCTAGATTGTGCGAGTGTCTCTATCATTCTTTTGGTGATAGGCCTGCATCCTTTTGGTGTCAGGATTGTGTGAGTGTGTCGCTATATCAACCTTTTGATGATGGGTATGTCATCCTTTCCGTGCTAGATTGTGCGAGTGTTCTCTATCATCCTTTTGGTTATAGACCCTACATCCTTTTAGGTCTGTCATCTTTTTGGTGCCAGATTGTGCGAGTGTTCTCTATCATATTTTTGGTGATAAGCCCAACATCCTTTGGTTGTCGGGATTGTGTGTGTGTGTCGCTCTATCATCCTTTGGGTGATGGATCTCTCATTCTTTTGGTGCCAGATTGAGCGAGTGTTCTCTATCATCCTTTTGGTGATAGGCCTTCATCCTTTTGGTGTCGAAATTATGTGCGTGTGTTGCTCAATCATCCTATTGGTCATGGGTCTGTCATCCTTTGCTACCAAATTGTGCGAGTATTCTCTATCATTCTTTTGGTGAAAGGCCCTGCAACCTTTTGGTGTCGGGATTGTGTACATGTGTCGTTATATCAGCCTTTTGATGATGGGTAAGTCATCCTTTATGTGCCAGATTGTGCGAGTGTTCTCTATCATCTTTTTGGTGATAGACCATTCATCCTTTTGGTGTCAGGGTTGTGTGCGTGTGTCATCTATCAACCATTTGGTTATAGGTCTGCCATCCTTTTGGAGCTAGATTGTGCGAGTGTTCTCTATCATCTTTTTGTTGATAGGCCCAACGTCCTTTTGGTGTCGGGATTGTGTGTGTGTGTGTGTCGCTCTATCATCCGTTGGTTTATGGATCTGCCATCCTTTTGGTGCCAGATTGTGGGAGTGTTCTCTATCGTCTTATTGGTAATAGACCCTACATCCTTCTGGTGTCGGGATGGTGTGTGATTGTCACTCTATCATCCTTTTGGTGCTAGGTCTTTCATCCTTTTGGTGCCAGATTCTGCGAGTGTTCTCTATCATCCTTTTGGTGATAGGCCTGCATCCTTTTGGTGTCGGGATTGTGTGCGTGTGTCGCTCTATCATCCTTTTGGTTATGGGTCTCTCATCTTTTTGGTGCCAGATTATGCGTGTTTTCTCTATCATCTTTTTGGTGATAGGCCCAATATCTTTTTTGTGTCGGGATTCTGTGCGTTTGTCGGTCTATCCTTTTCTGGGTGATTGATCTCTCATCCTTTTTGTTCCAGATTGTGCGAGTGTTCTCTATCATCCTTTTGGTGATAGGCCTGCAACCTTTTGGTGTCGGGATTGTTTGCGTGTGTCGCTCTATCATCCTTTTGGTGATGAGTCTGTCATCCTTTCGGTGCCAGATTGTGCGAGTATTCTCTATCATTCTTTTAGTGAAAGGCCCTGCATCGTTTTGGTGTCGGGATCGGGTACAGGTGACATTATATCAGCCTTTAGATGATGGGTATGTAATCCTTTTGGTGCCAGGTTGTGCGAGTGTTCTCTATCATCTTTTTGGTGATAGACCCTACATCCTTTTCGTGTCAGGATTGTGTGCGTGTGTCACTCTATAATCCTTTTGGTGATAGGTCTGTCATCCTTTTGGTACAGATTGTGCGAGTGTTCTCTATCATCCTTTTGGTGATAGACCCTACATCCTTCTGGTGTCGGGATTGTGTGCGTGTGTCGCTCTATCATCCTTTGGGTGATGGATATGTCATCCTTTTGGTGCTAGATTGTGCGACTGTTCTCTATCGTCCTTTTGGTGATAGACCTTACATGCTTCTGGTGTCGGGATTGTGTGCGTGTGTCACTCTATCATCCTTTGGTGATAGGTATTTCATCCTTTTGGTGCCAGATTGTGCGAGTGTTCTCTATCATCCTTTTGGTGATAGGCCTGCATCCTTTTGGTGTCGGGATTGTGTGTGTGTGTCGCTCTATCATCCTTTTGGTGATGGGTCTCTCATCCTTTTGGTGCCAGATTGTGCGAGTGTTCTCTGTCATCCTTTTGGTGATAGACGCTACATCCTTCTAGTGACGAGATTGTGTGTGTGTTTCACTCTATCATCCTATTGGTGATAGGTCTCTCATCTTTTTGGTGCCAGATTATGCGAGTGTTCTCTATCATATTTTTGGTGATAGGCCCAACATCCTTTTGGTGTCCGGATTGTTTGCGTGTGTCGCTTTATCATGCTTTGGATGATGGATCTGTCATCCTTTTGGTGATAGATTGTGCGAGTGTTCTCTATCATCCTATTAATGATAGACCCTACATCCTTCTGGTGTCGGGATTGTCTATGTGTGTCACTCAATCATCCTTTTAGTGATTTACCCTAGATCCTTCTGGTGTCTGGATCGTGTGCGTGTCTCACTCTATCATTCTTTTGGTGATAGGTATGTCATCCTTTTAGTGCCAGATTGTGCGTGTGTTCTTTATCATCCTTTTGGTGATAGGCTTGCGTCCTTTTGGTGTCGGGTTTGTGTGCGTGTATCGCTCTATCATCCTTTTGGTGATAGGTCTGTCATCCTTTAGGAGCCACATTTTACGTGTGTTCTCTATCATTCTTTTGGTGAAAGGCCCTGCATCCTTTTGGTGTCGGGATTGGTTGCATGTGTCGTTATATCACCTTTTGATGATGGGTATGTCATCCATTTGGTGCCCGATTGTGCGAGTGTTCTGTATCATACTTTTGGTGATAGACCCTACATCCTTTTAGTGTCAGGATTGTGTGAGTGTGTCACTCCATCATCCTTTTAGTAATAGTTTTGTCATACTTTTGGTTCCAGATTGTGTGAGTGTTCTCTATCATCCATTGCAACCAAGTCTGGGTTCGGGAGTCGGTTACACAAGGGGGAGGTATGAGCACCCCTCACGTCCGTCGTACTCAATGGGATCCACGCTTATGTTGTCTATCTAAAAGGGTGATCATCTATCTACGCTAAAGGCATAGGGACCAATGGAAAAAAAAAGAGACTCAGCAGAGCATCGCCGCTCTGTGCCTACATATTCCCTCGTTCAATGGGAAAGTCAGAGTCAACGTAGTTCGGCTAACTACGGGTGAAAGGGAGAAGGTTTCTCACCAAGACATCGCGTCTTGTGCCTACGTACTTTCATTGGGTATGAAAGATTAGAGCAAATGTAGTTCGGGCTAAAAAGACCACAGTTTGCTTCAATAGTTTTTAGGCCCGAGTAGGGTTAACAAGTAGTTCTAGCAGTTGGTGTCTGCAGCTCGACCCTTGGAGACTTAGGCGTTACCGTTTGCGATAGAACTAAAAGTTAACAACACTCTTTTATTTGAAAAGATTTTCCTGATTAAAATCCCAAAGGATGAAAAAGGTTTGAAGTGTTTTTGTGTTTTTTAGAGAAGAAGTGTTTTGAATTTGAGTGTTTATAATGTATGTTGTACTAAAGTCTAAAACCTAGGATCAAATGCGTCGCATATCGTCCTAAGGATGTATACTAAACACTCTAGGAAATTGAGAGGTAACCGCTCAATCACCATTTCCCAACTACAAGGCTCATGGCACAACATCCATTATCCTTATTAAGTGTGTTAAGACTGTATGAAGATGAGAAGAGAAGAAAGGACCACTAATGGGAGACTAATTCAATCCTAAAAGTTATCATGCAAAGTGGACTTAAAGTTGGGATACAAAATGGAACTACCTAATGTTATCATGCATGGTTAAGCACCTAATCTCTATCATAACCTCAAAAGGTTAGACAACTTATGGGGAGCATGGCAAAGAAAAGCAAAAGAAGGAGAAGAAGAAAGAACATAAAAATGCAAGAATGCAAACATAGAATGCACAAGTAGGATGAAAGTGGGAGGAAAATAGTGTGGGGAAGTAGCCTCCACAAGCTCATCTCAACCAAGCATGCATATGATAATGCAAGAAAAGAAGAGAAAAAGAAATGCACAAGATGAAATCAAACAACAAAGAAAAAAATACTACACAAAAATGCACCAAAAGTGGGATGAAATGACCTAAGTCAAACAACATCAACCACAAGTGCCAAAAGCCAAACCAAATGAAATGAAAAGAAGCTCAAAACAAAAGTGAGGATGGGAGGCCTTATAAGGACAACAAGGAACTCATAATATTCACTCAACCATAAGCATCACAAACAAAGTGCAAAACAAAGCACAAAAGAGTCCTCATGGATTCATCATTTTAGGTATGCTTCAAGTACCTCCTAAGGAGGGACTAAGATACCTTAAATGAGACTCCAAAGTCATGGGACAGAAGAGGAGATGAGAGAAGAGAGGTGAAAAGCCAAAAGCAAACCAATCAAAGGAAAATTCAAGCATACACACCAAAGAAAGCAAGCATGCATCATTTAGAAACCCTAATTAAAAGCTCAAAAGAAAACAACCAAATGAGCAAGGAAAACAAAATGTCATGACCTAAAAATGATCAAGCATCATCCTTAACATGTTAGTAACATGAATCAAAAGGCATTAAGGGATCAAAGGATCCATAAATTTCATCTCCAAGACAAACTAGGTCAATGTGTATGTATGAACCTCCCTTGGAGGTAACTTGACTTGCAAGTTACCTCAAAATTAGGAAAATGGTTCAAAACTGATAAAATAAAATGCACAAAGATCCTAAACATGTTGTCAAACAGAATTCAAGAGATCACAATCAAAATCAATTCATAACACCACCAAAGAAATTGATTCACAAGAGTGTTCCATTGTGAATGAGGATTGTCGAGGGTCAAATGAAATGCAACAAAAGTCAACCCAAAAGTCAACCAACAGGGGCAAAAAGGTCCTCAAAAATTCATCAACTCATCATGTATATGAGGATGAATTTTCAGTCATTAGATCAAAAAGAGATGGAAGGAACAAATCAAAGGCAAACACATGTCAAGATTTAATTCAAACAACACACTTCCAATGTTTAATTCCATTTTTAATTGAAAATAAATCCAAAAAATAAAATAAAAATTTCATAAGAATAATAGACATCTCAAAGTGTCTAGAAACCATTTTTGTGGAATTTTTGGATCATTGGAAGTATTTTATTTGATTTAAATCTAAACAGATAGAAAACAAAATAAAAAAAGAAAATAAAAGAAAAATAAAAACCAACGGTGCTAATAGCAGCTCAAAAACATGTAAAAGCAAGCTGGGCCCAAACAGGGGGTGCAGAAAGCAAAAGGGGCCCATTCCAAATCAAAGTCATCCAAACAATGAGAATTTATCTCAGCCACACAAACCAATTACCAGTCCAACAATCCAAAGATCCAAACCAAGCGATGTGTGCTCCAGAATAAAGAAATAAAAAAAAACAAATAAAGCACAACCACACGATCAAGTTTAGTCAAATGAATCAAAGGCTGAGGTGCATCATAGTGAAACACACTGTTTCATTTAAATCCCAGTCAACACAATCATGGCCACACATTATGATTACTAAACAACCATCCAAGGGTCCATATGCTGCCACGCCATTAATGAATCTCAACATAAAAATGAAATCAAATAAGGACCATCAGATCAAGTCCAGTCAACAAATCAAACGTGAATCCAACGCTCACTAAACAGCCACACATCATCTTCCCCATTCAAACATGAAAAACAGAGGGAAAACCAGGTGACCGGAACAACTGTTTCGGTCATCTTCTCCGGTGAGTACTCAGGCAAGGCAACATCCATGGTCCATTTTAATTTTCAGTGGATAAACAAGCCAAATCGAAGCCAAACAGAAATCAACATCACAATGAAATGTTCACAAACAACAACCAATTTCATCTAGAATCCAAGGATGAAGTTCATACATCACAACAATACAAAAATGGCAAGCTAAATCATCATGAATCAAGAGAATTTTGGAATTGTAGCTTACCTAGTGGAGAGCTTCCATTGAGCCTTGTTCCTCGATGAAGCTTAATGAAAACCAACCAAAATCACTCCCTGATCTTCACTGAATCCTTAGATGTGCTTAATTTGGCTTGAAATTGGCTAAATCTGGAAATTCGTATTTCATTTTTCCTTCACCTTCTCCAAGTGCGTTCTTGAGCAATTCTTCACCAAAACTCGTTCTGATGCATTGTGAATGATTCTGAAGTTAAATATGATGGATTTGGTGGGAATTAAGGCCCAATTGCAGTGCTTTTAGGTCCAATTATAATCCTAGAATTTTTCACATGGAGCTTCATGAATGTACACGAAAACTGAGCTGCAACCCTTAGAAATTTAATCATTTAGCTTGATGGGATCTCATATTGATCAAATGGATAGTATTCAAGCCTTGAGTTGATCAAATGGTTGAGATTTGATTACCAATTTTCCACTTAAAATGGCAATTGAAAAACACATGAAAACATGACCAAAACTAAAATCCAATGTGTGCATCTTGTTTACTACATCTTTGTGACTCAAAAATGCATAAGGTTGCTTTAAAATGATTAGAAATCAATTAATTGCATTTTATGATTTTTAAGCTTTCTTCATGAAAAAGTCTCACACTAATCCTTCAATTCAAGCCAAATCAATGACAACTTGATGTTTAGTTGAGCAAGTGACCCCATTTAGAGCACATTTGATGTTGGAAAAATTTTCATTTGAAATGTGCAAGATAGTGAAATGGACCTATAATGAAAATGACCTGTAACCTTAGTTTCCCAAAATACCTCTGCCTTGCAAGCCTCATAACATGAGTTCTACAAATCAGATGAAGAATTTCTAGTACTCTTTGGAAAGCTAAGATCATGAGGAACAACTTTCATGTTTTGATCAAGCTGAGCAGAAACATCCTTCTAGGTCAAAAGTGGCTTGGAAGTTGGTTGACTTTTGTTGACCAAAATTACGTTCATCTGAGGACCCGTAACTTGCCAGCATCATAACTTGAGTTCTAGAAATCAGATGAATGACTTCTAGTACTCAAAAGAAAGCTAGAAACATGCTCTACACGTTTCATGTTGGGGTCAAGATGAGATGAGACTTTTATCTTGAGATAAGTGATCTTGAAGTTAAGCACTAAATAGGGGATTTTACACTGAGAACCCTATTTTTGTAACTTCTCACACTCTTGATTCTTGATGAGTTGATCTTGAAATGATATATTAGACATCTTAACACAACATTCCATGACCATAGAGACTTTGAATTGAGTCTTAATCTCCTTCAATTTCACAGTTGACTGAGGGTTGACCAGATGAAGACCCTAGATGCACCACTCTTGACTGTGGCTTCTTCCACATGACACAACAACTTTAACAAGCTCTAACATGGCTCTCAAAGCACTCAATGAGCTGCCTCAAAATCCTATATCCATAATCATGAATTCACAATCCTGTGATGATCTTCAACTGGTCTCCAAGTTAGGAGATATTCCACATACATCCATCAACCCTTTCATAAGACTTTGACCACTTCTTGGTGACTTTATGACACTCTAAGTAACCTCCTTTTGCTATGCACAACCTCTTGATCCCCTGCTCAATGAAAAATGCTATGCAATGCAAATGCTAGAAGAAAATGAAAAGAAACATAAACCAGGTTAAGAAAAGGTTTGGCAAATTTTGGGGTGCAACAGCTGCCCCTATTCAAGCGATTGGACCTGAATGAGTGAAAAGCGAACGACTTTTAAATAATCGAGGTAAAAGACGGTTGAATACCAAAAAACCTAAAAATTTGCCAACCGCAGAAATCTTCGGAGATAACTAAATGAAACACAAGAATAATCCACTGGGAAGTACACTGACCAAAAGTCAGTACTAACCACAAGCTACCAACCAAAAGTTGGGATCACCGGAATACCGAACAAAATCGAGTCCATGCTATCAACCAAAAGTTGAAATCACCAGACAAACACAAGTTACCAACCAAAAGTTTGGATAGCACTCCACAGGAGAAACCAAAGACTACCAACCAAAAGTTGGAATCACGTCCATAAAAATCTTACCAACCCAAAAGTTGGGAATAAACAAAGGATACCAACCAAAAGTTGGAATTGAAGTAAAGGATACCAACCAAATCTTGGAATGACATCACCAAAATCTCACCAACCAAAAGTTGGAATCAAACAAACTCTGATAGGTCATTAATTACCAAACAAAAGTTGGAATACCAAAATCCAGGAACAGAAAACTACCAACCAAAAGTTGGAATAAAGACTCCACCCAGGAACAGAGGAGAACTACCATCCAAGAGTTGGGATAAAGCCAACAAAGCTTCAGACCCACTGGGGACTACCAACCAAAAGTTGGAACAACGTCAACCAGCAACAGACTACCAACAAAATTTGGGAATAACGACTGTAGGGGATAAAATCCAACCAAAAGTTTGGAAGCAAGGCTACTAACCAAAAGTTAGGATCGCTGGAGATACTTAAACAAAGCTGACTCCCTCAGAGAAAACTACCAACCAAAAGTTGGAATAATCATCCGACACTACTAACCAAAAGTTGGAATACGGGCCACAAAAGCAAACTACCAACCAAAAGTTGGAATGATCAACAAAGCAAGACTACCAACCAAAAGTTGGAATGAAGAGACTGAAGGTGAGAAAATACTTAAACGGGGGGGGGGGGGGGGGGTTGAATAAGGATTTAGAAAATATTATGGCAATAAAAACACAATGATTTTTATCCTGGTTCGTTGAACTCAACTAATCCAGTCCACCCTATCAAGAGTGATTTGCCTTTCTCCACAAGGACTTAATCCACTATAATCAAACTGATTACAATATCAACCACTAAGAACAACTGTCTTAGTCTTCTCAAGAACTACTGACCACAACTTGGTCTTCTTAAGGAACTTTTACAATCAAATGTAAACTAAACAAGTGGTTGAAATGCTTCTAAGAAAGCTATATCACAACTGTGATTTACACTTAAGTTTAAGAATGTATGAAACTATTCAACACAGAAATATAATTTGTATGAGAGCTTTGAGAGAGTTTTCAATGAATTTGTCAAAATACGTCAACTGAAGAAAGTTGTTGAAGGCTTGCTTATATAGACAAATAAGTCCAAGACGTTGCAAGTTTAGAGACCGTGTACTGCAAAGTAGATGTAACCTTTTGTCTTCACATGACTTGACCTTTCCTAGAAGTAGAACATTCCGAGAAATCCTTTTTTTCCTGAGTTCTTGTGTCTAGCATGAAAGAGGAAAGAGTCGTTTGGCATAACCAACGGATATAACTTTGAGTAATCTTCTTCAACAAGTTTCTATTTCACAGCAATCAACACCAGAGGCTTGAGTGATCAGAGTCTTGATGTCATCAGAGTTTGTTGTATCAAAGTGTTGCAGCAAGTGTGCTTCAGCGTGAAATTAATCAGAGCAGAGTTTGGAGATCAGATCCTCAGTACTTGCAGCGAACATTACTATCAGAGTCTTCTGAAAAACAGTGCTTGAAACTCTTCATACAAAGTCTTCAGTCTATGCTTCAGATGCTTCTATAGCTTCTGCTTTAGAGTCTTCTGTAGGCAGCGCTCAAAGTCTTCTAACGAGATGCTTCTGACGCTCAGAGCCTTGCATATTTCAACGTTCAGATTCATTTTTTCTGTCAGAAGAATATTAAATTTAATATCTGCAGCAAAAATACTTGAACAAATTTAGAGTATATAATTTCTCAATACAAAATTTCATTAGTGTTATCATCAAAACATAGAGATATAACTAATAACCAATCTGTGTTCTAACAATCTCTCCCTTTTTGATGATGACAAAAACATAGGAAATTTTGTTCAATAAAGAGATAAATATAACTCCCCCTGAGATTATGAATCTCCCTATGAATTGAATACTAAGAAAGAATATAAACTTCCCTTTTTGCATGAGTTTTCTTTTTAGAATCAGAGCCTGAATGTTCAAAATTAGAGCTTGATTTGGATGAACATTTCAGAGTCAGAGCCTAATTGGTTAAACCTTGATCTGGGGATCTCAGAGTTACTTTAAAGAATTTTGTCAGATTTATCATTGTAGTTCTGAAAGACTAAAAATTCATGTTAGTTATGATTTGATATGTCTGAATTCCATTCAGGTAAAGTTTATTTGAACAGTCGGAATTTCATTTTCTCCCCCTTTTTGTCATAATCAAAAAGAAAACTTTTAAATACAAATAAAAGGAAACAGAGAGAAAAGATATAATCATATAGAGAAAACATTCAGATTCATTCATTCAAATATTCAGATACGAAAACATCAGATGAGAAATTCAAAACAAGTGCTCAAGCATCAGATAAGGAAAACATAAATCTAAGATTGTTTGGAGAGAAGCATGTTCAGAAGGTGAGTGATCTCAGAAGAAGATTCTTCTTGCTTGGACATCCATTTCTCAATGTTGTCAGTCTTATGATTTTGCCTTGCCGTCCAGGACTTTATCTCAGATTGACCAGCTTCCAGCCCAACAATCTTATCTTCTAAGTCTGGGTTCTCTTTCTTAATCTCAGAAGAAGTAGACGGAGAAAATTCTGATGCAGGAGTAGGAGCAGAGTCAATATCCATTGGAGTTGCAGATTCTGGAAGCACTGATTCAGATGAATTATCCACAATCATCAGAGCTAAAAAATTGTCTTCCAGAATGACTTCCGAAGCAGATCCTTCAATAGTCTCAGAAGTAGCAGACACTCTAGAAGATAAAGGTGCATTCTCAAGAAGCAATGTAGGAGATCTGGTCACATTCCAAAGCATTGTTCTGGTAATCTCAGCGAATCTGATCATGGCATCATCAGAGCAGACACTCTTCAGATTTGAAGCAACAGTTTTGAATCTGGAGATGAACTTATTCCAGCATTCTTCAGAAGCTTCTGGATTGATGCTTGAAAGACATTTCTCCTCCAAAGAGTTTAGACTCATTCTGATTTCCTTCTTGAAACTAGCAAACAAAGTATTAACATCTAATCTGGATTTAGGTTTAAGGTAGGTTTCCAAAGTTGGTGGTTGAGGTTGGTCAGATGAGGATGGTATAGTAAAAGTTGGAATAATGATCAGAGGACTTGGATATGATGGTTTCTTTTGAGAAGGCATGAGGCGAAAGAATGGTTTTATTCTGCGTATGGATGGAATGATAGTTTTGGGATTAAAAGAATATGGAATGAAAGCAGAATTTCTTGGTTTAGGTTTTGGAGTGGGTTTAAGAATGATAACATCAGATGAAATAGATGTATCTGGTTGTTTAGGTTCATAGCCAAGAAGATATGATGGTGAGTTTACTTCTGGGTGAACATCAGATTCAAATGAATCAGATGAGGTAGATGAAAGACAGGATGTGGAAGATACATCAAACAGAGTTTTTAGGGGTTGGACATCCAGAACCTCAGAATCAGATATGTATGGTTTAGTAGGTTTGGGTTGCTCTGGTTAAGGATTAGGTTGTGGGTTAGAAGGTATAGATTTTGGTGGTTCAGAGGATAGTGGTTCAGGTATTGAAGTTTGTTGAGATTCAGGTTGTTGTGGAGAAGGTTCTTGTGGTGTTGGTTCTGCTGGTGTTGAAGGTTGTGGTTCTGGTGGGGGAATTTCAGATGACTGTGGTGCAGGGGTTTGTTTGTCAGATGAGGGTATATCAGATGTTTTAGACGGTTTTGGTTTAGATGGATACTTTTTAGATGAAGTTGCTAGAGGTTGGGGTACAGATGGTCTAGCAGAAGGTTTCTTATTTTTAGAAACACGAGGAGGAGAAGGTGAAGGTGAAGGTATAGGTTCATGAAGAGTTTGATCAGATGTTAATACCTCTTTTACAGTTTCCAGAATCTCGTCTAGACTTGCCTCTGGAGGATTGATATCTTGCCTCTTGACTCTCTTAGGCTTGACAGCAGCAACTCCACCAGTAGCCTTCCTCTTGGGTTTATAAGGTTCTTCTGCAACAACCTTTCTCTTCTTCTTGTGTCTGGCCTCATAAAGATCTGGAGGAGGTTCACCTTCCTTCTGAACCAGATTAGCTGGTAGAGGGATTCCTTCATTCAGACAGTCAGTGATGTAATTCAGAACAATATCCCTTGGTTCATTAGCAAAGAACATAGGAAAATTTGCAACTGGAACTCTTCTTTTAGTGACCTCTTTAGTGTTGAATTTCTTTGGAGCAGAAGTAACTTCTTCTACAACTTTCATCCTTTGAAGACACTTCCCGTTCAGAGGTTTTCCAACTGCAGAGGCTAATGCTTCCTTCATTCCAGCTTCAACCAGATGACCAACAAGACCATTCTCAGTCAGAATGTCTGAGATAAGTTTTCCCATTGGAATCCAGTTCCTCAGCTTCTGGTGCTTGGTTCTGACCTCTTCCCTTGACTGTTTAACATGTGTCCACAGATGATTAAACAGAAGATATGGCAGATCCACCTTGGTGCTCTGACTCAAAAAATACATGAAGTATATCTGATTAGTGTTAACATAATCTGGAGAATTGGAAGATTTTCTGTGATGAATGCAGCTCATGAAAATCTTAGCCCAGATCCTGTAAACTGGCTTCAGATCCTTAACCTTGTTTAGAAGCTACTCCAGATATGCAAACTTCTCTATACACATCAGTTATATCCACACCCCCAAATGGTAGATTAGTTACTCCATCAGTTTCCTCATATCCTATGAGTTTCCTTATCAAAGCTTCAGTAATAATGATTTCTTTCCCCATAACAAATGAAACTATAAACTTAGGGCAACAAGAAGCATGTAATCAGAATTCCTTTACCAGACAAGGGTAAACTGGTCCCATTAGCGTGTCAAAAAACTTGGTCCAACACTGTGCATCAACAATGGGACGAAGATCATACCCATTTTCAGCAAACGATTCAAAGTTGATAATAGATTCACACAAGACTTCCAACTTATCAACAGGTGTGAGTAATGTTCTGATAGGTTCCTTAAAAGGGACAACACCCATGTTTGATGAAGAAACAACAACCATTGAAGATTGGAGCTGAGCTGAGGTTGAAGATGAAATAGCCATTGTTGAAGATGCTGAAGTAATAGCTTTACAAACAGATTTGGGTTTTGGGTTTAGATGAAGGCAAAAGAACAAGCAAAAATGCATATAAGTGTTTGTGAGAGTGAAAAGTGTGAAATGTTGAGATTTGTGGAATTTATAGAAGAAATTTAGGGCACACAAAAGGTCACACCTTGAGATTTGTGACATTTAATAAAAAGAAATTAATCATTTCAAATAATTAATGATTCTGACAATTGGGGGGAAAACGAGAAACCAAATATTCAAACAGTACCTCAAACGTCTCTTTAGTATTGTGCACTCCATCTTTTCAGATTCTGAGTTACATGTGTTTGCTTGCATGTGCTTCTGAAAACTCTTTGAGAAATGAAATGTTAGCTAACGTTCAGATCCTCTGAGACTTGTTAGTTTAGATACACACAGAAATAATAATTCAAGAAATTAAATAAATGACAGATGAAATACTTCAGAGTTTAAACATTTTGCATCTGAGAAAGTTGCTTTTGATAAATATTATTCTAGACAAAATTCCATACCAATATTTTTCATAATCAACTTAAACCTATCTTCTGCAAGGGTTTTGTGAAAATATCAGCCCATTTATGATCTGTATCAACAAAGTCTAAGTTTATAATACCCTTCTGAACATAGTCTCTGATGAAGTGATGTTTTATTTCTAATGCTTAGCTTTAGAGTGTAAAATTGGATTTTTAGATAAGCATATAGCAGAACTATTATCACAGAATATAGAAATATTACTCTCAAAGATCTGATAGTCTTCTAGCTGACTTTTCATCCAGAGCATCTGTGTGCTACATCCAGCAGCAACAATATATTCTGCTTCTGTAGTTGATTGAGCAATTGTAGGTTGTTTCTTGCTGTACTAGGAGATTAAATTACTTCCCAGAAATTGGCAACTTCGAGAAGTACTTTTTCTTTCAACTCTGTCTCCAGCATAATCAGCATCACAGAATCCAACTAGTTTAAATTCATCAGATTTTCTGTAACACAAGCCCACATTAGTAGTACCTTTCAAATACCTTAGAATCCTCTTAACAACAGTTAAGTGTGATTCTCTGGGATCTGATTGGAATCTTGCACACAAGCATATACTGAATAAAATGTCAGGTCTAGAAGCAATTAAGTATAGAAGAGATCCAATCATACCTTTGTGGAGTTTCTGATCTACTTTCTTACTTACCTCTTCCTTACCAAGAGTGCTTGTTGGATGCATTGGAGTCTTTGCTAACTTACTATCAGTCATGTTGAACTTCTTTAGAAGCTCCTTTATATATTTAGTCTGATGAATGTAAGTGCAATCTGGAGTCTGGTTGACTTGAATTCCCACAAAGAATCTCAATTCTCCCATCATGCTCATCTCAAATTCAGCCTACATACATTGAGCAAACTCCATTCCCAGCATAACATTGGTAGATACAAATATAATATCATCTACATATTTTTGACAAAAAATTAACAGATCTTTCTTAAATGTTTTACAGAAGAGAGTTGTGTCCACTTTGCCTCTGATAAAAATTTTCTCCAGAAGAAAATTGCTTAATCTCTCATACCAAGCTCTGGGAGTTTGTTTTAAACCATAAAGAGATTTCTTAAGTTTAAAAACATGTTTTGGAAATTTATCACTTTCAAAACCAGGAGGTTGATGAACATAGACTTCCTCTTCTATAATTCCATTTAAGAAGGCACTCTTAACATCCATCTGATATAGAGTGATGTTATTTTGTGCAGCAAAAGAAATGAGTAAACAAATAGACTCTAACCTGACCACAGGGGCATAAGTCTCCATGTAATCAATTCCTTCTTGATGGCTATAACCTTGAGCAACAAGCCTTGCTTTGTTTCTTTCAACTTCTCCTTTTTCATTTAACTTTTTTCTGAAGACCCATTTAGTTCCAATAATGTTGAATCCTTTTGGTCTTGGAACCAAATCCGAAACGTCATTTCTTGTGAATTGATTGAGCTCTTCTTGCATGGAAATTGTCCAGTCATTGTCTTGCAGAAATTCATCCACAGAAGTTGGTTCAATAACTGGCACTAAACCAAATAATGACGCTTCAGATGATCTGAGGTAGGATCTTGTTCTTATAGGGTCATCCTTCTTTCCAATGATCACATCCTTTGGGTGAGAGGCCTTGATTCTGGAAGATGATCCTCTAACATTAAGTTCTTCAGAAATATTCAGGTTGTTCATTTGAGTAGCCAAAGGAGTTGCATCTGGCGTTGCTTCTGACTCTTTCCCTTTAGCTTTATTTGCCTCTGAATCTTCAGAGTCTGTGAGAATTACTTCTCTATCTGCAGAACTTTCAAACTGCTTTGGCTTTTGATTACCAAGCTTATCATCAAATCTAACATGTATAGATTCTTCCATAATCTGTGTTTCAATATTGTATATACTGTAGCCTTTAGAGCATTCCGAATAGCCAAGCATGAAACACTTCTGTGCTTTAGAATCAAACTTGTTCAGATTCTCTTTAGTGTTCAGCATATAACATATACACCCAAAAGGATGAAAATAAGAAATGTTGGGTTTTCTGTTCCTCCACAATTCATAGGGAGTCTTCTCCAGAAGAGGTCTTACAGACACTCTGTTCTGAATATAACAAGCTGTGTTTATTGCTTCTGCCCAAAAATGCTTTGCCAGATTAGTCTCGTTGATCATGGTTCAGGCCATTTCTTGCAAAGTTCTATTTTCCTCTCTACAACTCCATTCTGTTGTGGAGTTCTAGGGCATGAGAAATCATGAGCAATGCCATTTTCATTAAAATATTTTTCAAAATATTTGTTTTCAAATTCGCCACCATGATCACTTCTGACTTTAACAATTTTAAAATATTTTTCATTCTGGACTTGTTTGCAGAAGTCAAAGAACACAGAATGTGACTCATCCTTGTGTTTTAGGAATTTCACCCATGTCCATCTGCTGTAGTCATCAACAATGACTAATCCATAATTCTTTCCTCTGATGGATGCAGTTTTCACTGGTCCAAACAGATCAATGTGAAGTAACTCTAATGGTCTTGAAGTTGAAACAACATTCTTAGTTTTAAAAGAAGATTTTGAAAATTTTCCTTTTTGCATGCTTCACAAAGAGCATCTGAGTTGAACTTCAACTTAGGAAGTCCTCTGACCAGATTGAGTTTATTAATCTGAGATATACGTCTCATATTAATATGCCTCAATCTTCTGTGCCAGACCCATTGCTCATCATTAACAGACATAAGGCATTTTACATTTTGAACCTTAAGTTCTGAAAGATTGATTTTGTAAATGTTGTTCTTCCTCTTTCCATTAAATAGGATTGATCCATCCTTTTGACTGACAGCTTTGCAATATTTTTGATTAAAGATTATGTCATACCTATTGTCACTTAATTGACTTATGTTGCACCCCAAAATTTGACCAACACTTCTTTACCTAGCTTATGTTTCATTTCTTTCACATTAGCATTATCATTTGCATTTTCATTGACATATATGCAGGAGATCAAGAGGTATGAGTACCAATCAAGAGCTACACAAGAGTTTGAAGCTAGCCAAACGGGTTCAAGGGTTGATATCTTTGTCAGAGAAGTCAAAAGATCCTCAGAGAGAGTGGTTGAAACCAAGGTTGTGTGCCTCCTAACTTGAGAGTTGTGGGAAGCTCCTCAGATGATTCTGAGGCTATGAAGAAGGAATTGAAGCCTTGAGAGAGCTTATGATATGTCTTGGAAGCCATCATGAAGCCTAGACAGGTCATTGTGCAAGGATAAGAAGCCTCAGCCATGAGTGGTGTAATTAGGGTTTGACTGGGTCAACCCTAGGTCAACTGATGATTTGAACAAGGTTGAGACCTAATTAAAGAGCCATGTGATCATGGATTGATGCATTGAGATGCCATAAGGATGATTCCAAGGTCAACTCATCATGATTGAAGAGTTTGAGAAGTTTCAAGCTAGGGTTTCTAAGGCTTGACAGTGTAAAATCCCCTAAGTTTGACCCCTATCTTCAAGGCAGTTTAGCCCAAGATGTGATTGTCATCTCATCTTACCCCCAACATGAATGTTATAAAGCTTGTTCCTATATTTAATTTGAGTACTAGAAGTCCTTGATAGGATTTATAGAACTCAAGTTATGACTTTGACAAGTTACAGGTCATCTGAGGTATGTGAATCTGGGGCCTTGAAAGTCACCCAACCTGCATCCAACTTTTGCCCGAGAAGGATGATTCCTATGAACTTTGGTTCAACATGAATGTTGTTCCTTATCCTCTTAGCTTTCTAGAGAGTACTAGAAGTCCTTGATAGGATTTGTAGAACTCAAGTTATGGCTTTGACAAGTCAAGGGCATTTTGGTCATTTGGAGATTACAGGTCATTTCAAGCATAAGGCCATAAATCCTATTTCCAAGCTTCAAAAGGAAAAATCTTCAACATAAAACTTGCTTAAAATGATGTTTTAAGGCTAGTAAGGAGGTCATGAGATGTTGAAAAGGCTTGTAGCTCAAAGTTGTAAAAATGACCTAAAATAAGGGCATAAGTTAAATAAACCAAAGTTGGAAATTGATATTTTCAACCTACACATCCAAACCATGGCATGAAATATATCATTTTGACTCTAGAAAACATTTTAAAAACAATGGTTTAGCCACATTTTTGATTTGAGGTCTAAATTGTGGACTTGCTTTGAAAGGCACTTACTTGCATATTAAGCATCATTTGCAAAACTCAAAATCAAGGCATGAACAAGGAACTTGGCAAGCTAAACACCTCTAATATCTCACTAGGGGAGAAATTAAGAGTCAATGGGATGAATTCCAAGCTGTTTGCAAGGGTTGTACATGCATGATAAGTGATTCAAAATCTCATGACATGAGATGTGGAAAATCTCATTGGAAGGATCTAGAGGGTTCTAGATCATCCAAACTTCATCTATGTATTGAGTAGAATGGATCCATGGCAGAGGTTGGTGATCATTGAAGGATTGAGCATAGTTTGAGATTGAGTTTTCATAGATTGCAATTGAAATCGGTTTCATCAAATTCCTCCACTTCCATTCATTTTCTTGATTGATACTCCTTCCATGAGTGCCAAGGAGTGATTTCAGATCATTTTCAAGAAGAATTGGTGGCTAGATCGTGTGGGAGCAAGTGGTTTTCAGCACCTGCAACTAAGCATCGTGTTTTAAGATTGAAGCATTTTCCATTGAATCTTTTGCATACAGAAGCAAGGAGGAGGTTCAGTGATCGTGTCCAGAAGATTTGAGAGCTTGAAGTGAAGATTTCGTGCATCTGTTATTCAAGAATTTCCAGGTTGGTAACCTTCTTCCCCTAGCATGATTTAAGTAGAATTAGGTTGAATTAAGGTGCTAGATTAGTTGTAGAATGGCCTAGGATGGATTTCAGATGGTTAATTGATGGATTAGAGATAGAATAGGAAGATCACCATTTTCGGTTGAGATTGGGAGATGTTGATTCTTGGGGTTTCAGAAGAAAATATGGGCATGGTTGAATTCGTGGCAAGATTTGGAATGAGTTTCATGTTTTGACCTCTTGGATTGGAGGCCTCTAGGGTGAACTAGGGTTGAAGGGGACGATCGGAGCTCCACCGGCGGTGGCCAGAGCTGGGTGCGAAGCTCAGGCGTTTTAAATGGAGAAGATGAAGTTCTCACCATCAGATCATGTTTTGACCTTTGACTGGGAGAGGATGCAACGGCTGCGTTTTAAAATTGGATTGTGAAGGACTCTGATGATGAAACGATGCGTTTCATTTATTCAGGAATTTGGGCTTAATGATTTAAGTGCTATTCACACCCCCCAGCGAGCCCAACCCATTGTTTTTAACTGAGAATGATTGATATTTGCACCGTGCGCTTCATTATTTTATTTGGATTTTCATTTAATTTCCATTTAATTCATGATTCTTGTGAAAATCATAACTAATTGAATATTAATCCAATCAAACCCATTTTTTTTGCATATTAATCATGATTGAGTCTATTATTTTTAAAAGAAAAAATATTTTCATTTCATGTAATTTCTGATTTAATTGGAATTTTGCATTTTTATTGATATTAAATTGATTATGTTTGATGCATATTTTTGTAGAATTTTGTGTGATCTCATGGTGATGATTTTAAGCCTAATTTTTTGTGTGTGACTAGGTTAGACATGTATGATCCCATAGTAATTTTCTCACATTTTTGTGATGAAAATAGGTATGCTTTCTAGATTGATATTTAGATGTTTCCTTTTTAGGGTTTTAGCTTGATACCGTAGAATGTAGGATTTAGTTCTAGGTACAAATTGATGATTTGATCTTTGAAACTAATGTGATGGAGTCATGATTGACCTAGGTTCCCATAGTAATTTTTGTAGGATTTTACAATTCATTTTAGTATTTTAGTTAGGACTAACTTTAGTACCAGGGTTTAGGTGATCCTAATTGACTAATTCAACTAGTTTAACTTCTTTAGTTCCCTTAGATTAGGTTGGTTTGCCTTTGGTTGAGATTTAAGACAAGTTGAGGACAAGGTGAGGATGCTTGAATTTGCTTGAAGTTGCTTGGAGCTTTGGATTTGTTGGTGCCTGAAGGTGTCTGATGAAGATTAGGAGATAGGACATAGGGAGAGCCTTATAGTTAGAATGATTTCTTTCACAAACATGGAAAGCATCTTGTGCCTCCATTCCTCCCAATGACCAAAATTCCTTCTCAGATACTCACATCCCTCCTTTAGAAGGATGAGTGGCTTTATCGAGGAAGTAGAACTTTGAGGGAACCAGTCTCTCATGATGATGAACCCTTACAGGCTTCCTTTGGTTGTCAGTAAGCTTGTTTATCATTTCCCCCTCATCATGTTCCATCAATTATCTTTTGGTTTGAGTATCTTGAAAGATGTTGGGCTTGAGTCTGAAGATGAGGACTTCATTGAAGAGTGTGGAAGAGGATGATTCCTTGAGCATTGCCATTACAGCTGAAGCTTGAAGAGCTAGAAGAGAAGGTTGATACTTGAAGATCCAGTAAAGATTGAGGGAAGAGCTGAGGCTTAGAAGATTGAAGGGTGAAGTTGACACTTCCATGTGATTAAAGATACCCTGAGAAGCTGAAGCCTGTAGATGAAGAGAGAAGACCAAGTTGATACTGGTAAAGCAAAGAGAGCTGAAGCTTGAAGACTGCGTTGATACTTATGAAAAGGATTCAATTGAGATTGAGTGTAAAGCTGAAGCTGAGGAATAAAAGACAAGTTGATACTTGTACATTGAGACTTGAGAGCCTGAAGGAATCCAATTGATACGTGTGGTTATGAGTGAAGCCTGAAGGTGGAATTGAATAAGGAGCTGAAGCTTGAAGAAGGAGAATAAGTTGACACTTATGTTTGGTGGATTGAAACCCTAAAGAAGCAAATTGATATTTGTCATGAGAGAGGATAGCCTTGAAGAGAGGTTGAAGTCTGAAGGCTGGTTTGCTGTCAGAAGGTTGCTTTACTGTGAAGCTGTGGAACTTGTTGATCTGCTTCTTTTCTTGTCTGTTTTCTTTTCTGTGTTGATGTGCCTTGTTTGACTTGCTTGATGCATTAGAATAAGTTCATATCTAGACTGATGTAAGCTAGGAGCATGATTGCACTAGAGGTTGAGTTGCTCCCTCTGCTTGTATTGTTACTGTATGGCTTTGCTTGCGGGTATTCGGTAGAGCCCAGCTCCCTTGCCCATGTGGTTTATTCTGCTTGATAGCATGTTTTTGATTTTATCTGTATGATTGCAGTTTACTGTATTTTTGCTTGATAGCATGTTTTATTTCTTCAGTATGATTGCAGTTATTCATATCTGGCTTGAGGTTGAGATGAGCTTGTGGAGGCTGCTGCCCCACACACATTTCCTCCCTCACTTGCATCGCATGCATTTTACTGTATATCTGTTTACTGTTTAAGCTGATGCTTTATCTGTTTCTGTTTATCATTGACATGATCCCTTAGGACTCTCATTTCCTTGGATAAGGAAGTGATGATTAGAACTTTAGGTTGAAACCTATGCATGATAACTTTTAGGAGTTCCATGTTTCAAACTTCAACTATAGGATGAATCCTTGGCATGACAACATTAGGACTTGATAGTCTCCCTTTAGTTGAGCCCCTTCTCTTCTCTTCTCTTCTCAAAACAAATGAAAATACAGTAATCATGAATGATTTCTTTCGTATGTTACGAGCCTTAAGCTATCTGAGAAAGGATTGTTGGAGAGCTCCTTTTCAACAGTCTGGATGTTTAGTATGGCACCCTTTGGGTGACATGCGACGCATTCACTCTCAGGTCATAGTCTTTAGTGCGATTGAAATTGCAAACACAATAAAAAACACTTCTTTCGTAAAAGACAGAAAACAAACTTCAAACATTTTTGCCCCGTGGGCCCATAATTCAAGGAAAGATTTTCTGAAGAAAAAAGTGTCGTTAAACTTCAGCGCCACCGCAAACAGGCTTTGTCCCTAACTGCTGGAACTGCTGTTTAACCCTACTCGATAAAATAGATGAATTTGAATTCCCGTAATCCGTATTATCCCGAACTACGTAAGCTCTGATCTCTCATACCTGATGAGAGTACGTAGGCACAATACTGACGTATTGGCGAGCCACCTTCCCCGTAACCCGTAGTTAGTCGAACTACGTTGACTCTGATTTCTCATTCTCTGATGAGAATACGTAGGCATAAAGCGCAACGCTTTGCCGAGTCATTTTCTTTTCTGTTTAAGCCAGCCTTGATAGGTAGATAGATAAACCAACTCGTCCAGTAAACACAACAAGCGTGGATCCCATCGAGTACGATGGACGTGAGGGATGCTAATACCTTCCCCTTGCGTAACCGACTCCCGAACCCAGACAACGGTTGCGATGACCTTGTCTTATACCCTTTTCGTCAGGTTTTTCCGATCGTTTCCTTTCCCGCTCTGAGGGATAAATAACGAAAGGTGGCGACTCTTCTGTTTTACCGGCACCTTATTTTCGCGGAAGCGGCAACTTATGGACAATAGATTATATTTTAATCCTTCTACAAGTAAAACATTAGATATAGAGGGAAGGTTACCATTGCCAATAGTACCAAAGCCAATTATCTTGCCCTTCTGATTCCCTCCATACTTGACGTCTCCTCTAGATTTAAGCTCCAGGCTTTGGAACATAAACCTTTCTCCCGTCATATGACGTGAGCAGCCAGAGTCCAGGTACCATGACTGGCGTCTTGACTTTGCTGCTAAATACATCTGCAACAGGTATTATCTTATCCTTAGGTACCCAAATCTTTTTGGGTCCTTTTGGGTTAGTTGCCTTAAAAGTTTGTCTGAACTTCTGTCTTTTTACAACAGGTTTGTTCTGACTAACTTTCGGTTTAAACACAGGAACGTTCTGATCAGAACGTGTATGTTTAATATCATTCAGATGACCAAACTTAAAATGAGAATATAAGGGAGTCTTCTTAATGATAAGTTTATCAACAGATATTGGATTTAAATCCTTTCCAGAGGAAGATTCATATCCAATTCCTTTCCTGTTGTTTCTGCTAACTCCATAAATCATTGAAGCCATCTTGCTTCTATCTATGCTTTTAGCCAAAAACTTCTTAAAATTACAGTCATATTCTTCTAAGATATTTTTAAATTTTGACTTAGTTTCAGATTCAGAGTCTTGTTGAGCTTTTTCAAAAAAAAATTTCATTTTTAAATTGTTTTCTTTGAGCTCAGCAACTTCTGACTTTAACAGACTATTCTCAGATTCAAGATTGCATTTAAGCTTCTTGCATTTGAGCTTAATCTGGTTATAGTTTTTCAAAACTTTTGATAAAACCACAATAAATTCTTCCCTAGAGAGATCAGAAAGTACCTCTTCTAAGTCAGATTCAGAATCAGATTCAGATCCAAATGTTCCTTCATCCTGATCTTCCACATCAGCCATCAGTGCCATGTTGCCACATTCTTCTTCTGACTTTGATGAAGATTCAGATGCGTCTGAATCATCCCATGTAGCCATCAGAAATTTCTTTTTATGCTCAGGCTTCCTTCTGGGCTTCTCCTTCTAAAGCTTTGGGCATTCATTCTTGTAATGACCAGGTTCCTTGCATTCATAGCAGACAACCTCTTTCTTTCCAGATCTTTTGTGTCCAGAGGAATCTTTGTGTTGATCCGTCTTCTAGAAGTTCTTGAACTTCCTCTGTTTATGCTTCCAGAGTTTGTTGATCCTTCTGGACACCAGGGACAGTTCATCTCCTTCTTCAGAAGAACACTCTTCAGAACTTTCTTCTAACACCTGCAATGCTTTAACAGATTTGTTAGACTTTAAAGCAATTGACTTACCTTTCTTTTGAGGCTCGTCTTCTTCAAGTTCAATCTCGTTGCTCCTCAGAGAGCTGATTAGTTCCTCCAATGTGATCTTGTTCATATCCTTAGCTTGCTTCAGAGCAGTGACCATTGGTCGCCATCTGATGGGCAAACGTCTGATGATCTTCTTCACATGATCAGCAGTTGAATAGCCTTTGTCCAGCACTTTTAATCCAGCTGTGAGGATCTAGAATTTAGAGAACATAGCCTCTATAGATTCAGATTCTTCCATTTTAAAGGCTTCATATTTCTGGATCAGCGCCAGAGCCTTGGTCTCTTTAACTTGTAAGTTCCCTTAATGAGTCATCTTCAAAGACTCAAACAAATCAAATGTTGTTTCTCTGTTGGTAATCTTCTCATACTCAGTATGAGATATATCATTTAATAAGATTGTTCTTGATTTGTGATGAATTCTGAACTCCTTTTTCTGAGCCTCAGTCATAGATTTTCTAGCAATTTTCTTGCCATCCCCATCAGTGGGGTAAACATAACCATTAATGACTAAGTCCCAAAGATCAGCATCATAACCAAGGAAGAAACTCTCTATTCTGTCCTTCCAATAGTCAAACTTCTCCCCATTAAACATAGGGGGTTTTGTGCTGATTCTATCCCTTTCTTCATATCTCTTGCTGTTGGATGTTGAAGCTTCAGCCGTAATGTATCAACCAAAAAAATCAAGAGTTTTCTCACTGGATCTTTTCTGTTCACGGTGAAGTGATAGCACACACAGAACGGGGCTCTGATACAAACTGAAGGTGAGAAAATACTTAGAAGGGGGAGTTGAATAAGGATTTAGAAAATATTATGGCAATAAAAACACAATGATTTTTATCCTAGTTTGTTGAACTCAACTAATCCAGTCCACCCTATCAAGAGCGATTTGCCTTTCTCCACACGGACTTAATCCATTATAATCAAACTGATTACAATATCAACCACTAAGAACAACTGTCTTAGTCTTCTCAAGAACTACTGACCACAACTTGGTCTTCTTAAGGAACTTTTACAATCAAATGTAAACTAAACAAGTGTTTGAAATGCTTCTAAGAAAGCTACATCACAACTGTGATTTACACTTAAGTTTAAGAATGTATGAAACTATTCAACATAGAAATATAACTTGTATGAGAGCTTTGAGAGAGTTTTCAATGAATTTGTCAAAATACGTCAACTGAAGAAAGTTGTTGAAGGCTTGCTTATATAGACAAAGAAGTCCAAGACGTTACAAGCTTGAAGACCGTGTACTGCAAAGTAGTTGTAGCCTTTTGTCTTCATATGAATTGACCTTTCCTAGAAGTAGAACGTTCATAGAAATCCTTTTTTGCCTGAGTTCTTGGGTCTAGCATGAAAGAGGAAAGAGTCGTTTGGCATAACCAACGGATATAACTTTGAATAATCTTCTTCAACAAGTTTCTATTTCACAGCAATCAACATCAGAGCCTTGAGTGATCAGAGTCTTGATGTCATCAGAGTTTGCTGTATCAGAGTGTTGCAGCAAGTGTGCTTCAGTGTGAAATTAATCAGAGCAGAGTTTGGAGATCAGATCCCTAGTATTTGCAGCGAACAGTACTATCAGAGTCTTCTGAAAAACAGTGCTTGAAACTTTTCATACAAAGTCTTCAGTCTATGCTTCAGATGCTTCTGTAGCTTCTGCTTCAGAGTCTTCTGTAGGCAGCGCTCAAAGTCTTTTAACGAGATGCTTCTGACGCTCAGAGCCTTGCGTAGTTCAACGTTCAGATCCATTTTTGCTTTCAGAAGAATATTAAATTTAATATCTGCAGCAAAAATACTTGAACAAATTTAGAGTATATAATTTCTTAGTACAAAATTTCATTAGTGTTATCATCAAAACATAGAGATATAACTAAGAACCAATATGTGTTCTAACAGAGACTACTAACCAAAAGTTAGGATAACATCAACAAAGGAAAACTACCAACCAAAAGTTGGAATAACGTCAACAAAGAGAGACTACCAACCAAAAGTTGGAATAACGTCAGGAATTACCAACCGAAAGATGGAATAAAAAGGCTACTAACCAAAAGTTAGGATTGTCGGAACCGCTGAATGAAAATGAAGTGACCGCAACAAAGATTACCAACCAAAAGTTGGAATAATCAACCTTACTGAGGAAAACAAGGATTACCAACCAAAAGTTGGAATAACATCCCAAACGCTAATAAGCCACCAACCAAAAGTTGGAATAAAACGACACTACCAACCAAAAGTTGGAATGAAACTTGCCGGGAAACCAGGGATTACCAACCAAAAGTTGGGATATACGTACCCAAAATAGACTACGCTGGGGAATATCAACCAAAAGTTGACATAACATATCCAACATATGCAAGCGACAGAATCAACCTACTCATGACTTGCGGGGAAAGCTCCAATAGGAAAAGAGTGGTTTAAACAAACGACTTTGCAGAGGAGAAACCAATAACACAAAGATCTCTTGAATTCAAAACCCTCTACCCTCAGAGGCAAACGAAACCAAAGGTAACGAACCTGGCTTATGCTTTAGATCCATATGTTTGAAATGGCGTAATGCTCCATACGAAATGGAATGCTACGCGTTTGAGTAGATGATATGCACGCATGTAGATGCAACGAAACTGAATCAGCAAAATAAATGCTAGAGATACAGAAACCACCCTGCTGGGGGAACAACCTACTCATTCCAATAAAAATTGGACTTATGTCGAGAAATGGGCCCTTGCTGGCCTCCTGCCAAGAAAACACCAAGGTAACAACATTCCTCCATCCTACTAGGGAAAAGAGAACAAATCTGCTGAGGAAACCACCTTCTTCCCACTTACAGGGAATTGCTCCGCTGGGGACGAACCTACCCAGGCTGTAGATTACTCAATGGGTAGAAAATTCAATCACAAACTCGTGGGGATTGAATGTGCACCAACTGCTAAAGGAAAGCGTACCCGCTACCTGCTCGCTCAAACTGCATACAAACTCCACTTGGGATAGAGATGCACTTTACTTACTAGTGAAATAGACTCTCGCTGGGGATAGAACGGATTTCATCCACACTTCTTTGCCCCAAGGGTAACGACCCTGCAAAATTGAACAAACAGACAAGATATCCCATGCAAACAGAATCATCTCAGTCATCATTCGTGACATTGTTCAATTAATTCAAAGTTTTAACAATTATTGGCCAAGGCCTGCAAGTTTATGTATGTGTAAGTTTATCAAAACATTGGGCGTTTTTCACAAACCAAACAGTAAAAGTTAAAACAAAACAACCGAGATACTAAATAGTATATGTTTATTGATAAATGTCCTGTAAATAGGCAAAGTTTTACAATGGATGCAACCCCTAAAAAGAGGAAGCTGCGCAAAAACAATACAGATATGCACAAAAATATACAAAAGTGTACAAAAATGTCGACAATGTGGCACAGAGAAACACCATGAGCTGATCCCTCTATGACTTGCCTGACCCTGATGCTTTCCCGACGCTTCGTCT
The DNA here is from genome assembly GCA_963859935.3 of Lathyrus sativus. Classification (NCBI taxonomy): domain Eukaryota; kingdom Viridiplantae; phylum Streptophyta; class Magnoliopsida; order Fabales; family Fabaceae; genus Lathyrus; species Lathyrus sativus. Next base: position 201,829,122 of record OZ012739.1, on the reverse strand, counting down.
TCAGAAGAGATTGATTCAGATAAACGGCCCTCAGGTTCTCCCAATCCACTAAGCAATGAAGTTCCAACACAGACCACAGTCATTCGCTTTTCAATCCCTAACTTTTGCCTGAACCGCCCTTTCAGGTTTTCGATTCACCGGGATACCCATTTTTGCCAAAGTCGCCTTTTCAGGTTTTTGACTTTGCGGGTTTACATCTTTTCATTTTTATTCCTAATTTTTGCCCGAACCCATTCCCTTTTTTATGGTTAGCCGGGATGCCCCATTTTTGCATGGACTTTTATTTTTGTGTCCAGCGGGTCTCTTTTAAGCAGGGTATTTTTTAACTGCGTCTGCGTTCACAGGGGATATAAAATCTTCACCATTCATGGTGGATAACAACAAGGATCCTCCGAAGAAGACCTTTCGTACGACATATGGACCTTCATAGTTAGGAGTCCATTTGCCCCTGTGATCTAATTGTGGTGGGAGAATCTTTTTCAGCACATGATCGCCTGTCTGAAAGCTTATAGGACGCACCTTCTTATCATAAGCTTTCTTCATTCGGCTCTGATACAACCGACCGTATGCGTTGGATGCTAACCTCTTCTCATCCATCAGGCTCAGCTGATTCAATTTGTTCTTTATCCATTTTGCCTCATCAAGCTTGACATCGACCAAGACTCTTAAAGAAGGAATCTCAACCTCTAATGGTAGGACAACTTCCATACCGTATACTAGTGAGAAAGGAGTTGCCCCGGTTGATGTGTGTATTGTCGTACAATAACCGTGAAGAGCAAAGGGCAAAATCTCATGCCAATCCTTGTAAGTGACAACCATCTTTTGCACTATCTTCTTAATATTCTTGTTGGCCACTTCAACAGCGCCATTCATCTTCCGACGATAGGGCGATGAGTTGTGATGCTCTATTTTGAAATTTTGGCACAATTACTTCATCATCTTATTGTTCAAATTCGAACCATTGTCAGTAATTATTCGCTCGGGTATTCCATATCTACAGATGATGTCCTTCTGTAGGAACCGGGCTACAACTTGCTTTGTGACATTGGCGTACAAGACTGCTTCAACCCATTTGGTGAAGTAATCAATGGAAACCAAGATGAAACGATGACCGTTGGATGCGGTTGGCTCAATCTTGCCAATCATGTCAATGCCCCACATGGAGAAAGGCCACGGGGACGCCATAACATTCAATGGGCATGGTGGTACATGAATTCTGTCTGCCTAAATCTGGTATTTATGGCATTTCTTCGCAAATTTGAAACAATCTGACTCCATGGTTATCCAATAATACCCTGCTCGTAATAGTTTCCGAGACATGGCATGCCCGCCGACATGTGTACCAAAAGTACCCTCGTAGACTTCTTCCATAAGCAACGTTGCTTCCTTTTCATCCATGCATCTCAACAACACTAAATCATGGTTTCTTCTATAAAGCACACCATCTGGGTTTAGATAAAAGTTACCAGACATCCTCCTCAGTGTTTTCTTATCCTGAGCCGAAGCCCCTGGCGGATACTCCTGTTTCTTGAGGAAGTTATGTATATCATAAAACCACGGCTTTCCATCAGCAGCCTCTTCAATGGCGAATACGAAAGCGGCCCTATCAAGGCGAGAAATGACTATTCTTGGAGCATCATTCCAAAAATTCACTTTATAAATCGAAGATAGCGTTGCCAAAGCATCTGCCATTTGATTCTCTGCTCGTGGAACATGGTGAAACTCTACCCTGTCAAAGAAGGGTAACAACCTTCTTGCATAATCTTTGTAAGGAATTAGATTTGGCTGATGAGTTTCCCACTCTCCCATGATATGATTAACCACTAGGGCTGAATCGCCATATACATTCAAATTCTTGATTCTCAAATCAATAGCCTCTTCCAGACCCATGATAGTCTTCGATTGGCTGCTCAGCAAGGTACTCTGGAAGAAAACTTCCCTTGATGGCTTTCTGGGAAACATATTGTATATCGTACTCTGTCAGTACCATCTACCACCTGGCAATTCTTCCTGAGAGCGCTTGCTTCTCGAAGACATACTTGATCGGATCCATCTTCGAAATCACCATGGTTGTATGATTAAGCATATATTGTCTCAAACGTTTGGCAGCATTGAGTAACGAGACTCACAATCTGTGAACTTTTTACTCAGATAATATATCGCATGCTCTTTCCTTCCAGTCTCGTCGTGTTGACCGAGAACACAACCCATACTATTCTCAAGAACCGTTAAGTACATGATTAAAGGCCTTCCAGCTACTGGGGGTATTAGTATCGGAGGCTCCTCCAAGTATTCTTTTATCTTTTCAAATGCTTTTTGACAATTTTCATTCCAGTCGACCGCCTGGTCTTTCTTTAACAATTTAAACATTGGTTCACACGTGGCTGTGAGATGAGATATGAACCGAGCAATGTAGTTCAATCTCCCCAGGAAACCAGGAACCTTCTTTTCTGTTTTCGGCACTGGCATATCTTGTATAGCTTTTATCTTTGCAGGATCGACCTCAATTCCTTTTTCACTGACAATGAACCCCAATAACTTTCCGGACCGAACTCCAAAAGTGCGCTTATTTGGGTTCAACCTCAATCTGAACTTCCTAAGCCTCTCAAACAGCTTCAACAAATTGACCAGATGCTCCTCCTCCGTTTGCGACTTTGCTATCATGTCATCAACAGAGACCTCGATCTCATGATGAATCATATCATGAAACAAAGTTACCATAGCCCGCTGGTAAGTTGCCCCTGCGTTTTTCAACCCAAAAGCATTACCTTGTAACAAAACGTCCCCCACGGTGTAATGAACGTCGATTTCTCCATATCTTCCGGTGCCATCTTTATCTGATTATAACCGGAAAAACCAACCATGAAGGAAAATACAGAGTATTGAGCAGTATTGTCAACCAATACGTCAATGTGAGGGAGCGGGAAGTCATTCATTGGGCTCGCCTTATTCAAATCTCTGTAATCTACGAACATCCGTACCTTAACGTACTTCTTAGGTACAGTCACGATGTTGGCGACCCACGGAGGGTATGTGGTTACGGCTAAAAATCCAGCGTCCAATTGTTTCTGGACTTCTTCTTTGCTTTTTACAGCCATATCTGGTCTTGTCCTTCTAAGCTTCTACTTGACCGGCGGACATTCCTCGCGCAACGGCAAGCGATGAACCAATATGTAGGTGTCAAGCCCGAGAATATCTTCGTGCAACCAAGAAAAGATGTCACTATACTCTCGAAGCATCTCGATCTGTCTTTGCTTCATGTCACTCTGCAGCGTAGCCCCTATCCGAACACTTCTAACAACTTCTTCAAAACCCAGATTGATAACCTTGATTTCCTCCTGATGAGGTAGAATGATCTTCTCTTCTTGTTTCAAGAGTCTAGCTAGCTCTTCAGGCAGGTAGGCCTATCACCAAAAGAATGATAGAGAACACTCGCACAATCTGGCACCAAAAGGATGACAGACCCATCACCAAAAGAATGTTAGAGTGACACACGCACACAATCCCGACAACAAAAGGAGGCCTATCACCAAAAAGATGATAGAGAACACTCGCACAATCTGGCACCAAAAGGATGACAAACCTATCATAAAAAGGATGATAGAGTGACACACGTACACAATCCCGACACCAAAAGGATGTAGAGTCTATCACCAAAAGGATGATAGAGAACACTCGCACAATCTATCACCAAAAGGATGACAGACCTATTACCAAAAGGATGAAAGAGCAACATGCACACATCATCTTAACATCAAAAGGATGTATGGTTAATCACCAAAAGGATGATAGAGAACACTCGCACAGTCTGGCACCAAAAGAATGACACACCCATCACCAAAAGGATGATAGACCGACACACGGACACAATCCCGACACCAAAAGGATGCAGGGTCTATCACCAAAAGGATGATAGAGAACACTCGCACAATCTTACACCAAAAGGATGACAGATCCATCACCCAAAGGATGATAGAGCGGCACACGCACACAATCCCGACACCAAAAGGATGCAGGGCCTATCACAAAAAAGATGATAGAGAAAACTCGCAAAATCTGGCACCAAAAGGATGACATACCCATCATCAAAAGGTTAATATAGCGACACTCGCACACAATCCCGACACCAAAAGGATGCAGGGCCTATCACCGAAAGCATGATAGAGAACACTCGCACAATCTGGCACCAAAAGGATGATAGACCCATCACCAAAAGAATGATAGAGCGACACATGCACACAATCTGGCACCAAAAAGATGACAGACCTATCACCAAAAGGATGATAGAGTGACACACACACATTCCCGACACCAGAAGGATGTATGGTCTATCACCAAAAGGATGATAGAGAACTCTTGCATAATGTGGCACCAAAAGGATAACAGACCTATCACCAAAAGGATGATAAAGTGACAAACACACACAATCCCGACACCAAAAGGATGTAGGGTATATCACTAAAAGGATGATAGAGAATGCTCGCACAATATGGCACCAAAAGGATGACATATCTATCAACAAAAGGTTAATATAGCGACACACGCACACAATCCCAACACCAAAATGATGCAGCGCCTATCACCAAAAGAATGATAGAGAACGCTCGCACAATCTGGAACCAAAAGGATGACAGACCCGTCATCAAAAGGATGATAGAGCGACACATGCACACAATCCCGGCACCTTAAGAATGCTGGGCCTATAACCAAAACGATGATAGAGAACACTCGCATAATCTGGCACCAAAAGGATGACATACCCATCACCAAAAGGAGGATAGAGCGACACACGCACACAATCCCGACACCAAAGGGATGTAGGGCCTATCACCAAAAGGATGATAGAGAACACTCGCACAATTTGGCGCCAAAAGGATAACAGACCTATCACCAAAATCATGTTACAGCGACACGCAAATACAATCCTGACATCAAAAGGATGATAGAGAACACTCGCACAATTTGGCACCAAAAGAATGACAGACCTATCACTAAGAGGATAATAGATGGACACGCGCACACAATCCTGACATCAAAAGGATGTAGGGTCTATCACCAAATGGATGATAGAGAACACTCACACAATATGGCACCCAAAGGATGATAGATCTATCCCCAAAAGGATAATAGAGCGAAACACGCACACAATCCCGACACTAAAAGGATGCAGGGCCTATCACCAAAAATATGATAGAGAACACTCGCACAATCTGGCACCAAAAAGATGACAAACCTTTCACCAAAAGAATGATAGAGTGACACACACACGCAATCCCGACACCAGAAGGATGTATGGTCTATCACCAAAAGGATGATAGAGAACACTCGCACAATCTGGCACCAAAAGGATAACAGACCTATCACCAAAAGGATGATAGAGTCACACACGCACACAATCCCGACACCAAAAAGATGTAGGGTCTATCACCAAAAGGATGATAGAGAACACTCGCACAATCTAGCACCAAAAGGATGACAGACCTATTACAAAAAGGATGAAAGAGCAACACACGAACATCATCCTAACATCAATATGATGTAAGGTTAATCACCAAAAGGATGATAGAGAACACTCGCAAAATCATCACCAAAAGGATGATAGAGCGACACACGGACACAATCCCGACACCAAAAGGATGCAGGGTCTATCACCAAAAGGGTGATAGAGAACACTCGCACAATCTAGCACCAAAAGGATGACAGATCCATCACCCAAAGGATGATAGAGCAGCACACGCACACAATCCCGACACCAAAACGATCCAGGGCCTATCACAAAAAATATGATAGAGAACACTCGCATAATCTGGCACCAAAAGGATGACATACCCATCATCAAAAGGTTAATATAGCGACACATGCACACAATCCCGACACCAAAAGGTTGCAGGGCCTATCACCGAAAGAATGATAGAGAACACTCGCAGAATATGGCACCAAAAGGATGATAGACCCATCACCAAAAGATTGATAGAGCGACACATGCACACAATCTGGCACCAAAACGATGACAGACCTATCACTAAAAGGATGATACAGTGACACACACACCTTCCCGACACCAGAAGGATGTATGGTCTATCACCAAAAGGATGATAAAGAACGCTCGCATAATGTGGCACCAAAAGGATAACAGACCTATCACCAAAAGGATAATAAAGTGACAAACACACACAATCCCGACACCAAAAGGATGTATGGTCTATCAAAAAAAGGATGATAGAGAATACTCGCACAATTTGGCACCAAAAGGATGACAGACCTATCACCAAAATCATGTGACAGCGACACGTGAATACAATCTTGACATCAAAAGGATGTAGGGTATATCACCAAAAGGATGATAGAGAACACTCGCACTATTTGGCACCAAAAGGATGACAGACCTATCACCAAGAGGATAATAGATGGACACGTGCACACAATCCTGACATCAAAAGGATGTAGGGTCTATCACCAAATGGATGATATAGAACAGTCGCACAATCTAGCACCAAAAGAATGACAGATCTATCACCTAAGGGATGATAGAGCGGCACACACACACAATCCCAAAACCAAAAGGATGAAGGGCCTATCACCAAAAAGATGATAGAGAACACTCGCATAATCTGGCACCAAAAGGATGACAAACCCATCATCAAAAGGTTAATATAGCGACACACGTACACAATCCCGACACCAAAAGGATGCAGGGCCTATCACCAAAAGAATTAAAGAGAACACTCGCACAATCTGGCACCAAAAGGATTACAGATCCATCACCCAAAGGATGATAGAGCGGCACACGCACAAAATCCCGACACCAAAAGAATGAAGGGCTTATCACCAAAAAGATGATAGAGAACACTCGCACAATCTGCAACCAAAAGGATGACATACCCATCATCAAAAGGTTAATATAGAGACACACGCACACAATCCCGACACCAAAAGGATGCAGGTCCTATCACAAAAAGAATGATAGAGAACACTCGGACAATCTGGTACCAAAAGGATGATAGACCTATCACAAAAAGAAGTATAGAGCGACACACGCACACAATCCCGACACCAAAAGGATGCAGTGCCTATCACCAAAAAGATGATAGAAAACACTAGCACAATCTAGCACCAAAAGGATGACAGATCCATCACCCATAGGATGATAGAGAGGCACACACACACAATCCCGACACCAAAAGGATGCAGGGCCTATCACCAAAAAGATGATAGAGAACACTCGCACAATCTGGCACCAAAAGGATGACATACCCATCATCAAAAAGTTAATATAGCGACGCACACACACAATCCCGACACCAAAAGGACGCAGGGCCTATCACCAAGAGAATCAAAAAGAACACTCGCACAATCTGGCACCAAAAGAATGATAGAGCGACACACGCATACAATCCCGACACCAAAAGGATGCAGGGCCTATCATAAAAAAGATGATAGAGAACACTCGCACAATCTGGCACCAAAAGGATGACATAGCCATCACCAAAAGGTTAATATAGAGACACACGCGCACAATCCCGACACCAAAAGGATGCAAGGCCTATCACCAAAAGAATGATAGAGAACATTCGCACAATCTGACACGAAAAGGATGACAGACCCATCACCAAAAGAATGATAGAGCGACATACCCGCACAATCCCGATACCAGAAGGATGTATGGTCTATCACCAAAAGGATAATAGAGAACACTCGCACAATCTAGTACCAAAAGGATGACAGATCTATCACAAAAAGGATGAAAGAGCAACACGCGCACATCATCCTAACATCAAAAGTATGTATGGTTAATCACCAAAAGGATGATAGACAACACTCTCACAATTTGGCACCAAAATGATGGCATACCCATCACTAAAAGGTTAATATAGCAACACACGAACAGAATGCCGACAGCAAAAGGAAGCAGAGCCTATCACCAAAAGAATCAAAGAGAACACTCGCACAATCTGGAACCAAAAGGATGACAGATCCATCACCCATAGGATGATAGAGCGGCACACACACAATCCCGACACCAAATGGATTAAGGGCCTCTCACCAAAAAGATGATAGAGAACACTCGCACAATCTGGCACCAAAAGGATGACATACCCATCATCAAAAGGTTAATATAGAGACACACGCACACAATACCGACACCAAAAGGATGCATGGCCTATCACCAAAAGAATGATAGAGAACACTCGCACAATCTGGCACCAAAATGATGATAGACCCATCACCAAAAGAATGATAGAGCGACACACGCACACAATCCCGACAACAAAAGGATGCAGTGCCTATAACCAAAAAGATGATAGAGAACACTCGCACAATCTTGAACCAAAAGGATAATAGACCTATCACCAAAAGAATGATAGAGCGACACACGCACACAATCCCGACACCAAAAGGATGCAGTGCCTATCACCAAAAAGATGATAGAAAACACTCACACAATCTGGCACCAAAAGGATGACATACCTATCATCAAAAGGTTAATATAGCGACACACACACACAATCCCGACACCAAAAGGACGCAGGGCCTATCACTAAAAGAATCAAAGAGAACACTCGCATAATCTGGCACCAAAAGGATGATAGACCCATCACCAAAAGAATGATAGAGCGACACACGCACACAATCCCGACACCAAAAGGATGCAGGGGCTATCATAAAAAAGATGATAGAGAACACTCGCACAATCTGGCACCAAAAGGATGACATACCCATCACCAAAAGGTTAATATAGAGACACACGCGCACAATCCCGACACCAAAAGGATGCAAGGCCTATCACCAAAAGAATTATAGAGAACACTCGCACAATCTGGCACCAAAAGAATGACAGACCCATCACCAAAAGAATGATAGAGCGACATGTAACAGCCTAATTTTTCAGTAAGTGATTAATTGTGCTAATTAATTAGTTTATGTGATTTATCTGATTTAAATAAATTATTGGATTTATTTAAATGAGTTAATGGATTTAATTAATTTATTCTACTTGGTAGAATAATGTGGATTTATTAGATATTCTCTAATTAATGATAAGATGAGATATTTTGTGAGAAATAATTTCATAGATATTTTTGAGAGAAGAATTATGATGGAAAGAAAACAGAAGGATATATAAGGGAAATTGGAGAGAAAAGAAAAGAGATAGAAACATAAGAGAAAAAAAGAAAGAAAAGGAGAGAAAAATAGAGATAGAGGAGAAAAGAGAAGAGAAGGGGGAAACTTGGAGAAACATAATGAGGATGAATCATTCTATGCTGGAGCTAGCTAAGAGGTATAGTGAGGAAGTTGCGGGGTAGTATGGGTTACCGTCGAATATTGTGTCAGATGGGAATCTGAATTTTCGTTGAGATTTTGAGAAAGTTGTAGACGCTTAGGGTGTCATGTTGAAGTTGAACTCTGTCTAGCATCCGTGGATGGAATGGACAGACAAAGAGAACTATCTAGTATGTAGGGGATTTGTGGAGAGCTTGTGTGTTGGATCAAGGTGGATCGTGGGATAGTTAACTATCGTTGCTTGAATTACCTACAATGACAATGATCATTCTAGTATCGGAATGACATTGTATGAGGCTTTGTACGGTAAGAGGTGTAGGAATCCTTTGTGTTGATGTGTGCCAGGCGAGAGTGTTGTACTCGGACCTGAGATTGTGCAAGAGACGACTAGAAAGATTAAAAGAACCCAAGAAAAGACGTGTTTCGAGAGTTACAATAGTAACTGGTGTCGGTCGAGCTTGAGTTCTCGGAAGCACCCACTGTGTTTTGTTGATCTGTATCAGAGTGGCGCAAGGAAGCATGGAGAAAATAGCATGTTAGATTGTTTTACCGCGGTCACTTGTGGGAATTGCATGATGTGTTCATGTGTCTAAGTTGAGGAAGTGCATTGATTCAGATGGATAGTGTACGAGTGAGAGAGGATTTGATTGTTGAGACATTGCCAATTCAGGTTGATGAACGAGAAGCAACTTCGAGGTATAGAGATTCCTTTGGTGGAGGTAGTTGGGAGATTAGGATGCGAGAGTCGTATCCAGAGTTATTTGAATCAGGTAACATTTTCGAGGACGAAAATTCCTAAAGTGGGGGAGGGTTGTAACAGCCCAATTTTTCAATAAGTGATTAATTGTGCTAATTAATTGGTTTATGTGATTTATCCAATTTAAATAAATTATTGGATTTATTTAAATGAGTTAATGGATTTAATTAATTTATTCTACTTGGTAGAATAATGTGGATTTATTAGATATTCTCTAATTAATGATAAGATGAGATATTTTGTGAGAAATGAATTGATAGATATTTTTGAGAGAAGAATTATGATGGAAAGAAAATAGAAGGATATATAATGGAAATTGGAGAGAAAAGAAAAGAGATAGAAACATAAGAGAAAAAAAGAAAGAAAAGGAGAGAAAAAATACAGATAGAGTAGAAAAGAGAAGAGAATGGGGAAACTTGGAGAAATCATCAAGAATCAACTTCAAGCTTCAATCCAATCAAGGTAAGGGTGAGAAACATTATTATTTGATCAATGTGTATGATTATGTATGAGTTGTGTTGGATTTGTTGGTAGTTTTCTCTATTTTCCATTTCTAGGGCATAAATGGTTTAATCGGTAGAATCGAGTTTTGAACGGTTAGAATTCAAAATAAATTGCATAGTTTAGTCGGGTAATGTTTAGCCGTGATTATTGGATTTCGTTTGATTGAATTTGGTTGAGTTTGTGAGTTTTGATATTTTGAAAGTTATGTGTAATGCCCTTTTGTAAATGCATGGAAATTTACTCTGATTATTCATATATTATCTGTGGGGTTTAGAAGGGTGTTACATTAGTGGTATCAGAGCAGGTCGGTCCGTCCGGCCAAGTTGTCTAATGTTGGTTGTTCCCTTGTATGCGACATGTGTGTGAAAACACTGTCGATACATGTTTGTTGTCTAACCTTTGTCTACAGAAGTGGGAATGATCTAAGTGGGGGAGAAACTTGTGCTTCTCCAGGATACTGCAAGTGCGGAGTTGTAGCTCAGTGTGTGGTTAAACGCTCTTATAGTTTGGTAAAGATGGTTTATACCCCATCATGATTTTCGGCTGTCTATCGATAAATTGAGGAACTGATCACCCTTAATCTCTTGTTGATAGTAGTTGGGATTGTGTTGGATGGGATAGACGTGTCTTACAAGCTTAGATGGTGTGAGCAATGAATTGTTTGGAGTTAAGCCAAGAGCGGAAGAATTGTTTTGATGAGTCGGCGTAGGACAGTGATGAGATGTTTCATTTTGATGGAAATTTTGAGTGTTAACGAAAGTGGGAAGTTGGCGGTTTGCCGTATAATTGTGGTTGTCTGGAAGTTATTCTGACAAGATAGTGATATACAACCAGGACGTGAAGTGGAGTTGTGATTGACTTAGTTACGGGAACTAGTCCGATATTAAGAGCTCTATATTGTATGTCTATTTGGATAGTCAATGAATTAAACTGATTGAGTAGTTTTGAGACTTGTGTCTGGTGTGTGTGTTGTGGCAACAGATTGTGAAGTCAAGTATATAAAGGGTGTATAGTGACTTCTGGTGATTATTAAAGGAAGTAAGCTGTGGGATACTATATTGGTATAATTAGACCTTTAAACATTTCAAGAGTTGAAGATGTGTTGAATGACCTTCTAAGTGTGGAAATGTTGTTTTCGTATTTTTGTCGTAACGGGAGGACCGTAACTCGGAATGACGCAAGATTAGAAGCGCGGGAAACAATGCTTTATGTGATGGTGAAGTAGTGACATGGAATTAAGTATTTATTGATGGAATATGTTTGGTGGTTGTAGTAAGTGCGGTTTGTATTTCCGCCATGACTCACAAATTGAGTGTCCGTTTGGCATAGGATTCTCCATACTTAATTAAGTGAGTCAATGGTTGGGTAACCGATGATATTTGGATATACTCGAAGAGTATAGAGGATCATGTTGAGCATCAGGAACTTGAGTTATCAGTGTTGGAGAAGAAGTAGTAATATTCTACTATGAAGAAAGTTTAAGGAATTGTTAGGAAAGCTGTCAACAACTCGTGTATTGGTTTTGCCGAATCCGACAGAACAAATTGTTGTGTTTTGTGATGTTTGGTTGATATGATTGGGAGATATGTTAAGTAAAAAATCAACGAGTTTTGGTTATGCTTTAAGGCAACTTAAAGTACATAAGGGAATTATCTGACAAGTAATTGGAGTTGGTTGCTGTTGCATGTTTGTGCCGGAGTTTGGAAGCCTCAATTGTTTAGTTGAGATTTGAGATGGTTGGTGATCTTAAGAACTTAAGGCATTTGTTGATTTGAAAAAGAGTTGAATATGGTGCAGAGGAAATAAATAGGGACTTCTGAAGGAGTATGGTTTTGGGTTGAATTACCATTCGAGTGAGACCAAGTGGTAGCAGAGGTATCGAATTGGAAATTTCTGTATATACCAATAATGATGGTAATGAGTTAGAAGTGATGAAGCAAATTCGGGATATGAGTTTGGTCTGTGAAGAAAATATCTTAGAGACTTGAGCTTTGTATCTTGAGACTGACTATAGGTATTCTTGATAAGATTCGAAGAAGTCGAAGTTCTAATTTGAGTTAATAGATTGATTGAATTTAATGAATTGAAGTCGAAGAGCTGATTTTCGGATTGATGAGAATGGTACCATGAGATGTCGTGATGGAGTGTGTGTTCCAAATAGTGTGAGTTAGATAAGAGTACTCTGGAAGAAGAACATTGAGATAGATGGAGAGAGAAGTGGTTGAAGTGGTATGTGCTGGTTTGACTTATCGGAAGTCGAAGTGTGAACATCAGAGGTTGTTGGACCTGATACAACTATTGAATATTTCTAAATGGTATGAGATAGTATTCCCATGGATTTTGTGTCGGGTTTTCCGAAGAAATGTGAAGGGATATGATTCGACTTGGGTGGTTATGAATGGATTGGCAAGATTAACTCATTTCTTACTAATGAGGATGAATCATTCTATGCTGAAGCTAGCTAAGAGGTATAGTGAGGAAGTTGCGGGGTAGTATGGGTTACCGTCGAATATTGTGTCAGATGGGAATCTGAATTTTCGTTGAGATTTTGAGAAAGTTGTAGACGCTTAGGGTGTCATGTTGAAGTTGAACTCTGTCTAGCATCCGTGGATGGAATGGACAGACAAAGAGAACTATCTAGTATGTAGGGGATCTGTGGAGAGCTTGTGTGTTGGATCAAGGTGGATCGTGGGATAGTTAACTATCGTTGCTTGAATTACCTACAATGACAATGATCATTCTAGTATCGGAATGACATTGTATGAGGCTTTGTACGGTAAGAGGTGTAGGAATTCTTTGTGTTGATGTGTGCCAGGCGAGAGTGTTGTACTCGGACCTGAGATTGTGCAAGAGACGACTAGAAAGATTAAAAGAACCCAAGAAAAGACGTGTTTCGAGAGTTACAATAGTAACTGGTGTCGGTCGAGCTTGAGGTCTCGGAAGCACCCACTGTGTTTTGTTGATCTGTATCAGAGTGGTGCAACGGAAGCATGGAGAAAATAGCATGTTAGATTGTTTTACCGCGGTCACTTGTGGGAATTGCATGATGTGTTCATGTGTCTAAGTTGAGGAAATGCATTGATTCAGATGGATAGTGTACGAGTGAGAGAGGATTTGATTGTTGAGACATTGCCAGTTCAGGTTGATGAACGAGAAGCAACTTCGAGGTATAGAGATTCCTTTGGTGGAGGTAGTTGGGAGATTAGGATGCGAGAGTCGTATCCAGAGTTATTTGAATCAGGTAACATTTTCGAGGACGAAAATTCCTAAAGTGGGGGAGGGTTGTAACAGCCCAATTTTTCAATAAGTGATTAATTGTGCTAATTAATTGGTTTATGTGATTTATCTGATTTAAATAAATTATTGGATTTATTTAAATGAGTTAATGGATTTAATTAATTTATTCTACTTGGTAGAATAATGTGGATTTATTAGATATTCTCTAATTAATGATAAGATGAGATATTTTGTGAGAAATGAATTGATAGATATTTTTGAGAGAAGAATTATGATGGAAAGAAAATAGAAGGATATATAAGGGAAATTGGAGAGAAAAGAAAAGAGATAGAAACATAAGAGAAAAAAAGAAAGAAAAGGAGAGAAAAAATAGAGATAGAGGAGAAAAGAGAAGAGAAGGGGGAAACTTGGAGAAATCATCAAGAATCAACTTCAAGCTTCAATCCAATCAAGGTAAGGGTGAGAAACATTATTATTTGATCAATGTGTATGATTATGTATGAGTTGTGTTGGATTTGTTGGTAGTTTTCTCTATTTTCCATTTCTAGGGCATAAATGGTTTAATCGGTAGAATCGAGTTTTGAACGGTTAGAATTCAAAATAAATTGCATAGTTTAGTCGGGTAATGTTTAGCCGTGATTATTGGATTTCGTTTGATTGAAGTTGGTTGAGTTTGTGAGTTTTGATATTTTGAAAGTTATGTGTAATGCCATTTTGTAAATGCATGGAAATTTACTCTGATTATTCATATATTATCTGTGGGGTTTAGAAGGGTGTTACATTAGTGGTATCAGAGCAGGTCGGTCCGTCCGGCCAAGTTGTCTAATGTTGGTTGTTCCCTTGTATGCGACATGTGTGTGAAAACACTGTCGATACATGTTTGTTGTCTAACCTTTGTCTACAGAATTGGGAATGATCTAAGTGGGGGAGAAACTTGTGCTTCTCCAGGATACTGCAAGTGCGGAGTTGTAGCTCAGTGTGTGGTTAAACGCTCTTATAGTTTGGTAAAGATGGTTTATACCCCATCATGATTTTCGGCTGTCTATCGATAAATTGAGGAACTGATCACCCTTAATCTCTTGTTGATAGTAGTTGGGATTGTGTTGGATGGGATAGACGTGTCTTGCAAGCTTAGATGGTGTGAGCAATGAATTGTTTGGAGTTAAGCCAAGAGCGGAAGAATTGTTTTGATGAGTCGGCGTAGGACAGTGATGAGATGTTTCATTTTGATGGAAATTTTGAGTGTTAACGAAAGTGGGAAGTTGGCGGTTTGTCGTATAATTGTGGTTGTCTGGAAGTTATTCTGACAAGATAGTGATATACAACCAGGACGTGAAGTAGAGTTGTGATTGACTTAGTTACGGGAACTAGTCCGATATTAAGAGCTCTATATTGTATGTCTATTTGGAAAGTCAATGAATTAAACTCATTGAGTAGTTTTGAGACTTGTGTCTGGTGTGTGTGCTGTGGCAACAGATTGTGAAGTCAAGTATATAAAGGGTGGATAGTGACTTCTGGTGATTATTAAAGGAAGTAAGGTGTGGGATACTATATTGGTATAATTAGACCTTTAAACATTTCAAGAGTTGAAGATGTGTTGAATGACCTTCTAAGTGTGGAAATGTTGTTTTCGTATTTTTGTCGTAACGGGAGGACCGTAACTCGGAATGACGCAAGATTAGAAGCGCGGGAAACAATGCTTTATGTGATGGTGAAGTAGTGACATGGAATTAAGTATTTATTGATGGAATATGTTTGGTGGTTGTAGTAAGTGCGGTTTGTATTTCCGCCATGACTCACAAATTGAGTGTCCGTTTGGCATAGGATTCTCCATACTTAATTAAGTGAGTCAATGGTTGGGAAACCGATGATATTTGGATATACTCGAAGAGTATAGAGGATCATGTTGAGCATCAGGAACTTGAGTTATCAGTGTTGGAGAAGAAGTAGTAATATTCTACTGTGAAGAAAGTTTAAGGAATTGTTAGGAAAGCTGTCAACAACTCGTGTATTGGTTTTGCCGAATCCGACAGAACAAATTGTTGTGTTTTGTGATGTTTGGTTGATATGATTGGGAGATATGTTAAGTACAACATCAACGAGTTTTGGTTATGCTTTAAGGCAACTTAAAGTACATAAGGGAATTATCTGACAAGTAATTGGAGTTGGTTGCTGTTGCATGTTTGTGCCGGAGTTTGGAAGCCTCAATTGTTTAGTTGAGATTTGAGATGGTTAGTGATCTTAAGAACTTAAGGCATTTGTTGATTTGAAAAAGAGTTGAATATGGTGCAGAGGAAATAAATAGGGACTTCTGAAGGAGTATGGTTTTGGGTTGAATTACCATTCGAGTGAGACCAAGTGGTAGCAGAGGTATCGAATTGGAAATTTCTGTATATACCAATGATGATGGTAATGAGTTAGAAGTGATGAAGCAAATTCGGGATATGAGTTTGGTCTGTGAAGAAAATATCTTAGAGACTTGAGCTTTGTATCTTGAGACTGACTATAGGTATTCTTGATAAGATTCGAAGAAGTCGAAGTTCTAATTTGAGTTAATAGATTGATTGAATTTAATGAATTGAAGTCGAAGAGCTGATTTTTGGATTGATGAGAATGGTACCATGAGATGTCGTGATGGAGTGTGTGTTCCAAATAGTGTGAGTTAGATAAGAGTACTCTGGAAGAAGAACATTGAGATAGATGGAGAGAGAAGTGGTGGAAGTGGTATGTGCTGGTTTGACTTATCGGAAGTCGAAGTGTGAACATCAGAGGTTGTTGGACCTGATACAACTATTGAATATTTCTAAATGGTATGAGATAGTATTCCCATGGATTTTGTGTCGGGTTTTCCGAAGAAATGTGAAGGGATATGATTCGACTTGGGTGGTTATGAATGGATTGGCAAGATTAACTCATTTCTTACTAATGAGGATGAATCATTCTATGCTGAAGCTAGCTAAGAGGTATAGTGAGGAAGTTGCGGGGTAGTATGGGTTACCGTCGAATATTGTGTCAGATGGGAATCTGAATTTTCGTTGAGATTTTGAGAAAGTTGTAGACGCTTAGGGTGTCATGTTGAAGTTGAACTCTGTCTAGCATCCGTGGATGGAATGGACAGACAAAGAGAACTATCTAGTATGTAGGGGATTTGTGGAGAGCTTGTGTGTTGGATCAAGGTGGATCGTGGGATAGTTAACTATCGTTGCTTGAATTACCTACAATGACAATGATCATTCTAGTATCGGAATGACATTGTATGAGGCTTTGTACGGTAAGAGGTGTAGGAATCCTTTGTGTTGATGTGTGTCAGGCGAGAGTGTTGTACTCGGACCTGAGATTGTGCAAGAGACGACTAGAAAGATTAAAAGAACCCAAGAAAAGACGTGTTTCGAGAGTTACAATAGTAACTGGTGTCAGTCGAGCTTGAGGTCTCGGAAGCACCCACTGTGTTTTGTTGATCTGTATCAGAGTGGCGCAACGGAAGCATGGTGAAAATAGCATGTTAGATTGTTTTACCGCGGTCACTTGTGGGAATTGCATGATGTGTTCATGTGTCTAAGTTGAGGAAGTGCATTGATTCAGATGGATAGTGTACGAGTGAGAGAGGATTTGATTGTTGAGACATTGCCAGTTCAGGTTGATGAACGAGAAGCAACTTCGAGGTATAGAGATTCCTTTGGTGGAGGTAGTTGGGAGATTAGGATGCGAGAGTCGTATCCAAAGTTATTTGAATCAGGTAACATTTTCGAGGACGAAAATTCCTAAAGTGGGGGAGGGTTGTAACAGCCCAATTTTTCAATAAGTGATTAATTGTGCTAATTAATTGGTTTATGTGATTTATCTGATTTAAATAAATTATTGGATTTATTTAAATGAGTTAATGGATTTAATTAATTTATTCTACTTGGTAGAATAATGTGGATTTATTAGATATTCTCTAATTAATGATAAGATGAGATATTTTGTGAGAAATGAATTGATAGATATTTTTGAGAGAAGAATTATGATGGAAAGAAAATAGAAGGATATATAAGGGAAATTGGAGAGAAAAGAAAAGAGATAGAAACATAAGAGAAGAAAGAAAGAAAAGGAGAGAAAAAATAGAGATAGAGGAGAAAAGAGAAGAGAAGGGGGAAACTTGGAGAAATCATCAAGAATCAACTTCAAGCTTCAATCCAATCAAGGTAAGGGTGAGAAACATTATTATTTGATCAATGTGTATGATTATGTATGAGTTGTGTTGGATTTGTTGGTAGTTTTCTCTATTTTCCATTTCTAGCGCATAAATGGTTTAATCGGTAGAATCGAGTTTTGAACGGTTAGAATTCAAAATAAATTGCATAGTTTAGTCGGGTAATGTTTAGCCGTGATTATTGGATTTCGTTTGAGTGAAGTTGGTTGAGTTTGTGAGTTTTGATATTTTGAATGTTATGTGTAATGCCCTTTTGTAAATGCATGGAAATTTACTCTGATTATTCATATATTATCTGTGGGGTTTAGAAGGGTGTTATACGACACACCCACACAATCCCGATACCAGAAGGATGTATGGTCTATCACCAAAAGGATGATAGAGAACACTCGCACAATCTAGTACCAAAAGGATGACAGATCTATCACCAAAAGGATGAAAGAGCAACACGCACACATCATCCTAACATCAAAAGTATGTATGGTTAATCACTAAAAGGATGATAGAGAACACTCGCACAATTTGGCACCAAAATGATGACATACCCATCACTAAAAGGATGATAGAGAGACACACGCACACAATCCCGACACAAAAAGGATGCATGGTCTATCATCAAAAGGATGATAGAGAACACTCGCACAATCTGGAACCAAAAGGATGACAGATCCATCACCCAAAGGATGATAGAGCGACACACACGCACAATCCCGACACCAAAAGGATGAAGGGCTGTTGCACCCTAAAATTTGCTTAACTTATTTCACCTGATTTTATGTTTCAATTGCATTAGCATGTGCATATTAGGTCATGTACATAATTAATTCATCTGCATAGCATAGCATGAGCAAGTCATCCAACAAGGGACCAAGTACTATTCTTATCTCTATGAGCCTATCAAGAGGTTCTTATTCAAATTCAAGCCTATCCAAGTCATCAGAAAGAAATTGAAATCTAAGAAGTCAGTGGATCAAGCAGTGGATCTATCTCCTATCTTGAGTGTATTTGAAGATCATCAAAGAAGTTGTGAGCTGTGAATTGAGCATGGAGGGTATATAGACATCATGTAGGCTTAGAGGGTCATTTTGAAAGTGAGACAAGTCATTGATGTGATTGCAAGAGTTGCAGTTGAAGACAGTCAACTTGGGTTTCATCTGGGTCAACCCTGGGTCAACCCTAGGTCAATTGCTTGATTGAAGGGCATCAAGGTCTATTTGAAAGATGTGGGATGCCTCATTTGACATGTAGATATGGATATGGTGTTGTGCCAAGGAGAAATCAAGAGAAATCAAGAAGAAGAGGAGTTTCTAAATTAGGGTTTCTGTGTAAAATCCCCTAGTTTAGGTCAAACTTCCAAGCAAGATAATTCAAAATGCAAACTTCAAATGGATCCTTGGACAACATGAAACTTGTAGAGGATCTCAAGACCTTTAATTTGAGTGGTGGAAGACATCAAGGAGATTTATAGAACTCAAGTTATGGTCCTTGCAAGTTACAGGTCATCTGAGGCATCTGAAATTTTGTCTGTGAAAGTTACTTGACTTCCAAGCAACTTTTACCCCTCAAGGAGCTTTCCAATGGATTTCTGGCCAACATGAAAGATGTTCCTCATGATCTTAGATTTCTAGAAAGGTATGGTATGCCTTCATCTGATTTGTGGAACTCCACTTATGTCTTTGGCAAGCAAAGGGTATTTTGGTCATTTAGAAATTATGGGTCATTTCAAGCATATGCCTAAAACTCATAGAAGGAAGCTTCAAATGAAAAACTTCACAACATCAAAGTTGTTCCAAATGACATTTTGAGTCTATAAAAATGGTCATGGAAGTTGGAAAATGCTCATAGCCCAAGGTTGCAAATTTGGTCAATTAAAAGTGAATTTAATGAATAAAAGTGACTTAAAAAGTGAGATTTTTCATAACATGTCCAAATGGGGTGAAATTATAGGTCATTTTGATTGGAATTAATGTTTTGAGAACATTGGAAATAGTGGATTTTTGAGTTTAGTTCAAAGTTTGAGAGTTATCATGGCTTGCTTATGATTAAAGTAACATATGCCAAATCACAAGGGATTTGTGTACAAGAAACTTCCAGCAATTTCTAGATGATTCCATGGGCATCTATAAAAACCCTAGATCTCATTCAATGCAGGGTTGCACTTCATTTTGATCCAAAACACATAGTTTCACTCTCTCTTGCATTTTTGCAAATTCATTCAAACTCTCCCAATTCTTCATCATTCTGCAAAATTATTGATCCTACCATACTCCATATTCATCATAGACTACATTGCAAGCAAGATCCAAGTGTATTGGTGCAAGATTCGTGTGTTGCAAGTTCATCATCCAAAGTGCAAGAAGAGTTGGTTATGGCAATCCAAAGCATTTGAGCAAGAGTTGCTGCATACAGTATCAAGATCCACCTCCATTGATCAATCCTAGAGCATTGCTAGCTGTGAGTCCAAGAACTTCATCATCTGTTTTCCATTTTGCACCAGGTTAGTATCTTCTTCGAATTGGCTTGAATTAAGTAGTATGATAGAGAATTGTTAGGTTAATGATGGTTAGGGTAGTTAGATGATTGATTATAGAGCTTTAGGCAAGTTTTCATGGAGGTTGGCATTTGAGTGCGCCAACTGTTTGGATCTAGAACATAGTAATTAGGAGGTTATAATCTTTGATAATTGGATAGAATTGTTCAGTGTAGTGTGAGGATTGTTTTTCTGCAAAGATTGATAAGGTTGAGGATGCTTGAAATCTGAGTAAATATTGAGGTCTTGATATTGCATCTTTCGGTTTGGACGATGGAGAGGGTTTTGAGGCAAACCACTACCATAGTTGTGTTCTACGCAAGAAATAGGCCAACTTTGGTTCTTGGATCGTGCCAAATGGTGGAGAGGCGAGGGAGAAAGAGTTAAGGGAAGTCTTGTTCGTAGGAGCTTCGTGCATAGTGTTCATGGTAGAAACCCTAGGTCCTTTGGAGAAGACGAGTTCAACGCCGTTGGATCATAAATAAACCATTGACCAAGACCCAGATCGCACGACCAGGATTTAAACAAGAAATGAGAGGGAAACTCTGAGTCCAAAACTCAGCGTTTCATTTAATCTCTCCCTTGGGCTTAGTAGACGTTTTGATTTCCACACCTCCATTTCCAGGCCCATTCCCAATTGAACTGCGTTTTGTTGCTTTTTGCACCGTATGGCTGTTTTTTTTGTTTATGAGTTTTATGATTAAACTGGGCCCAGGCGCACCTTGCTACGCGCACCCCCAGTCTGGGCCCATCATCCATTTTCCAATGCATTTTATTACTAACTACACCCCTAGCTCATTTTACTTCATTTTGATTTCCTTTATTTTTCTTAATTGTTTGAAAATTCATAATAAATTGAAAATTCCATATTTTTGATTGGTTGTTTTTTTACCATTTTCATATTTCTGTGTAGAAAAATATCATGTAATAAAATTTCCATTTTATTTTCTTTTAATATTTTTTGCATATATTTTCTTTTAATGCCTTTTTAGTACTTTTAGTTTGTATATAGTTTTTGTAGAATTTCTTTTAGGTATTTCCCATAATCTTTTTAGGCCAATTTTTTAGTATAACTAGATACATATATTAGGTGCCCCCTTGATTTTTATACCAATTTTTTAGGATTTATTTTAGGTAGTTTAGTTAGAAAATATTAGGCTAATCATTTAGGGCTGTGAATATAATATAGGTTTAACAGAACAAATTTCTTTTGGGTTTTCTTTAGGACAAATTAAATGATGGGACTATAGGGGTATTGAGGGTAAATAATAGATCCCTTAGAAAATGTTAGACTTCCCCTATTCTACTATTACTATTAGTATATGTCTGTAATTGGTTGATTGTGTGGTGTGCCCTCTCTAGGGTTATTTGTTTGACTGTGTGGGGTATTGGGCCTGCTTGGGGTTTGGGTTTGAGCTGAAGAATTTGCTAATGAAGCCTATTGAAGACAAGGAGTGAAGATGAATTTCCAGAGTTAATGAAGAGTATATTTTGCTGGCAGCTGTTTGTCGCTTGCGCGAAAATAAGGTGCCGGCATGACAGAAGAGTCGCCACCTTTCGTTATTTATCCCTCAGAGCGGGAAAGGAAACGATCGGAGAAACCTAACGAAAAAGGGTAAGACAAGGTCATCGCAACCATTGTCTGGGTTCAGGAGTCGGTTACGCAAGGGGAAGGTATTAGCACCCCTCACGTCCGTCGTACTCGACGGGATCCACGCTTGTTTGTTTACTTGGGTGGGTTGGTTTTATTCTATCTACCTATCAAGGCTGGCTAAAAAAGAAAAGAAAAAATGACTCGGCAAAGCGTCGCACTTTGTGCCTACGTATTCTCATCAGAGAATGAGAAATCAGAGTCAACGTAGTTCGGCCTACGAAGGAAAACTACGGTTTATTTCCTGTTTTGAAAGAAGTGTTTTTTATTGTGTTTGCAATTTCAATCGCACTAGAGACTATGACCTGAGAGTGAATGCGTCGCATGTCACCCAAAGGGTACCATACTAAACATCCAGACTATGGAAAAGAAACTCTCGCACAATCCTTTCTCAGATAGCTTAAGGCTCGTAACGTACGAAAGAAATCATTCATGATTACTGTATCTTAAACTGTTTTGAGATGAGAAGAGAACAGGCCCAACTAGGAGGGAGACTATCAAGTCCTACTGTTATCATGCCATGGATTCATCCTATGGTTGAGGTTTGAACAGGGAACTCCTAGAAGTTGTCATGCATAGGTTTCAACCTAAAAAGTCTATCCTCAAATCCTTATCAAAGGAAATGAGAGTCCTAAGGGATCATGTCAATGATACACCAAAACAGACAAAGCATCAGCTTAACAGTAAAATGCATGCAATGCAAGTGAGGGAGGAAATGTGTGTGGGGCTTCAGCCTCCACAAGCTCGTCTCGACCTCAAGCCAGTCATGAAATAACAAGAATCATACTGAAAAATAAACAACATGCTATCAAGCAATAAACAGTAAACTGCAATCATACAGATAAAAGAGATGAAATGCCATCCATGCTTGAGAAAGAAATTATCTACATCTAAGCTCTCCCTAATCCTAACCCTAAAACAAAACCCTAATCAAATCTCTAAGCAAAGCCCTAAAGCAAAACCCCACACAAGAGAAATCAATCCCAGTCTTCAAGATTCAAAACAAGCTTACCAAAGAAAGGGAGCTAAGTAGGCAGACTCATAGTGTCTTCCTCAGGAAAGCACTAGGAGGCTTATACTTAGGACTCATATCCCATGTGGCTCAACAACTGTGATCGGTTTACGTTCCTCCTCAGGAGAAACTAAACTCACATGAAGGCTCCAACATCATTGGATACTTGAGAAATCCTACATGAACTAAGGGAACTAAGTGAACAGACCCATAGTGCCTTCCTCAGGAAAGTACTAGGGGGCTTCCACTTAGGAATCATATCCCATGTGGCTCAACAACTGTGATCAGTTTACATTCCTCCTCAGGAGAAACTAAACTCACATGAAGGCTCCAACATCATTGGATACTTGAGAAAGAGGTGAGAAGAAAGAATGAAAGACATCCATAGTGCCTTCCTCAGGAAAGTACTATGAACTTCCCTCAAACTTCAGGATCTCACACCTCACAAACAGAGAACAAGCTCCTAGACTAGGACCTCAATCCATGCATCCTTGCAAGCTCCAACCTCTCAACCTCTGGGTCTTGATCTTCAATCTTCTCCTTCATCATGCTCCTTCAACAAGGTCCTCAAAGCAAACCAAGCCCCAGAACAATTCCCGAAAGATAAACCCCAAAGATAGACAATCAACACAAAACATGCCACACAATCAATCAAATCAGAAAACACCCTAAAAATACTAATGAAAGGGGGAAAATCTAATGCTTATTCACAAGGGTCTATTACACCTACCCATAATATCCCTATAGTCCCATACCAAAAATCAAACTAAAACTCCTAAGAGAAATGATTTACTTCACCTATGTTAAACCTAAAAAACCTCAATTTTAATCACTCTAATCTCACCTAATCAAACCATATAAAAATTAATCCTCAAATTATGAATTAAATCCTATGAGGAAGCTAAAGTCCTAAGTGAAATATCCTAAAAAGAATGGGTTCAAAATCTAAAAGGACCTAGTCAAACAAAAATGAACAAAATGAAGTATCAAACTAAATCACTTAAAAAGCTATTTAAATGAAAAATATACTAAAAATGCTAAACTAAAAATAAAATGGACTTTTATTTTTCACTAATTTTCTAGACATGAATATGAACCTAATTCAAAAACAAGAAATGAAAAATATTAATTTTTCTATTTTCTATGAATGATTAAAGATACAAGGAATATAAAAGAAATTAAAATCAAAAGAAATGAAATAAATGGGGAGGGCGTGCGTTTAGAAGATGCGCCTAGTTCATTTGCCTTGATGGGCCAGAGAGAGGTGGTGCAGATATCAAAGGCGCTAAGCCCAAGTGTAATCAGAAATTAAATCAAAAATCAAAAGAAAAAGATTAAAAGCGCGGTGTGAATATCAAGAGGTTTCAGTGTATTTTCCATTGGGCTGACTTTGGGGGGTGGGGATAGCACGTTTGATCCAGGCCCAGGGTTGCAGCTTTAGTGAAACGCTGCGTTGCAACTTAGGCAATTCCCTCAGTTTTGAAGTTTAAATGCTGGCCGTGCGATTAGATTGGTGGTCAAAGTTCTGGGCATGATCAAACGGTCCAAACATCGTCACTAACCTTGGGCTAGTGTTTCATGAAAAAAAACCAGGTTCATGCATTGATCTTCAAACTCATCGTTCTCACTCGTTTCTCCACTAAAACCAACATTGTAAAAAGCAAAAATGCTCTACTTTTCAAGAGGAACACGCTCCTATAATTATCTTGCACTGAAACTAAACCTAACATATAACCCAATAGCTAGAAGTCTTATGGCACACGAATTTCCACTGAGATGCATTCCCTCAATTCTCAATTCTTTTGGTACTAATGCGTTCTTTACACTACACTGATCTCAGCAAGCTATTACATGTGCATTAACATCCACTAACCATTCTAATCTTGATCTTTAAAGAATCATCACCCTGTCATTAAACCTCATGGAATGCTCTCAGATTCACAGAAATTGATCACCTAACCTAACCTAACAATTCTAACCCTGAAAATCTAACTAACTACACATAAATAGAGAGATAGGAGTGAAAATCCAAACCTGCTAGTTGGCTATGGCAGGTATGGATGTAGCTCGATTTAGGGCTTGATTCCTCTTCACTATGATCTTCAAGTATCAACCTCCTTTCTGTTTGCACAAACTTGGAAGATGAAGGCTTGTAATGGGGAATTCGAAGCTTGCTTGCACTTGAAGAGATTCTTGAATACCACTCTCTCCACTAAATTCTCCAACTGAATTCTCTAACCCTTGATCACAGCTTGATCCACTCAATATATAGAATCCATTAGAGGATCCTAGATGCTTCTAGAATGAAGTAGAAGAATGTGGAAATTCTCATGTAAGGATACTTTGACATATCTCATCTCATGCCATCAATTACCTTTACAGCCCTTTGAATTCCTTTTAAAATCTCCTCACATGAGATATTGAGGTGGTATGAATGAAGAACAAACCAATTCCTTGCCTTTGGTGAAGTTTTACAATGTTGCCTTATTATGCAAGTAAGAACATTACAAAGCAACTCCCATTTTTAGGCCTCAAATCAAAAATGTGTCTAAACCATTGTTTCCAAAATGTTGTTTAGACTCAAAATCATATATCATATGACCTATTTTGGATTTGTAGATTGCTCATTCCATTTTCCAACTTGGATCCATTTAACTTATGTCTCATTTTTAGGTCATTTTCACCCATTCTTGTCAATTCTTGCTACAATCTTTTCCAACAACTCATGACCACTTTTCTTGGCTTAAAATGTCATTTTGAACAACTTTTATGTTTTGAGTTTTTTCATTTGAGGCTTGGAAATAGGAGATATGTCCTTTGCTTAAAATGATCTATAATCACCAAATGACCAAAATACCCTTGGCTAGTCAAAGCCATAAGTTGAGTTCTACAAATCCTATCAAGGACTTCTAGTACTCTATAGAAATCTAAGAAGATGCTCTTCAACATTCATGTTGACCAAGAGATCATAGGAATCATCCTACTAGGGAAAAAGTTGTCTGCAAGTTGGGTGACTTTCAAGGACCCAGATTCACACACCTCAGATGACCTGTAATTTGTCAAAACCAAAACTTGAGCTCTGCAAATCCTATCAAGGACTTGTACCACTCAAATTAAAGCTAAGAACAAGCTCTACAACATTCATGTTGTGGGGACGATGAGATTACAATCACATCTTGAGCTAAAACTTCCTGGAAGATAGGGATCAAACTAGGGGATTTTACACTGACAATCCTTAGAAACCCTAGCTTAAAACTTCTCAAACTTCTCAAACTCCTCAATCATGATGAGTTGGTCTAGGAATCATCCTTATAACATCTCAATACATCATTCCATGATCACATGGCCCTTGGATTAGGTATCAACCCTCTCCAAAACATCAGTTGACCTAGGATTGACCCAGTCAAAACCCTAATTCTACCATTCATGGTTGAATCTTCTGAATTCTTGCACAATGACCTATCTGGGCTTCATGATGGCTTTCAAGACATCTCATAAACTTTCTCAAAGCTTCAAGTCTATTCTTCAAAGTCTCAGAATCATCTGAGGAGCTCCCACAATTCTCAAGTTATGAGACACACAACCTTGGTTTCATCCAATTTCTCTGAGGATCTCTTGAACTTTCTGATGAAGGTATCAACCTTCAAACACTTGATGGATAAATAAATGTTTGCCAAATTTTGGGGTGCAACAGATGCCGCTATTCAAACGGCTTGAACCTGACTGGGTGAGAAGCGAACGGCTCTCATCCAATCAAGGTGCGAGACGGTTGAATACCGGTAAACCCGAAAATTTGCCAACTGCACGAGCACACGATACTCTGCGGGGAACAAATCTTTGAATACTGCAATACTAGCTGCACGGCAACTAGCTGGAGAAATACTGATCTGACATCGCCGTCGGTTATCCACATTGAATCATCATCAGACAACCAAAACACCCAACATCGCCGCTGGAAGACTAAACCACCTGACATCGCCGTTGGACAATCAAAATACCCCCGCATCGCCGCTGGAGAACTAAATCTGACATCGCCGTCGGACAATCAAAATACCCCGCATCGCCGCTGGAGAACTAAATCTGACATCGCCGTCGGACAATCAAAATACCCCGCCTCACCGCTGGAGAACTAAATCTGACATCGCCGTCAGACAATCAAAATACCCCGCCTCACCGCTGGAGAACTAAATCTGACATCGCCGTCGGACAATCAACATACATCCAACATCACCGCTGGAGAACTAAATCTGACATCGCCGTCGGACAATCAAAATACCCAACATCACCGCGGGAGAACTAAATCTGACATCGCCGTCGGACAATCAAAATACCCCGCATCGACGCTGGAGAACTAAATCATCTGGCATACCCAACCTCATCGCTGGAGAACTAAATCTGACATCACCGTCAAAACAGACATAATCTGACCTCGCCGTCAAAGCAAACATCTAACATCGCCGCCGGAAACAAACATAATCTGACCTCGCCGTCAAAGCAAACATCCAACCTCACCGCTGGAAACACACATCTGACCTCGCCGTCAAAGTGGAGAAACTTCATTGGGGAATTGGTCACACGGTAACCGGTAATACGTAGCCGATCATACCACCTCATTAACACGGTCAGACTTCAATCATGGAGTCTTCAGGAGAGATTCTAACTTCGTCGTTGGAAAACCTACTGAGGAGGACGCTTCGCTGCTGGGGAATCTGGAGAACTATCAAGAAACTCCGCTCCGGGGGTCCAGAAATCATTATGGAGGAATCAACTCTGCTGAGGACTTCAAGAATCATCTTGAACAAACAACTCCGTCGGGCACCTTCAAGAATCATCTTGAACCGATAACCCTTCTGAGCGAACACTTTGTTGGGGATTCCAGGAACTATCTTGGGCAACTCTTGCTGGGGACAAACCGATCACAGCTTGAGCAGCTTCCAAGGACTCGACTCTCTTGGGGCTTCAGGAAACATTCGGGGCGATCTTAGCTGGAGACTCCAAGTATCAATTTGAGCGACCAACCTTGGAGACTGCACTGGGGTCTTAAGAATCATCTTAAGCAAACGGCCCTGCTGAGGGATTCTAGAATCATCTTGACCTGAAGACTTCGCTGGGGATCTCAAAAATCATCTTGAGCACGCGACCTCGTTGGGGAGAATGTCAGGACTCGTCCTGAGCAACTGATCCTTCGGCGGAACACCTGTAAAACAAGAATGGTAACAACCTAGATCATGTTTATGATGCATATGCTTCGGCGCCATGCTCCACACGGTGGAAATGCTATGCGTTTATGCTAAATGCCATGCAATCATGCACAATGATGCGATCCCATCAGCAAAATAAATGCCGAGGGGCAAACCTCCTGTCAAGGAGAAAGAACTACTCAGGTAGAGGAACCATCCTGCTGAGGAGAATATTAACACGCCAACATTAATTGGGCTCCCTCTGGGGAAATGATCTTCAGCTTGACTGCTGCGGGAGAAACTACTTCAGTTGATCGCTGCAGGGGGACGAAGCTCTACGAGAACCTGGACCTGCTGAGAGAAAGCGATATTAATCGCGAGCATAAACTGCGTGGCCGTCTCGGCTACTCTTCTGGGGATGATAACTCTGTGGGGAAACAACTTCAGCTGCTCAACACTCCACTGGGGAAACAACTAAACATGGTCTGATCGACTTCCAAGGACTCGACTCTCTTGGACATCTGCAAACTCGGCTGAGGAAGGAGAAACCATTCTGCTTCGCTGGAAAGAGTATAACCCTGGGGGGAATTACAACATCAGCTGCACCACGCTCTGCTAGGGAAAACCACTCGTGGTCCCGACTGCTCCCAAGGATTCGGCCCTCTTGGGGGTCTGCGGACTCAGCCGGGGAGAGAGAAATCATTCTACTTCACTGGAGAGTACGACTCTGATGAGGAATTTCAATTCTGCTGGGGAAGAAGGAATCATCCGACTTCGGGGGAGAATACAACTCTGCGGAGGGATACAACATCAGCTGTTCCGACACTCTACTGGGGAAGAGGGAATCATCCGACTTCGGTAGAGAATACGGCTCTGGCGGGGAATCTCAATTCCTCTGGAGGCTTCCGTCTGGCACCATCAGTTACTGCATACTTCGGCGTACGAATAGCTTCCTATGAGACCTGCACTTGTGACCCGGTGCTGGGGGAACACCTGCTACGACGACTTTACTAGGGAAAACACGAGCTTCGGCACCCGAACATTTCTATGAAATCTGCACTTGTGACCCGGTGCTGGGGGACGAATACGAGCTTTGGCGCGCGACTCAGCTGATGAGGTGACGTTCCTTCAGGATGCGTCTGCTTGGGGAAGAGAATCATCTCTGCGTGGGGAGACATATCAATGCTCACGATCTCGCGTTCATACTCTGCGGAAGAGAAGCCACTGAACTCTGCTGGAGAAAGAGGAATCGTCCCGCTTCGGGGATATCAATCCTGATCTGCTGAGAATAATCTCGCATACGCCTTACGGGGACTGACCCTTCTGGGTAACACTTGCTGGACTATCCGGTCTGATGAGGAATACTTGTGTGTCAACACTGCTGGGGATATCGATCCTTAGCTACTCATTATTCACTCTGATGGAGATGTACTGACCCTATCAAGGAAACACCTCTGACATCTGCGCAAGATAACAATCGATAACTGCACTTGAGTCTCCCTTCACCGAGGAAAACGACCCTGAACGATCTTTTTTGAACACCCTAAGTCCTTATAGGGTACGAAGCAATCTGTTGAGAAACAACTCTTCTCTGGCTGACATCACAATCTGCCCGTCTGGAGATTACTCAATGGGGGAATCACCGTCGACCTCTGCTTGAGGAATGAGTCAATGACCTAGACTCGGAGGGAAAGGGAGCCACACTTGGACTCTGTGGGGATACAACATCGCATCAGTCCCACTGCTGGGGAAATAAACCCAAATCTGCCGGGCGGGGAACGCTTCAGTCTCAACATACTTGGGAAAATAGCACATCAGGCTAATTAACATTCAATGCTTGGGATGGCCATACTCTGCCGGGGGTATCAATCCCGCCCTACCGAGGCTAATCTTGACCCTACTCCGATAAGGGATAAATGCCATCTCAATTTGCTGCAGTCTCAAACTACACAGGGGAAACACTCTCAGACTGTACATCTCTGCTGAGAAATAATCCTGATTCAACAACGTCAACACAGGGAATACAAACTACCAACCATGGAGCCAAGTAACAGGTTAGGCTGTAGGATAACAATCTAATGACAACAAGGCTTCTTCAGAAGACTCAGGTTTTGGAAGGGTAATGGCGCGATTCCCCGACACTCCACTCTTGCCAGGGTGAACAAACTCATTTGAACAACTTGCCCCCAGTGCAATTCAACTTGCCCCAATCCGACTTTTGGGAATAATTCATTCTGAACAGAAAACAGCTGGCAACAAGACAATCTTCAGATGGCTCGCCCCAACATCTGTACAACGGAAGGATTCATCCCCCACTAATCAACTCTCAGCATGGTTGGCTTCAATATCTCTGAAGTAGTTTGCCCCTGAACGAGCGATGAGCGACTCAACATGCTCTGATCGAACACTGGAGGGATCTGCCCCCAAATCGCAAGAATTCTGGATAACTGCCCCTGATTGGGTCTCGAGAAGATTCACTTCCGATCAACCGCTTCTTGCATAAACTGCCCCATAATCAACTGATGCTCCGGGACTTGTCCTCAGACAAACTGATTCCAAACTCACAGGAAGTCAGTGCCCCAAATTCACAGGGCTTCGCAGCATGCCATTCTGATCCAGACCTCTGACGATTCAGTCTTGATTGACTATTCCCTGTTGAAGTTCCTCCGTATCAGCTACTGACTTGCAATTAAAATTGTTTATTCACGAATGATAATTTTAATGCAGTGTTCATGCAAATTTCGAAAAAATGTTGTACTGTCACTCATTTACGTGTCCTGCTAGTGAGTGACGAATGAACCAAAGAGTTCAAACGTAGTGCTGATGTGACCAGTGAAAAATACAATAAGGATATGATTAGCAAATCATGAAGGAGTCATGTTACTCAACCTTATCGTAATGCGCTTTCAGAATAAACCCTGCCTCAATTAGGTCTTTTAAAGGTTGTATCGTGGTCGGGTTCACGGTTCATGAAACAAAGGATATTTGGCTCAAACTATGATTTGTACCCACCCCTTCTACGTGATGTTCTCCGATCCTAAAGTTCAGTTAACGTAGCTCGAGCGCTCGCCTCTTCGAGAGGTATGTTGAACATTGGGAACAACTGGTTAAAGAATTCACAAGGTTTTCAGAGTGACAGTTACTCCTTTTTTGTTTTCGGCGTCTGTATCTACACGACTTTGTCCTTGTTTGAGGATTTTTCTTTTTATATCCTTTCTTTTTCATTTTTTTTTTGATTCCCTAATTTTTGCCTGGACTGACTCTTCAGAGTTCTTTTCGATTTTTCTTTAGAAGTCCAGCGGGATGCCCTGATTTTTTGCCTAAGTATTTGCTTTCTAGCTTTTTCTTTTTTACTTAGCGGGCTTTCTTATTCCTTTTTTCTTTTCTTGGAACAAAGTCGTGTGACACTGATTGTCTTGATTGCTCTAAAAGGATTATAACTGTTTCACTCCTGATTGGTGAGGTTTAACCATTGTGGTTGACGAGGTACGACCTCTGGGGAGGAATATGATGTGATTGGTCCTCGAAGGACAACACTCCTCTATAAGACTTGAACGCTCGATCAAGCTAACTGACAACTACCCTGCCCCGGGTTACGATGTGAGGGTTCAAAAGTACGAAAGAAACTCCTACTTCTCGGCTCGAAGTGGCT
This sequence comes from Lathyrus sativus, assembly GCA_963859935.3. Lineage (NCBI taxonomy): Eukaryota > Viridiplantae > Streptophyta > Magnoliopsida > Fabales > Fabaceae > Lathyrus > Lathyrus sativus. The sequence goes on along the minus strand of OZ012739.1, from coordinate 201,797,125 downwards.
AACAAGGGATTCTCTTCCTTATCTCTCCGGTGTTTAGGGGATTTGAAACAATGCCTTGTACGTCATCGACAAGGTTTTATCCGAAAGCATACGATCATCGGCTATGAGTATTCAGTTTCATCATCCTCCCTCCGCTCATTGCTAATCATAGTGATAAAGTGGAGTGAATAAAATGCAAGTGTCAGTGCAATGCAGTAAATGAGTGACAACGACATGATTAGTTCAGAAAAAATGCATATTCACTTTATTAATATTACCATTCGAAACATACAATGTTTAACAGCAAGTAGTAACTAACAGAAGAGAAACTACAAATGCAAATGGTAAAAAATCTGAGGACTGCCAATGCTGAGGACGTCTGCCTGTCTGGACCACTGGCTTCTGGAAATAACCCTCTGAATCTGCGAGCTCAGACGGCTGAGAGGTTGTCATGCACAACCAAAACTCCTTCTGGAAAGGAAATGCACCCTTTATCGATCAACTGTTGCACTTTCGCCTGAAAAGCCTTGCAATCTTCAGTTGTGTGCCCCGGAGATCCACCATGGTAACCACACTGAGCATGGGGATTGTGCCCTGGAGGGTAAGGCTCTGGCACGGGCTTGAGAGCTTTCGGTTCCACCAAAGAATTCTGAATCAACTGTGGAAGAATCTGGCTATACGGCACAGGCACTGGATGGAAAGAAGCATTCCTTCGTTCTAAGTGGTTGCGAGGCCTCTTTTGATTCTGGTGCTGGTATTCTTTCCGCCAAGGAGTAAGAGGTCGTCGTTTCTGACTGGAAACGGTCCCTTGTTTAGGCGCTTGCGTCCTTGAACTTAATCCAGGTAGAAACTGCGAGCGAGGCGATTCCGTCACCAAAGGTCGCGGGACATATTCAAGATCTTTCTCAGCTTCAGGCAAAGGAGTGGAATCATTCACCTCTCCTGCAGGGTACGGGATAAACTTTCCCGATGCTCTCATGCCGCCCGGCACCAACCTAATTGTCCTTGAGTCAATAAGGTCTTGAATCTTATTCTTGAGAGCCTTACATGTTTCAACATGGTGCCCCGGTGCTCCTGAGTGGAAATCACAATGCGTGTTGAGATCAAAGTCTGGTGACACGTCATCCGGTGGATCCAAAGTCCGAAGCTTGAGAACATGGTTCTGAACCAACAGTGGCAACAACTGGGCATAACTCACAGGTATGGGGTCTACAGCTCTATCGAGTAACTTCTTCTTTTGATTATGACCTTCAGGGTTATACTGAGATGCCTGGCGCGGCTGCTGACGAGACAGGCCTCGAGCTTCATGCTGTGTAGAGGATCCACGAAGTCCACTTGGCTTCAGCACAGGTGGCACTGACGGCAATGGAGGAAGCACCTTGGTCTCCACCTCGGGTGCTCGATCACTCTCCTTTTTTAGCATACTTCTCACCACTCCCATGAGAAAGCTCAACTGATTCTGCAGCTGCTGATTCTCCTCTCTGAGCACTTGCTGGTCCAGGCACACTGCCTGTATGTCATTCATGACCTGCCCCAACTGGCTTTGGATTTTCCCCAACTCAGCTTATACCTGCTCCATTAGTCTGAGTTGCTCGATTCTGAGTCAAACCTGCAAACACAAGGGTTAGAAGACAAGCCCCGGCTTTTGTCATGCAAGATGAATTATGCTAATGCCATGGGTGTCTGTATGTTTAGGAGATCACCCCTAATTCTGGTGTCAACGTGCCAACATAGTGTCAATGCAATGATAAGACTGGATCATTCATGGAAGAAAATATCTCATATTGCTCGGGACACCAGAATCAGGGTACGAAACGCGCCTGCAGCATAGACACATGCTAATGGAATGTAAACATGAATATGCGAGCTAATGCAAAATGCAGTCATGCAATAATATATCCAGGTAACTGCTGTTGTGGAGATTCGGTATCAACAGTCACTGATGAGAAGAAAACCCCAGTGCAAGACCACAAATTTGATCTGCCAAGAACAACCGTCTGAAAGGACCATATACATAGGGTCAAAATTCTGCTCTATCGAGAACAAATGTCTGATGATAAGGACCTCTGACGTATGATCAAGAAATGTCTGCTGACGAAGTCTTCAGACCCCAAATCAAAAATCTGCCCTATCAAGAACAAACATACAGCTGCTGATGAGATCTTCAGACCCCACTCAAAATCTGCCCTATCAAGAACAAACAACATCTGCTGATGAGATCTTCAGACCCCAAAATCCGCTCTATCCAGAACAAACCACTGATGACAATACTCTGATCAAAACCTGCTCTATCAAGAACAGACATACACCTGATAATAAGGTCCTCTGATCAAAACCTATTCTATCAAGAACAAACAAATCTGCAACTGAGAAACCTGGTACCAACATAACTGATCCACTGTCAAGAAAACCAGGTGGTCTGGAGGTTAAAGTTTCCTGCAATAAACCCAATCCCGCTCACAGGTATGGACCTAATCCACGGACAAAGGTACGACATCCTATGCGGTCATCAGCGTCACAGACTTTCATGAGTGACGATACGATTCCCAGAAGGAATGGCATCATCAAGTCATGAAGAGGCCTCACTTAGCTGACTTCCAAATGATCGGTCCCCAGAGTCGACAATCCTCACGTCTGGACTCCCCTCAGATCCTCAGGACCGGAAAGGAGCACCTCGGCGAGAACCTCGTTTGAGCGCAGATTTCGTAGGGAACTGTGCCTGCTCAGCAGAAAGGTTCGTCTACTACTCTCCGCAACTATGTCTAGGTGCATACTCAAGCCCAGGTCCGGCTTCTCACTCATTGTAACCTCCCTCTCCCACAGCAGCACAGATAATCATATCAAACTGGAAATAAAATGCGGGAAATAAAGTGCGAGAAGTAAAAATGCGATAAATAAACGCAACCCAACAAGCAAACATACAAGCGCTAGGATTGACTCTCATAGGGAACCGGAGAACCAGAGATTCTGGGTTCGGTCCCCAGCAGAGTTGCCAGCTGTCGCTTGCGCGAAAATAAGGTTCCGGCATGATAGAAGAGTCGCCACCTTTCGTTATTTATCCCTCAGAGCGGGAAAGGAAACGATCGGAGAAACCTGACGAAAAAGGGTAAGACAAGGTCATCGCAACCATTGTCTAGGTTCGGGAGTCGGTTACGCAAGGGGAAGGTATTAGCACCCCTCACGTCCGTCGTACTCGACGGGATCCACGCTTGTTTGTTTACTTGGGTGGGTTGGTTTTATTCTATCTACCTATCAAGGCTGGCTGAAAAAGAAAAGAAAAAATGACTCGGCAAAGCGTCGCACTTTGTGCCTACGTATTCTCATCAGAGAATGAGAAATCAGAGTCAACGTAGTTCGGCCTACGAAGGATTATGGGGGAAGGTAGCTCGCCAAGACTTCGCCATCTTGTGCCTACGTACTCTCAACAGGCATGAGAGATCAGAGCTCACGTAGTTCGGGAAACTACGGTTTATTTCCTGTTTTAAAAGAAGTGTTTTTTTATTGTGTTTGCGATTTCAATCGCACTAGAGACTATGACCTGAGAGTGAATGCGTCGCATGTCACTCAAAGGGTACCATACTAAACATCCATAATGTGGAAAAGAAACTCTCCCACAATCCTTTCTCAGATAGCTTAAGGCTCGTAACGTACGAAAGAAATCATTCATGATTACTGTATCTTAAACTGTTTTGAGATGAGAAGAGAACAGACCCAACTAGGAGGGAGACTATCAAGTCCTACTGTTATCATGCCATGGATTCATCCTATGGTTGAGGTTTGAACAGGGAACTCCTAGAAGTTGTCATGCATAGGTTTCAACCTAAAAAGTCTATCCTCAAATCCTTATTAAAGGAAATGAGAGTCCTAATGGGTCATGTCAATAATACACCAAAACAGACAAAGCATCAGCTTAACAGTAAAATGCATGCAATGCAAGTGAGGGAGGAAATGTGTGTGGGGCTTCAGCCTCCACAAGCTCGTCTCGACCTCAAGCCAGTCATGAAATAATAGTAATCATACTGAAAAATAAACAACATGCTATCAAGCAATAAACAGTAAACTGCAATCATACAGATAAAAGAGATGAAATGCCATCCATGCTTGAGAAAGAAATTATCTACATCTAAGCTCTCCCTAATCCTAACCCTAAAACAAAACCCTAATCAAATCTCTAAGCAAATCCCTAAAGCAAAACCCCACACAAGAGAAATCAATCCCAGTCTTCAAGCTTCAAAACAAGCTTACCAAAGAAAGGGAGCTAAGTAGGCATACTCATAGTGCCTTCCTCAGGAAAGCACTAGGAGGCTTATACTTAGGACTCATATCCCATGTGGCTCAACAACTGTGATCGGTTTACGTTCCTCCTCAGGAGAAACTAAACTCACATGAAGGCTCCAACATCATTGGATACTTGAGAAATCCTACATGAACTAAGGGAACTAAATGAACAGACCCATAGTGCCTTCCTCAGGAAAGTACTAGGGGGCTTCCACTTAGGAATCATATCCCATGTGGCTCAACAACTGTGATCAGTTTACATTCCTCCTCAGGAGAAACTAAACTCACATGAAGGCTCCAACATCATTGGATACTCGAGAAAGAGGTGAGAAGAAAGAATGAAAGACATCCATAGTGCCTTCCTCAGGAAAGTACTATGAACTTCCCTCAAACTTCAGGATCTCACACCTCACAAACAGAGAACAAGCTCCTAGACTAGGACCTCAATCCATGCATCCTTGCAAGCTCCAACCTCTCAACCTCTGGGTCTTGATCTTCAATCTTCTCCTTCATCATGCTCCTTCAACAAGGTCCTCAAAGCAAACCAAGCCCCACAACAATTCCCCAAAGATAAACCCCAAAGATAGACAATCAACACAAAACATGCCACACAATCAATCAAATCAGAAAACACCCTAAAAATACTAAAGAAAGGGGGAAAATCTAATGCTTATTCACAAGGGTCTATTACACCTACCCATAATATCCCTATATTCCCATACCCAAAATCAAACTAAAACTCCTAAGAGAAATGATTTACTTCACCTATGTTAAACCTAAAAAACCCCAATTTTAATCACTCTAATCTCACCTAATCAAACCATCTAAAAATTAATCCTAAAATTATGAATTAAATCCTATGAGGAAGCTAAAGTCCTAAGTGAAATATCCTAAAAAGAATGGGTTCAAAATCTAAAAGGACCTAGTCAAACAAAAATGAACAAAATGAAGTATCAAACTAAATCACTTAAAAAGCTATTTAAATGAAAAATATACTAAAAATGCTAAACTAAAAATAAAATGGACTTTTATTTTTCACTAATTTTCTAGACATGAATATGAACATAATGCAAAAACAAGAAATGAAAAATATTAATTTTTCTATTTTCTATGAATTATTAAAGATACAAGAAATATAAAAGAAATTAAAATCAAAAGAAATGAAATAAATGGGGAGGGGGTGCGTTTAGAAGATGCGCCTAGTTCATATGCCTTGATGGGCCAGAGAGAGGTGGTGCAGATATCAAAGGCGCTAAGCCCAAGTGTAATCAGAAATTAAATCAAAAATCAAAAGAAAAAGATTAAAAGCGCGGTGTGAATATCAAGAGGTTTCAGTGTATTTTCCATTGGGCTGACTTTGGGGGGTGGGGATAGCACGTTTGATCCAGGCCCAGGGTTGCAGCTTTAGTGAAACGCTGCGTTGCAGCTTAGGCAATTCCCTCAGTTTTGAAGTTTAAATGCTGGCCGTGCGATTAGATTGGTGGTCAAAGTTCTGGGCACGATCAGACGATCCAAACATCGTCACTAACCTTGGGCTAGGGTTTCATGAAAAAAAACCAGGTTCATGCATTGATCTTCAAACTCATCGTTCTCACTCGTTTCTCCACTAAAACCAACATTGTAAAAAGCAAAAATGCTCTACTTTTCAAGAGGAACACGCTCCTATAATTATCTTGCACTGAAACTAAACCTAACATATAACCCGATAGCTAGAAGTCTTATGGCACACGAATTTCCACTGAGATGCATTCCCTTAATTCTCAATTCTTTTGGTACTAATGCGTTCTTTACACTACACTGATCTCAGCAAGCTATTACATGTGCATTAACATCCACTAACCATTCTAATCTTGATCTTTAAAGAATCATCACCCTGTCATTAAACCTCATGGAATGCTCTCAGATTCACAGAAATTGATCACCTAACCTAACCTAACAATTCTAACCCTGAAAATCTAACTAACTACACATAAATAGAGAGATAGGAGTGAAAATCCAAACCTGCTAGTTGGCTATGGCAGGTATGGATGTAGCTCGATTTAGGGCTTGATTCCTCTTCACTATGATCTTCAAGTATCAACCTCCTTTCTGTTTGCACAAACTTGGAAGATGAAGGCTTGTAATGGGGAATTCGAAGCTTGCTTGCACTTGAAGAGATTCTTGAATACCACTCTCTCCACTGAATTCTCCAACTGAATTCTCTAACCCTTGATCACAGCTTGACCCACTCAATATATAGAATCCATTAGAGGATCCTAGATGCTTCTAGAATGAAGTAGAAGAATGTGGAAATTCTCATGTAAGGATACTTTGACATATCTCATCTCATGCCATCAATTACCTTTACAGCCCTTTGAATTCCTTTTAAAATCTCCTCACATGAGATATTGAGGTGGTATGAATGAAGAACAAACCAATTCCTTGCCTTTGGTGAAGTTTTACAATGTTGCCTTATTATGCAAGTAAGAACATTACAAAGCAACTCCCATTTTTAGGCCTCAAATCAAAAATGTGTCTAAACCATTGTTTCCAAAATGTTGTTTAGACTCAAAATCATATATCATATGACCTATTTTGGATTTGTAGATTGCTCATTCCATTTTCCAACTTGGATCCATTTAACTTATGTCTCATTTTTAGGTCATTTTCACCCATTCTTGTAAATTCTTGCTACAAGCTTTTCCAACAACTCATGACCACTTTTATTGGCTTATAATGTCATTTTGAACAACTTTGATGTTTTGAGTTTTTTCATTTGAGGCTTGGAAATAGGAGATATGGCATTTGCTTAAAATGACCTATAATCACCAAATGACCAAAATACCCTTGGCTTGTCAAAGCCATAAGTTGAGTTCTACAAATCCTATCAAGGACTTATAGTACTCTCTAGAAAGCTAAGAAGATCCTATTCAACATTCATGTTGACCGAGAGATCATAGGAATCATCCTACTAGGGCAAAAGTTGTCTGCAAGTTGGGTGACTTTCAAGGACCCAGATTCACACACCTCAGATGACCTGTAATTTGTCAAAACCATAACTTGAGCTCTGCAAATCCTATCAAGGACTTCTACCACTAAAATTAAAGCTAAGAACAAGCTCTACAACATTCATGTTGTAGGGAAGATGAGATGACAATCACATCTTGAGCTAAAACTGCCTGGAAGATAGGGATCAAACTAGGGGATTTTACACTGACAATCCTTAGAAACCCTAGCTTAAAACTTCTCAAACTCCTCAATCATGATGAGTTGGTCTAGGAATCATCCTTATAACATCTCAATACATCATTCCATGATCACATGGCCCTTGGATTATGTCTCAACCCTCTCCAAAACATCAGCTGACCTAGGATTGACCCAGTCAAAACCCTAATTCTACCATTCATGGTTGAATCTTCTGAATTCTTGCACAATGACCTCTCTGGGCTTCCTGATGGCTTTCAAGACATCTCATAAACTTTCTCAAAGCTTCAAGTCTATTCTTCAAAGTCTCAGAATCATCTGAGGAGCTCCCACAATTCTCAAGTTATGAGACACACAACCTTGGTTTCATCCAATTTCTCTGAGGATCTCTTGAACTTTCTGATGAAGGTATCAACCTTCAAACACTTGATGGATAAATAAATGTTGGTCAAATTTTGGGGTGAAACACTGTTGAAGGTTATAGGATCTAGGAGTTAGGTAGAGCTCTAGAATAGAAACTTGATTCACAAACATGGAAGGTCTTGTTTGCCCCCATTCTTTCTCTGTGATTCAAAGTCTCTTTTAAATACCCACCTCCTTCCCTTGGAAGGATTAGTGAATGTATTTAAAAGATAGAACTTTTGAGAGAAAACTGTCAGTATCATGTTAACAGTCAGTAGGCCACCCTTGGTAGGCAACTGACTGCTTAACATCCAATTCATCTTGTTGACTGCTGCTCATCTTAGAGAGTGAGACTTGAAGGAAAGCCACTGAAAGATTGAAGGTAGAGACCTTGCTCGAAGGCTTGAAGATGAAGGATGATGCTTGCTTGAAGCTTGTAGATGGTTGAAGATGACTTGAAGACAGATGTTGATGAAGCCTGCTGCTTGCTATTTATTTTTGCTGTTTATATAATTTTTGATGTATTGTTTGAATTTCCCTGACTGTATTGTTTGCCATTAACCTGTCAGGTTGAAAGCGAATTTTGTTCGCTTTTGGCCTGTTGTTTTCTAGGTTCGAGGTTGAGTGGGACTCCCTTGCCTCGCTTGTATTGCTGCATCCATGCATTTTACTGCTTTATTGTATATATTTGTTGTTTCTGTTTCCGTCTATTCCCTTAGGATCTCTGTTTCTCTCTGTGCAAGAGAGGAGCATGATAGACATTAGGTCTTAACCCATGCATGATAACATTAGGTTAGTGTGATCCCCTTTTCAACTGTAGGTTAGGGTTCTGTCTCTTCTTTCTCAAAACAAACAGAAAAACACAATAAAGATTTCAAACACAATAAAAGACACTTCTTCCGTAAAAGAATGTGAACTCATCAAAACGTCAATTTTTGTCCGCTTGGACCAGTAATCGGAAAAACCCTTTTTCAGAAGGAGATAAAAACAATCAAGACAGACTTGTGTCGTACGTGGCCCGAACTACGTTTACTCTGATCTTTCATGCTGTATGAAAGTACGTAGGCATAGGATGCGATATCCTAGCAAGCAACCTTCCCCTCCTTTCCCGTAGGTAGGCGAACTACGTTGACTCTGATTTCTCGTTCCAGACGTGAATACGTAGGCATAAAGTGCGATAATTTGCCGAGTCCCTTTCTTTCTTTTTAACCCTTAACCCTTAGTTTAGATAGAAATAACAATCTTTTCGACCGAAAACAAGCGTGGATCCCGTCGAGTACGACGGACGTGAGGGGTGCTAATACCTTCCCCTTGCGTAACCGACTCCCGAATCCAGGATTTGGTTGCGATGACCATTTCTTTCCTCGTTTTGCGGTAGGTTTACCTCGAGCGTTTCCTTTCCCTCCGTTGGGATAAATAACGCACGGTGGCGACTCTTCTGTTCAGCCAGCGCCGATTTTCGCAGTAGCGACAGCTGGCGACTCTGCTGGGGATCCAACGTCCCCTGGCTGCTAAGGACTGCGATAGTTCCTTATGCTTTTGGGATCCAACGTCCCTTAAGCGAGTCAATCCTAGCGCTTGTTTTCCCGTCGAGGATTTTGTATGGATTTATATTTCTGTCATTTACTTTCAGCATTATATTATTGTTATTATTGCTGTATTGGGGTGTGACGGGTGTTCTATGATTGAGAGATAAGCCGGACCTGGGCTTGAGTGCACTTAGAATTAGAGTAGAAAGTAGTGGGCACGTGCCGGCTTTGCTTGCATTAGTGTCCCACAAAATCTACACTCGGACGAGGTTCTTCTGGTTGACTTCTTTTTCTACCCTTTGGGTCGAAGGGGTTGTTGGTTAGTTGGATTGTCGACTCCGGGAACCGATCATTTGGAAGTTGGCTAAGTGAGGCCTCTTCAGGATTTGATGATGCCACTCCTTCTAGGAATCGTATCATCAACCTTGAAAGTCTGTGACACTGACGACCGCATAGGATGCCATACCATTGTCAGTTACTAGGACACCTACCTGTGAGAGGGTTTGGGGATATGCAGGTAACTAGACCTTCAGATACCGGTTTGTTTCTTGATCTGAGATTCAGGGTATTTATGGACAGTTGAGGGGTCTGTCAGAGACCAGTCAGAGTTATGATATGAGGTCTGTCAGAGACCAGTCAGAGTTATGTTATGGGGTCTATCAGAGACCAGTATTGGAGCTTTGTATTGGGTCTGTCTAAGACCAGGGTTTGAGGAATTCTGGAGGGTCTATCTGAGAATTTTGATGTGGTTCAGGCTTCTCAGCCATGGCATTTGGTCCCTGTTGCATCTATTTGTATTGCATTGCTCGCATAACCATTATCATGTGCATTTCATTAACGTGTGTCTGTGCTGCAGGTGCATTTGCATATTCCCTGATTCTAGTGCCCGGACTTCTGCTTATTGATCATGGCTGGTTTGAGAAAGACAGTTGCGTACAAGTTACCTACACCTGACATTACTCCCTTACTTGGTCTGATGTCCCTTGCTGATGAGGAGGTTAGGAGAAGTTTCAGGATGAGTCATGGAAGATTGTTGAGACTGGTCTACAAGCCAACTGCTGTTGAGATGAATGGGCTGTATACCTTGATGCAATTCTATGACCCTGCATTGAGATGTTTCACGTTTGCTGACTTTATTCTGGGGCCTACCATGGAGGAATACGCGGAGTTTATCGAGCTGCCGGTGCAAAATAAGGTTCCTTTCATCCATCGTGACGCTAAGCCTCAGCTGGAGGACTTAGCTAAGGCCTTACACATGAACGCTTCTGAACTATTAGTGACTTCCTGGCTTGGGGTTCCAGGTTTCTCCCTCGATTTTCTGATTGGCAAAGCTCAAGAGTACGCCAAGAGCGGGTGCTGGATAGTCTTTAATGCTATCTTGGCTCTGTGCATCTACGGAATAGTGCTGTTTCCCAACTTACCCAATTTTGTGGACTTGGACGCTTTTCATCTGTTTGCTGCTGGCAACCCGGTACCCACTTTGATTGGAGATCTCTATCATTCATTGCACTACAAAAATGAAAATAGAATAGGAAAGATTGTTTACTGTTGTGCGCCGCTGTTGAACATGTGGTTTAAGAGCCACCTTCCCCTGAAGGGACCTTTTGTAGATAGTGCAACTACAGTTGACTGGCCAGAGCGCCTGATGAGACTATCTTCTAAAGACATCGAGTGGTTTGACCGAGACTTGCTGGGGTCTGAGCTTATTTTCAGTTGTTCTGGGTATCCTAATGTTCCTTTGATAGGAAGAAAAGGGTGTATCAATTATAAACCATCTCTGTTCGTTCGCCAGTTTGGATACGCGTTGAAGAACCCGCCTAAGGAGGAAGAAGTACAGGAATCTCTGTACTTCACCGGTGATTTGAATGGAGAGTTACTAGCTAAGCTCCAGCACGCATGGATGCGTATCAGCAGAAGAGGGAAACCACTGTTGGGGAAGAATGATTGTCAGGCTTATGTGCCATACAAAGTTTGGATTCAAGAGAGGGCAAAACAGCTGCTGATGCCATTTCCAGCTGCACCAATCCCTGTTCATATTCCGGTGGAGGAACCAACCACTGTTACTATGGAGGCCTACGAGCGAGTTGTAAAAGAAAAGGAAGCCTTAATGAAGATCAATGAAGGGTTAGAAAAGGAACTGGCTCAGATGCGTAGTGAGAAGAACAAGGCTGTGCATTCTTTCCAACAGCAGATTGAATTAGTAAACCGGCTAGGTGCTGAATTGACTGAAGAGAAAAATAAGCGTGAACGCCTGGGGAAAGAATTCAGAAGCTCTCATGATATGTTGGAGTCCAAAAAGAAAGTACTCGATGCCGCCCACCGGGAAATATCTTCTTGTAACAAGACGTGGAATGCTACGCTAACCAATAACAAAAAGAGGGAAGACAAATTGAAGCAGCAGATTTCCGAACTCGAAGAACAGTTGAAGGCTAGGACTAAGAAGTATGAAGAGGAGGTAATGGCAAGATATAGTCTCCAGAATGCATTGAACAAGGCCATCGAAGGCAAGAAAGAAGCTGTGTCTCAGAAGCGGAAGCTAGAGGATCGCTTCGGAGAAGGGGCATGGGAGGAATCTGCTGGTGATTTGCGACGTGTTCTCAAGCGAAGAGATCTACTTGTTGAGGGTCTGCTTACCCGACCAAGTCATCCAGAGACTAAGAAGTTATTAGAAGAGTACCAGGCATATGGGAGCACTTGACCGTTTCATGTATTAATGTGTATGCTTTATTTGCATAGCGCTGACCATCACCAGGATTGTTGGTTGAGGTCATGCCCTCTTATTGTACACTCATTGATATTGTATTCTGGGCTTAATGGATTTCTCTGCAATATATGAGGTGTTTTCTATGATTCGGCTCCGAACTTCGTATTGCTAGCACTGTCACCGCACTGGCACATTCGCACTAGAATCGGGGAATGATTTTCCCTAATGCACAGACACATATTGCATTGCATTCACATTCATATTGCATTCCAGGTGATTATTGAACTGTATCTCATTTCCTGCACTGTACCAGATCTTTTCAGGATTGAAAGTCAGCGCCCGCACCGATACTCCACTCGTACCAACTGCCAAAGAATTATGGATCAGATGCAGAATGAAATGCATGACATGCGTGAGAAGCTGGCGCTATTCATGCAGACAATGGAGACCATTGCGAAAGGCCAGGAGAATTTACAAGCTTTGGTGCAGCCTTTGTTGGTGAGAAATGCTGGGCACGAAAATGAAGACCATAATTCTGTGCGAGTTGACACTATTCACGGGGATGGTACTCCCACACCGGTAGCTCCACCTGTGGTAAACATACCTGCTGTCAATGTGAACAACGGCGCTACCACCGGGAACAGTAACGTTGGAATCGGTAACGAGACTGTCGCCAACAACGTTGGGTTCGGAGATGTCAACCTGGGTGGTGATAATATGGGAGGAAATGGCTTCGGTAATAATGGTTTCGGCTTTAATGACCAGGGGTTTGATCATGCTGGGAAGTACGGCTTCAACGCTCAAGGTTTCGGACAGGACGGATTTGGTATGACTAATCAAGGTTATGGCGGATTCAAAAATGGAAATGGTGCCGGGATAATGTCTTTTGGACCTGCTGGGGTCGCTCCGGGGTATGGTAACAGGGGGCGAGGCCCTGTAATGTATCAGACTAGATTTGGCCGTAACAACGGGTACGATGGATACGGAACTGGGAACGGTAATTGGCTAGAAGATCAGCAAGAGGATGCTTTCTCCGGTGGAGGTTTCGAAGGTCCTATGGATGACTCTCAGAGAATCAAGATGCTTGAGGAGCAGATGAAGGGGGTCATGAATCAAAGCGCTGTTGGCCTAGATATGACCACAATGGGTCTGGTGCCTGGCCTGAGGGTACCGCTAAAATTCAAAGCTCCCACATTCGACAAATATAAGGGGGATACCTGTCCAAAGGTGCACGTGCGGTCATACTACATAAGGATGTCGGCGTATTCAAACGATGAGAGGATGCTGATGCATTTCTTTCAAGATAGCTTGTCTGGTCCTTCCCTTGAATGGTATATGGGGCTGGAGCCAACACAGATAAAGACATGGAAGCAGCTGGCTGAAGCGTTTGTGGCTCACTATAAGTACAACAGTGACTTGGCACCCAACCGGGTCCAATTGCAGGGATTGTCCCAGAAGAAGGGCGAGAGCTTCAAAGAGTATGCGCAGAGATGGCGTGACATGGCTGCTAGAGTTCATCCTCCTTTGGAGGACAAAGAAATGAATGATATGTTCATAGGAACGTTTACCGGTATGTTTTATGACAAGCTGTTTCACACGTCCTTAGGCAGTTTCTCAGACTTAATCCTGATGGGTGAGAAGATTGAAAGCAACATTAAACAGGGAAGATTCCAAGCTGAGGAATCCACTTCAGCTGGCAGTAACAGAAGGGCTTTTGGTGGGCGCCGTCAAGGTGAGGCGAGTGCAGTGTTTGGGGGCCGAGGCCGAGGCCGGGGCAGAGGTCGAAACTAGTACAATCAGCCGCAGCAGGTGGCAAGTGTTACTATTCCATTTCAGCAACAACCAATGCAACAACAGCAACAGCAGCCACAACAGGGGGTACATCCTGCCCAGCGCAGAATCCAGGGGGGCAAACCAAGGAGGGTGTTTGAAACGCCTCCTTCAACGTATGCCGAATTGCTACAGACGTTACTGGGTTTGAACTTGGTGGAAAAGAGAACTATGGCGCCAGTAACGGGCACTCCTCCGTACGGCTTTGACGCAAGCAAGCACTATGAATTCCACTCCGGGGCTCCTGGCCATGACATAGAGGGTTGCCACGCGTTCAAGCATGTGGTACAGGATCTATTGGATAGTAAGGCTATCAATTTTGGACAGGCAGGTCCGAACATAGTGCAAAAGCCGATGCCCAATCATGGGGCAAATGCTATTTTAACCGAGGAGGTTTGAATTTAATTATGAATGTTGACGATCTAAAGACACCGTTGTGTGAGATAAAGAGCAGGTTATTGCAAGGAGGTGTGTATCCGGGCTGCGATGAGTTTTGTTTAGAGTGTTGGACCCAAGCTAGGGGTTGTGCTGAATTAAAGAAGGGTATTCAGACCTTGATAGATGGAGGCACATTACAATTCGACAGAACGGCAGTTGAGGAACCTGCAGAGGTATTAGCAGACAAGCAAAGTGATGTAGCTACTGTGACGATTCCCGGAAAAACGATAACTATAACGGTGCCGGCCAGGCGACCGCCGATCACTATCACCAAGGCAGGACCAATCCCTTACGAGAGCACTAAGGCAGTCCCCTGGACCTATGGGTTGGAAGCATACTGTGATGGGGTGAAAATTGATGTTTGTAAGCAGCCAGTGGAGGTTGTAGACAATGTCGTCGGTACCGGAGGGATGACAAGAAGTGGGAGAATCTTTATATCGCCTGAGGTAGAGGCTGAACGACTGGCGAAAGGAAAAGGAAAGATGAATGAGAATGTCCCCGTGCAGAGGGACGAAAAAGAAACGTCATTGAAGGATGTGGAAGAGTTCATGCGGCTTATTCGTAAGAGTGATTATAAGATTGTTGAGCACCTTCAACAGACGCCGTCAAAGATATCCATACTGTCGTTGCTATTGTGTTCCGAAGCTCACATAAATGCATTGCTGAAAGTTCTGGATACGTCCTTCGTGCCCCAAGATGTTTCCGTGAATCAGTTGGAGGGGGTGTTGGCACATGTGAACGCAGGCCATAGCTTGGGATTTACAAACTTTGATTTGACCCCGAAAGGGAGAGAGCATAACATGGCGTTACACGTCTCAGTGGAGTGTAGGGGCTCAGTCATGTCTCATGTACTGGTAGATACCGGATCTTCCTTGAACGTGCTGCCTAAGAAGGCAATGATGAAACTGGATGTCAGAGGAATCCTTTGTACGCCTAGTGACTTGGTGGTCAGGGCATTTGATGGTACACGAAGAACAGTCTTTGGATCCCTAACGTTACCTCTACAGGTGGGGCCAGAGGTTTTCGCAACTGAATTTTATATTATGGACATCCAGCCAGCATACAGTTGCCTTCTCGGACGACCCTGGATCCATGGTGCGGGGGCAGTCACGTCTACCTTGCACCAAAGGCTGAAATACATGGTAGGGGACAGTGTGGTCACGGTGTGTGGAGAAGAAGATATATTGGTTAGCCATCTGTCATCATTCAAGTATGTAGAAGTCGACGACGAGATTCATGAAACACCCTGTCAAGCCTTTGAAGGGTTGCGCATCAAAGACAAAGGTCCCGGGCCGAGTAAAGCGTCAGAGGTGGCCGTCTCGTCATACAAGGAGGCTCAAGCCCTAGTGAAGACTGGTGAGACAAAGGGCTGGGGCAAGGTGCTGGATATTCCCGTGAAGATGGACCGATTTGGGCTGGGATATCAATCGTCGTCATCAACACCTGCTGCGGGGGCACCCCGTTTCAAAGGACCGATAACAATCACCGCTAGTGGAGTGTGTCACGAGGTCGTCAACGCTGTTTCAGATTCTGAAGAAGGAGACAGCGTTTGCGACATGGACGCCTGGATTCAGCCAAGCGTGCCAGGACAAGGATTATGCAATTGGTCTATTCAGGAGATTGTTCCTGTGACTCACAAACAGTAATACTTTGTTTTCTTAATTGTTGAACAATCAGGTGTCTTACCCGGGGCATCATGATTTTGCTTAGGGCCGTGTTGTTATGTACATTGCGTTGTTTAATCATTAAATAAAAGGCGTTTTTTCATGTACAAATATTGCGATCTCTGTTTTTCCTATTTTGTGTTTTACAAGAAAATGGCAACGTGGTTATTCGCTTTATACGCATTTTGAAGCATTTAACCATTCCTTTTGCAGGATAACATTTTCAGATGACATCATTGAACCGCCTATGACTCGTCTCGACTTTGAGCACCCTGTATTTCAGGCCGAAGAAGAGATTGTTGAAGATGGCGACGTTCCCGAAGAATTGTCTTGGTTGGTAAAGCAAGAAGAACGAGTCATTCTGCCTCATGAGGAGGTCATCGAAATTATTAACCTGGGGTCGGAAGGGGTTGAAAACAACATCCGTATAGGAGCCGCACTGCAGAGCGACGTCAAGCGAAGACTGGTTGAAATGCTCAGAGAGTACAGTGATGTGTTCGCTTGGTCGTACGAAGACATGCCTGGGCTTGATACAGATATGGTTGTGCACCGTCTGCCGCTAAAAGAAGACTGCCCGCCGGTTAAGCAGAAGCTTCGCAGAACTAGGCCAGATATGGCAGTGAAAATTAAGGAGGAGGTTCAAAAGCAGTGGGATGCTAGTTTCCTAGCTGTTACAAAATATCCCTCATGGGTCGCTAATATTGTACCAGTGCCAAAGAAAGACGGTAAAGTGAGAATGTGCGTGGATTACCGTGATTTGAACAAAGTGAGCCCGAAAGATGATTTTCCACTTCCTCACATCGATGTGCTGGTTGACAACACTGCTCAATTCTCCGTATTCTCCTTCATGGATGGCTTCTCGGGCTATAATCAGATTAAGATGGCACTAGAAGACATGGAGAAGACTACTTTCATCACACCTTGGGGAACATTTTGTTACAAAGTGATGCCCTTCGGATTGAAGAATGCTGGGGCAACGTATCAGCGTGCAATGACGACTCTTTTCCATGATATGATGCATAAGGAGATCGAGGTTTATGTCGACGACATGATTGCCAAATCTCAGACGGAGGAAGAGCATTTGGTGAATCTGCTGAAGTTATTCAAAAGGCTTAGGAAGTTCAGGCTGAGACTGAACCCTAACAAGTGCACCTTCGGGGTGAGATCGGGTAAACTGCTGGGGTTTATCGTGAGCGAAAGAGGAATAGAGGTTGATCTTGCAAAAATAAAAGCAATACAAGAGATGCCGACGCCTAGAACAGAGAAAGAGGTGCACGGGTTTTTAGGGAGGTTGAACTACATCGCTCGGTTCATATCTCACCTGACAGCTACGTGTGAGCCGTTATTCAAGCTGTTGAAAAAAGACCAAGCTGTAACGTGGAATGAAAATTGTCAAAAGGCGTTCGATAAAATAAAGCAGTATTTGCAGGAGCCTCCTATTTTGATACCCCCAGTGGCGGGGAGACCCTTGATTATGTATTTGACAGTTCTTGAGGGAAGTATGGGTTGTGTTCTCGGTCAACACGACGAGACTGGGCGTAAAGAGCATGCAATATACTACTTGAGTAAGAAGTTTACTGGATGTGAATCTCGATATTCAATGCTCGAAAAAACTTGTTGCGCGCTAGCCTGGGCCGCCAAGCGTTTGAGGCAATACATGCTGAATCATACAACCATGCTCATCTCGAAGATGGATCCTATCAAATATGTATTCGAAAAGCAGGCATTATCGGGGAGAATTGCCCGTTGGCAGATGGTTTTGACTGAATACGACATCCAGTATGTCTCACAGAAGGCTATAAAGGGGAGTGTATTATCTGAGTACTTGGTAGAGCAGCCTATTGAGGATTACCAATCGATGAGGTTTGATTTTCCTGACGAGGATATCATGTACCTAAAGATGAAAGATTGTGAAGAGCCGTTGCCAGACGAAGGACCAGAATTGGGCTCCAAATGGAAGTTGATCTTTGACAGAGCTGTAAACGCCTTCGGTAGCGGAATAGGGGCAATCATCACTACTCCACACGGGTCGCACATCCCGTTTACTGCTCGATTGACCTTTCCAGTTACCAATAATGAAGCCGAGTACGAAGCTTGTATCATGGGGCTTGAAGAAGCCATTGATTTGCGAATCAAAAATCTGGATGTATACGGAGACTCAGCTCTGGTGGTGAATCAAATAAAAGGGGAATGGGAGACACGTCAGCCTAATTTGATACCATACATGAATTACGCGAGGAGATTGTTGCCTTTCTTTAACAAGGTTGAATTGCATCATGTACCGCGACCAGAGAATCAGATGGCTGACGCCCTGGCCAATTTGTCTTCCATGTACAAAGTCAACTTCTGGAATGAGGCTCCCAGAATTGTTATCTCTCGGCTCGATAGACCCGCCTTCGTGTTCGCCATTGACGAAGCATCTGATGATAAACCGTGGTATTTTGATATCCTTAATTTCCTGAAAAATAAAGAGTATCCGGCTGGGGCATCCAGTCACGATCAGAAGACTCTCAAGAGATTGGCGGGTAATTTCTATTTGAATCCGGACGGTGTCCTGTACAGACGAAATCACGATTTGGTGCTGCTACGTTGTGTAGATGAGAAAGAGGCGAAGCTGCTCATGGAGGAAATACATGAGGGTACATTTGGTACGCATGCTGGTGGGCATGCTATGACGAGGAAGATGCTGCGGGCAGGTTATTTTTGGTTAACTATGGAAACTGATTGTTTCAAGTTTGCGAAGAGGTGTCATAAGTGCCAAATCTATGCAGATAAGATCCATGTGCCTCCGAGTCCTCTGAACGTGATGTCATCGCCATGGCCATTCTCGATGTGAGGAATCGATATGATTGGAAAGATCGAGCCGACGGCTTCCAACGGACACCGGTTCATTCTGGTAGCAATCGATTACTTCACCAAGTGGGTGGAAGCGGCATCTTATGCAAATGTGACCAAGCAGGTGGTAGCTAGATTCATCAAAAGAGATATCATTTGTAGATATGGAATTCCCGAGCAGATAATTACTGACAACGGTTCGAACCTAAATAACAAAATGATGAAGGAGCTGTGTCAGAATTTTAAGATCGAGCATCACAACTCCTCCCCTTACCGACCCAAGATGAATGGCGCTGTTGAAGCGGCCAATAAGAATATAAAGAAGATCGTTCAGAAGATGGTGGTGACCTATAAGGACTGGCATGAGATGCTACCTTTTGCTTTGCACGGTTATCGTACGATGATGCGCACATTAACCGGGGCAACCCCGTTCTCGTTGGTTTATGGAATGGAAGCAGTGTTACCACTGGAGGTTGAGATTCTGTCGCTAAGAGTATTGCGAGATGTCCAACTAGACGAGGCAGAATGGGTGAAAGACAGGTTGAACCAGCTGAGTTTAATGGATGAGAAGAGGCTAGATTCTCTAGCATATGGTTGGTTGTACCAGAGCCGAATGAAGAAAGCATATGATAAGAAGATACATCCTCGGAGCTTTCAGACGGGCGACCTTGTGCTGAAAAGGATTCTCCCGCCACAGGCAGATCACAGGGGCAAGTGGACCCCCAACTACGAAGGGCCATACGTTGTCAGAAAAGTCTTTTCAGGAGGAGCTTTGTTGTTGTCCACCATGGACGATGAAGACTTTACGTCGCCTGTGAATTCGGACACAGTTAAAAAATACTTTGCTTGAAATTGACCCGCTGGACAGAAAAAAGAGAGTCCAGGCAAAAATGGGGCATCCTGGCGAACCAAAAACAGAATGAAAGGTTCGGGCAAAAGTTAGGGATAAAATTGAAAAAATGTACACCCGCGAAGTTGAAAACCTACACTGGGCGGCTTCGGCAAAAAAGGGTATCCCGGTGAACTGAAAACCCGTAAAGGGCGATTCACGCAAAAGTTAGGGATTTGAAAAGCAAATGACGGCGGTCCGAATTTGATACTACGGTGTGCATTGGTGCGGGAGAATATACCTGAGGGGGTCGATTGTCAGATACAATCTCTTCGAAAGTACGAATACCAGGAAAGCACTAGAGTCAGGCGAGTCATAGGAGGATCAGCTCATGATGTTCGTCCGCATCCCGTTGCCGACATGTGTACAAATTTGATTTATGCTTCTTGTGCATACTTGTATATTTGTTGTGCGTAGCTTCCTCTTTTCAGGAGTTACATCCCGTGTACAAAACTCCGCCCATTTAGGGGCCCAATCAATAAAACATGTTATTCAGTATTTGATGTTGGTTCTTTACTGTTTTGTACATGACAAACGCCAATGTTAATAAAACTAGCAAGTGTATAACATCGCTGGCCCTTGCCAATAATTGCTAAAACTTTGAATTGACTGAAAATGATGTCACTAACGCTAACCTGAATAGATTTGGTTGCATAGACTTGCCTTGGCTCGTTTGTGGTGTTGCAGGGTTCTTGACCTTGCAAAGTGGACGATCAAAAGACTGCAATACTGACCAGAAGCTCGTAACGAAAGACTCGATCCCCATGCAGGTCGCGCTTTTGAGATGACAATGTTCCTTACTGAAGAAGGATCGAATTCCCCAGCTATTTGTAGCTTAGCCGAAGGACATTCTCCAGCAGGGTCGTCCACCCTCAGCAGAATCAAGGATTCCCGGATCAAAGGCTGTATTCAGACAGTGCGGTGTCCCCCAACAGGATTCCCCCATCCCGAGCGGAGTGGTTTAGCCTCCGAAGATTAACATTTCCAACTCGTGAGCTGTACTTAGACAATTTACCCTTCCCAGTAGGGTCATTTACTTTCCCCAACGGAGTCAGTTGATTTTCCCCGTGAGAGTCGTTTCGTCCCCAGCAGAGTTCTCTCTTTTTCAGCAAGTGTTTTCTTTCCTCCCAGTGGAACTCAAAGATTAAGACTCTCCCCGGCAGAGTTGGTTGTATGTCCTGGCATTTATTTTTCCGGAATACTGTGTGATACCCGTCCACTCTCCAGCAGAAGTCCAATCATGATTGGCGCATTCAGTTATTCCTCAGCGAAGCGGGATTCACGCTTCCAGCATTTATTTTGCTGGAATAATTCTGTGACACCTGGTTATCCCCAGAGGAGTTGGCGTTGTCCTCAGCATTTATTTTGCGGAAGCGTTTTTCCGTATCCCAGCAGTTCGAGCTTGCATCTGCATTGGCATATAGTGTCATATTTGCATCTACCAAATAAAAAAACGCGTAGCATTTCCATGTCGAATGGAGCATTACGCCAATGTCAAACATATGCATGTTGAAACATAAACTAGGTTGGTTAACCGTTTGTTTTCAAGTTTTGTTTCCCATGCAGGTGGAGAGAGCTCTTGCTCAAGTTAATTGTCAAACATTCAAGATCTCGGCATGAGACATGTAACGATAATGTCAATTGTGGCCTTATTCCCCACAGAGTTGTTTGTTTAAGTTTCTCTTACCCCTCCAGCGGAGTATTTCTTCAAGGTTGTTGTTGTGACAGTATCAAAAGATTTCGTGAATCGACTTTTGGAGGGTGTCTGGTAGTGTGGATTCAGAAAATCCCCAGTAGAGTCCTTCTCAGATTTGCTGCCATGTCAGCACTGAAAATTGGAAGATTAGACTCAGATTGTGTTACCCATATGATTGATAGAGCTAGCTACTGCAAAGATAGGCAGAAAAGTTGTATCAGAGTTATTTTCCCGCAGTGGTGGCGGAGTTATTTTCCCGTAGTGGTGACGGAGTTATTTTCCCGTAGTGGTGAAGGAGTTATTTCCCGCAGTGGTGGAGGAGTTATTTCCCGTAGTGGTGACGGAGTTATTTTCTCGTAGTGGTGACGGAGTTATTTCCCGTAGTGGTGACGGAGTTATTTCCCGCAGTGGTGGCGGAGTTATTTCCCGTAGTGGTGACGGAGTTATTTCCCGTAGTGGTGACGGAGTTATTTCCCGTAGTGGTGACAGAGTTATTTCCCGCAGTGGTGGCGGAGTTATTTCCCGCAGTGGTGGCGGAGTTATTTCCCGTAGTGGTGACGGAGTTATTTCCCGTAGTGGTGACGGAGTTATTTCCCGTAGTGGTGACGGAGTTATTTCCCGTAGTGGTGACGGAGTTATTTCCCGTAGTGGTGACGGAGTTATTTCCCGTAGTGGTGACGGAGTTATTTCCCACAGTGGTGGCGGAGTTATTTCCCGTAGTGGTGACGGAGTTATTTCCCGCAGTGGTGGCGGAGTTATTTCCCGTAGTGGTGACGGATTTATTTCCCGTAGTGGTGACGAAGTTATTTTCCCGTAGTGGTGACGGAGTTATTTTCCCGTAGTGGTGACGGAGTTATTTTCCCGTAGTGGTGACGGAGTTATTTTCCCGTAGTGGTGACGGAGTTAGTACCCGTAGTGATGGCGGTGTTGTTATTTCTTCAGATCATCTTCCCGCAGTGGTGGCGGAGTGATGACGGTGTTATTTTTCTGTAATTGTGACAGAGTGATTTTCCTGTATCGTTGGCAGGATCACGTTTTGTTGACAGAAGTACTTCTCCCAGTGAAGTCAATGAGTTCGTTCCAGTATTGACAAGATAATATTGAAATCAGATTTGTAGATAATGCTCCCCAAACAGTCGTGCAGTTCATTTCTGCGGTTGGCAAATTTCCGGGTTCTTAGTATTCAACCGTCTCGTACCTCGAATGTTTGAAGGCTGTTCGCGCTTCACCCAGTCGGGTCCAAGTCGCTTGAATAGGGGCAGCTGTTGCACCCTAAAATTTGCTCAACTTATTTCACCTGATTTTATGTTTCAATTGCATTAGCATGTGCATATTAGGTCATGTACATAATTAATTCATCTGCATAGCATAGCATGAGCAAGTCATCCAACAAGGGACCAAGTACTATTCTTATCTCTATGAGCCTATCAAGAGGTTCTTATTCAAATTCAAGCCTATCCAAGTCATCAGAAAGAAATTGAAATCTAAGAAGTCAGTGGATCAAGCAGTGGATCTATCTCCTATCTTGAGTGTATTTGAAGATCATCAAAGAAGTTGTGAGTTGTGAATTGAGCATGGAGGGTATATAGACATCATGGAGGCTTAGAGGGTCATTTTGAAAGTGAGACAAGTCATTGATGTGATTGCAAGAGTTGCAGTTGAAGACAGTCAACTTGGGTTTCATCTGGGTCAACCCTAGGTCAACCCTAGGTCAATTGCTTGATTGAAGGGCATCAAGGTCTATTTGAAAGATGTGGGATGCCTAATTTGACATGTAGATATGGATATGGTGTTGTGCCAAGGAGAAATCAAGAAGAAGAGGAGTTTCTAAATTAGGGTTTCTGTGTAAAATCCCCTAGTTTAGGTCAAACTTCCAAGCAAGATAATTCAAAATGAAAACTTCAAATGGATCCTTGGCCAACATGAAACTTGTAGAGGATCTAAAGACCTTTAATTTGAGTGGTGGAAGACATCAAGGAGATTTATAGAACTCAAGTTATGGTCCTTGCAAGTTACAGGTCATCTGAGGCATCTGAAATTTTGTCTGTGAAAGTTACTTGACTTCCAAGCAACTTTTACCCCTCAAGGAGCTTTCAAATGGATTTCTGGCCAACATGAAAGTTGTTCCTCATTATCTTAGCTTTCTAGAAAGTTATGGTATGCCTTCATCTGATATGTGGAACTCTACTTATGTCTTTGGCAAGCAAAGGGTATTTTGGTCATTTGGAAATTATAGGTCATTTCAAGCATATGCCTAAAACTCATACAAGGAAGCTTCAAATGAAAAACTTCACAACATCAAAGTTGTTCCAAATGACATTTTGAGTCTATAAAAATGGTCATGGAAGTTGGCAACTTCTCATAGCCCAAGGTTGCAAATTTGGTCAATTAAAGGTGAATTTAATGAATAAAAGTGACTTAAAAAGTGAGATTTTTCATAACATGTCCAAATGGGGTGAAATTATAGGTCATTTTGATTGGAATTAATGTTTTGAGAAAATTGGAAATAGTGGATTTTTGAGTTTAGTTCAAAGTTTGAGAGTTATCATGGCTTGCTTATGATTAAAGTAACATATGCCAAATCACAAGGGATTTGTGTACAAGAAACTTCCAGCAATTTCTAGATGATTCCATGGGCATCTATATAAACCCTAGAGCTCATTCAATGCAGGGTTGCACTTCATTTTGATCCAAAATATAGTTTCACTCTCTCTTGCATTTTTGCAAATTCATTCAAACTCTCCCAATTCTTCATCATTCTGCAAAATTATTGATCCTACCATACTCCATATTCATCATAGACTACATTGCAAGCAAGATCCAAGTGTATTGGTGCAAGATTCGTGTGTTGCAAGTTCATCATCCAAAGTGCAAGAAGAGTTGGTATTGGCAATCCAAAGCATTTGAGCAAGAGTTGCTGCATACAGTATCAAGATCCACCTCCATTGATCAATCCTAGAGCATTGCTAGCTGTGAGTCCAAGAACTTCATCATCTGTTTTCCATTTTGCACCAGGTTAGTATCTTCTTCGAATTGGCTTGAATTAAGTAGTATGATAGAGAATTGTTAGGTTAATGATGGTTAGGGTAGTTAGATGATTGATTATAGAGCTTTAGGCAAGTTTTCATGGAGGTTGGCATTTGAGCACGCCAACTGTTTGGATCTAGAACATAGTAATTAGGAGGTTATAATCTTTGATAATTGGATAGAATTGTTCAGTGTAGTGTGAGGATTGTTTTTGTGCAAAGATTGATAAGGTTGAGGATGCTTGAAATCTGAGTAAATATTGAGGTCTTGATATTGCATCTTTCGGTTTGGACGATGGAGAGGGTTTTGAGGCAAACCACTACCATAGCTGTGTTCTACGCAAGAAATAGGCCAACTTTGGTTCTTAGATCGTGCCAAATGGTGGAGAGGCGAGGGAGAAAGAGTTGAGGGAAGTCTGGTTCGTAGGAGCTTCGTGCAAGGTGTTCATGGTAGAAACCCTAGGTCCTTTGGAGAAGACGAGTTCAACGTCGTTGGATCATAAATAAACCATTGACCAAGACCCAGATCGCACAGCCAGGATTTAAATAAGAAACGAGAGGGAAACTCTGAGTCCAAAACTCAACGTTTCATTTAATCTCTCCCTTGGGCTTAGTAGACGTTTTGATTTCCACACCTCCATTTCCAGGCCCATTCCCAATTGAACTGCGTTTTGTTGCTTTTTGCACCGTATGGCTGTTTTTTTTTGTTTATGAGTTTTCTGATTAAACTGGGCCCAGGCGCGCCTTGCTACGCGCACCCCCAGTCTGGGCCCATCATCCATTTTCCAATGCATTTTATTACTAACTACACCCCTAACTCATTTTACTTCATTTTGATTTCCTTTATTTTTCTTAATTGTTTGAAAATTCATAATAAATTGAAAATTCCATATTTTTGATTGGTTGTTTTTTTACCATTTTCATATTTCTGTGTAGAAAAATATCATGTAATAAAATTTCCATTTTATTTTCTTTTAATATTTTTTGCATATTTTTTCTTTTAATGCCTTTTTAATACTTTTAGTTTGTATATAGTTTTTGTAGAATTTCTTTTAGGTATTTCCCATAATCTTTTTAGGCCAATTTTTTAGTATAACTAGATACATATATTAGGTGCCCCCTTGATTTTTATACCAATTTTTTAGGATTTATTTTAGGTAGTTTAGTTAGAAAACATTAGGCTAATCATTTAGGGTTGTGAATATAATATAGGTTTAACAAAACAAATTTCTTTTGGGTTTTCTTTAGGACAAATTAAATGATGGGACTATAGGGGTATTGAGGGTAAATAATAGATCCCTTAGAAAATGTTAGACTTCCCCTATTCTACTATTACTATTAGTATATGTCTGTAATTTGTTGGTTGTGTGGTGTGCCCTCTCTAGGGTTATTTGTTTGACTGTGTGGGGTATTGGGCCTGCTTGGGGTTTGGGTTTGAGCTGAAGACTTTGCTGATGAAGCCCATTGAAGACAAGGAGTGAAGATGAATTTCCAGAGTTGATGAAGAGTATATTTTGCTGGCAGCTGTTGAAGGTTATAGGATCTAGGAGTTAGGTAGAGCTCTAGAATAGAAACTTTATTCACAAACATGGAAGGTCTTGTTTTCCCCCATTCTTTCTCTGTGATTCAAAGTCTCTTTTAAATACCCACCTCCTTCCCTTGGAAGGATTAGTGAATGTATTTAAAAGATAGAACTTTTGAGAGAAAACTGTCTGTATCATGTTAACAGTCAGTAGGCCACCCTTGGTAGGCAACTGACTGCTTAACATCCAATTCATCTTGTTGACTGCTGCTCATCTTGGAGAGTGAGACTTGAAGGAAAGCCACTGAAAGATTGAAGGTAGCGACCTTGCTCGAAGGCTTGAAGATGAAGGCTGATGCTTGCTTGAAGCTTGTAGATGGTTGAAGATGACTTGAAGACAGATGTTGATGAAGCCTGCTGCTTGCTGTTTATTTTTGCTGTTTATATAATTTTTGATGTATTGTTTGAATTTCCCTGACTGTATTGTTTGCCATTAACCTGTTAGGTTGAAAGCGAATTTTGTTCGCTTTTGGCCTGTTGTTTTCTAGGTTCGAGGTTGAGTGGGACTCCCTTGCCTCACTTGTATTGCTGCATCCATGCATTTTACTGCTTTATTGTATATATCTGTTGTTTCTGTTTCCGTCTATTCCCTTAGGATCTCTGTTTCTCTCTGTGCAAGAGAGGAGCATGATAGACATTAGGTCTTAACCCATGCATGATAACATTAGGTTAGTGTGATCCCCTTTTCAACTGTAGGTTAGGGTTCTGTCTCTTCTTTCTCAAAACAAACAGAAAAACACAATAAAGATTTCAAACACAATAAAAGACACTTCTTCCGTAAAAGAATGTGAACTCATCAAAACGTCAATTTTTGTCCGCTTGGACCAGTAATCGGAAAAACCCTTTTTCAGAAGGAGATAAAAACAATCAAGACAGACTTGTGTCGTACGTGGCCCGAACTACGTTTGCTCTGATCTTTCATGCTGTATGAAAGTACGTAGGCATAGGATGCGATATCCTAGCGAGCAACATTCCCCTCCTTTCCCGTAGGTAGGCGAACTACGTTGACTCTGATTTCTCGTTCCAGACGGGAATACGTAGGCATAAAGTGCGATACTTTGCCGAGTCCCTTTCTTTCTTTTTAACCCTTAACCCTTAGTTTAGATAGAAATAACAATCTTTTCGACCGAAAACAAGCGTGGATCCCGTCGAGTACGACGGACGTGAGGGGTGCTAATACCTTCCCCTTGCGTAACCGACTCCCGAATCCAGGATTTGGTTGCAATGACCATTCCTTTCCCCGTTTTGCGGTAGGTTTACCTTAAGCGTTTCCTTTCCCTCCGTTGGGATAAATAACGCACAGTGGCGACTCTTCTGTTCAGCCGGCGCCGATTTTCGCAGTAGCGACAAGGGCCTGTCACCAAAAAGATGATAGAGAACACTCGCACAATCTGGGGCCAAAAGGATGACAAACCCATCATCAAATGGTTAATATAGAGACACACACACACAATACCGACACCAAAAGGATGCAGAGCCTATCACCAAAAGAATGATAGAGAACACTCGCACAATCTGGCACCAAAAGGATGATAGACCCATCACCAAAAGAATGATAGAGCGACACACGCACACAATCCCGACACCAAAAGGATGCAGTGCCTATCACCCAAAAGGTGATAGAGAACACTCGCACAATCTGGCACCAAAAGGATGACATACCCATCATCAAAAAGTTAATATAGCGACGCACACACACAATCCCGACACCAAAAGGACGCAGGGCCTATCACCAAAAGAATCAAAGAGAACACTCGCACAATCTGGCACCAAAAGAATGATAGAGCGACACACGCATACAATCCCGACACCAAAAGGATGCAGGGCCTATCATAAAAAAGATGATAGAGAACACTCGCACAATCTGGCACCAAAAGGATGACATAGCCATCACCAAAAGGTTAATATAGAGACACACGCGCACAATCCCGACACCAAAAGGATGCAAGGCCTATCACCAAAAGAATGATAGAGAACACTCGCACAATCTGGCACGAAAAGGATGACAGACCCATCACCAAAAGAATGATAGAGCGACACACCTGCACAATCCCGATACTAGAAGGATGTATGGTCTATCACCAAAAGGAAGATAGAGAACACTCGCACAATCTAGTACCAAAAGGATGACAGATCTATCACCAAAAGGATGAAAGAGCAACACGCGCACATCATCCTAACATCAAAAGTATGTATGGTTAATCACTAAAAGGATGATAGAGAACACTCGCACAATTTGGCACCAAAATGATGACATACCCATCACTAAAAGGATGATAGAGCGACACACGCACACAATCCCGACACAAAAAGGATGCACGGTCTATCACCAAAAGGATGATAGAGAACACTCGCACAATCTGGAACCAAAAGGATGACAGATCCATCACCCAAAGGATGATAGAGCGACACACACGCACAATCTCGACACCAAAAGGATGAAGGGCCTATCACCAAAAAGATGATAGAGAACACCCGCACAATCTGGGGCCAAAAGGATGACATACCCATCATCAAATGGTTAGTATAGAGACACACACACAATACCGACACCAAAAGGATGCAGGGCCTATCACCAAAAGAATGATAGAGAACACTCGCACAATCTGGCACCAAAAGGATGATAGACCCATCACCAAAAGAATGATAGAGCGACACACGCACACAATCCCGACACCAAAAGGATGCAGTGCCTATCACCCAAAAGGTGATAGAGAACACTCGCACAATCTGGCACCAAAAGGATGACATACCCATCATCAAAAAGTTAATATAGCGACGCACACACACAATCCCGACACCAAAAGGACGCAGGGCCTATCACCAAAAGAATCAAAGAGAACACTCGCACAATCTGGCACCAAAAGAATGATAGAGCGACACACGCATACAATCCCGACACCAAAAGGATGTAGGGCCTATCATAAAAAAGATGATAGAGAACACTCGCACAATCTGGCACCAAAAGGATGACATAGCCATCACAAAAAGGTTAATATAGAGACACACGCCCACAATCCCGACACCAAAAGGATGCAAGGCCTATCACCAAAAGAATGATAGAGAACACTCGCACAATCTGGCACGAAAAGGATGACAGACCCATCACCAAAAGAATGATAGAGCGACACACCTGCACAATCCCGATACCAGAAGGATGTATGGTCTATCACCAAAAGGATGATAGAGAACACTCGCACAATCTAGTACCAAAAGGATGACAGATCTATCACCAAAAGGATGAAAGAGCAACACACGCACATCATCCTAACATCAAAAGTATGTATGGTTAATCACCAAAAGGATGATAGAGAACACTCACAATTTGGCACCAAAATGATGGCATACCCATCACTAAAAGGTTAATATAGCGACACACGCACAGAATGCCGACACCAAAAGGAAGCAGGGCCTATCATCAAAAGAATCAAAGAGAACACTCGCACAATCTGGCACCAAAAGGATGATAGATCCATCACCCAGAGGATGATAGAGCGGCACACACACACACAATCCCGACACCAAATGGATTATGGGCCTATCACCAAAAAGATGATAGAGAACACTCGCAAAATCTGGCACCAAAAGGATGACATACCCATCATCAAAAGGTTAATATAGAGACACACGCACACAATACCGACACCAAAAGGATGCAGGGCCTATCACCAAAAGAATGATAGAGAACACTCGCACAATCTGGCACCAAAATGATGATAGACCCATCACCAAAAGAATGATAGAGCGACACACGCACACAATCCCGACAACAAAAGGATGCAGTGCCTATAACCAAAAAGATGATAGAGAACACTCGCACAATCTGGAACCAAAAGGATGCTAGACCTATCAACAAAAGAATGATAGAGCGACACACGCACACAATCCCGACACCAAAAGGATGCAGTGCCTATCACCAAAAAGATGATAGAGAACACTCGCACAATCTAGCACCAAAAGGATGACAGATCCATCACCCAAAGGATGATAGAGCGGCACACGCACACAATCCCGACACCAAAAGGATGAAGGGCCAATCACCAAAAAGATGATAGAGAACACTCGCACAATCTGGCACCAAAAGGATGACTTACCTATCATTAAAAGGTTAATATAGCGACACACACACACACAATCCCGACACCAAAAGGACGCAGGGCCTATCACTAAAAGAATCACAGAGAACACTTGCATAATCTGGCACCAAAAGGATGATAGACGCATCACCAAAAGAATGATAGAGCGACACACGCACACAATCCCGACACCAAAAGGATGCAGGGCCTATCATAAAAAAGATGATAGAGAACACTCGCACAATCTGGCACCAAAAGAAGGACATACCCATCACCAAAAGGTTAATATAGAGACACACGCGCACAATCCCGACACCAAAAGGATGCAAGGCCTATCACCAAAAGAATGATAGAGAACACTCGCACAATCTGGCACCAAAAGAATGATAGACCCATCACCAAAAGAATGATAGAGCGACACACGCACACAATCCTGACACCAAAAGGATGCAGTGCCTATCACCCAAAAGGTGATAGAGAACACTCGCACAATCTGGCACCAAAAGGATGACATACCCATCATCAAAAAGTTAATATAGCGACGCACACACACACTCCCGACACCAAAAGGACGCATGGCCTATCACCAAAAGAATCAAAGAGAACACTCGCACAATCTGGCACCAAAAGAATGATAGAGCGACACACGCATACAATCCCGACACCAAAAGGATGCAGGGTCTATCATAAAAAAGATGATAGAGAACACTCGCACAATCTGGCACCAAAAGGATGACATAGCCATCACCAAAAGGTTAATATAGAGACACACGCGCACAATCCCAACACCAAAAGGATGCAAGGCCTATCACCAAAAGAATGATAGAGAACACTCGCACAATCTGGCACGAAAAGGATGACAGACCCATCACCAAAAGAATGATAGAGCGACACACCTGCATAATCCCGATACCAAAAGGATGTATGGTCTATTACCAAAAGGATGATAGAGAACACTCGCACAATCTTGTACCAAAAGGATGACAGATCTATCACCAAAAGGATGAAGGAGCAACACGCGCACATCATCCTAAAATCAAAAGTATGTATGGTTAATCACCAAAAGGATGATAGAGAACACTCTCACAATTTGGCACCAAAATGATGGCATACCCATCACTAAAAGGTTAATATAGCGACACACGCACAGAATGCTGACACCAAAAGGAAGCAGGGCCTATCACCAAAAGAATCAAAGAGAACACTCGCACAATCTGGCACCAAAAGGATGACAGATCCATCACCCAAAGGATGATAGAGCGGCACACACACACAATCCCGACACCAAATGGATTAAGGGCCTATCACCAAAAAGATGATAGAGAACACTCGCACAATCTGGCACCAAAAGGATGACATACCCATCATCAAAAGGTTAATATAGAGACACACGCACACAATACCGACACCAAAAGGATGCAGGGCCTATCACCAAAAGAATGATAGAGAACACTCGCACAATCTGGCACCAAAATGATGATAGACCCATCACCAAAAGAATGATAGAGCGACACACACACACAATCCCGACACCAAAAGGATGTAGTGCCTATCACCCAAAAGGTGATAGAGAACACTCGCACAATCTGGAACCAAAAGGATGATAGACCTATCAACAAAAGAATGATAGAGCGACACACGCACACAATCCCGACACCAAAAGGATGCAGTGCCTATTGTAACACCCCACTTCCCCGTATTAAATAAAATATAAATATTATAATAATAATCAGAGTTTTCACCAAAAAGTGGGATATCACATCTCCAAATTTTATAAAAATACTTTATTCATTCTTTTTAAAATAATACAGCGAAATTTGTTTAATAAAATAAACTACATGAAATTCATGATACGTCACAGGATTACAATAAGTTTGACATGAAACAGTTAAAACACCCATATCCCGTGTTACGTATCAGAGCGTCCTACGACTCGACTGTCACACCACTATCCAAGTTAGCTAAGCACCTGGATTATCTGTACTTCCGAAGAAGCACAGACCACAACAACAACAAAGGGGTGAGAAATAATGATCAAAATATAATGGTAATGTAATACATGTAAACAAGGTAGTAAAATACACCATCACACCAATATTCACCCCAACAACTCCATATAACGAACCTACTGTTCAAATTACAATATAACATATTATAATGCAAATATGCAACTCAACACCATGCATGCGGTACCGACTTATTGGTTCATTCAATCGAACCCACCATTCTCCACAAAGGAGTACGGGTGAATCACTTACGCTTCATCCGAGACATGATTCAACCCCACCATTCTCCACAAAGGAGTACGGGTGAATCACTTACACTCCATCCGAGACATGATTCAACCCCACCATTCTCCACAAAGGAGTACGGACAGATCACTTACGCTCCATCCGAGACATGATCCATCCCACCAAGACACCATGATATGCACACACCAATGCATAACTATTATGTTCAGGCACACTAAGTGCACACGATCCACCTGATCGTATCATTATACATCACATATATATACATAGATATAACATGCACCAACACCGTATAAATCAATTAGTCAGTAAACAAGTTCATATTCTGTCACCAAGATACAAACACATCCCACTACTCGGGGATACACGATCCTACTGATCACTACATACATATACATCAACTAATTGTCCACCAGTCATTATTACGGGAAACATGCACTATCACCAAGTACACAAGTTAGTTCCCACACTCATCATTCTTACAGTGCATCAAGGCTAAAATGTACGTATCATCTCAACTCAGATCCTCAGTCTATTCTAATACCAATCTTGCACATTACCGTAACCAATAGGCTTCTAATTCCTATTCCCAAAATCATCACCTACACACTTTATCGATACCTCAAAAGCCATACAGAATTTTCCCTAAAAACTGTAAAACACCCTATATGCCCTATATGCCAAATCATCCCAAAACACCAATTCATTAACGATTACTATATAATTAACAACAATCATCATCAATCATAACATAACAATATATATTATACTTACCAATTATCCTATACTTCCTACTCTAGAACCAACATTACGGTACATTACCGACACTTCAGAGTCACTCTGAATCTCACCAAGGTCCTAACCATAGTCACTAACAACATCACAGGGAACAACTCATAATTTTCCTAAAGCTATAATCCTGGTCATTACCAACACTATAGTAACAACACCAAATCTCACAAAAACTCTATTTATATTTACTATCAACACTGCAGTAACAACATATAATTTTCCCCAAAGCTATAATCATGGTCATTATCCACACTACAGTAACAACACATAATCTCACCAAAACTCTATTTATATTTACTATCAACACTGCAGTAACAACATATAATTTTCCACAAAGCTATAATCATGGTCGTTACCCACACTACAGTAACAACACAGAATCTCACCAAAACTCTATTTATATTTACTATCAACACTGCAGTAACAACATATAATTTCACTAACATCACCATAATATATATACACCAAATTCACCAATACCAATCAACAATTCATCAATGTCAAGCATCAATTTATCATTAGCAACAATAATAACAAGCATGCCAATATAAAACTTCATAGATCGGAATTTTCCTACGGGGTTAAGGAATCCCCTCTACCCTATACATGTATATACCATCCCAAATCAAGTTTCTCCCCCCTTACCTTGTTAATCGGTTGATCGATGAAAGAACCCTCCAAGGTTTGGCCAATTTTGATTTTCCCTTGTATCCTTCGTTCTTTGCTCCCTTTTCCGTTCCCTTTTCCGTTCTCTCCTTTCTA
This sequence comes from Lathyrus sativus, assembly GCA_963859935.3. Classification (NCBI taxonomy): domain Eukaryota; kingdom Viridiplantae; phylum Streptophyta; class Magnoliopsida; order Fabales; family Fabaceae; genus Lathyrus; species Lathyrus sativus. The sequence goes on along the minus strand of OZ012739.1, from coordinate 201,763,208 downwards.
TAGTTCTTTTTCCACTTTCTCTAACTTCTCACAATGTATCGTAAAACTGCTAACCCCTCTCCTTCTCTATTTTAATTTTCTAATCCCAATAATAATAATAACTTAATAATAATAATAATAATAATAAAATAATAATAATAATAGTAATAATAATCCTATTATTATCTCACCAAAATAATAATAATGTTAATAACTTAATAAAATAATAATAATAATAATAGTAATAATAATCCTATTATTATCTCACCAAAATAATAATAATGTTAATAACTTAATAAAATAATAATAATAATAGTAATAATAATCCTATTATTATCTCACCAAAATAATAATAATGTTAATCACTTAATAAAATAATAATAATAATAATAATAGTAATAATAATCCTATTATTATCTCACCAAAATAATAATAATGTTAATAACAATAGTAACTATAATCAATATAATAATAATAATAATATTCCCACCAATATCAATATTATACACTATATTATTATATTCACCAAAACACCACCAATAATCCTCCCATATCAGGGACACCCACCAATAATAATATTCATACCGATGATAATAATAATAATAATAATAATGATAATAATAATAATAATAATAATAATAATAATAATACCACCAATATTACTATTAACTATTATATTATTATCTCCACACCACCAATGATCCTTATATATCAAGGATACTCACCAATCACATACCAACACACCCCACCTAAGGGCACACCAACATAAAATAATTAAATTAACACCAAAATGACTAAATAAATAAAATGGGTGTTACACCTATCACCAAAAAGATGATAGAGAACACTCGCACAATCTAGCACCAAAAGGATGACAAATCCATCACCCAAAGGATGATAGAGCGGCACACGCACACAATCCCAACACCAAAAGGATGAAGGGCCTATCACCAAAAAGATGATAGAGAACACTCGCACAATCTGGCACCAAAAGGATGACATACCTATCATTAAAAGGTTAATATAGCGACACACACACACACACACACACAATCCCGACACCAAAAGGACGCAGGGCCTATCACTAAAAGAATCAAAGAGAACACTCGCATAATCTGGCACCAAAAGGATGATAAACGCATCACCAAAAGAATGATAGAGCGACACACGCACACAATCCCGACACCAAAAGGATGCAAGGCCTATCATAAAAAAGATTATAGAGAACACTCGCACAATCTGGCACCAAAAGAATGACATACCCATTACCAAAAGGTTAATATAGAGACACACGTGCACAATCCCGACACCAAAAGGATGCAAGACCTATCACCAAAAGAATGATAGAGAACACTCGCACAATCTGGCACCAAAAGAATGACAGACCCATCACCAAAAGAATGATTGAGCGACACACCCACACAATCCCGATACCAGAAGGATGTATGGTCTATCACCAAAAGGATGATAGAGAACACTCGCACAATCTAGTACCAAAAGGATGAAAGATCTATCACCAAAAGGATGAAAGAGCAACACGCGCACATCATCATAACATCAAAAGTATGTATGGTTAATCACTAAAAGGATGATAGAGAACACTCGCACAATTTGGCACCAAAATGATGACATACCCATCACTAAAAGGATGATAGAGCGACACACGCACACAATCCCGACACAAAAAGGATGCATGGTCTATCACCAAAAGGATGATAGAGAACACTCGCACAATCTGGAACTAAAAGGATGACAGATCCATCACCCAAAGGATGATAGAGCGACACACACGCACAATCCCGACACCAAAAGGATGAAGGGCCTATCACCAAAAAGATGATAGAGAACACTCGCACAATCTGGGGCCAAAAGGATGACATACCCATCATCAAAAGGCTAATATAGAGACACACACACACAATACCGACACCAAAAGGATGCAGGGCCTATCACCAAAAGAATGATAGAGAACACTCGCACAATATGGAACCAAAAGGATGATAGACCCACCACCAAAAGAATGATAGAGCGACACACGCACACAATCCCGACACCAAAAGGATGCAGTGCCTATCACCCAAATGGTGATAGAGAACACTCGCACAATTTGGCACCAAAAAGATGACAAATCTATCCCCAAAAGGATGAAAGAGTAAGACGCGCACACAATCCCGACACGAAAAGGATGCAAGGTCTATCACCAAAAGGATGATAGAAAACACTCGTACAATCTGGCATTAAAAAGATGACAGATCCATCACTAAAAGGATGATAGAGCGACACACGCACACAATCCCGACACGAAAAGGATGCAGGGTCTATCACCATAAGGATGATAGAGAACACTCGCACAATCTGACACCAAAAGGATGACAGATCCATCACCCAAAGGATGATAGAGCGGCACACACACAATCCCGACACCAAAAGGATGAAGGGCCTATCACCAAAAAGATGATAGAGAACACTCGCACAATCTGGCACCAAAAGGATGACATAGCCATCATCAAAACGTTTATATAGAGACACACGCACATAATACCGACACAAAAGGATGCAGGGCCTATCACCAAAAGATTGATAGAGAACACTCGCACAATCTGGCACCAAAATGATGATAGACCCATTACCAAAAGAATCATAGAGCGACACACGCACACAATCCCGACACCAAAAGGATGCAGTGCCTATAACCAAAAAGATGATAGAGAACACTCGCATAATCTGGAACCAAAAGGATGATAGACCTATGACCAAAAGAATGATAAAGCGACACACGCACACAATCCCGACACCAAAAGGATGCAGTGCCTATCACCAAAAAGATGATAGAGAACACTCGCACAATCTAGCACCAAAAGGATGACAAATCCATGACACAAAGGATGATAGAGCGGCACACGCACACAATCCCGACACCAAAAGGATGCAGGGCCTATCACCAAAAAGATGATAGAGAACACTCGCACCAAAAGGATGACATACCCATCATCAAACGTTAATATAGCGACACACGCACACAATCCCGACACCAAAGGGGCGCAGGGCCTATCACTAAAAGAATCAAAGAGAACACTCGCACGATCTGGCACCAAAAGGATGATAGACCCATCACCAAAAGAATGATAGAGAGACACACGCACACAATCCCGACACCAAAAGGATGCAGGGCCTATCATAAAAAAGATGATAGAGAACAATCGCACAATCTGGAACCAAAAGGATGACATACCCATCACCAAAAGAATGATAGAGCGACACACCCACACAATCCCGATACCAGAAGGATGTATGGTCTATCAATAAAAGGATGATAGAGAACACTCGCACAATGTAGTACAAAAAGGATGACAGATCTATCACCAAAAGGATGAAAGAGCAACACGCACACATCATCCTAACATCAAAAGTATGTATGTTTAATCACTAAAAGGATGATAGAGAACACTCACACAATTTGGCACCAAAATGATGACATACCCATCACTAAAAGGATGATAGAATGACACACGCACACAATCCCGACACGAAAAGGTTGCAGGGTCTATCACCAAAAGGATGATAGAGAACACTCGCACAATCTGGCACCAAAAGGATGACAGATCCATCACCCAAAGGATGATAGAGCGGCACACATGCACAATCCCGACACCAAAAGGATGAAGGGCCTATCACCAAAAAGATGATAGAGAACACTCGTACAATCTCGGACCAAAAGGACGACAGATCCATCACCCAAAGGATGATAGAGCGGCACACACACACACAATCCCGACACCAAAAGGATGAAGGGCCTATCACCAAAAAGATGAAAGAGAACACTCGCACTATCTGGCACCAAAAGGATGACATACCCATCATGAAAAGGTTAATATAGAGACACACGCACACAATACCGACACCAAAAGGATGCAGGGCCTATCACCAAAAGAATGATAGAGAACACTCGCACAATCTGGCACCAAAATGATGATAGACCCATCACCAAAAGAATGATAGAGCGACACACGCACCCAATCCCGGCAACAAAAGGATGCAGTGCCTTGAACCAAAAAGATGATAGAGAACACTCGCACAATCTGGAACCAAAAGGATGATAGACCTATCACCAAAAGAATGATAGAGCGACACACGCACACAATCCCGACACCAAAAGGATGCAGTGCCTATCACCAAAAAGATGATAGAGAACACTCGCACAATCTAGCACCAAAAGGATGACAAATCCATCACCCAAAGAATGATAGAGCGGCACACGTACACAATCCCGACACCAAAAGAATGTAGGGCCTATCACCAAAAAGATGATAGAGAACACTCGCACAATCTGGCACCAAAAGGTTAATATAGCGACACACGCACACAATCCCGACACCAAAAAGACGCAGGGCCTATCACTAAAAGAATCAAAGAGAACACTTACACAATCTGGCACCAAAAGGATGATAGACCCATCACCAAAAGAATGATAGAGCGACACACGCACATAATCCCGACACCAAAAGGATGCAGGGCCTATCATAAAAAAGATGATAGAGAACACTCGCACAATCTGGCACCAAAAGGATGACAGACCTATCACCAAAAGAATGATAGAGCGACACACCCACACAATCCTGATACCAGAAGGATGTATGGTCTATCACCAAAAGGATGATATAGAACACTCGCACAATCTAGTACCAAAAGGATGACATATCTATCACCGAAACGATGTCAGATCCATCACCTAAAGGATGATAGAGCGGCACACACGCACAATCCCGACACCAAAAAGGATGAAGGGCCTATCACCAAAAAGATGATAGAGAACACTCGCACAATCTGGGACCAAAAGGATGACATACCCATCATCAAAAGGTTAATATAGAGACACACGCACACAATACCGACACCAAAAGGATGCAGGGCCTATCACCAAAAGAATGATAGAGAACACACGCACAATCTGGCACCAAAAGGATGATAGACCCATCACCAAAAGAATAATAGACCGACACAAGCTCACAATCCCGACACCAAAAGGATGCAGTGCCTATCACCAAAAAGATGATAGAGAACACTCGCACAATATGGCACCGAAAGGATGACAGATCTATCACCAATAGGATGAAAGAGCAAGACGCGCACACAATCCCGACACGAAAAGGATGCAGGGCCTATCACCAAAAGGATGAAATAGAACACTCGCATAATCTGGCACCAAAGGGATGAGAGATCCGTCACCCAAAGGATGATAGAGCGGCACACCCACACAATCCCGACACCAAAAGGATGAAGGGCCTATCACCAAAAAGATGATGGAGAACACTCGCACAATCTGGCACCAAAAGGATGACATACCCATCATCAAAAGGTTAATATAGAGACACACACACACAATACCGACACCAAAAGGATGCAGGGCCTATCACCAAAAGAATGATAGAGAATACTCGCACAATCTGGCACCAAAATGATGATAGACCCATCACCAAAAGAATGATAGAGCGACACACGCACACAATCCCGACACCAAAAAGATGCAGTGCCTATAACCAAAAAGATGGTAGAGAACACTCGCACAATCTGGAACCAAAAGGATGACAAATCCATCACACAAAGGATGATAGAGCGGCACACTTACACAATCCCGACACCAAAGGGATGCAGTGCCTATCACCAAAAAGATGATAGAGAACACTCACACCAAAAGAATGACATACCCATCATCAAAAGGTTAATATAGTGACACATGCACACAATCCCGACACCAAAGGGACGCAAGGCCTATCACTAAAATAATCAAAGAGAACAGTCGCACAATCTGGCACCAAAAGGATGATAGACCCATCACCAAAAGAATGATAGAGCGACACATGCACACAATCCCGACACCAAAAGGATGCAGGCCCTATCATAAAAAAGATGATAGAGAACAATCGCACAATCTGGCACCAAAAGGATGACATACCCATCTCCAAAAGGTTAATATAGAGACACACGCGTACAATCCCGACACCAAAAGGATGCAAGGCCTATTGTAACACCCCCTTCTATACCCCAAATAAATGCATATAAAACATTTAAGCATATACAAATTCATCAGAGTAAAATTTTTAGAATAAGGTATAAAAGAAGAATGTCACAACTTCACCAATAAAACACTTTAACATTTTTGCTCCATAAAATATGTAACGTTTTCGTAGTTTTAGAAATCACATTTCAACATTTAAATTTAAGCGTAAGATAAAATCATTTAATCAGTTAGTTTACAAAACCACATCAGCTGATGCATCACAATGTATCACAAAAGAATGACTATACTAGTCTAACTACCCGGTGTTACATATCAGAGCAGCCGACTCAAAAGAATGAAGATAACTTCACAAAAAGGACTCCAGCATCCTAATCTGCAATGCCTCATAGAGCATTATAAAACAGCAGAAGGGTGAGAAATATAACCATAATAATCAAGGCATAAGATTACGTATATATAGGTATCATATAACAAATATTCACATTTCTCACCACACTTCATTCTCATAATCATAATCATTTCACGTTCACATATATCAACATTATGAACATCCACAAGCACATCCCTTCATGCTTGACTTCACAATCATTCACAAGCACATTTGTACCACAACAATATTATGCAATGTGACTCAACATATTCAATGCAACTCAATGCTATGCGGTACCGACTCTCGTTATCTTTTTTCGGTTTTCACTCTAAACCGGGTCCACCCTTCTAGACCGATAACTCGTTATCATTTTTTCGGTTTTCACTCTAAACCGGGTCCACCCTTCTAGACCGATAACAACCAAGCCCGTCCCCTAGGCTTCAAACCCACCCTTCTAGGTTTGGGACAAGCCACTAGTTTCCACGAAACTAACAGACATTGCCTCTTGACTGAATGATGCATGTACAATCAACCAATCACAATAAATGCACTTAACACCGTTCCCGCGTCTTAATCCCATGCATTCGAATAATTCACCCCTTCGAGAATTTCATCATGATTGCACATACAACATATATCAAACATTTATCAATGTATTCATTTCACACATCATCATATTCAACAACAATGCACACATATCACATATGTTCCCATGCATTCACACAACAATCGCATACATATATGCACTCACAATTCATTAGACGATTCACATACATTCCTCATTGTATTCACATGTATTTCTATTTATCATAACTAATACGCATCGCACATCAACTAGGATTCACGCCCGGAGGCTACCCACAGTACACATCATCACAATAGAACATATCTATATCATATCATAGAGGTATTAACCTATGTGAATCAATCAAACAATCACCACATGAGCAACACAGCAAAAGAAAAATGTTGTCACATTCGCCTTCATTCGCCTGGCGAACCCTCGCAGCGAACCTTCGCCTGGCCTTCGCCTGGCGAACTCTCTCAGCGAACACTCGCTAGGCTTCGCCTGGCGAGACTTCCCAGCGAGCCCAAGTCAGTAGCTACTGACTTCATTCGCCACCATTCTCCAGCACCTTCGCTGGGCGAACCTTCGCTATCCAACTTCGCTTGGCGAACTCGCCAGCGGAGTCCACTGGGACTTAATCATAATTACTCGCCAGCATTCGCTAGGCTTCGCCTGGCGAGAGCCAGCGAACCTGCGCAGAACAGAACCCTATTCTGCCTCTCCTTCATCAATCCATCATCAACCAAACCTTGAACATCCAAATCAGTACAAATAGCATCAATACATGTTACCCGACTATTCTACGGCGTTATTACTCAGTTCCAACCGATTAAATCATCAATCTACCGATTAATCCAACATTTGCCCTAATTGGAAAGAGATGAAAACTCTACCAAAACCCCAACCCAACATACATAACATCATGCAATGATCAAATAGAAACATTTCTCACCCTTACCTCGATTAATCGGAGCTTTGATGTTGGTTCTTGATGATTTCCACTTTTCCTCTTCTTCTCCTCTCTTTCTCTTCTTTCTTCTTTCTTTCCTCTTTCTCTCCAAATGTTTCTAACTTTCTTTTCTTTTCTTCCTCACTTATATATTCTTTTTATTTTCTTTCCTTCCAATTTCCTTTCAATCCTCTATTAATTCCAATTAATAAAAATTAATTCCAATATTAACATAAAATCCCACTAAATCAATTAATTACTACAATTAATTATTTAATGAAATTTGGGCTGTTACACCTATCCCCAAAAGAATGATAGAGAACACTCGCACAATCTGGAACCAAAAGGATGACAGACCCATCACCAAAAGAATGATAGAGCGACACACCCACACAATCCCGATACCAGAAGGATGTATGGTCTATCACCAAAAGGATGATAGAGAACACTCGCACAATCTAGTACCAAAAGGATGACAGATCTATCACCAAAAGGATGAAAGAGCAACACGCGCACATCATCCTAACATCAAAAGTATGTATGGTTAATCACTAAAAGGATGATAGAGAACACTGGCACAATTTGGCACCAAAATGATGACATACCCATCACTAAAAGAATGATAGAGCGAAACACGCACACAATCCCAACACGAAAAGTTTGCAGGGTCTATCACCAAAAGGATGATAGAGAACACTCGCACAATCTGGCACCAAAAGGATGACAGATCCATCACCAAAGGATGATAGAGCGGCACACATACACAATCCCAACACCAAAAGGATGAAGGGCCTATCACCAAAAAGATGATAGAGAACACTCGCACAATCTGGGACCAAAAGGATTACATACCCATCATCAAAAGGTTAATATAGAGACACACACACAATACCGACACCAAATGGATGTAGGGCCTATCACCAAAAGAATGATAGAGAACACTCGCACAATCTCGCACCAAAAGGATGATAGACCCATAACCAAAAGAATGATAGAGCGAAACACGCACACATTCCTGACACCAAAAGGATGCAGTGCCTATCACCAAAAAGATGATAGAGAACACTCGCACAATTTGGCACCAAAATGATGACATACCCATCACTAAAAAGATGATAGAGCGACACACGCACACAATCCCGACACGAAAAGGATGCAGGGTCTATCAGCAAAAGGATGATAGAGAAGACTCGCACAATCTGGCACCATAAGGATGACAGATCCATCACCCAAAGGATGATAGAGCGGCACACGCACACAATCCCGACACCAAAAGGATGAAGGGCCTATCACCAAAAAGATGATAGAGAACACTCGCACAATCTGGCACCAAAAGAATGACATACCCATCATCAAAAGGTTAATATAGCGACACACGCACACAATCCCGACACCAAAGGGACGCAAGGCCTATCACTAAAATAATCAAAGAGAACACTCGCACAATCTGGCACCAAAAGGATGATAGACCCATCACCAAAAGAATGATAGAGCGACACACGCACACAATCCCGACACCAAAAGGATGCAGGCCCTATCATAAAAAAGATGATAGAGAACAATCGCACAATCTGGCACCAAAAGGATGACATACCCATCACCAAAAGGTTAATATAGAGACACACGCGCACAATCCCGACACCAAAAGGATGCAAGGCCTATCCCCAAAAGAATGATAGAGAACACTCGCACAATCTGGCACCAAAAGGATGACAGACCCATCACCAAAAGAATGATAGAGCGACACACCCACACAATCCCGATACCAGAAGGATGTATGGTCTATCACCAAAAGGATGATAGAGAACACTCGCACAATCTAGTACCAAAAGGATGACAGATCTATCACCAAAAGGATGAAAGAGCAACATGCGCACATCATCCTAACATCAAAAGTATGTTTGGTTAATCACTAAAAGGATGATAGAGAACACTCGCACAATTTGGCACCAAAATGATGACATACCCATCACTAAAAGGATGATAGAGCGACACACGCACACAATCCCGACACGAAAAGGTTGCATGGTCTATCACCAAAAGGATGATAGAGAACACTCGCACAATCTGGCACCAAAAGGATGACAGATCCATCACCCAAAGGATGATAGAGCGGCACACATGCACAATCCCGACACCAAAAGGATGAAGGGCCTATCACCAAAAAGATGATAGAGAACACTCGCACAATCTGGGACCAAAAGGATGACATACCCATCATCAAAAGGTTAATATAGAGACACACACACACAATACCGACAGCAAATGGATGCAGGGCCTATCACCAAAAGAATGATAGAGAACACTCGCACAATCTGGCACCAAAAGGATGATAGACCCATCACCAAAAGAATGATAGAGCGACACACGCACACATTCCCGACACCAAAAGGATGCAGTGCCTATCACCAAAAATATGATAGAGAACACTCGCACAATTTGGCACCAAAATGATGACATACCCATCACTAAAAAGATGATAGAGCGACACACGCACACAATCCCGACACGAAAAGGATGCAGGGTCTATCAGCAAAAGGATGATAGAGAAGACTCGCACAATCTGGCACCAAAAGGATGACAGATCCATCACCCAAAGGATGATAGAGCGGCACACGCACACAATCCCGACACCAAAAGGATGAAGGGCCTATCACCAAAAAGATGATAGAGAACACTCGCACAATCTGGCACCAAAAGAATGACATACCCATCATCAAAAGGTTAATATAGAGACACACGCACAGAATCCCGACACCAAAAGGATGCAGGGCCTATCACCGAAAGAATGATAGAGAACACTCGCACAATCTGGCACCAAAAGGATGATAGACCCATCACTAAAAGGTTAATATAGCGACACACGCACACAATCCCGACACTAAAAGGACGCAAGGCCTATCACCAAAAGAATGATAGAGAACACTGTCGCTACTGCGAAAATCGGCGCCGGCTATGACAGAAAAGTCGCCACCGTGGGTTATTTATCCCACAAGAGGGAAAGGAAACGCTCATAGTAAACCTAACGAAAAGAGGGAAAGGAATGGTCATCGCAACCAAATCCTGGATTCGGGAGTCGGTTACGCAAGGGGAAGATATTAGCACCCCTCACGTCCGTCGTACTCGACGGGATCCACGCTTGTTTTCTATCTAAGGGTGTGTTATTCTATCTACTCTAAAGGTCTGGGTTAAAAAGAAAAGAAAATGACTCGGCAAAGTATCGCACTTTATGCTTACGTATTCCCGTCTGGAACGAGAAATCAGAGTCAACGTAGTTCGCCTAACTACGGGTAAAGGGGGAAAGGTTGCTCGCCGAGATGTCGCATCTCGTGCCTACGTACTTTCATACGGCATGAAAGATCAGAGCAAACGTAGTTCGGGCCACGGAAGACACAAGTTTGTCTGACAGATTTTTTATCTCCTTATGAAAGGGTTTTCCTGATTAAAGGTCCAAGAGGACAAAAACAGAGTTTGAATGTTTGTTCGAGTTTTTTACGAAAGAACTGTTTTTTAGGATGTTTGCAATCTCCGTCGCACTAGAGACTATGACCCAGGAGTGAACGCTTCGTATGTCACCCAAAGGGTACCATACTAACATCCAGATTACTAGAGAGAGACCCTCCACCAACCTTTTCCTAGATAGCTTAAGGCTCGTAATGCACGACTTCAATTAACCTTATTACTATGTTTTTTGCATTGTTTTGAGATGAGAAGAGAAAGACACCCTAAAACTATGATTGAAAGGGGAATCTACCTACAGTTATCATGCATGGGTCAAAACCTAATGTCTGTCATAATTCCCTCTTGCACAGAGGAAATCAGAGATCCTAGGGGAAAACAGCAAAAGAAAACAAGCTGTAAACAGTAAACAGTAAAATGCATGCTATGCAACAGTATAAGAGAGGCAAGGGAGAAAACAACAGGAAAGAGGAGACAAGCTCCACCTAAAACCTAGAGGTAATCAACACAAGAAAACAGACAAGACAACAAAAGAAAAGAAACAGAGGACACAGCCCAAGCAACAGCAATAGTCTTCAGCAAACAGCAAAAACAAGCTCTAAACAGCACAGTTGAAATGACAGCAAAATTGACAGCAAGACTTCATCTTCAAGCTAGCTTCTATCTTCAAGATTCTTCAACTTCATCTTCAAGCTCTAGCAAGCACACTCCAAGCAGAGGAACAATCACCAAGATCAAGGTTGCAATGTTGAGAACCCGATGAAAACCAAAGGAAATCATCAATCACCAACATTGAAATGGAAAGGTATCCTCAAAGTTCTACTCAACTATGGGCATACCACACATCCCTCCAAAGGAGATATGGAGTTTCCCTAGGAGGACTTCATGTCATTGGATGGAATAGAAACACACAATGCATTCTATGTTTGATGAAGAAATCAAAACTAGCTCTAATGGCTCTTCCTAAAACCCTAATTTCCTAAGCTCCTAAAACAACTCCTAAAAGAAAAGGAAACTTCAACTCCAAGCTCCAATGTTTAAGCCATAGCAGCTATACCAAGTCTAGAAGACCTCTCAGAAAGGAATACAAGCAAATCCAACTCCAATGTCACCAACAAGACCAAGCAAGCAAAGGCACATAAAATAAAACACCACAAGCACAAGCAACTTGCAAAATACAACTTAAATAGAAACAAAAATTGTAAAATTCTAATAAAATGCCTAGGGGAACATACATGTTTGAAAAACCTAGGGTTAAAATATTAAAGCCTAATTCAATTTCTATGTCACCTAAATAATTTCTAGAATGAAAGGTATCAAGGTAATCCACAAGTTTGGGAAGGCTCTAATCTCAACAACAAAAAAAGAACCTAAAGTTGTTCTAAAATTCCAACAGAAATCCTAAGGGAACATGAATATCTACCCTAACACATACTAAAAAATCAAAGCCAAATTCATCATCAATTGGAAGAACAAAATTCAACAAAACAGATGGTCAATTGTGCAATTATTAAAGAATTAAACAAAATGAGAAAAATAAAATTAAATTGAAAAATTCATGAAAATGCATTTTATTGATTTCAGAAAATCACAAATTCTCTCAAGATCATGGAGGTGTTTTTAAAATAATTTTGGATCAAGAATGAATTTATTATGATTTTTGAATCAATAAAGCATTTAAAATAAACAAAAATGAATACAAGAAAATAAAACTCTGAAATAAACAAGAGCCACAAGATGAGGAGACTGGTCACTGACCCAAGTGCTGAGAGCATGCCACCTCAATAAATGAAACGCATGCGTTTTGAATTAAAAATTCCACTTCTCAAATTAAAATGCAACCAATGGATTTGGTGGAAAGTCTTTGGTCAAAGGAAGATCCAATGGTCCAGAGATCATCTTCTCCAAAACTCAGACTGGCCTGAGTGAGATTCAGGGCGGTGGCCGGAGAAGACTCCGGTCGTCTTCTCCGGTGAGCAGGTGGTTGCAGGTGGTCAAACATCACCAATCCTTACATCAATCTCTCTAGAATTTCAACAGGAATTCAAATCTCCTACTCAAATATGCTAACTCTCCATAGATTTTAAAACACGAATCAAAGTTCAGAAATGTCATCCAAATCAAACATCACCAATTGCAAATCTAATGATATAGAAATGTTCCTCATGCTTCATAGTTCATCCTGATCTATCCAAATCATGTTATAGCCTTAAGATCAGATCAACTCGTGTCCAAACAGAAAATTCACTTCAACCTAAATTGTCACTAATTGCTCCAATTTCAATCCAGAAACGATCTATTCCTCTATTAGATCCTAACCACATGCATAATATGAACTACATCTCCCTAAATCAAGAGGAATTTTGAAGTTTACTAACCTGATGTAGATCCACTAACAGAGGTAGCTAGAACTCGAATCAAGCCTCAAAACTCTCCAGAATCTTTCAAGGATGCAAGATAAAGATGCTTCAACCTTCAATTTGCTCTGAATCAGCCTAGAACTCAAAACACGATTTCACTTGCTTCTTGGCATTTTTCAACTGCAACATCAGTGTTCTTCACGAAATGAATGCCCAAAACCACTCTGAATTCACTGCAATGAATATATAGAATGTTTTTATGGGCTTTTGAAGTGTGTTTGAAGCCCAATCCATCAATTTGCAAATTCTGATTTTGCTCTTGAAGTTGCACATGATAGTCACGATTTTTCCATGGAAACTGTTCTAGAATCTTCCCTTTCAACTGCAAATTCCCTTGTGAGTGTATTCAGACCAAGAGGAGCACTTGAATTGCACTAGTAAGGATTTTGGATATGTGACTTGCAAGTGAAGAAATCAAATGACAACTCATGAAACTTGGCCTAAACTCAAAATTCTGGTAATGCCATTGTGTCCAAAATTCAATTTCCATTCAAACAATGTGGTCACTTGACATGTTTTGGTCCTATAAATCAAAATTGGCATTTTCCCTCCTTAATTCATTTGAAAATTTCCCTTTTTGAAACCATTTCAAACCAAGTCTTGCTATGAACCCAATAAATCCACCATGAACTCTTAGCTAGCCTAAAAACCCCATTTTCAACAACTTTCATGTTGAACAAAATTGCATTTGACAAGTACAAGTTGGAGATTTTGGCCTATGATTGAAAATGACCTAAAATCTTACTTTCCCAAAATACCCCTGACTTGTAAACCTCATAACTTGAGTTCTACAAATCAGATGGAAGACTTCTAGTACAATTTAGAAAGCTAAGATCATGAGGAACAACTTTCATGTTGGCCAAAAGTTCACGAGAAACCTCCTTCTAGGTAAAAAATAGCTTTGAAGTCAGATGATTTTCACAGACAAATTTCAGAGGCATCTGAGGACTTGTAACTTGTCTGGACCATAACTTGAGTTCTATAAATCCCCTTTAGGACTTCTATTACTAAAATTAAAGGTATTCAGATGCTCTACAAGTTTCATGTTGGCCAAAGATCCATTTGAAACTTGTATCTTGACTTATGTGGCCTTGAAGTTAGGCACTAAACAGGGGATTTTACACTGAAACCCTAATTTAGCAACTTCCCACACTCTTGAATCTTCTTGATTTGATCTTGGAACAACACCACAAGTGTCTTAACATGTCATTCCATGAACTCCATGACCTAATAGTAAGCTTTGATACCCTTCAATTGCACAGTTGACCTAGGATTAACCCAGATGAAACCCTAATTGCTTGCACCTCAACTGTGGCTCTTGCACTTGACACAATGACTTGATTAAACTCTCCCATGGCCCTATAGGCATTCTATGAGCTCCATAAACATCCTCTTATCACGTTCAACACTTCACAACCCTCTGATGGTCTTCAATTGATCCTCAAGTTAGGAGAAGATTCACACTCAAACATCTAAACCCTTAGGCACTCAAACCACCTTCTGATGACTTTGACAACTTCTCAATCTTGAATGAAACCTCTTGCTAGGCTTCTCTTGATAAGAATAACACTTGATCCCCTGCTATATGAATGATAACATGACATGCAAATGATATAACTATGCAAATGATAATGCAATGAAACATAAACCAGGTAAGAAAAGGTTGAGCAAATTTTGGGGTGCAACAGCTGCCCCTATTCAAACGGCTTGGACCCGACTGGGTGAAGAGCGAACGACCTTCAAACAATCGAGGTAGAAGACGGTTGAATACCAAGAAACCCGAAAATTTTCCAACCACAGAAATACACAGCAAAAACTACTCGGGGGACAACATCTGTTGTGCTGAACCCAATTGTTATGGCAACAACTGATCAGTCATCTGATAAAACTTGGGATTTCAACATTAACCCCCTGTGTGACGCCACGGGCATCGAATTAATTTTGTAAGAAACAACTCCATCCACAACTGGACTAAACTTCGTCAACACGAGGAAAGACTCCATCAACACTGGTACAATTCCGTCTATAACTGGAATAACGATCTCTGTCAATCACAGGTAATGACTCCGTCAACACGGATAACAATCATTGTTAACTTTACTGGGGACAACTCCGTTGACCACGGGTAATAACTCCATCCATACGGGTAACAATCACTGTCAACATAGGTAACACTTCCGTCAATACGGGCAACAATCACTGTCAACACAGGTAACAAATCCGTCAACACGGATAACAATCTCCGGCGATTTCACTAGGACAACTCCATCAATCACGGGTAACGACTCCGTCAACATGGAT
Source organism: Lathyrus sativus (assembly GCA_963859935.3). Taxonomy (NCBI): domain Eukaryota; kingdom Viridiplantae; phylum Streptophyta; class Magnoliopsida; order Fabales; family Fabaceae; genus Lathyrus; species Lathyrus sativus. The sequence continues at coordinate 201,747,143 of OZ012739.1, read as the reverse complement.
AACAATCACTGTCAACACAGGTACGATTCCGTCAACACAGATAACAATCACTGTCAGCACGGGTAGCAATCACTGTCAACACAGGCGCAATCACTGTCAATTACAGGTACAATTCCATCAACACGGATAACAAGCTTTATCCATCACACGTACAATTCCGTCAACACGGATATCAATCTCTGTCAACACAGGGAAGAATTCCGTCAACACGGACAACAATCTCTGTCAACACAGGGAAATAATTCCGTCAACACGGATACATTTAAAGAATACTTTGTTGGGGGAATACGAGATACTTAACCAAACCACTCAGTGGGGAAATCATTAGTGACAACTCCAAAATTTTAAGACATGAAATCCTCTACTGCTGACGTAACAGCAACCTGAGAAGAATCCCGCTGGGACAAAAAGTTACTTAACCAAGCAACTCTGTTAGGGGACAAATGTTATCAACACCTGTCTCATGCTGAGAACTTGAATATCTAGAAATCATTCTGAACAAGAATCCCACTCCTCTGCAAGTGATAACACCTGAAAACAACGAGGTAACCAACCTGGCTTATGTTTCAAAATGCGTATGTTTGACAATGGCGTAATACTCCATACGGCATGGAAATGCTACGCGTTTGGATAGATGCAAATATGATGATATATGCAAAATGCACAGATGCCAAGAGGCGCTTCAGCAAAATAAATGCTGAAGACAAAACCCACTCCGCTGGGGATACCCAGGTTCATAGACATATTCCAACAAAATAAATGCTGGAACGGTGTAACCAACTCCGCTAGGGATAACCGTCCTATTGGGGAATGGCTTACAAGCTTGAAATTACGAACTCTGATGAGGATGTTCATCCTGTCGGAGGAAAAACAACCTACTGGGGAGAAGGAAAAATAATCCTGCGCGGGGATAATCCTTCTGAACCAAAGACAACTTGGTTATACTGCGGAAGTTACTCATGTTGGGAATGGAGTGTGCATATACTCACTGCTGGGAATGCACCTTCTGTTGGGGACATCACAATCCACTGAGGATACTCTCTTGGCAACTTTCCTGGGGGAATACTCTTCTGGGAAGGACCACCCACCTCCAATAGGGATATTTACCATCTCAACTACCTCTGGGATAAGATGTGACTTTCATCTGCTGAGGAGTGATACCATCACTATGTCCCAGGACTCCGGCTGGGGAACGCAACTTCCCTGCCTGTTTGCTCCAAAGGTGAGATCCCTGCAAAACACAAACAAGATAAAAACAAATCTATACAACAAGATCTATTACGGTTAGTATTCGTGACGTTCGTTCAGTCAATTCGAAGTTTTAGCAATTATTGGCAAGGGCCAGCAAGTTTATGTACATGCAAGTCCATCAAAAACATCGGCTTTTTTCACAAACAAAACAGTAAAGAACAAGCATCAAATACTGAAGAATATGCTTTATTGATAACGTGCCTGTAAATAGGCAAAATTTTGTACACTAGTTGCAACTCCTGAAAAGAGGAAGTTACGCACAAACAAAAATACAAGTATTACAGAAGCTCAAAGAAAATTTGTAGACATGTCGGCAACGTGGTACAGACGAGCACCATGAGCTGATCCTCCTATGACTCGCCAGACTCTGACGCTTTCCCGATACTCGATCTTTGGAAGAGATTGTTTTGGATATACGATCCTCAGGTACTCCCAAACCATTAAGCAATGCAGTATCAAACTCGGACCGCAGTCATTTGCTTTTTTCAAATCCCTAACTTTTGCGTGAAACGCCCTTTGCGGGTTTTCAATTCACCGGGATACCCTTTTTTGCCGAAGTCGCCCCTTTCAGGTTTTCAACTTCGCGGGTGTACATTTTCAATTTTATCCCTAACTTTTGCCCGAACCTTTTATTCCTTTTTTATGGTTCGTCGGGATGCCCCATTTTTGCCTGGACTCTCTCTTTTTTTCTGTCCAGCGGGTCTCTTTAAGCAAAGTATTTTTTAACTGCGTTCGAGTTCACAGGGGATGTGAAATCCTTACCATCCATGGTGGACAACAATAAGGCTCCTCAGAGAAGACCTTTCTAACGACATATGGACCTTCATAGTTGGGAGTCCATTTGCCCCTCTGATCTGATTGTGGTGGGAGAATCTTTTTCAGCACAAGATCGCCCGTCTGAAAGCTTCGAGGACACACCTTTTTATCATAAGCTTTCTTCATCCGGCTCTGATACAACCGACCATATGCTAGAGAAGCCAACCTCTTCTCGTCCATTACATTGAGCTTACTCAACCTATCTCTCACCCATTCTGCCTCATCAAGTTGGACATCACGCAAAACCCTTAGAGAAGGAATCTCAACCTCTAGTGGTAGGACAACCTCCATACCATATACCAGTGAAAAAGGAGTTGCCCCGGTTGATGTGCGTACGTCGTACGATAACTGTGCAAAGCATAAGGCAACATCTCATGCCAATCCTTATAGGTCACAACCATCTTCTGAACAATCTTCTTTATGTTTTTATTGCCCGCTTCAACAGCGCCATTCATCATGGGCCGATAAGGAGAAGAGTTGTGATGTTCAATTTTGAAATTCTGGCACAATTTCTTCATCATCTTGTTATTCAAATTCGAACCGTTGTCAGTGATAATCCGCTCCGGGATTCCATATCTGCAGATAATATCTTTCTTGATAAATCTGGCTACCACCTGCTTGGTAACATTAGCATACGATGTCGCTTCAACCCATTTGGTGAAGTAATAAATAGCTACCAAGATAAAACGATGTCCGTTGGATGCCGTGGGCTCAATTTTCCCGACCACATCAATTCCCCACATGGAAAAAGGCCAAGGCGACGGCATAACGTTCAGAGGGCTCGGAGGCACATGAATTTTGTCCGCATAAATCTGGCATTTATGACACTTCTTTGCAAATTTGAATCAATCTGTTTCCATTGTTAGCCAGTAATACCCTGCTCTTAATAGCTTTCTCGTCATCGCATGTCCGCCGGTATGCGTGCCAAATGTACCCTCGTGGATTTCTTCCATGAGCAACTTAGCCCCTTTCTCATCCACACACCGCAACAACTCCAAGTCATGGTTTCTTTTGTATAAAACACCATCCGGATTCAGATAGAAATTGCCAGCCAATCTCCTAAGAGTCTTTTGATCACGACTGGATGCCCCAGCCGGATACTCTTGGTTCGTTAGGAAATTCTGGATATCAAAATACCACGGTTTACCATCAGACGTTTGTTAGAACACAGATTGGTTCTTAATAATAACTCTTTGTTTTGATGATAACTGTTAGGAAATTTATATTTAAGAATTATATACTCTAAAATTTGTTTGAGAGTTTTACTGCAGATTGAAATAATATTAACTCTCTAGAAGCAAATCTGTTTTGAATAACAAGAAGTTATTCTGACTCTGAAGCGCCAGATGCACCTTACAGAAGAATCTGTTTGCTCCTTACAAAAGATCCTGAGCGTAGTCTCCAGAAGGATCTGAAGCAAGAAGCTCCAGAACATTCTGAGTCAGAAGCATCTGAAGATAATCAGAAGCATCTGAAGCATAGAAGAATATTGATTGAAGAGTTTCTCAAAGCATTAGTCTACAGAAGTTTCTGAAAGTACCTACGCTGCCAAGTACTGAAGCTCTGTGTCAAATATGCTCTGATGATCAACACGCTGAAAGCACACATGCTGCAGAAGACTCTGATACAGCATAGTTCTGAATCTCATTAGAAGACTCTGATCCATTCAGACTCTGAAGAACTTGCTGAAAACTGAAGAAGCAATTTTCAAGAATATATCCGTTGGAGCTATTCAACGTCTCTTTCCTCATTTGTGCTAGACACACTTACACAGACAAAAAGGATTTTTCTGTGCCATCTACTTCTAGGAAAGGTCACTTGATGTGAAGACAAAAAGGCTCAGACCTTTTTGGGACTCTCTTTTCAACGCTCAGCTTGCATGGATCAGCTGCCTATAAAAGGAGAACTTCACTACATTCTTCAGTTACACACTTTGCTGAAAAGAAATGATTATATTCTAAAGCTCTCATTCATTCTTATTCTTCTAAGAATTTATTGTACTTAAACTTAAGAGAAAAATCATTGTTGTGATAAAAGCTTTATAGAAGTATTAATACTCTTGTATTTAATTTACATTGATTGTAAAGGATATTCCTTAAGAGGATTCAGTTAGAATCAGTAGCTCTTGAGAAGACTAAGAACTGTTGTTCTTAGGTGATACTATTGTAATCAGTTTGATTTAATAGTGGATTAAGTCCTTGTTGAGAAAGGCAAATCACTCTAGGAAGGGTGGACTGGAGTAGTTGTAACACCCTTCTAAACCCCGCAAATAATATATGCATAATCAGAGTAAAAGTTAACATGCATCCATAAAAGGGCATCACACAAAACTTGCACCACATTAAAACAATCTGTCATGCTCATAAACACTTTTCCATTTAGCAGCGGATTCATTAATGAAAATCCTTTAAAAGAAACGTTTACTTTCATCGTATAAAATCAACATCTCTAGGCACTAAGGCCAACATCTCATCATCTCAATTACTCCAAATATGAAAACATAACTTAGGTTACATAATGTAATCCTAAAACATAAGCAATCGATCCCCGTGTTACACGACCAGAGCATGACTCGACCCATAAATAATTACTAAACCACTACACACGTAGCGACCTCGAACTACAAGCAGAACTTCATAAAGGCCTCCAGCAACCTAATCTGCAATGCCTCATAGAGCATTATAAAACAGCAGAAGGGTGAGAAATATTACCATAATAATCAAAGCATAAAATCATGTATATATAGGTATCATATAATTAACTCCCTATTTCTCGCCACAATTCAACTCATAGTCATATTTATCATGTTGTAAATATAAACAAATATGAACATACCCAAACATATCTCTTCATACATATTTCCCAATCATCCAAAACCCATCATATTCACAAGCATACTTCATATATCCATGACATTTATGCTATTACCACATCATCAAACCATGCACATATATCCACGATATATTCCCATGCATTTCATACATTTATTAACGATGCACACATATCCACGATATGTTCCCATGCATCTCTCATCACATAATTGTATACCCATTAAGCATTCGCAAGTTCATTAGACAATACACATACATTCATCATTGTATTCATATGCATACTCTCACAATTTCACAATCTCATCATTCACACATAAGCATCACTTCATGCATATGTCATATATTAATGTGACTCAACCACTCAATGCAACTCATGCAATGCGGTACCGACTTTCGTTATCTTTTTTCGGTTTTTACATTAAACCGGGTCCACACTTCTAGACAGATAACCCGTTATCTTTTTTCGGTTTTTACATTAAACCGGGTCCACACTTCTAGACCGATAACCCGTTATCTTTTTTCGGTTTTTACATTAAACCGGGTCCACACTTCTAGACCGATAACCATAAAGGCCCGTCCTCTAAGCCTTCAAACCCACACTTCTAGGTTTGGGACAAGCCACTAGTTTCCACGAAACTAACAGACATTGCCTCTTGACTAAATGATGCATGTACAATCAACCACAACCAATGCACTTAAGACCGACATCTTAATCTCATGCATTCGAATAATTCACCACTTCAAGAATTTCATCATGATTGCACATACAACATATATCAAACATTTATCAATGTATTCATTTCACACATCATCATCATATTCAACAACAATTCAATACAACATCATATTTAGCAAGCAATGCACGCATATCCATCATTATGCTCTCATGCATTCTTCATGTATTTTAACACACCATCGCATATAAACAATATGCATCCACAACACATTTTTCATAGTATGTTTATTCTTTATCTCATGCCATCTCATACAAGGTATACACATCACAATACCAATCATACAATTATAAGTTATGCACACATATATCCACAATGTTCTCATGCATACTTATTACATAATTGTACACAACAATCAAACATTCACAAACTCAACAATTAATACACACATAATCATCATTATGTTCTCATGTATTTTAACCGATTACAATTAATCATTCATATCACAACTCTAGGATTCACGCCCAAAGGCTACCCACAACACATATCATCACCATGGATCACATACTTATTCATATCATAGAGGTATTAACCTATGTGAATCAACCAAACAATCGCCACATGAGCAACACAGCAAAAGAAAAATGCTGTCACATTCGCCTTCATTCGCCTGGCGAACCCTCGCAGCGAACCTTCGCCTGGCCTTCGCCTGGCGAACTCTCTCAGCGAACACTCGCTAGGCTTCGCCTGGCGAAACTTCCCAGCGAGCCCAAGTCAGTAGCTACTGACTTCATTCGCCACCATTTGCCAGCACCTTCGCTGGGCGAACCTTCGCTATCCACCTTCGCCTGGCGAACTCACCAACGAAGTCCACTGGGATTTAATCATAATTATTCTCCAGCATTCGCTAGGCTTCGCCTGGCGAAGCTTCGCCTTCACTCGCCTGGCGAGAGCCAGCAAACCTGCGCAGAACAGAACCCTATTCTGTCTTCTCCCTTTACCAATCCAACATCCACCAACTCTTGAACATCCAAATCAGTACAAATAGCATCAATACATGTTACCCGACTATTCTACGGCATTATTGCTCAATTTCAACCGATTAAATCATCAATCTACCGATTATTCCAACTTGCCCTAAAATGGAAAGTGATGAAAAACATCCACAAAACCCACACCCAACATACATAATAGCATACAATGATTAAATAACAATGTTTCTCACCCTTACCTTGGTTTAAATCGAAGCTTTGAGTTGCTCTTGATGATTTCCACTTTCCTCTTCTTCTCCTCTCTTTCTCTTCTTCTTTCCTCTTTCTCTTCTTCTTTCCTCTTTCTCTTCTTACCAACTCTTATCTCCTTTTCTTTCTCTTTCTATTCTTTATATTTCTTTCCATTCTATTTTTTCCATAATATATATTTTCCAATAAATAAATTAATTAGTTAATCAAAATTGGGTTGTTACAACTCTCCCCCACTTAGGAATTTTCGTCCTCGAAAATGTTATCTGATCCAAACAACTCTGGATACGACTCTCGCATTCCAATTCTTCCACATCCAATTCTCCCATAACTACTTCCACCAAAGGAATCTCTATACTTCAAAGTTGTTTCTTATCAACAACTAGAACTAGCCACGCCTCCGAAGTCAAATTCTCTCTCACTTGTACACCATCCACCTGAGTCAATGTACCTCTTCAACTTAGACATATGAACACCTCATGCAATCCTCTCAAGCGACAGCGGTAAAACAGTCTAACATGCTATCCGCCTCACGCTTCCGCTGCGCTACTCTGATACAAATCAACAAAACACAGGGTGCTCACGAGACTTCAAGCTCGACCAACACGAACTACTACCATAACTCTCAAAACACGGCCTTACTTGGATTCTTTGATCGTTTCCATCGTCCCTTGCACGGTCTTTGATCCGAGTACAACACTCCCGTTGGACATGCAACAACACAAAGGAGTCATACCCTTTTACCCAATGAACTTCATACGATGTTGTTTCCGATACGAAATGGCAACAGTTATTGTAGGCAACTCCATCAACGACAATTAACTACCCTTAGATCCATCTTGGTCCAACACACAAGCTCTCAACGAGTCCTCTTCATACTGGATAGTTTTCTTCGTTTGTCCATGCCATTCACGGACGCTAGTCAGAGTTCACCTTCAACATGGCACCCAACCGCTTTCGCAATCTTTCCCATAATCTTAATGAAAAACTTGAGTTCCCATCTAACAGAATGATTCATCTTTACTGGTAGGCAACGAGTTACTCTTGTTAATCCATTCTTAACTGTCCAAATCGGATCATACTTCCTCAAATTCATCAGAAAACCCGGCACAAAGCCCATGGAAATATTATCCCATCCCACTCGAAATACTCAACAGTTGTATCAGATCCAACCATCTCTAATGTCCATACTTCAATTCCCAACAAGTCTAATCAACATATACAAACTCAATCAATTCCTTCTTCATCCATGGCTATCCAAAACTATTTCTCAAATTCGGTCGCATCTTCCTAGTACCTGCACGGATACTCCATCTTCTCGATGTACTTCTCCCTGAGTACTCTTATCCAACTCACACTATTCAGAATACGCACTTCATCACGACATCTCACAATACCATTTCCCTTAATCCGAAAATAAGCCCTCTGACTTTTATCCATTAAATTCAATTAATCTATCAGCTCAACTCAGAATTCTGATTTCCTCGAACCTCATCAGAATACCAAAAGTCAATCTCAACATCCAAGGCTCAACTTCATAAGAAGTCTCTTCACAGGCCGAACTCATATCTGAATTTGCTTAATCAGTTCTAACTTCCTTACCATCTTCATTAGTGTATACCAAAATTCCCGATTCGATATCTTAGCTACCACTTGGTCTCATTCGAATGGTAATTTAACCAAAACCATACTCCTTCAGGAGTTCCAATTACTTCTCTGTCTCATATTTGACTCTCTCTCAAATAAAGCAAATACCTTAAGGTCAGTAACCATCTCAAATCTCAACTAAACAATTGAGGCTTCCAAACTCCGGTACAAGCACACAACAGCAACCCACTCCAAATTACTTGTCAGATAATCCCTCTTTGTACTTTATATTGCCTTCAAGCATAACCAAAACTCATTAATGTTGTACTTAACACATCTCTTGCTCATATCAACAAAGTATCTCAAAACACAACGACAATCCTGTCGGACTTGGCAAAACCAATACACGAACTGTTGATAGCTTTCTCAAAACTCTTTGAACTTTCTTCACAGTAGTACATCACTGCCTCCTCCTCAATACTAATAACTTAAGTTCCTGACGCTCAACATGAACCCCTATACTCTCCGAACATATCCAAACACCATTGGTTACATAACCATTGACTCTCTCCATCAAGTGTGGAAAATCATTATATCAAACGGACACTTAGCTGTGAACTTATGGTGATAACACAAACCGCACTCTCCGCGCTTACCATAACATCCAAACATTTTTCGCCAATAAATACTTAATTCCATGTCACTACTTTCCCATCACATAGAGCACTGTAATATCTTCCAACGCTTCTAATCTTGCGTCATTCCGAATTACGGTTTTCCGTTACGACAAAATCACGGAAACAACCCTTCCACACTTAAAGGTCATCCAATACCTCTCCAACTCTTGAAATGCTTAAGGGTCCAATTATACCAACCATGTATTCCACATCTCATTTCCTTTAGTAATCACTAGAAGTCATTATCCACCCTTATACTCAACTCCACAATCTGTTGCCGTAGCACACACACCAGACATAATTCTCAACACTACTCAATCAATTTAATCCTTCGACTATCCAAACAGATATAATTAGTCAGCAAAACCGCCATCTTCCCACTTTCATTAGCACCCCGAATTCCCATCAAAATTAACCATCTCCTCACTGTCTCGTGTCGACTCATCAACACACTTCTTAAGCACCTGGCTTAGCTCCAAACAATTCTCTGCTCACGCCACCTAAGCTTGCAAGACACGTCCATCCCATCCAACAGAACTCCAACTACTATCAACAAGAGATTAAGGGTGATCAGTTCCTCAATTTGTCAATAGGCAGCTGAAAATCATGATGGAGTATAGACTATCTTTACCAAACCACAAGAGTGTTAACCACCCACTGAGCTACAACTTCTACACCTGCAGCATCTTGGAGAAGCACAACTTCTCCCCCACTTAGATCATTCCCACTTCTCCAGACAAGGTTAAGCAACAACATGTATCGACAGTGTTTTCACACACATGTCGCATACAAGGGAACAAATAACATTAGACAACTTGGCCGGACGGACCGACCTGCTCTGATACCACTAATGTAACACCCTTCCAATTCCCGCAAATAATATATGCATAATCAGAGTAAAAGTTAACATGCATCCATAAAAGGGCCTCACACAAAACTTGCACCACATTAAAACAATCTGTCATGCTCATAAACACTTTTCCATTTAGCAGCGGATTCATTAATGAAAATCCTTTAAAAGAAACGTTTACTTTCATCATATAAAATCAACATCTCTAGGCACTAAGGCCAACATCTCATCATCTCAATTACTCCAAATATGAAAACATAACTTAGGTTACATAATGTAATCCTAAAACATAAGCAATCGATCCCCGTGTTACACGACCAGAGCATGACTCGACCCATAAATAATTACTAAACCACTACATACGTAGCGACCTCGAACTACAAGCAGAACTTCATAAAGGCCTCCAGCAACCTAATCTGCAATGCCTCATAGAGCATTATAAAATAGCAGAAGGGTGAGAAATATTACCATAATAATCAAAGCATAAAATCATGTATATATAGGTATCATATAATTAACTCCCTATTTCTCACCACAATTCAACTCATAGTCATATTTATCATGTTGTAAATATAAACAAATATGAACATACCCAAACATATCTCTTCATACATATTTCCCAATCATCCAAAACCCATCATATTCACAAGCATACTTCATATATCCATGACATTTATGCTATTACCACATCATCAAACCATGCACATATATCCACGATATATTCCCATGCATTTCATACATTTATTAACGATGCACACATATCCACGATATGTTCCCATGCATCTCTCATCACATAATTGTATACCCATTAAGCATTCGCAAGTTCATTAGACAATACACATACATTCATCATTGTATTCATATGCATACTCTCACAATTTCACAATCTCATCATTCACACATAAGCATCACTTCATGCATATGTCATATATTAATGTGACTCAACCACTCAATGCAACTCATGCAATGCGGTACCGACTTTCGTTATCTTTTTTCGGTTTTTACATTAAACCGGGTCCACACTTCTAGACCGATAACCCGTTATCTTTTTTCGGTTTTTACATTAAACCGGGTCCACACTTCTAGACCGATAACCCGTTATCTTTTTTCGGTTTTTACATTAAACCGGGTCCACACTTCTAGACCGATAACCATAAAGGCCCGTCCTCTAAGCCTTCAAACCCACACTTCTAGGTTTGGGACAAGACACTAGTTTCCACGAAACTAACAGACATTGCCTCTTGACTAAATGATGCATGTACAATCAACCACAACCAATGCACTTAAGACCGACATCTTAATCTCATGCATTCGAATAATTCACCACTTCGAGAATTTCATCATGATTGCACATACAACATATATCAAACATTTATCAATGTATTCATTTCACACATCATCATCATATTCAACAACAATTCAATACAACATCATATTTAGCAAGCAATGCACGCATATCCATCATTATGCTCTCATGCATTCTTCATGTATTTTAACACACCATCGCATATAAACAATATGCATCCACAACACATTTTTCATAGTATGTTTATTCTTTATCTCATGCCATCTCATACAAGGTATACACATCACAATACCAATCATACAATTATAAGTTATGCACACATATATCCACAATGTTCTCATGCCTACTTATTACATAATTGTACACAACAATCAAACATTCACAAACTCATCAATTAATACACACATAATCATCATTATGTTCTCATGTATTTTAACCGATTACAATTAATCATTCATATCACAACTCTAGGATTCACGCCCAAAGGCTACCCACAACACATATCATCACCATGGATCACATACTTATTCATATCATAGAGGTATTAACCTATGTGAATCAACCAAACAATCGCCACATGAGAAACACAGCAAAAGAAAAATGTTGTCACATTCGCCTTCATTCGCCTGGCGAACCCTCGCAGCGAACCTTCGCCTGGCCTTCGCCTGGCGAACTCTCTCAGCGAACACTCGCTAGGCTTCGCCTGGCGAAACTTCCCAGCGAGCCCAAGTCAGTAGCTACTGACTTCATTCGCCACCATTTGCCAGCACCTTCGCTGGGCGAACCTTCGCTATCCACCTTCGCCTGGCGAACTCACCAGCGAAGTCCACTGGGATTTAATCATAATTATTCGCCAGCATTCGCTAGGCTTCGCCTGGCGAAGCTTCGCCTTCACTCGCCTGGCGAGAGCCAGCAAACCTGCGCAGAACAGAACCCTATTCTGTCTTCTCCCTTCACCAATCCAACATCCACCAACTCTTGAACATCCAAATCAGTACAAATAGCATCAATACATGTTACCCGACTATTCTACGGCATTATTGCTCAATTTCAACCGATTAAATCATCAATCTACCGATTATTCCAACTTGCCCTAAAATGGAAAGTGATGAAAAACATCCACAAAACCCACACCCAACATACATAATAGCATACAATGATTAAATAGCAATGTTTCTCACCCTTACCTTGGTTTAAATCGAAGCTTTGAGTTGCTCTTGATGATTTCCACTTTCCTCTTCTTCTCCTCTCTTTCTCTTCTTCTTTCCTCTTTCTCTTCTTCTTTCCTCTTTCTCTTCTTACCAACTCTTATCTCCTTTTCTTTCTCTTTCTATTCTTTATATTTCTTTCCATTCTATTTTTTCCATAATATATATTTTCCAATAAATAAATTAATTAGTTAATCAAAATTGGGCTGTTACAGTAGTTATTAAATGAACCAGGATAAAAATAATTGTGTGATTATTTTTAAGTCTTAATTTATCATACTTATTCAACCCCCCCCCCCCCTTCTAAGTATTATCTCACCTTCAGTTGGCATCAGAGCTCCGGTTCTGAGTGTGCTATCACTTAACAGTGTCAGTAAAGATCCAGAGAGATATACTTTGATATATATATTTATTTGTTATCATGGCTGATAATTCAATGTCAAATATTAACAATAAATATGAAGAGAGGGATAGGATCAGCACCAAACCCCCAATGTTTGATGGGGAGAAATTTGACTACTGGAAAGACAGAATTGAGAGTTTTTTCCTAGGATATGATGCTGATCTATGGGATCTTGTCATAGATGGATATGTACATCCCACAGATGGGGATGGCAAAAAGATTGACAGAAAATCTATGACAGATTCTCAGAAGAAAGACTTCAGAAATCACCACAAAGCCAGGACTATATTACTGAATGCTATTTCACATACAGAGTATGAGAAAATTACAAACAGGGAGACTGCTTTTGATATGTTTGAATCCCTTAAAATGACTCATGAGGGAAATTCTCAAGTTAAGGAGACAAAAGCTCTGGCTCTGATTCAGAAGTATGAGGCTTTCAAAATGGAAGACTCTGAATCTGTTGAAGCCATGTTCTCCAGATTCCAGATACTCACTGCTGGGCTGAAAGTTCTGGACAAGGGATATTCTACGTCAGATCATGTAAAGAAAATCATCAGAAGTCTGCCTATCAGATGGAGACCAATGGTGACTGCCCTGAAGATGGCCAAAGATCTGAACAAGATCTCTCTAGAAGAACTCATCAGCTCACTAAGGAGCCATGAGATTGAGCTTGAGGAAGATGAACCTCAGAAGAAAGATAAAGGTAAATCTGTAGCTTTAAAATCTAACAAAACTGCTAAAGCTTTGCAGGTCATTCAAGAAAGCTCTGAAGAATCTTCTTCTGAAGAAGAAGATGAGTTATCCATGATGTCCAGAAGGATTAACAAACTCTGGAAGCACAAGGGAAAGAAGTTCAACAACTTCAGAAGATCTGATAACAGAAAGGAATCTTCTAGTCACAGAAGATCTGCCAAGAAAGAAGTTGTGTGCTATGAGTGCAAAGAACCTGGGCACTACAAAAATGATTGCCCCAAACTTCAGAAAGAAAAACCCAAGAAGAAGTTCAACAAAAAGAAGAAGGTTCTGATGGCAACATAGGATGACTCAGATGAGTGTGAATCATCTTCTGAATCAGAAGAAGAATGTGCAAACGTTGCACTGATGGCCAGGACAGAGGATCAAGAGGAAGGTACCTCCGGATATGAATCAGAATCTGAATCTGATGATGATGCAGAAGAGGTAATGGATAAACTTACCAAAGAAGAACTCATTAAAGTTTTAACAGAAGTTCTTAAAAGTTATAACAACATCAAACTCAAATACAAGAAGCTGAAAAGCAATCTTGAATCTGAGATTGATCTTCTGAAAACAGAACTTGTTGAGCAAAAAGAAATAAACTTAAAAATCAAAAATGACTTTGAAATAACTCAACAAGAATCTGAATCTGAGACTAAGTCATGTGAAAATATTTTAGAAAAATATGACTCAAGTTTTCAGAGATTTCTCACTAAGAGCATAGACAGAAGCAAGATGGCTTCCATGATCTATAGTGTTAGTGGAAACAACAGAAGAGGCATTGGATATGAATCTTCATCTGGAAGCAATCCAAAACCTGTTGACAAACTTTTCATCAGGAAGACACCTCTGTATTCTCAATTCAAATTTGGTCACTTGAATGACATTAAACACACAAGCTCTGAGAAGAGTACTTATGTGTTTAAACCCAAGGCAAGTCAGAATAAACATTATGTTGCAAAACAGAAGTTTAGACAAACCTACAAACCAACTAACCCCAAAGGACCCAAGAAGATCTGGGTACCTAAAAACAAAATAATTCCTGTTGCAGATGTTCTTAGCAGCAAGATCAGGACACCAATCATGGTACCTGGACTCTGGATGCTCATGACACATGACAGGAGAAAAGTCTATGTTCCAAAGCCTGGAACTTAGATCTGGAGGTGACGTGAAGTTTGGAGGGAACCAGAAGGGCAAGATCATTGGATCTGGCACCATTGGAAATGGTAAACTTCCCTCTATTACTAATGTTTTACTTGTTGAAGGGTTAAAGCATAACTTATTGTCCATAAGTCAATTAAGTGACAATGGTTATGATATTACCTTTAGTCAAAAATGTTGTAAAGCTATTAGTCAGAAAGATGGCTCTATCCTATTTAGTGGTAAGAGGAAAAACAACATTTATAAAATAAATCTTTCAGAACTTAAAGTTCAAAATGTTAAATGCCTCTTGTCTGTTAATGAAGAGCAATGGGTCTGGCACAGAAGATTGGGCCATATTAATATGAGACGTATATCTCAGATTAATAAACTTAATCTTGTCAGAGGACTCCCTAATTTGAAGTTCACTTCAGATGCTCTTTGTGAAGCATGCCAGAAAGGGAAGTTTTCAAAAACATCTTTCAAATCAAAAAATGTTGTTTCTACCTCTAAACCATTAGAACTACTTTATATTGATCTGTTTGGACCAGTGAAAACTGCATCCATCAGAGGCAAGAAGTATGGATTGGTCATTGTTGATGACTTTAGCAGATGAACATGGGTAAAGTTCTTAAAACACAAGGATGAGTCACATTCTGTGTTCTTTGACTTCTGCAAGCAAGTCCAGAATGAAAAGAATTTCAAAATTATAAAAGTCAGAAGTGATCATGGTGGTGAATTTGATAATAAATATTTTGAAAAATATTTTTCTGAAAACGGCATTGCTCATGATTTTTCCTGTCCTAGAACTCCACAACAGAATGGGGTTGTAGAGAGGAAAAACAGAACTTTGCAAGAAATGGCCAGAACCATGATCAATGAGACAAATCTGGCAAAACATTTTTGGGCAGAAGTAATCAATACAGCATGCTACATTTAGAACAGAGTGTCTGTTAGACCTCTTCTGAAGAAGACTCCTTATGAATTGTGGAAGAACAAAAAGCCTAACATTTCATATTTTCATCCTTTTGGATGTATTTGTTATATGTTAAACACTAAGGAAAATCTGAGCAAGTTTGATTCCAAAGCACAGAAGTGTTTCATGCTTGGATATTCTGAACGCTCTAAAGGCTACAGAGTATACAACACTGAGACACAGATTGTGGAAGAATCCATTCATGTCAAATTTGATGATAAGCTTGGCTCTGAAAAGCCAAAGCAGGTTGATAACTCTGCAGATAGGGAAGTAGTCTTTATTGACTCTGAAGTTCCAGAAGCAGACAAAACTCAAGTAAAGGAACCATAAGCAACTCCAGATGCTACTCCCTTAATCTCTCAGATGAATAATCTAAACATTTATGAAGAGTCAACTATCAGAGTATCATCATCCAGAATTAAAGCTTCTCATCCAGAGGATGTCATTATTGGAAAGAAGGATGATCCCATCAGAACAAGATCCTTTCTAAGATCATCTGAAGCATCACTATTTGGACTAGTGTCAGAAATTGAACCATCTTCTGTAGAAGAAGCTCTGCAAGACAATGATTGGATTATTGCCATGCAAGAAGAGCTAAACCAATTCAGCAGAAATGATGTATGGGATCTAATTCAAAGACCTCAAGGATTCAATATAATTGGTACAAAATGGGTCTTCAGAAATAAGCTAAATGAGAAAGGAGAAGTTGAGAGGAATAAGGCAAGGCTGGTTGCTCAAGGATACAGTCAGCAAGAAGGTATTGATTACACTGAGACATATGCTCCAGTGGCAAGGTTAGAATCTATACGCCTTCTTATTTCCTTTGCTGCACAAAATAACATCACTCTGTATCAGATGGATGTTAAAAGTGCCTTTCTTAATGGTATTATAGAAGAAGAATTTTATGTCCACCAACCTCCTGGTTTTGAAAATGAAAAATTTCCAGATCATGTTTTCAAATTAAAGAAATCTCTATATGGATTAAAACAAGCTCCCAGAGCTTGGTATGAGAGATTGAGTAATTTTCTTCTGGAGAAGAATTTCATCAGAGGCAAAGTGGATAAACCTCTATTCTGTAAAACTATAAAGAAAGATCTTCTAATTTGCCAAATTTATGTAGATGATATTATTTTTGGATCAACAAATATTATGCTTGGAAAGGAGTTTGCTACATGTATGCAGGCAGAATTTGAAATGAGCATGATGGGAGAACTCAGATTCTTTTTAGGAATCCAAGTTAATCAAACTCTAGAGTGCACCTACATACATCAGACAAAGTATGTTAAAGAACTTCTGAAGAAATTTAACATGTCTGACAGCAAGCTGGCAAAGACTCCAATGCATCCTACTAGCTCACTTGGCAAAGAAGAGGTATGTAAGAAAGTAGACCAGAAGCTCTACAGAGGTATGATTGGTTCTCTTCTTTATCTTACTTCTTCTAGACCTGACATATTATTCAGTGTTTGTCTGTGTGCTAGATTCCAATCAGATCCTAGAGAATCACACTTGACAGCTGTCAAGAGGATTCTAAGGTATCTGAAAGGTACTTCTAATGTGGGTTTGTGTTACAGAAAATCTGATGATTTCAAATTAGTTGGATTCTGTGATACTGACTATGCTGGAGACAGAGTGGAAAGAAAAAGTACTTCTGGAAGTTGTCAATTTCTAGGAAGAAATCTAATCTCCTGGTACAGCAAGAAGCAACCCACAATTGCACTTTCAACCACAGAGGCTGAATACATTGCTGCTGCTGGATGTAGCACGCAGATGCTCTGGATGAAAAGTCAACTAGAAGATTATCAAATTTTTGAGAGTAACATTTCTATCTTTTGTGATAATACTTCTGCTATATGTTTGTCCAAGAATCCCATTTTACATTCTAAGGCAAAACATATAGAAATTAAGCATCATTTCATCAGAGACTATGTTCAGAAGGGAATCATAAATTTAGCCTTTGTTGATACAGATCATCAATGGGCAGATATTTTTACAAAACCCCTTGTTGAAGATAGATTCAATTTTATTCTGAAAAATATTGGTATGGATTTTTGTCCAGAATGATATTTAACAGAAGCAAATTGTTACAGATGCAAAAATGCTTAATTCATATGAAGTATTTCTTCTGCTTATTTATTCTATTCTGATTAAAATTTCTGATATAAAACTCTGAACTAACCATCTTTAGAAGATCTGGACGTTGGCTAACGTTTCATTTCTTGAGAGAATTCAGAACATCATGCAAGTAAACACGTGTCACACAAAATATGAAGAGGTGGCGTGTACACAACTGAAAAGACGTTTGATGTGAAATTTGAATAGTAAATATCTTGGTTTTCCCCCCAAAATTGTCAGAAGCATTTATTGTTTGAAATGATTTTATTCTTCTTCATTTAATGCTTGCTCAAACGTGCGTTTGTCTGACCTTTGATGTGCCTAAGTGATTAGTATAAATACTTGTTGTGTATTCACTTTCACACTTTTCACTCTCAGAATTTACATGCGTTTTCATCTCTTATTCTCTCTGCATAAAAACTTAAAACCTAAGTGTTTGAAAAAGCAATCTTCAATGGCGTCTTCTTCATCAACAACTGCTCAGTTTCAATCTACAATGGCTGCTGTGACTTCAGATAACTTAGGCGCTGTTCCATATTCTCCTCCCAAGAGAACTCTTCTCACACATATTGATAAACTAGAAGTGCTGTGTGAATCTATGGTTGAATTTGATTCTCTGGCTGACAATGGGTTTGATTTTCGCTCCATTGTTAGAGCTCAAGGATGGGTGAAATACTTTGATAGATTGTTTGGACCAGTTTACCCCCTACTTGTGAAGGAATTCTGGATTCATGCATCTGTGTATCCCAAGTTTATTTTATCATCTGTGCTGGGAAAAGATATTATCATCACAAAGGATCTGATAAGAAGATTGATTGGTTATAAAGAGACAGATGGTGTTCCCCACTTGCCAGCTGGGCGTGTGGATATGGATGAAGTTTATGAGGAAGTTATGACTGCTGGACAAGCTTCTAACAGATTCAAAGATCTGAAGCCTGATTACAAGATCTGGGCCAAGATCTTCATGGGATGCATACATCACAGGAAGTCAACAAATTCCCCAGATTATGTCAACAATGAACAGATCTATTTTATGTACTGCCTTAGTCAGAGCAACAAGGTAGATCTTCCTTACATTTTGTTCATGCATCTGTGGAATCACATCAATGCATCTAGAGAATCTGTAAAAGAAAAAGGCCAGAAGATCAGGACTTGGATCCCATTTGGAAGGTTGATCTCAGATCTTCTCACTGAAAATGGTTTAGTGGCTGCTCTGTATGATGCTGGGGTTACAGAGGAATTAGAGTTCATTATGGGAAAGCCTCTGAACGCTAAAAGTCTTTTGAGACTAAAGATTGTAGATGAACTCACTACTGCTCCAAAGAGGCTAAATATGTCTGATTTGAATAAGAGGGTTCCAGTATCTAATTTTCCTCTATTCTTTGCTGAAGAACCCAGACATATAGTACTGATGTATATAGAGGAATGCAAAAGGGAAGGAGTACCTGTTCCAGCCAATGTGTTTCAGCTTGTCAAACAACCACTACCAGATGCAGGAGAAGAAGAAGAAGTACCACTTCAGAGGAAAAGATCTCAGCCTGCAGCAGAATCTGAACCTGTCCAGAAGAAGGCTAAGATTGCTGAGAAGCCAAAGAATCTCTTAAAGAGAAAGGATTCTGAAGAAGCTGCCTCTGCATCTGCCAAGAGGATTAAACTAAAAGGTACTAAGACTTCTGTTATTTCTAAAAATGTTGTTATTAATGATTCAACTATTAAGTCTGTTCCAAAACCACCTGTTACTCAAACAACTTCTGTTGCTGCCCCTAGTTCTGTCTCACCTCAAAAACAAAACACTACTTTTGTATCAAAAACACCTCAACCCAAAATACACATCAAACACTTTATTCCACGTCCACAACCAACAGAACCACAACCAACCGAACCACAACCATCAGAATCACAGCCATCAAAACAACAACAACCTTCTGAAAAACAAAACTCTGATCCACCACAAACAGAAAATCAACCACAAACTTCTGAACATCCAGAAAACCAAACCTCAGAAGTTCAACCAGAAAAAGACTCTGTCATTCCACCATCAAATACTCCATCTTCTGAACCTGTTGCACCTGTTACTTCTGAACCCACAAAAGTAACTTCTGCTCCTGTTTCATCAGAACCACCATCCAAACAATCTGATAATCCTTCAGAACCTACTCATATCCCTGAGACAGAAGTTCTTGATATCACTCCATTAAAAATAGTGTTTCAAGTCTCTTCTACCTCTTGTACACCTACAACATCCTCAAACTCATCAGAATCATAAATTCATCCAGATTTTCTAATTTCTCCTTCTGACAAATACCCTGTACATGAACCTGAACCTGAATCAACCTTACCTGCTAAAACTACCATTTCAGACCCTATGCCTCCACCTGCACCTTCATCTGAGATGATTGTTCCCACTTCCAATCCATCATCATCTGGTATATCTTGTGCCCAAGTTTCTTCTCTTTATCATAATCTATCTTATGGTTTCAAACTAAAAGATTTTTATGATAGAGTTGAACCTTCTGAACCTCTGAAACCTTTGAAACCAAAACTCGGACAGGCCCTTCCATCTGTAATCCTTTCATATATTCAATCTATGAACAGTGAAGGATCCTTAGCAACCATATCTGCTACATCTGGTAAAGCTGTTGTTTCAGCTCTGCAACCTGCATCTGATAACACAGTTGCATCTGATAAACCATCAACCTCTGCTTTCATACCATACTCTAATGAATCCTTTGATGTTGTTTACCCACGCACAAGACCACAACCAACTCTGTTTAATGCTTTAAAGAGATCCTTACCTCAAAAACCAGAAATTCCTTTCATTCCATATTATCCCCCTCCTCTGATTTCCATCCCAAAATCACTGATACCACCAACTCCCAAACCTAAACATATGACTCTGGAAACCTTGCTTAAATCACCACCCAGACTTAATATTGATCATTTATTTCAAACATTTTTGCAAGAAATACAGATGTCTTTAGGTACTATTCAGAAGAGATGCTCTGAAACTATGGATGCAAATGAAACTGACATCATCTGGAAAGGATTTATCAATAGATTCAACAATGTAGCTTCCAATCTGAAGAACATCTGTTCTGATGATGCAAAGCTCAGAGCTGAAAGAACTCAATTCTGGATTGTCAACAAAACTGAACCTCTGCTTTGTTTAGATGCTCCTCCTCCTCCAACAGATCCAACTGCCAATGCATTGACTATGACTCTGGTAGAACCCTCTTCAGGATCTCCAGAACCTATGGCAATTGACTCTGTTCAGGCTGCAGAACCTCCACCTTCTTCATCAGAGATAAAGACAGAACATCCAGATTTTGGAGACAAGATTGCTGCTCTGGAGGCTGGTCAATCTGAAATAAAATCTTGGATGGTGAAGCAAGACAAGAAATCTGAGGACATGACAGAGTGGATGTCAAAACAAGATGAGAAGAATGAGACAATGACTAAGTGGATGTCAAAGCAAGAGCAATCTTCATCTGAGATTACAGACCTATTGAAGATGCTTTTGTCAAAACACTCTTAGATTTTTTTTCATTCTAATGTTTGTGCATCTGTTGTTTTGCATCTGAATTTTATTGTTATATCTTCTGATATTCACCTATGTACTCTTGCTCTGTTATTTTGAATGAATCAGTTTTTCTCCATTGAATTATCTATTTATTGTTCCTTTTATCTGTCTTTTCAAAAGTTTTTACTTTTTGCTTATGACAAAAAAGGGGGAGAAAATAAAGATCTGAACTACTATTTAATATAATTTCACTAGAATGAATCTTCATACATATCTATTCTTTCTAATATCTAAATTGACTTTTTCAGATCATTTGATAAGAACATTCTATAAAAGAATCTCTGAGTCTCTCAGATCATTTATCTTTTATCAACTCTGAATCTTATATCTGCAAGATATTCTGACCCTAAATTGTTATAAGAACAAACTAGATCTGACTCTGTAGATTACTCAAGATAAAAAGGGAAGTTTCTATTCCTTTTTCATATTTAACTCAGGGGGAGATTCATCATCTCAGGGGGAGTTATAATTCTTTATGTTCAGTTAAATAAAATTTCTGATACTTTTTGTCATCATCAAAAAGGGGGAGATTGTTAGAACACAGATTGGTTCTTAATAATAACTCTTTGTTTTGATGATAACTGTTAGGAAATTTATATTTAAGAATTATATACTCTAAAATTTGTTTGAGAGTTTTACTGCAGATTGAAATAATATTAACTCTCTAGAAGCAAATCTGTTTTGAATAACAAGAAGTTATTCTGACTCTGAAGCGCCAGATGCACCTTACAGAAGAATCTGTTTGCTCCTTACAGAAGATCCTGAGCGTAGTCTCCAGAAGGATCTGAAGCAAGAAGCTCCAGAACATTCTGAGTCAGAAGCATCTGAAGATAATCAGAAGCATCTGAAGCTGAAGCATCTGAAGCATAGAAGAATATTGATTGAAGAGTTTCTCAAAGCATTAGTCTACAGAAGTTTCTGAAAGTACCTACGCTGCCAAGTACTGAAGCTCTGTGTCAAATATGCTCTGATGATCAACACGCTGAAAGCACACATGCTGCAGAAGACTCTGATACAGCATAGTTCTGAATCTCATTAGAAGACTCTGATCCATTCAGACTCTGAAGAACTTGCTGAAAACTGAAGAAGCAATTTTCAAGAATATATCCGTTGGAGCTATTCAACGTCTCTTTCCTCATTTGTGCTAGACACACTTACACAGACAAAAAGGATTTTTCTGTGCCATCTACTTCTAGGAAAGGTCACTTGATGTGAAGACAAAAAGGATCAGACCTTTTTGGGACTCTCTTTTCAACGCTCAGCTTGCATGGATCAGCTGCCTATAAAAGGAGAACTTCACTACATTCTTCAGTTACACACTTTGCTGGAAAGAAATCATTATATTCTAAAGCTCTCATTCATTCTTATTCTTCTAAGAATTTATTGTACTTAAAATTAAGAGAAAAATCATTGTTGTGATAAAAGCTTTATAGAAGCATTAATACTCTTGTATTTTATTTACATTGATTGTAAAGGATATTCCTTAAGAGGATTCAGTTAGAATCAGTAGCTCTTGAGAAGACTAAGAACTGTTGTTCTTAGGTGATACTATTGTAATCAGTTTGATTTAATAGTGGATTAAGTCCTTGTTGAGAAAGGCAAATCACTCTAGGAAGGGTGGACTGGAGTAGTTGTTAAACGAACCAGGATAAAAATAATTGTGTGATTATTTTTAAGTCTTAATTTATCATACTTATTCAACCCCCCCTTCTAAGTATTATCTCACCTTCAACGTTTCCTTAATGGCGAATATGAATGCGGGCCTATCAAGGCGAGAAATAACTATCCTGGGAGCCTCATTCCAGAAGTTAACCTTATACATTGAAGACAACGTCGCGAGAGTGTCTGCCATCTGATTTTCTGCTCGTGGTACATGGTGTAATTCCACCTTGTCAAAGAAAGGTAACAACCTCCTTGCATAATTCATATAGGGTATCAGATTGGGCTGACGAGTCTCCCACTCTCCCTTGATCTGATTCACAACTAGAGCGGAGTCTCCGTACACATCAAGATTTTTAATTTTCAGATCGATAGCTTCTTCGAGCCCCATAATGCACGCTTCATATTCGGCCTCATTGTTGGTAACTGGAAAGGTCAATCTGGCAGTGAATGGGATGTGCGACCCATGGGGAGTAGTATTGATTGCCCCTATTCCACTTCCATATGAATTAACAGCACCGTCAAATATCAATTGCCATTTGGACCCCGGCTCTGGACCTTCATCCGGCAACGGCTCCTCACAGTCCTTCATTTTTAAGTACATGATATCCTCGTCAGGAAAATCAAAATTCATCGACTGGTAATCATCAACTGGCTGCTCAGCTAAGTATTCTGACAGAACACTACCTTTAATAGCCTTTTGAGAAACGTACTGAATATCGTATTCTGTCAATACCATCTGCCATCGGGCAATCCTTCCAGAAAGTGCTTGCTTTTCAAACACGTATTTGATTGGATCCATCCTTGAAATTAGCATGGTTGTATGATTGAGCATGTATTGCCTCAAACGTTTGGCAGCCCAGGCTAGCGCACAACATGTTTTTCCGAGCATTGAGTAACGAGACTCACAGTCTGTGAACTTGTTACTCAAGTAGTAAATCGCATGCTCTTTACATCCTGTCTCGTCGTGCTGACCGAGAACACAACCTATACTTTTCTTAAGAACCGTCAAATACATAATCAATGGTCTCCCAGCTACTGGGGGTATCAATATTGGAGGTTCCTGCAAATATTATTTTATTTTCTCAAACGCCCTTTGACAATCTTCATTCCAGGTCACAGCCTGATCTTTTTTCAACAACTTGAATAATGGCTCGCACGTGGCCGTTAGATGAGATATGAACCGGGCAATGTAGTTCAACCTCCCTAAAAAACCACAAACCTCTTTTTCTGTTTTCGGCGTTGGCATTTCTTGTATTGCTTTTATCTTAGCTGGATCAACCTCAATTCCTTTTTCGCTCACAATAAACCCCAATAGCTTACCAGATCTCACCCCGAAGGTGCACTTGTTAGGATTCAGCCTCAGCCTGAATTTCCTACGCCTCTTGAACAATTTCAGAAGATTGACCAGATGCTCTTCCTCCGTTTGGGATTTAGCAATCATATCATCAACGTAGACTTCGATCTCTTTATGCATCATGTCATGAAAGAGTGTTGTCATAGCTTGCTAATCTGTTGCCCCGACGTTCTTCAAACCAAAGGGCATCACTTTGTAGCAGAACATTCCCCACGGGGTAATAAAAGTTGTTTTCTCCATATCATCCGACGCCATCTTTATCTGAGTATAGCCCGAAAAGCCGTCCATGAAGGAAAACACGGAGAATTGAGCGGTGTTGTCGACCAGCACATCAATATGAGGAAGCGGAAAGTCGTCTTTTGAGCTCGCCTTATTCAAATCTCGATAGTCCACGCACATCCGCACCTTACCATCTTTCTTTGGTATGGGTAGTATATTAGCGACCCATGAGGGATAAGTTGTAACAGCTAGGAAACCAGCATCTCATTGTTTCTGAACTTCCTCCTTAATTTTCATAGCCATATCTGGTCGAGTTCTTCTGAGTTTCTTCTTAATTGGCGGACATTCCTCACGCAATGGCAGGCGGTGAACCACCATATCAGTATCCAACCCAGGCATGTCTTCGTAAGACCAAGCAAAGATATCACTGTACTCCCACAACATCTCAATAAGCCTTTGCTTGATATCACTTTGAAATGCAGCCCCTATCCGGATATTCCTGACAACCTCTTCAAATCCCACGTTGATAATTTCGATTTCCTCTTGATGAGGCAGAATGATTCTCTCTTCTTGTTTCAAAAGTCGAGTCAGCTCCTCTGATAAGCCATTATCCTCAACAATCTCTTCTTCTGCTTGAAATATCAGGTGCTCGAAGTCGAAGCGAGTCATAGGAAATTCGTGATCGGTGTCGTGATCGGTGTCGTCTGAAATATGAATCCTGCAATGAGAATGGTTAAATGTTTCAAATAATGCAAACAAAGCACATAACCACGTTGCCATTTTATTGTTAAACAAAAACAGGAAAAACAAGGATCACAAAATTTGCATGCGAAAAACGCCTTTATTAATGATTAAGCAAAGTACACACATAAGCAGGTAGCCCTAAAAACAAAATCACTATGCCCCGAATAGGACAAGGATTACACAATAATTGAGAAAACAAATCATTACTGTTTTGTAGTCAATGGAACAAGTTCCTGGATAGACCAGTTGCACAGATTCTGTCCTGGCACGCCGGGCTTGATCTAAGAGTCCATATTGCAGTCACTATCTCCGTCTTCAGCATCGGAAACAGCATTGATTGTTTCATAACAGACCCCACCTAGAGTGATCACCACTGGTCCTTTGAACTTTGGCACGCTTGATGCGGAAGGTGACGATGTCGGGCGATACCTCAATCCAAACTTGTCCATCTTGACCGGAATTTCCAAGACTTGGCCCTATCCTTTGGTTTCTCCAGCCTGAACCACTGCCCGAGCGTCTTTGTACGAAGACATGGCCACCTCTGGCCCTTTGCTAGGAACACGAGACTTGTCTTTGATGTGCAACCCCTCGAAGGCTTGGCATGGCGTCTCATGGATCTCTCCATCCACTTCGACGTACTTGAATGACGAGAGATGACTAACCAGAATTTCCTCCTCTCCGCAAATAGTAACAACATTGTCCCCAACCATGTAGTTAAGTTTCTGATGCAGCGTGGACGTCACAACCCCTGCAGAATGTATCCATGGTCGCCCAAGTAAACAGCTGTAAGCTGGATGTATGTCCATGATGTAGAACACAATGTCGAACACTTCCGGCCCGACCTGGAGTGGCAACGTTATGGACCCAAACACCGACCTTCTGGTCCCATCAAAAGCCCTCACGACCAAATCACTTGGTGTGCATATGATTCCTCGGACATCTAGCTTCATCATAGCCTTCTTTGGCAACACATTCAAAGATGATCCGGTGTCTACAAGAGCGTGCGACATAACAGTGCCCCGACACTCCACTGAAATGTGCACGGCCATATTATGGTCCCGACCTCTAGGCATCAAATCAAAGTCAGTAAATCCCAGGCTGTGGCCAGCATTCACATGCGCCAATACCCCCTCAAGCTAATTAATAGTTACTTCCTGAGGTACAAAAGACGTGTCCAAGATTTTCAACAAGGCATTTCGATGGGCCTCGGAACAAAGCAACAAAGATAGTATTGAAATTTTGGAGGGCGTCTGCTGCAAGTGCTCCACAATCTTATAGTCACTTTTGCGAATAAATCTCATAAACTCTTATACATCCTTGACCGATGTTTCTTTCTCTTTTGACTGGGAAGGTCCTCCTTCATTCATTTTGGCTTTGCCTCTAGAAATTCTCTCAGCCTCAATTTCGGGTGAAGTGAAGATTCTACCACTGCGGGTCATACCTCCCGCTTCAACAATATTGCCCACTGCCCCTGCTGGATGGCTATCCACATTAATCTTTTCCCCGTTGCAAAAAACATCCAACCCATAATTCCATGGAATGGCTTTCGTACTCTCATAAGGAACAAGTCATGCTTTCGTTATCGTGATAGTTGGCCGCTTGGCGGGCGCTGATATCGTAATAGTCTTTCGTGGAACTGTAATCGTTGCGACTTCACCCTACTTTTCACATGTTACCTCATCAGGTTTCTCGACAGCAGTGTAGTCGAACTGCAAAGTTCCCTCATCAATAATGGCCTGAATACCTCTCTTCAAATCAATACAGCCCTCTGGTCGGGTCCAACAATCCAAACAGTACTCATCACATCCGGGGAAGACCCCTCCTTTCAACAATCTGCTTTTAACATAGCTTAAAGGTGTCTTCAGATCATTTACGTCCATAACCAAATCCAAATCCTCCTCTATCAAAACAGCATTCGCTCCATGATTCGGCATTGGTTTCTGTACGATGTTGGGACAATCATTACTGAAGTTGATGACTTTACTATCAATCAAATCTTGGACTTGTGTTTAAAAGTATGGAAACTCTCGATATCATGTCCGGGTGCCCCAGAATGAAATTCACACTGCTTACTAGTATCATACCCGTAAGGAAGTGCTCCTGTGGGTGGGTCCAACGTTCTCTTCTCAACCAGATTCAAACTCAACAGTGTCTGAAGTAGTTCTGCATACGTTAATGGAGGTGTATCAAATACCCTCTTTGGCTTCCTATTCTGGATCCTTCTCTGAGCAGGATTATACCGTTGTTGTTGTTGTTGCTGCTGTTGTGGTTGTTATCGTTATTGCGGTATAGGGATCGTCACACTAGCAACCTGTTGTTGTATATACTGATTCTGACCTCTACCTCGTCCTCGACCACCATACACTGCACTGGCGTCTCCTTGCCTTTTACCACCAAAGACATTTTTCGCACCTCCAGCTGAGGTTGATTCGCCGGCTTGAATCTTACCGATTTTGATGCCATTTTCAATTCGTTCCCCCATGAGTATCATGTCAAAGAAACTACCCATCGAGAAATTGAGCAATTTATCATAATACATCCCAGAGAATGTTCCAACAAAAATATCAATCAATTCCCTTTCAACCATTGGGGTGTGGACTCTTGCGGCCAGATCGCGCCAACGCTGAGCATACTGCTTGAAACTTTCCCCGTTCTTCTGTGAAAGACTTTGAAGCTGGACCCTATTTGGTGCAAGGTCACTATTGTATTGGTAATGTTTGACGAAAGCATCGGCCAATTCTTTCCAACTTCCGACCTGTGCAGGCTCTAGTCCCATGTACCATTCCAGCGATGGTCCTGACAAACTATCTTGGAAGAAATGCATAAGCATCTTCTCATCATCAGAGTAAGCTGACATCCCCCGGTAGTATGAACGCACATGAACCCGTGGGCATGTGTCCCCTTTATATTTATCGAAAGTGGGAGCTTTGAACTTCAATGGCACTCTTAGCCCAGGAACTAGCCCCATGGTAGCCATGTCCAACCCTGCAGAATTTTTATTGGCTATACCTCTCATCTGTTCCTCCAGCATTTTAATCCTCCGATCACTATCAATGGGACCCTCAAAACCCATGCCTTGCCCAGAAAAGGCATCTTCCTGACGATCTCTATTCCAGTACGGACCCTCATTACCATATCCGTCATAGGCAGCATTACGACCATGACCATGACCACTTTGGAAGAACCTGGGATCATACCTCAGATTGCCAAGCTCTTGATTAGCAGCCACTGTCCCAAAACCAGTATTGAAAGGACCCATCCCAGTACCATTGGTATTCGCATTGCCAAACCCAGCATTGTCGTAGCCATTATTACCGTAACCTTGATTATTATCACCAAACCCTCTGTTGCCAAGGCCCTGATTATTGAAACCATCATTGCCATCCCGATTGCCAAAGCCAAGACCCTGATTATTGTCACCGAAACTAGTATTGATACCAACATTCCTGTTGGTTTCCACATTCCCATTATCAGCATTTCTGTTACCAGCGTTGTCGTTGCCAGTACCAGTCTCACCAGCATTTGGTATCACTTCCTCCCTGCGAGGAGTCTCAACATGAGCAGAGTTGTATTCAGTATTTCCATCCGCTCGCGCCAGCAGTGGTTGCACCAGAGTTTGAAGATGTTCTTGGCCTTTAGCCACAACCTCCATAGTCTGCATGAACTGGGCCAACCTATCCTGGATCTCCTGCATCTCAGACTGTACCTGATCCATGATCTTCTTACTATTGCTTCTTGTAGCGTACCGGTGAGTTCTCTATTCATCAATCTTGAAACAACCTGAAAGATGCAGGAGATAAGATTCGGGCTCAAAAAAGTACCTGCCGTGCAATATGAACAAGCAAATGCACACGTGTAAATATGCAATAGGTTAATTCCCCCCCCCCCCAGATTCTAGTTCCGGAGAAGAAGCCATAACGACAATGGAGTCCCAAGTGAGCAAGCGCAGAATCAGAAACCTCATATATAAACAAATGCTAAGAGGAAGAGTACAAAGATACAAATGCATACAACTGAAAAAAAACCTCGGCCAACAAGCCTGGCGATGGTCAAATTACAATTACAAATAACAAGAGAAAAGTAAAGGCAAATCAAGCCAAATGGCGCGCCCTGACATCATCCAATATCCTCAACGTCTCTGGATGACCTAGTCTGGAGATTAGTTCCTGTATCAGAAATGCATGTCGCTCAACATTGGATCTCAGTTTTTTTGCGTCCTCTTCACAAGTTCCCCTGCCAAAACACTCATCAATCCTACATCTTTTGGAGCCAGCCTTCAATTCACCACCCCTAGTTTCTTGGACCATGCTGCTCACTCTAGAATCAGCGTCACGTCTAAGAGATACCTCTTCAGCAATCTTCGCATTCTTAGCATTGAGCTGCTCCTCTAACTGGGAAATCTGAAGCTTCAACTCATCTTCACGCTCCTTCCGTTTGGTAAGCGTTGTATTCCACAAAAGTTCCCATTTGGAAAGTCAAGAATAAGCCTTGTTCAGAAGCTCTTTCTTAGTAGCAAGTACACTACTAACCCCATTCAGGGCTACTCCTACTTTCTCTCTCTTGCTGGTCTCTCCAGTCAAGTCTGAACCCAACCTATTAATCATCTCAGTCTGGTTCTTCAAAGTGAAGGTTGCCTCATTCTTCTCATGCCGGATCTGGAAAATCTCTTTTTCTAACTCTTCATTTGCTCTTTGCAACTCTTCTTTTTCAGCCAGTAGCTTGTTATACTTCTCAATTTCTACTAAAGCTGGTTCCTCAATCACCGGAAGATACAAAGGCTCTGCAGCAGGATATGGCATCGAAGAAATCCTAACTCTCTCATGGATCCAGAGCCGATAAGGATTATAAGCTCGACTGTCACTCTTACCAAGCAATGTCTTTCCTCTTCTGTGAATATTACCCCAAGCACGTCTCAATCTGACCAAAACATATCCATCTAATAAACCCGTGAGATACAGAGATTCCTGTATCTCGTCTTCAACCGGAGAGTCCCTCAAAGCATAGCCAAATTGTCTCACAAGCAGAGAAGGGTTATAATTAATACAACCTTTCCGTCCAATCAAAGGAACGTTCGGAAAGCCACTGCAACTATATATAATATCCACTCCGAGCAAGTTCCGATCAAACCAAACAATATTCTCAGCACACAAACCCATCAATCTGGAAGACCAATCTAAAGTACCAATAGTATCAACAAAAGGTCCCTTCTTAGGAAGATGTCCCTGAAACCACCTGTATAGAAGAGGTACACAGCAAGAAACATTCTTTCCCCGACGCTTCTCATTCTTATAGTGAATAGAATGATAAACGTCACCCAAGAGAGTAGGCACCAGATTCTTCAAGGAAAGAATAACGAAAGCATCTGAGTCAACAAACTCAGGCAAGTTTGGGAACAATACAATCCCATAAATGCAAACATCCAGAATAACATTGAAATCCAACATCCATCCTTCGCACACTGCGTAGCCTTCTCAACCAAGCAAGAAAGATGAAAACTATAAAATCCATTCAGCTTGACCAAACCTCCGGGGAACTCAGAAGCGTCTAAACTGACAATCTCAGCAAGCTTAGCCAACTCAGGCTCAGTATCCTCGTGAATAAAAGGCATTTGATCTAACACAAGAACTCATAGCATATCAGAATACTCCTCCAAAGTAGGGGCCATAATAAAATCAGGGAACAAGAAACATCTCAACTGAGGCTCGTAAAACTGCATCAATGTATACAATCCAGTCATCTCAAACACAGAAGGCCAGTACAACAAGCTGAGTAGTTTCCCGTAAGACTCTTTGAACTCAACCCTCACTCTCTGATCTGCTAGAGCAACCAACTGCAATAAGGAACTGATATTTGGAGAAGGAAACCTGTAAGCAACTGTTCTCTTCATGGACTCCATGTCTGGCAAGAAGAACACTAGAATCTGAGGGGAACAAACACACCTGCAACATAAATACATGTTAATGAAATGCAGACATGAAAATGCAGATGCATATGCAAACAGGGGATCAAGTGCAATGATGAAGAACTGTGTTGTGTTGTACTGTAGCTTTAGAACCATCAGATCTTCTCCTCAAACCAAACCAACCACAAAAGAACCCTCACAACCAATTTTCACTGATAGAGATAAACCAGGTGTTCTGAGGCCAGAGTTTTCCTGCAAAAAGACCCACCTACCCTCTCACAGGAATGTACTTAACTCGCAGACAAGGTACGACATCCTATGCGGTCATCAGCGTCACAGACTTTCAAGAGCGATGATACGATAGCCAGAAGGTGTGGCATCATCATCCCTTGAAGAGGCCTCACTTAGCCGAATCCCAAATGATAGGTTCCTAGAGTCGACAACCCTCAAATCCAACAACCTGTCGAGCCCAAAGGGCGAGGCAATATGCCATCAAAGAGAATCTCGTCTGAGCGTAAATTTCGTAGCTAGCTGGTGCGAGCAAAGCAAGCAGGCTAACCACTACTCTCTACTTATAAGTCTATGTGCATTCAAACCTAGGTCCGGTTTATCCCTCAAACTAACAATCTACCCACAACACATAAACAATAATATACAGTACTGAAAGTAAAGACAAAAATAAATACGCACAAAACCCCAGACGGGAAAACAAGCGCTAGGATTGACTCGCATAGGGAACCACTAAGTGTCCCCAGTAGAGTCGCCAGCTGTCGCTACTGCGAAAATCGGCGCCGGCTATGACAGAAGAGTCGCCACCGTGTGTTATTTATCCCACTTGAGGGAAAGGAAACGCTCATAGTAAACCTAACGCAAAGAGGGAAAGGAATAGTCATCGCAACCAAATCCTGGATTCGGGAGTCGGTTACGCAAGGGGAAGGTATTAGCACCCCTCACGTCCGTCGTACTCGACGGGATCCACGCTTGTTTTTTATCTAAGGGTGTGTTATTCTATCTACTCTAAAGGTCTAGGTTAAAAAGAAAAGAAAATGACTCGGCAAAGTATCGCACTTTATGCTTACGTATTCCCGTCTGGAACGAGAAATCAGAGTCAACGTAGTTCGCCTAACTATGGGTAAAGGGGGGAAGGTTGCTCACCGAGATGTCGCATCTCGTGCCTACGTACTTTCATACGGCATGAAAGATCAGAGCAAACGTAGTTCGGGCCACGGAAGACACAAGTTTGTATGATAGTTTTTTATCTCCTTATGAAAGAGTTTTCCTGATTAAAGGTCCAAGAGAACAAAAACAGAGTTTGAATGTTTGTTCGAGTTTTTTACGAAAGAACTATTTTTTAGGATGTTTGCAATCTCAGTCGCACTAGAGAATATGACCCAGGAGTGAACGCTTCGTATGTCACCCAAAGGGTACCACACTAGCATCCAGATTACTGGAGAGAGACCCTCCACCAACCTTTTCCCAGATAGCTTAAGGCTCGTAACGCACGACTTCAATTAACCTTGTTACTGTGTTTTTTGCATTGTTTTGAGATGAGAAGAGAAAGACACCCTAAAACTATGGTTGAAAGGGGAATCTACCTACATTTATCATGCATGGGTCAAAACCTAATGTCTGTCATAATTCCCTCTTGCACAGAGGAAATCAGAGATCCTAGGGGAAAACAGCAAAAGAAAACAAGCAGTAAACAGTAAACAGTAAAATGCATGCTATGCAACAGTATAAGAGAGGCAAGGGAGAAAACAACAGGCAAGAGGAGACAAGCTCCACCTCAAACCTAGAGGTAATCAACACTAGCAAACAGACAATACAACAAAAGAAAAGAAACAGAGGACACAGCCCAAGCAACATCAATAGTCTTCAGCAGACAGCAACAACAAGCTCTAAATAGCGCAGTTGAAATGACAGCAAAATTGACAGCAAGACTTCATCTTCAAGCTAGCTTCTATCTTCAAGCTTCTTCAACTTCATCTTCAAGCTCTAGCAAGCACACTCCAAGCAGAGGAACAATCACCAAGATCAAGGTTGCAATGTTGAGAACCCAATGAAAACCAAAGGAAATCATCAAGCACCAATAGTGAAATGGAAAGGTATCCTCAAAGTTCTACTCAACTATGGGCATACCACACATCCCTCTAAAGGAGAGATGGAGTTTCCCTAGGAGGACTTCATGTCATTGGATGGAATAAAAGCACACAATGCATTCTATGTTTGATGAAGAAATCAAAACTAGCTCTAGTGGCTCTTCCTAAAACCCTAATTTCCTAAGCTCCTAAAACAACTCCTAAAAGAAAAGGAAACTTCAACTCCAAGCTCCAATCTTCAGGCCATAGCAGCTATACCAAGTCCAGAAGACCTCTCAAAAAGGAATCCAAGCAAATCCAACTCCAAAGTCACCAACAAGACCAAGCAAGCAAAGGCACATAAAATAGAACACCACAAGCACAAGTAACTTGCAAAATACAACTAAAATAGAAAACATAATTTTAAAATTATAATAAAATTCCTAGTGGAACATACATGTTTGAACAACCTAGGGTTAAAATATTAAAGCCTAATTCAATTTCTAAGTCACCTAAATAATTTCTAGAATGAAAGGTATCAAGGTAATACACAAGTTTGGGAAGGCTCTAATCTCAACACCTAAATTAGAACCTAAAGTTGTTCTAAAATTCCAAAAAAAAATCCTAAGGGAACATGAATATCTACCATAACACATACTAAAAAATCAAATCCAAATTCATCACCAAGTGGACGAACAAAATTCAACAAATCAGATGGTCAATTGTTCAAATATTAAAGAATTAAACAAAATGAGAAAAATCAAATTAAATTGAAAAATGCATGAAAATGCATTTTATTGATTTCAGAAAATCACAAATTCTCTCAAGATCATGGAGGTGTTTTTAAAATAATTTTTGGATCAAGAATGAATTTATTATGATTTTTTGAATCAATAAAGCATTTAAAATAAACAAAAATGAATACAAGAAAATAAAACTCTGAAATAAAACAAGAGCCACAAGATGAGGAGACTGGTCCACTGATCCAAGCGTTGAGAGCATGCCACCTCAATAAATGAAACGCCTGCGTTTTGAATTAAAAATTCCACTTCTCAGATTAAAACGCAGCCAATGGATCTGGTGGAAAGTCTTTGGTCAAAGGCAGATCCAATGGTCCAGAGATCATCTTCTCCAAAACTCAGACTGGCTGAATGAGATTCAGGGCGGTGGCCGGAGAAGACTCCGGTCGTCTTCTCCGGTGAGCAGGTCGTTGCAGGTGGTCAAACATCACCAATCCTTACATCAATCTCTCCAGAATTTCAACAGGAATTCAAATCTCCTACTCAAATATGCTAACTCTCTATAGATTTTAAAACACAAATCAAAGTTCAGAAATGTCATCCAAATCAAACATCACCAATTGCAAATCTAATGAGACAGAAATGTTCCTCATGCTTCATAGTTCATCCTGATCTATCCAAATCATGTTATAGCCTTAAAAATCATATCAACTCGTGTCCCAACAGAAAATTCACTTCAACCTAAATTGTCACTAATTGCTCCAATTTCAATCCAGAAACGATCTATTCCTCTATTAGATCCTAACCACATGCATAATATGAACTACATCTCCCTAAATCAAGAGGAATTTTGAATTTTACTAACCTGATGTAGATCCACTAACAGAGGTAGCTAGAACTCGAATCAAGCTTCAAAACTCTCCAGAATCTTTCAAGGATGCAAGATAAAGATGCTTCAACCTTCAATTTGCTCTGAATCAGCCTAGAACCCAAAACACGATTTCACTTGCTTCTTGGAATTTTTCAACTGCAACTTCAGTGTTCTTCACGAAATGAATGCCCAAAACCACTCTGAATTCACTGCAATGAATATATAGAATGTTTTTATGGGCTTTTGAAGTGTGTTTGAAGTCCAATCCATCAATTTGCAAATTCTTATTTTGCTCTTGAAGTTGCACATGACAGTCACGATTTTGCCATGGAAACTGTTCTAGATTCTTCCCTTTCAACTGCAAATTCTCTTGTGAGTGTATTCAGACCAAAAGGAGCACTTGAATTGCACTAGTAAGGATTTTGGATATGTGACTTGCAAGTGAAGAAATCAAATGACAACTCATGAAACTTGGCCTAAACTCAAAATTCTGGTAATGCCATTGTGTCCAAAATTCAATTTCCATTCAAAAATGTGGTCACTTGACATGTTTTGGTCCTATAAATCAAAATTGGCATTTCCCTCCTTAATTCATTTGAAAATTTCCCTTTTTGAAACCATTTCAAACCAAGTCTTGCTATGAACCCAATAAATCCATCATGACCTCTTGGCTAGCCTAAAAACCCCATTTTGAACAACTTTCATGTTGAACAAAATTGCATTTGACAAGTGCAAGTTGGAGATTTTGGCCTATGATTGAAAATGACCTATAATCTCACTTTCCGTAATACCCCTGACTTGTAAACCTCATAACTTGAGTTCTGCAAATCAGATGGAAGACTTCTAGTACAATTTAGAAAGCTAAGATCATGAGGAACAACTTTCATGTTTGCCAAAAGTTTAGGTGAAACCTCCTTCTAGGTCAAAAGTAGCTTTGAAGTCAGAAATTTTTATCTTGTCTGGACCATAACTTGAGTTCTATAAATACCCTTGAGGACTTCTAGTACTCAAATTAAAGGTATTGAGATTATCTACAAGTTTAATGTTGGCCAAAAATCCATTTGAAATTTTTATCTTGACTTATGTGGCCTTGAAGTTAGGCACTAAACAGGGGATTTTACACTGAAACCCTAATTTAGCAAAATCCCACACTCTTGAATCTTCTTGATTTGATCTTGGCACAACACCACAAGTGCCTTAACATGTCATTCCATGAACTCCATGACCTAAAAGTAGGCTTTGATACCCTTCAATTGCACAGTTGACCTAGGATTAACCCAGATGAAACCTTAATTGCTTGCACCTCAACTGTGGCTCTTGCACTTGACACAATGACTTGGTTAAACTCTCCCATGGCCCTCTAGGCATTCTATGAGCTCCATACACATCCTCTTCTCACATTCAACACTTCCCAACCATCTGATGGTCTTCAATTGATCCTCAAGATAGGAGAAGATTCACACTCAAGCATGTAAACCCTTAGGCACTCAAACCACCTTCTGATGACTTTGACAACTTCTCAATCTTGAATGAGACCTCTTGCTAGGTTTCTCTTGATAAGAATAACACTTGAGCCCCTGCTATATGAATGATACCATGATATGCAAATGATATAACTATGCAGATGATAATGCAATGAAACATAAACCAGGTAAGAAAAGGTTGAGCAAATTTTGGGGTGCAACAAACACTGGCACAATCTGGCACTAAAAGGATGACAGACCCATCACCAAAAGAATGATAGAGTGACACACCCACACAATCCCGACACTAGAAGGATGTATGGTCTATAACCAAAAGGATGATAGAGAACACTCACACAATCTAGCACCAAAAGAATGACAGATCTATCACCAAAAGGATGAAAGAGCAACACGCGCACATCATCCTAACATCAAAAGGATGTATGGTTACTCACCAAAAGGCTGATAGAGAACACTCGCACAATTTGGCACCAAAATAATGACATACCCATCACCAAAAGGATGATAGAGCGACACACGTACACAATCCCGACACAAAAAGGATGCAGGGTCTATCACCAAAAGGATGATAGAGAACACTCGTACAATCTGGCACCAAAAGGATGACATACCCATCAGCAAAAGGTTAATATAGAGACACACACACACACAATCCCGACAACAAAAGGATGCAAGGCGTATCACCAAAAGAATGATAGAGAACACTCGCACAATCTGGCACCATAAGGATAATAGACCCATCACCAAAAGAATGATAGAGCGACACACGCACACAATCCCCACACCGCAGAGCCTATCACCAAAAAGATGATAGAGAACACTCGCACAATCTAGCACCAAAAGGATGACAGATCCATCACCCAAAGGATGATAGAGCGGCACACGCACACAATCCCGACACAAAAAGAATGCAGGGCCTATCACCAAAAAGATGATAGAGAACACACGCACAATCTGGCACCAAAAGGATGACATAGCCTTTATCAAAAGGTTAATATAACGACACACGCACACATTCCCGACACCAAAAGGATGCAGGGCCTATCACCAAAAGAATCAAAGAGAACACTCGCACAATCTGGTACCAAAAGGATGACATACCCATCACCCAAAGGATGTTAGAGCGGCACACGCACACAATCCCGACACCAAAAGGATGAAGGGCCTATCACCAAATAGATGATAGAGAACACTCGAACAATCTGGCACCAAAAGGATGACATACTTATCATCAAAAGGTTAATATAGAGACACACACACACAATCCCGACACGAAAAGGACGCATGGCCTATCACAAAAAGAATGACAGAGAACACTCGCACAATCTGGCACCAAAAGGATGATAGACCTATCACCAAAAGAATGATAGAGCGACACACGCACACAATTCCGACACCAAAAGAATGCAGTGCCTATCACCAAAAAGATGATAGATAACACTCACACAATCTAGCACCAAAAGGATGACAGATCCATCACCCAAAGGATGATAGAGCAGCACACGCACACAATCCGGACACCAAAAAGATGTCGGGCCTATCATCAAAAAGATGATAGAGAACACTCGCACAATCTGGCACCAAAAGGATGACATACCCATCATCAAAAGGTTAATATAGAGACACACGCACACAATACCGACACCGAAAGGATGCAGGGCCTATCACCAAAAGAATGATAGAGAACACTCGCACAATCTGGCACCAAAAGGATGATAGACCCATCACCAAAAGAATGATAGAGCGACACACGCACACAATCCCGACACCAAAAGGATGCCGGGCCTATCATCAAAAAGATGATAGAGAACACTCGCACAATCTGGCACCAAAAGGATGACATACCCATCATCAAAAGGTAAATATAGAGACACACGCACACAATACCGACACCGAAATGATGTAGGGCCTATCACCAAAATAATGATAGAGAACACTCGCACAATCTGTGTCGCTTCCGTGAAAATAAGGTGCTGGCAAAACAGAAGAGTCACCACCTTTCATTATTTATCCCTCAGAACAGGAAAGGAAACGATCGGAAAAACCTGACGAAAAGGTATAAGACAAGGTCATCCCAACCATTGTCTGGGTTCGGGAGTCGGTTACGCAAGGGGAAGGTATTAGCACCCCTCACGTCCATCGTACTCGATGGGATCCACGCTTGTTGTGTTTATCTGACGGGTTGGTTTTATCTATTTACCTATCAAGGCTGGCTTAAAAATAAAAGAAAATGACTCGGCAAAGCGTCGCGCTTTATGCCTACGTATTCTCATCAGAGAATGAGAAATCAGAGTCAACGTAGTTCGACTAACTACGGGTTACGGGGAAGGTGGCTCGCCAGTACGTCAGTATTGTGCCTACGTACTCTCAACAGGTATGAGAGATCAGAGCATACGTAGTTCGGGATAATACGGATTACGGGATTTCAGATTCATCTGTTTTATCGAGTAGGGTTAACAAACAGTTCCAGCAGTTGGCTGTACGCAGCTCGACCCTTGGAGACTTAGGCGTTACCGTTTGCGGTAGAACTGGGAGTTAACGACACTCTTTTCTTCAGAAAAGCTTCCTTTGAATTATGGGCCCACGGGGCAAAAAGGTTTGAAGTTTGTTTTCTGTCTTTTACGGAAGAACTGTTTTTTATGGATGTTTGCAACCAATATCGCACTAGAGACTATGACCTGAGGGTGAATGTCTCGCATGTCACCCAAAGGGTGGCATACTAAACATCCAAGCTGTCGAAAAGAAACTCTCCGACAACCCTTTCTTAGATAGCTTAAGGCTCGTAACGTACGACGCCAGTTAACCTTTATTATTGTATTTTAATTTGTTTTAAGATGAGAAGAGAACGAACAAGTTCAACTAAGGGGGAGACTATCAAGTCCTACTGTTGTCATGCCAAGGATTCATCCTATGGTTGAGGTTGGAAACAGGGAACTCCTAGAAGTTATCATGCATAGGTTTCAACCTAAAGTTCTAATCATCACTTCCTTATCAAAGGAAGTGAGATTCATAGGGGATCATGTCAATGATAAACAGAAACAGATAAAGCATCAGCTTAAACAGTAAACAGTAAACGACAGGAAAATGCATGCAATGCAAGTGAGGAAGGAAATGTGTGTGGGGCATCAGCCTCCACAAGCTCATCTCAACCTCAAGCCAGATATGAATAACTGCAATCATATCGAGGAAATAACATGCCATCAAGCAAGATACAATAATAACTGCAATCATATAAAGTAAGTAACATGCTATCAAGCAAACATAAACCACATGGGCAAGGGAGCAGGGCTCTACCGAATACCCGCAAGCAAAGCCATACAGTAAAAATACCAGCAGAGGGAGCAACTCAACCTCTAGTGCAATCATGCTCCTAGCTTAAATCAATATAAAGATGAACTTATTCTAATGCATCAAGCAAATCAAACAAGTCACACCAAGACAGTTGCACGGAAAGAAAACAGACAGGAAAGAAAGCAGATCAATAACTCCTACAACTTCACAACAAAGCTCCTCTGACATCAGCTCAGTCCTCAGACTTCAACTGCTCTTCAAGGCTATCATCTTCAATAGTAAGTATCAACTTGCTTTTCCCAGTTTCTAACATATCAAACATAAGTATCAACTTATTCCCTCTTCTCCAAGCCTCAGCTCTCCAGTCAACTCCACCTTCAGGCTTCACTCCTAACTGCAAGTATCAACTTGTTCCTTCAGGCTCTCAATGTATCAATATAAGTATCAACTCATCCTTTATTCCTCAAGCCTCAGCTCTTCACTCAATCTCAATTTGATCTTCTTCACAAGTGTCAACTTGGTCTTCAAGCTTCAGCTCTCTCTTCTTTACCAGTATCAACTTGGTACTCTTCATCTACAAGCTTCAGCTTCTCAGAGTAATCTTCAAACACAAAGAAGTATCAACTTCATCCTTCAATCTTCTTCAAGCAAGGAACTCCATCCTCTAACAAGGGAGAAACATGCATCTGTCAAGAGCAAGGTTTGGATGATTGGTAGCAGAGTGAGGACCAAAGGTCACCACTAAGCATCCTGTCATCAGAGAAAGGGACCCTCAGAGGTTCTACCAATTTGCAAAGAGCCACACATCCTACCAAAGGAGGTATGAGGCTTTTACAAAGGGACCTTACATCATAGGGAAGAATGGAAGTGATCAACATCATCCATGTTTATGAAGGAAGAGAACTATCTAGAAGCTCTGCCTACAAAACCCTAATCTTAACACATAAACAAAACTACACCAAAAGAAGAGGAGATCTTCACATCCAAGCTTCTTCAAGCAATCCATGCATCTTCAACTTGCCTTCATCATCATCCAAGAACAAGCAAAGCAACACCCTAATCTATGGGAACTAAAGAAGTTAATCTAGTTGAGTTAGTGCATTAGAGACATCTAAAACTAGCACCTAAGCTAAAATCAACCAAAAATAGTAAACTACCTTGAAAAATCCTACAAAAATTCCTAAGGGATCCTAATTCAATCGTGAATCTACCCTACAAAAATCAGAATTTGAATCATCAATCTAGTCCTAGAAATAGAATCTAAACCACAAGGTATCAACCATAAACCCTAAAAATGGAGCTTCTAAAGGTTTCAACCTAAACTACCACTAATATTCATCACAAAAATGTGAGAAAAATCTATGGGGATCATGCATATCTATGCTAACTACTCACAAAAAATCAAGATCAAAATCATCATCACATGATCAAACCAAATTCACCAATATCAAGCATCAAACATGACTATTTTAATATCAATTAAAATGTAAAAATTCCCATAAAATCAGAAAATGCATGAAATAAAAATATTTTTTATCTAACTCTCAACCGACTCTCAACCGAAAATGGTAACATCCCTAATTGGTCACTAACTCTCAAATTAATGATTTGAAATCCTTCCTACACCATCCTACAATGCATCTAACATCCTAATTCCTCTTAATTCTAACTAAAACAAGCTGGAGATTGAAAGTTACCAACCGGAAAATTTCATGTGCACAGAAGTAGCAAGCCTTCAAATCAAGCCTTCAAATGCTCCAGACTCCTTCAGTGAATCACTTCCAAGCTTCTGTATGCAATAGAATCGATTGAAATGGCTTCAATTCTTGGAACCAACTCTGAGTTGTAGGTGAAAAAAACTGAGATCAAGAACACCAATCAGCCACGAATTTCCCTTGATTATGATCTGGAATCATTCCCTAGCATCCATGAAAGAGATTGCAATCAAGAAAATGGATGGAAAGTGAGTGAAATGATGTAACCGAATTCAGTTGCAAGCAAGAATATTTCAAACTCAATCTCTGCTCTCTCTCCTTCAATCATCACCAACCTTGGCCTTGGATTACCTCTACTTAATATATAGAACATATACGAATGATCTAGAAACCTCTAGATCCTTCTAATGAGAAATTCAATCTCTCATGTCATGAGAAGTTCAATCACATGCCATGGTATGCATAGTTCTGCTAACAGCTTGAAATCAC
Source organism: Lathyrus sativus (assembly GCA_963859935.3). Taxonomy (NCBI): domain Eukaryota; kingdom Viridiplantae; phylum Streptophyta; class Magnoliopsida; order Fabales; family Fabaceae; genus Lathyrus; species Lathyrus sativus. Next base: position 201,705,204 of record OZ012739.1, on the reverse strand, counting down.
ACTCATTCCCTTCCAATTTCTCCCCTAATGACAATTTGGATGTGTTTGGCTTGCAAGGGGCCTTGGTCATGCCTTGAATTTAGGTTTTGCAAATGTCACTTAAGATGTAAGTAACTACTTTTCAAAGCAAGTCCACAAATTAAACTTCAACTCAAAATTGTGGCTAAACCAATGTTCTTAAAATGTGTTTTAGAATCAAAATGGTATATTACATGCCTTGGTTTGGACATGTAGATCAAAAATATCAATTTCCAACTTTGGTTCATTTGAAAATCATCCTTATTTTAGGTCATTTTTGCAACTTTGAGCTATAAGCATTTCCAACATCTCATGACCTCTTGACTAGCCTTAAAACATCATTTTGAACAAGTTTTATGTTGAACATTTTCCCATTTGAAGCTTGGAAATAAGAGTTATGGCCTTATAGTTGAAATGACCTATAATCTCCAAATGACCAAAATGCCCTTGACTTGTCAAAGCCATAACTTGAGTTCTACAAATCCTATCAAGGACTTCTATACTCTCTAGAAAGCTAATAGGATAAGTAACAACATTCATGTTGCTCAAAAGTTCATAGGAATCATCCTTCTAGGGCAAAAGTCTCATGCAAGTTGGACAACTTTCAAGCCCCCAAATTCACATGCCTCAGATGACCTTTAACTTGTCATAGTCATAACTTGAGTTCTACAAATCCTATCAAGGACTTCTAGCACTAAAATTAAAGCTAAGCTCATGCTCTACAACATTCATGTTGGGGGTAAGATGATATGACCATCACATCTTGAGCTAGATTGCCTTGAAGATAGGGGTCAAACTAGGGGATTTTACACTGTCAAGCCTTAGAAACCCTAGCTTGAAACTTCTCAAACTCTTCAATCATGATGAGTTGACCTTGGAATAATCCTTATAACATCTCAATGTATCAATCCATGATCACATGGCTCTTGGATTAGGTCTCAACCTTCTCCAAATCATCAGTTGACTTAGGGTTGACCCAGTCAAACCCTAATTGCACCACTCATGGTTGAGGCTTCTTAATCTTGCATAATGACCTGTCTAGGCATAAAAGTGATCTTAAACACTTCTCATGAGCTCTCTTAAGACCTCAAGTCTAACTCCATGGCTTCAGAATCATCTGAGGACTTCCCACAACTCTCAAGTTAGGAGACACACCCTCTTGGTTTCAACCACTCACTCTGAGAATCCTTTAACTTCTCTGACAAGGATATCAACCCTTGAACACTTGTACTCTGATGGGAACAAATCTTCGAAAATTGAAATATTAGCTGCACGGCAACTAGCTGGGGAATTGGTCACACGGTAACCGGTGATACAGGGTCGATCATGCCGTCAGGCATCAAGATTCCTCGGGACTCATCAGGTCACCAATCAAATTAATCATGCCATTGGGCATTCAAAAAAAAATTTGGGGCGTCCGCCGAACTTCATCACTAAGTCGGGTATAAACTTCTTGGTCAATCATGAACCAAATGGGAATATCCAAACTTCTGCCATCAGGCACTCCGCGTCAGCTGAGAGAACTGCTTCATTAATATGGTTGGACTTCAATCATCAAGTCTTCAAGGGAAGTTTCAACTCCGTTGTTCAGAAACCTGCTGGGGATGACGCATCTCCACTGGGGATTCTGGAGAACTATCAAGTAACTCCACTTCGGGGCTTCATAGATCATTCTGGCCGAATCAACTCTGCTGAGGACTTCAAGAATCATCTTGGACAAATAATTCCGCCGGGGACTTCAAGAATCATCTTGGACAAATAACTCTGCTGGAGATTTCAAGAGGCATCCTGAGCAAACACTCTGCCGGGGACTCTAAGCATCAACTTGAGCAACCCTCTCTGGCGACTTCACTGGGGATTTTAAGAATCATCTTGAGCACACAACTTCGCTGGAGAATTCAAGCATCATCTTGGGCAAGCAACGTTGCTGGGGGAATTCAAGAATCATCTTGGGCAAACGACTTTGCTGGGGGAATTCAAGAATCATCTTGAACCACGCCACTCTGCTGAGATTTCAGGAATCATCCTGAGCAGACATCATGTCGGGGAACACCTGCAAAACAAGAACGGTAACGACCTAGCTCATGATTCATATGCATATGGTTCGACAATAGCGCAATGCTCCACACGGTGGAAATGCTACGCGTTTAGGATAAATGCTATGCAATCATGCAAGATGTTATGACCCCATCAGCAAAATAAATGCTGAAGGGAAGATCCTCCTGTCAAGGAGAAAGAACCATTCTGGTGGAGGAAGGACTCATCCTGCCAAGGAGAAGAAATCACACCAATCTCAATTGGATTCCGCCTGGGGAAGCGAACTTCAGTTGACTGCTGCAGGGGGATAAAGCTCTACGAGAACCTGGACCTGCTCGTCTAGGTGTAAGAACCACGACTGATGAGGAAAACGATGTCAATCACCGAAATAAACTGCACGGCCTTCGCGGCTTGGATTTCCTGGAGGCAACGACTCAGCGGGGAAATACGACATCAGCTATTCAACACTCTACTGGGGGGCTTCCAAGGACTCGGCTCTCTTGGGGGTTTGCAAACTCGGCTGGAGGAAGAAGGAATCGTCCTGCTTGCTGGGGAGGGTACGACTCTGTGGGGAATCTCAATTCTCTTGGAGACTTCAGTCTGGCACTATCGAGGGCTGCACACTTCACTGTATGACTCAGCTGGGGAGCTAGCATTCCCTCAGGATGCATCTGATTGGGGAGAGAATCTTCTCTTCTTGGGGAAACATATCAATGCTTACGATCTCATGTTCAGACTCCGCGGGGAGGTGCTGCTGAACTTGCTGGAGAAGAAGGAATCATCCTGCTTGGGGGCGCATACGGCGTACTACCTGGAATGCTATACCTGCGACAATACAAACAAGCAGACAAGATACCCTTCTCAAAGGGACCTATCAAGGTTATGATCTTGTGACAATACTCAAGTAATTCATTGTTTCAACAATCAGTGGCCTAGGCCAGTAAGTTTATGTATGCGCATTTTATCAAAAACATCGGCGTTCTTTTCCGCAAACAAAACAGATAAATGCTAAACAGACAAACAGAATTGCTGAATAGTATACATTTTATTAATAACGAACCCCTGAATGGGTAAAAATGTTTTACAACAGATGCAAGCTCCTGGAATGAGGAAGCTGCCCCAATATAAAAACATAAATATACATTAGTATATACAAATGTCGGCAACGAGGCGTAGACGAACACCATGAGTTGATCCCTCTATGACCCACTCGACTTCGATACTTCTCCGACGCTTCAGCTTCAGAAGAGATTGATTCAGATAAACGGCCCTCAGGTCTTCCAAACCACGAAACAATGAAAGTCCACACGCATAACGCAGTCATTTGCTTTTTCAAATCCTTAACTTTTGCCTGAATCGCCCTTTCGGGTTTTCAATTCACCGGGATACCCTTTTTTGCCATAGTCGCCCATCCGGGTTTTCGACTTTGCAGGTGTACATTTTTTCAATTTATATACCTAATTTTTGCCCGAACCTTTTTCCTTTTTTATGGTTCGCCGGGAAGCCCCTTTTTTGCCTGGATATTCTTTTTCTTTCCAGCGGGTCATTCTTTAAGCAAAGTATTTTTCAACTGCGTTCGTGTTCACCGGGGATGCAAAATCTTCGCCATCCATCATGGATAACAACAAAGCTCCTCCCGAGAAGACCTTGCTGATGATGTACTGACCTTCATAATTAGGAGTCCACTTGCCCCGGTGATCGAAGTGTGGAGGAAGAATCTTCTTCAGGACGAGATCACCCGTCTGAAAGCTTCTTGGGTGCACCTTCTTATCATAAGCTTTCTTCATTCGGCTTTGGTACAGGCGACCATATGCAATCGATGCTAATCTCTTCTCGTCCATCAGGCTGAGTTGGTTTAGTCGGTTTTTAATCCATTATGCCTCGTCGAGTTTTGCATCAACCAAAACTCGCAAAGAAGGGATCTCCACTTCTAACGGTAGGACAGCTTCCATACCGTACACTAAGGAGAAAGGAGTTTCCCCGGATGATGTACGTACCGTTGTACGATAACCGTGCAGTGCAAATGGCAGCATCTCGTGCCACTCCATGTAGGTCTCAACCATCTTCTGTACAATCTTCTTAATGTTCTTATTGGCCGCTTCAACGGCGTCATTCATCTTCGTCCGATAAGGAGATGAGTTGTGGTGTTCAATCTTGAAACTCTGGCACAACTCCTTCATCATCTTGTTATTCAGATTCGAACCATTATCAGTAATGATCCGCTCGAGAATTCTGTAACGACAGATGATGTCCCTCTTTATGAATTTAGCCACCACCTGCTTGGTCACATTAGCATACGAGGCTGCCTCCACCCACTTGGTGAAGTAGTTTATGGCTACTAGAATGAAGCGATGACTGTTAGACGCAGTGGGCTCGATCATTCCTATCATATCGATGCCCCACATGGAGAACGACCACGGGGAGGACATGACATTTAATGGGCACGGCGGCACATGAATCTTATCAGCATAAATCTGGCATTTATGACATCTCTTCACGAATTTAAAGCAATCTGATTCCATCGCCAGCCAGTAATATCCTGCTCTCAGGATCTTTCTTGTCATAGCATGCCCGCCGGCGTGCGTACCAAATGTGCCTTCATGGACCTCTTCCATGAGCATACTCGCCTCTTTCTCATCTACACATCTGAGTAGCATGAGATCGTGGTTTCTTTTGTACAAAACTCCATCAGGATTGAGATAAAAGTTTCCAGACAGCCTCCTCAGAGTCTTTTTATCCTGGGTTGATGCTCCCGTAGGATACTCCTTAGTCATAAGGAAAGTCTGGATATCATGGAACCATGGCTTGCCGTCGGAGGCTTCCTCGATTGCAAAGACGAATGCAGGTCTATCAAGACGAGAAGGGACAATTCTTGGAGCTTCATTCAAAAAATTAACTTTATACGTCGAAGCCAACGTGGCTAAGGCATCAGCCGTCTGGTTTTCAGCCCTGGGCACATGATGGAGTTCCACTCAATCAAAGAACGGAAGCAGCCTTCTGGCATAGTTCATGTACGGCACCAAATTGGACTGGCGAGTCTCCCACTCCCCTTTAATCTGGTTAATCACAAGTATCGAGTCACCATATACGTCTAGGTTCTTGATTCTCAAATCAATTGCTTCTTCTAGACCCATGATGCATGCTTCGTACTCCGCTTCATTATTGGTGACTGGAAACGTCAGTCTCGCAGTGAATGGGATATGGGATCCGTGGGGAGTCGTGATGATTGCCCCGATGCCACTTCCATAAGAGTTAACCGCCCCGTCAAATATCAATTTCCACTGGGATTTCCTATCTGGACCCTCGTCGGGCAACGGTTCATCGCAATCCTTCACTTTTAGAAACATGATATCCTCATCAGGGAATTCAAATTTCATCGGCTGATAATCCTCGATCGGCTGTTCGGCCAGGTATTCAGACAATACGCTTCCCTTAATGGCCTTCTGGGAAACGTACTGAATGTCATATTCCGTCACCATTTGCCATCTGGCAATCCTGCCCGAAAGCGCTTGCTTTTCGAAGACGTACTTGATCGGATCCATCTTCGAAATTAGCATGGTTGTGTGATTGAGCATGTACTGTCATAAACGTTTGGCAGCCCAGGCTAGTGCACAACACGTTTTCTCCAGCATCGAGTAACGAGATTCACAGTCTGTGAACTTTTTACTCAAATAATAGATGGCATGTTCCTTTCTGCCCGTCTCGTCATGTTGACCGATAACACACCCCATACTATTCTCAAGAACTGTCAAGTACATGACTAAGGGTCGTCCGGCCACTGGGGGTATCAAGATCGGAGGTTCCTGCAGATACTATTTTATCTTATCAAATGCCTTCTGGCAATCCTCGTTCCAGATAATCGCCTGATCTTTCTTTAGTAGTTTGAACATCGGTTCACATGTGGCCGTGAGCTGAGAAATAAACCTTGCAATGTAGTTTATTCTGCCCAGGAAACCACAAACTTCTTTTTCTGTTTTTGGCACTGGCATTTCTTGTATCGCTTTTATTTTCACAGGATCAACCTCGATGCCTCTTTCACTCACAACAAAACCCCAGTAGTTTTCCGGACCGTACTCCAAAAGTACACTTGTTAGGATTCAGCCTCAACCTGAACTTCCTAAGCCTCTCAAAAAGCTTCAGCAAATTGACCAGATGTCCTTCCTCCGTGTGGGACTTCGCAATCATGTCATCAACATAGACTTCAATCTCATGATGAATCATATCATGAAACAAAGTAACCATTGCTCGTTGGTAAGTGGCCCCTGCGTTCTTCAGACTGAAAGGCATTACCTTGTAGCAAAATGTTCCCCAAGGCTTAATAAACGAAGTTTTCTCCATGTCTTCCGGCGCCATCTTGATCTGATTGTAGCCGGAGAAGCCATCCATGAACGAAAATACGGAGAACTGGGCTGTATTGTCGACCAACACATCGATATGAGGCAGCGGTAGTCATCTTTAGGGCTTGCCCTATTCAAATCCCGATAATCAACGCACATTCGTACCTTACCGTCCTTCTTCGGCACCGGTACTATGTTGGCGACCCACGGAGGGTAAGTAGTGACTGCTAAGAAGCCAGCATCAAGCTGTTTCTGCACTTCTTCTTTGATCTTGACAGCCATATCTGGTCGCGTCCGCCCAAGCTTCTGCTTAACGGGAGGACAATCTTCTCGCAGCGGCAAGTGATGGACCACGATGTCAGTGTCAAGTCCGGGCATATCTTCGTATGACCAAGCAAAGACGTCACTATACTCTCTTAGCATCTCGATCAATCTCTGCTTGGCATCACTCTGCAATGCAGCCCCTATCCTGACATTCCTGACAAGTTCTTCAGAACCCAGATTCACAATCTCAATCTCTTCTTCATGAGGCAGAATAACTTTCTCTTCTTGTTTCAACAAGCGGGCCAACTCTTCGGGAAAATCTTCGTCTTCATCATTCTCTTCTTCGGCTTGATAGATCGGGCAATCGAAGTCGAAGTGAGTCGTAGAAGGTCCAGAGTCGATGTCATCTGCTATGTGGATCCTGCAATAACAAGGGTTAAGCTTAAAACAAGGATATGCAGGTTAGCACAAACTCCATTGCCATTTTATTGTTTTTCAAAACAAGTATAAAACAGGAATAACAGAGGTCACAATATTTGAATACGAAGAAAACGCCTTTTAATTTATTTATAAAATGCATGTACATAATCAAACAAGGCCCTGACAATAAAACCACTATGCCCCGGGTAAGACATAGGGTTGTACAACGATTGGAAAAAGTAAATCATTACTCTTTGTCTGTCATTTGGATGATATCCCTAACGGACCATTTGTTGAGGCTCTCGCCTGGCTTGCTTGGCTGGATCCAAGAGTCTAGGTCACAGTCGTTGTCTCCACTGTCTTCAGACACTGCGTTGACGCTTTCAAATATCACCCCGCCACTGGTAAACTGGATCGGCTCTTTACCTCGCGACGCACTGCTGGAAGAGGAGGCTTCAGCCGCCGGAGAGTACCCCAACACAAACTTGTCTTGCTTGTTAGGTATCTCTAGAATTCTCCCCCAGCCTGGGGTAGATCCGGCTTGGACAACGGCCCGGGCTTCCTTGAAGGAAGAGAGAGTCGTCTCTGGCTTCTCAGTGACTACAGGAGCTACGTTCTTGACTTTAACAGCTTCGAACGCTTGACATAGGGTTTCGTGGATTTCCCCATCCATCTCAACATACTTGAAGGACGACAAATGGCTCACCATTATGTCTTCCTCGCCACAAACGGTCACGACGCTACCTCCGACAGCATACTTGAGCTTCTGGTGCAACGTGGAGGTCACGGCACCTGCAGAATGGATCCATGGTCGGCCTAAGAGACAGCTGTAGGCAGGCATGATGTCCATAATGTAAAAGACCACGTCGAATGTTTCCGGCCCGACTTGGATTGGCAACGTCACCTCCCCGAAAACATGGCGTTTGGTTCCATCGAATGCTTTCACAACCAGATCACTGGGTGTGCAAATCAATCTGTGAGTATCTAACTTCATCAATGCTTTCTTCAGAAGAACATTGAGTGACGACCCCGTGTCCACCAACACGTGAGACATAATCGTTCCCTTACACTCTATCGAGATGTGCAGGGCGCTGTTGTGGTTCCTCCCCTTCGGCGTCAGCTCCAGGTCAGTGAACCCTAACCCATTTCCAGCATTCATGTGGGCTACGACCCCTTCCAACTGGTTTACCGAGATTTCCTGCGGTACGTACACGGCATTCAACACCTTCAGCAGCGCGTTGCGGTGTGCCTCCGAACACAGCAACAAATTCAGGATGGAAATTTTCGAGGGTGTTTGATGGAGATGATCCACGATCTTGTAGTCACTCTTTTTAATCAACCTCATAAATTCCTCGGCGTCTTTAACAAGTAAGTCTTTGTCTACCCCACGAGGGATCTCTTCAACGACTTTACTCTTCCCTTTATCAGTTGCATCAGCTTTGTCCGCTTTGTCCGCCGCGATCTCAGGTGGAGCGAACACTCTTCCGCTGCGAGTAATTCCGCTAACACCCACTAGGTTCTCCACAGACGACCCAAATGGTTCCAGCTCCAACTTATGTCCGTTGCAGTAGACTTCTGCCCCATAATGCCATGGGACAACATTAGTGCTTTCGAAAGGTATCGGCCCAGCTTTGGTGATGGTAATCGTGGGCGGCCTGGGTGCAGAAATAGTTATCGTTCGGCGAGGGATGGTGATGGTGGCAACCTCATCCTCTTGCTTCAGCATTACCTCTCCCGATTCGCTTTCGGCTCTTCGGCTAAACTACAGGATTCCTTCGGTCATCAGACTTTGAATCCCCTCTATCAGCTGTTCACATCCATCAGGACTTGTCGCACAGCCCATACACAGTTCTCCACAGCCCGGGAAGAAACCCCTTTTCATCAGCTTAGCTTTAACGAAGCTAAGAGGTGTCTTCAGATCCTTGACATCAGCCAACAAATCTAAGCTCTCGTCTTCAATAATGGCATTTACTCCACCTCCCCTATGATTCGGCATAGGGTTCTTCGTGATGTTTGGCACATTATCTGAGAAGTTGATGATCTTAGCGTCCACCATGTCCTGCACCTTGTGCTTGAAGGCTTTGCAATTTTCTATTGTGTGGCCTGGTGCCCCTGAGTGAAATTCGCAAGTCGCATTCGCATCATAACCTGGCGGAGGTGCCCCTATCAAGGGAGCCAAGGTTCTCTTCTGGATCAGCTGTAACTGGAGCAGAGTCTGTAATAGCTGAGCGTAGGACATGGGCGGTGTCTCGAGGTGACGGCTCGACAGAGGTGCCCTGTTCTGATACTTTCTGTACCCTTGTTGATTCGGCTGCTACTGCTACCGCGGTTGCGGCTGCTATGGCTGCTGAACTGCGGGGATAGTTATGCTGGCCACCTGTTGGTGAGGGCTTTTACCCTTCCTTCGAGCGTTGGATACGGCGCTCGTCTCTCCTTCCCTTCTTTTGCCACCATAAGGTTTCTTTCCTCCTCCAGCCGAGGACAGATCACCTTGAATTTTCCCCAGTTTGATCCCATTTTCAATGTGCTCACCCGTGATAATGAGATCTGAGAATCTCCCAGACATACTGCTGACCAATTTCTCATAGTAAACCCCTGGGAGGGTGGCTACGAACATTTCCACAAGCTCGCATTCAACCATCGGCGGCTGAACCCTGGCTGCCAATTCACGCCACCGTTGGGCATATTCCTTGAACCCTTCGTTGTTCCTTTGCGACAGATTCTGCAGTTGGACTCGGTTCGGAGCCAAGTCACTATTATATTGGTAGTGGTGCACGAATGCTTCAGCAAGTTCCTTCCACGTGCGCACACTGGTAGGTTCCAGACTCATGTACCATTCGAGGGAGGGCCCGGACAGACTGTCCTGAAAGAAGTGCATCAGCAACTTCTCATCCTCAGAATGAGCGAACATTTTCGGGTAATATGATCTCAGGTGGACGCGAGGGCAAGTGGTGCCCTTGTACTTTTCAAAGTCAGGTACCTTGAACTTGGGAGGCACCTTGAAATCAGCAATCAGTCCCAACTTGGACATATCAACACCCAGGGTGTTCTGGTTCTCGATATTCCTCATCTTGTCCTCGAGTGCCTTGAACCTTAGTCGTGCTTTAGCATTCAGCTCCCCTTCAGCACCTCTCTAAGAGAACACATCGTCTTGACGGTCTTCTAACCATGGCTGAGGCCCATACAGATTTCCAACGCCTGCATTGCTGTTGCCCAACCCAACATTGACATTAGCTTCAAAATTCCCATTACCAACACCCGTCGTATTACCATTAAGTCCCATATTAGCGATCACATTGTCGTTGGCACTGCCATTCCCCCCGGTCACGGGGACGCCATTCTGAGGAGTTTCAACAGGTGAAGGGGTTGGCACAGTCCCACCGTGGAGTACACCACTGCTGTCGACCCTTGAAATCAGAGGCTGAACCAAGGTTCTGAGCTGATCCTAGCCATTGGCGACCGCTTGCATGAGCTCCATGAAGCGGTCCATCCTTTCACGGAGTTCCTGAACGTCAGTTTGCATTTGCTCCATAATTCTGGTTTGATTTGCTCTAGTCGGATAGCGGTGGATAGGCCTCTGATCAATCCTGGAACAACCTGAAACAACCTGCATACACAAAAGGGTTAGGAAAAAGGACAAAGTGCTCGTTATGCAAATGCTTCATGCAAATACAAATGTGTGTCTGTGCATTAGGGAAGTATCCCCCGATCCTAGTGCCTGAGCGCCAGTGCCGATAATAAGAAGTCTGAGTCCAGTCATGGAAATAACATCTCATATATAAAGAAAGCCCATCAAGGCAGTACACAATGTCACTGAGTACAAGATGAATTAATAGCATGACCTCAACCAACAAGCCTGGTGATGGTCAGCATACAACAATGATCAAAACAAAAGGAATACAAATAGTCAAGCACGGCCACGAGCGTGAAACTCTTCAAACAACCCCTTCGTTTCTGGATGTTAAGGCCGAGTGAGCAACCCTTCGACGAGTAACTCCCTCTGCATAATAGTGTAGTGAAGACCTTCGACCGAATCTTCCTATGCTCCTTCGCCGAAACAATCTTCTAACTTCCGCTTCTTGGACTCAAATGTCAGTTTACGCTCCTTCAGGTTAGCAAGAGCCCTGTTGAGCTGGCCTTCAGCGGCATATCTGCGAGCGGTTTCTTCCTCAAACCTCTTCTCACTAGCCTTCACCTGGGCTTTCAGCTTTGAGATCTGTTGCTTTAGCTTATCCTCCCGTTCTTTACCGTTGGCTAGGGTGGCCTTCCAATGCTGATTAAACTTGGATATTCTCCGATACGCTTCATCCAAGTGCTGCTTCTTAGTGGCCAGTACATCATTGACAGCTTTGAAGCCTTGACCCATGCGCTCACGCTCAGCTATCTGCTTAGTCAAATCTGTCCCCAGCTGGTTCACCAGCTCTTTCTACCTCTTGAAGGAATGAACGGCCTCGCTTCTCTCGCTTCTGAGCTGAGTGATCAGTGCATTTTAATGTACCTTCCTCTATGTTTAGACTTGGGCATTTCTACCATTTAGTTTATTTAATTTCCTATTTTATAATGTTTTTACAATTTATTTTATTTTAAGCTTTATTTAATTTTCGTTTGTTATTTTTCAGCATTAATAGCTTTTAGTGAAAAATTCATAACTGGAGCTACAGGAATCGGATTGAGGCATTCTACCAGTCGTTGGAAAGCTAAGAAAGAGATCTACAACTTTCATGTTGCACAAAGGAGCTGATTCGGATTTCTTGAGTCTCGAATAATTCGTTGAAGTTTCTGACTTGTGACAATGTAGTTTTCCTTGCGGGCCTAGTTTAGGTTTCTGGCCCAATTATTTTCTATTTAAAGTTGTTGTTGTGATGCAAAACAGGGACCGAGTTTATTTTTTCGAATTTTTTCCTTTGTTTTATAGTTTTCATGGAGAACTAATACCTCCGGGCAAATCCTGCTGTGTACGGTTTCAACACTTTGAGGTTATTATTATGTCAATTTACTCTGATTCCTTTCAATCCTTTTCTATGAAGTCATCTGCTTAATTTGATTACAATTGTTTGCTTAATTCAATTGTTGTTCATAGGATAGAATTGGTTAAATTCGATTGTATGCATGTTCCTAAATTTAATTGTGTATTATCGTTTGCTTAATTCGTTAATTCGTCATATTCTTAACCGTTTGCTTAATTCGGTAAACAGGAACATAATTAATTTGATGTTGATAAGCGCTTGTCTGATTAATATCATAATCGAATAGGATTGGTACCGCTTAGGGATTGATGTTATAATAACCGATGATAAGTCGGAACCAGAATCAGTAGGATTAACCGTTTTAGTTTATCTGATAATCACTTTTTTTTAATCATTTTTTTTTCTTATTTTATAAATCAAAACTTAAAACCCCCATAAACATTTTCTTTAGTTGGTTGAAATAATACAAGAATCCTTGTGAGAACGATATTTCGAGTCATTTGTCGCTATACTAGCATTTTTATAAAAACACTCGTTTTTGATCCGCGAGCGACCGCGGATCACTGAGCCAATTCTTTCTCCAGTTCTTCATTTGCCTTCTTCGGCTCATCCCGCTCAGCTAACACCTGGTTGTGCCGCTGGATAGGCATGGTGGTAGGCTCTTCGATCACTGGAGGGCTTTCTGGCTTGGCAGGAGGAAACGACATCCCTATAGCATCTGCTTTGGCGCTGATCCAAGTCACATATGGAGCGTAGGCTTGGCTATTAATCTTTCCCAGCAACGATTTTCCCCGCTTACTGATACCATTCCAAGCATGCTGAAGCTTAGATAACATATCCCCCTCTAGAAGACCAGTGAGGTACAGAGAGTCCTGCACCTCTTCATCCTTCGGCGGAGCTCTCAAAGCATAAGCAAACTGTCGGACCAACAAAGATGGATTATAATTTATACAGCCCTTCCTGCCTATCAAAGGCACGTTCGGAAACCCACTGCAGCTAAAGATAATCTCAGTACCCAACCTATCTCTGTCAAACAAGTCAATATCCTCCGCTGACAGACTCATCAGACGCTCGGGCCACTCAGCTGTGGCTGCAGACGAAGCAAAGGGACCCCTCTTGGGTAGATGACTATCGAGCCATCTATAAAGCAGGGGCACACAGCACAAGCCATTCTTGCCCCTTCTGTTCTCGTTTTTGTAGTGGACGGAATGGTAGACATCTCCTATCAAGGTAGGGACTGGATTCCCTAATGCAAAGATGTGGAAGGCGTCGAAGTCTACAAAGTCGGGCATATTAGGGAACAGAATGATGCCATATATGCACAGAGCGAGAATGGCGTTGAACACGACCCAACATCCATCTTTGGCGCACTGCTGAGCTTTTCCCACCAAGAACTGCAAGGAGAAACCGGGAACCTTGTTCCAACTAGACAAAACCAACTCGGAGGCATCCAGATGCACTGAAGGGGCTAGACTAGCCAGGTCAGGCTCGACATCCATATGAATAAAAGGCATCTGACTCTTGATAGGCACACCTAACAAATCAACATACTCCTCTAGGGTGGGTGCGAGAATAAAATCCTGGAAAGTAAAGCATCTCAACGGAGGGTCGTAGAACTGCACCAAAGCGTGCAACCCATTCATCTCTCAAACACGGAGGGTTTACGAACCAAACTGAGCAGTTTACCGTAAGACTTTCTGAATTCATCTCTCACAGAATCATCTGCTAAAGCAATCAAACCAGTCAGCTGAACAACATCAGGAGTGGGGAGCTTGTAGGCCACAGTCTTCCTCAGAGAACCCATAATAGCATAATAGAAGGCGAGAAAACCTGAATCGGGGAAATGGTACCTGCAACACAGACACACGTTAATTAAATGCAAATGGGTATGCAAAGCGATGTAAAATGCAATCATGCAGCAGGAGATCAAGACGACTGTGCTGTTGAGGAGATGAAGGCGAAGATTCTGTATCAACAAAACCATAATACTGCTCTGTCAAGAACAACCACAATCTCTGATAAGAAGAAAACCCTGGTATCAGACCACAAATCTGCTCTGTCAAGAACACACATATCTGATAATAAGGACCTCTGACACAGGACCATAACTCTGCTCTGTCAAGAACAAACATCTGATAATAAGGACCTCTGATACAGGACCATAACTCTGCTCTGTCAAGAACAAACATCTGATAATAAGGACCTCTGATACAGGACCATAACTCTGCTCTGTCAAGAACAAACATCTGATAATAAGGACCTCTGATATAGGACCATAAATCTGCTCTGTCAAGAACAAACATACATCTGCTGATGAGATCCTCTGATCCCAATCATAAACCTACTCTGTCAAGAACAAATACACATCTGCCAATGAGATCCTATGATCCCAATCATAAACCTGCTCTGTCAAGAACAAACATCTGATGATGGGAACCTCTGATACCAACAAAACTGATTCACTATCAAGGAAACCAGGTGGTCTGAAGGTCAAGGTTTCCTGCAACAAACCCAACCCTGCTCATAGGTATGGACCTATACTGGCACAAGTTCGACATCCTATGCGGTCATCAACGTCACAGACATTCAAGAGGGGTGATACGATACCTAGAAGGTGTGGCATCACCATCTCCTGAAGCGGCCTCACTCAGCTGAATCCCAAATGATCGGTCCCCAGAGTCGACAATCCTCCAAACCAACAACCCCTTCAACCCAAAGGGTTGAAAAAGAAGTCAACCGGGAGAACTTCGTTTGAGCGTGGATTTCATGAGACACTAGTTCCTGCAAAGCAAGCACGCGCCCACTAATTTCCACAACTAAAGCTAGGTACACTCAAGCCTGGGTCTGGCTTCTCACTCATCAGAATGCCCTTCCCACAACAACACAGGTAATCATATCATACTGAAAGTAAAATGCGGGAAATAAAATGCGATAAATAAACACAACCCAACAAGTAATCATACAAGCACTAGGATTGACTCTCGCAGGGGACGTTGGATCCCCAAACTGACTCGCATAAGGGACGTTGGATCCCAGGAAACTATCAATTCCCCAGCAGAGTCGCCAGCTGTCGCTTCCGCGAAAATAAGGTGCCGACAAAACAGAAGAGTCGCCACCTTTCATTATTTATCCCTCAGAACGGGAAAGGAAACGATCGGAAAAACCTGACGAAAAGGTATAAGACAAGGTCATCGCAACCATTGTCTGGGTTCAGGAGTCGGTTACGCAAGGGGAAGGTATTAGCACCCCTCACGTCTATCGTACTCGATGGGATCCACGCTTGTTGTGTTTATCTGATGGGTTAGTTTTATCTATCTACCTATCAAGGCTGGCTTAAAAATAAAAGAAAATGACTCGGCAAAGCGTCGCGCTTTATGCCTACGTATTCTCATCAGAGAATGAGAAATCAGAGTTAACGTAGTTCGACTAACTACGGGTTACGGGGAAGGTGGCTCGCCAATACGTCAGTATTGTGCCTAAGTACTCTCAACAGGTATGAGAGATCAGAGCTTACGTAGTTCGGGATGATACGGATTACGGGATTTCAGATTCATCTGTTTTATTGAGTAGGGTTAACAAACAGTTCCAGTAGTTGGCTGTACGCAGCTCGACCCTTGGAGACTTAGGCGTTATCGTTTGCGGTAGAACTGGGAGTTAACGACACTCTTTTCTTCAAAAAAGCTTCCTTTGAATTATGGGCACACGGGGCAAAAAGGTTTGAAGTTTGTTTTCTGTCTTTTACGGAAGAACTATTTTTTATGGATGTTTGCAACCAATATCGCACTAGAGACTATGACCTGAGGGTGAATGTGTCGCATGTCACCCAAACGGTGCCATACTAAACATTCAAGCTGTCGAAAAGAAACTCTCCGACAACCCTTTCTCAGATAGCTTAAGGCTCGTAACGTACGACGTCAGTTAACCTTTATTATTGTATTTTAATTTGTTTTGAGATGAGAAGAGAACGAACAGGTTCAACTAAGGGGGAGACTATCAAGTCCTACTATTGTCATGCCAAGGATTCATCCTATGGTTGAGGTTGGAAACAGGGAACTCCTAGAAGTTATCATGCATAGGGGTCAACCTAAAGTTCTAATCATCACTTCGTTATCAAAGGAAGTGAGATTCCTAGGGGACCATTGAAGGTGAGATAATACTTAGAAGGGGGGTTGAATAAGTATGAAAGATTAAGACTTAAAAAAATAATCACAAATTATTTTTATCCCGGTTCGTTTAAATAACTACTCCAGTCCACGCTTCCTAGAGTGATTTGCCTTTCTCAACAAGGACTTAATCCACTATTAAATCAAACTGATTACAATAGTAACACCTAAGAACAACTGTTCTTAGTCTTCTCAAGAGCTACTGATTCCAACTGAATCCTCTTAAGGAATAACCTTTACAATCACTGTAAATTAAATACAAGAGTATTAATGCTTCTATAAAGCTTTTATCACAACAGTGATTTTTCTCTTAAGTTTAAGTACAAGAGATTCTAAGAAGAATATGAAATAATGAGAGCTTAGAATAAAATGATTTCTTTTCAGCAAATTGTGTAACTGAAGAATGTGGTGGAGTTCTCCTTTTATAGGTAGCTGATCCAAGGATGCTGAGCGTTGAAAAGAGAGTCCCAAAAAGGTCTGAGCCTTTTTGTCTTCACATCAAGTGACCTTTCCTTGAAGTAGATAACACAGAAAAATCCTTTTTGTCTGTGTAATTGTATCTAGCACAAATGAGGAAAGAGACGTTGATTTACTCCAACGGATATATTCTTGAATATTTCTTCTTCAGTTTTCAGCAAGTTCTTTAGAGTCTGAATGGATCAGAGTCTTCTAAAGATATTCAGAACTTTGCTGTATCAGAGTCATCTGCAGCATGTGTGCTTTCAGCGTGTTAATCATCAGAGCATATTTGTCACAGAACTTCAGTACTTGGCAGCGTTGGTACTTTCAGAACTTTTTGTAGAATTAAGCTTTGAGAAACTCTTCAAACAATATTCTTCTTGGCTTCAGATGCTTCAGCTTCAGATGCTTCTGACTATCTTCAGATGCTTCTGACTCAGAATGTTCTGGAGCTTCTTGCTTCAGATCCTTCTGGAGACAACGCTTAGGATCTTCCGTAAAGAGCAATCAGATTCTTCTGTAAGATGCATTTGGCGCTTCAGAGTCAGGATAACTTCTTGTATACAACAGATTTGCTTCTAGAGAGTTAATTTCAATTCAATCTGCAGTAAAACTCTCAAATAAATTTTAGAGTATATAATTCTTAAATATAAAATTTCCTAACAGTTATCATCAAAACAAAGAGTTATTATTAAGAACCAATCTGTGTTCTAACAATCTCCCCCTTTTTGATGATGACAAAAAGTATCAGAAATTTTATTTAACTGAACATAAAGAATTATAACTCCCCCTGAGATGATGAATCTCCCCCTGAGTTGAATATGAAAAAGGAATAGAAACTTCCCTTTTGTCTTGAGTATTCTTCAGAGTTAGATCTTGTTTGTTCTTATAACATTTTAGGGTCAGAATGTCTTGCAGATATAAGATTCCGAGTTTGATAAAAGACAAATGATCTGAGAGACTCAGAGTTTCTTTTATAGATTGTTCTTATCAAATGTTCTGAAATAGTCAAGTTAAATGTTAGATAGAATAGATATGTCTGAATATTCATTCTGGTGAAGTTATATTAAACAATTCAGATCTTTATTTTCTCCCCCTTTTTTGTCATAAGCAAAAAGTAAAAACTTTTAAAAAGACAAATAAAAGGAACAATAAATAAGATAATTCAATGGAGAAAACTAATTCATTCAAAATATCAGAGCAAGAGTACATAGATAATCATCAGAAGATATAGCAATAAGGTACAGATGCAAACAATAGATGCAAAAACATTAGAATGAAAAAATCTAAGAGTGTTTGGACAAAAGTATCTTCAATAGATCTGTAATCTCAGAGGAGGATTTCTCTTGCTTGGACATCCACTTAGTCATAGTTTCATTCTTCTCATCTTGCTTTGACATCCATTCTGTCATATCCTCATATTTCTTATCCTGCTTAGCCATCCAGGATTTTATCTCTGACTGTCCAGCCTCCAGAGCAGCAATCTTGTCTCCAAAGTCTGGATGTTCTGTCTTTATCTCAGATGAAGAAGTTGGAGGTTTTGTAGCCTGAACAGAGTCAATTGCCATTGGTTCTGTAGATCCTGAAGAGGGTTCTACCAGAGTCATAGTCAATGCATTAGCAGTAGATTCTGTTGGAGGTGGAGGAGCATCTAAACGAAGCAGAGGTTCAGTTTTGTTGACAGTCCAGAATAGAGTCCTTTCAGCTCTGAGCTTTGCATCATCAGAACAGACGTTCTTCAGATTTGAAGCTACAGTGTTAAATCTGTTTATGAATCCTTTCCAGATGATGTCAGATTCATTTGCATCCATTGTTTCAGAGCATTTCTTCTGAACAGTACCTAAAGACATCTGTATTTCTTGCAAAAAAGTTTGAAATAAATGATCAATATTAAGTTTGGGCTGTGGTTTAAGCAAGGTTTCCAGAGTTATATGTTTAGGTTTGGTAGTTGGTGGAAGAAGTGATTTTTGGATGGAAATCAGAGGAGGAGGATAATATGGAATGAAAGGAATTTCTGGTTTTTGAGGTAAGGATCTTTTTAAAGCATTAAGCAAGTGAGGTTTTGGTCTTGTGTGAGGGTAAACATCATCAAAAGGTTCATTTGAGTATGGTTGAAAAGCAGATGTTGGATGTTCAGCAGATGCAACTGTGTTATCAGATGCAAGTTGCAGAGCTGAAACAACAGTTTTACCAGATGTTGCAGATATGGTTGCTAAAGATCCTACATTGTTCATTGATTGAATATATGATAGAATCACAGATGGAAGCGCCTGTATGAGTTTTGGTTTCAGAGTATTGAGGGGTTCAGAAGGTTCAACTCTATCATAAAAATCTTTCAGTTTAAAACCATAAGATAGATTATGATAAAGAGAAGAAACTTGGGCACAAGATATACCAGATGATGTTGGATTGGAATTGGGGATTAATAACTCAGATGATGGTGCAGGTGGAGGCATAGGATCTGGAATGGGAGTTTTAGAAGGTATGGTAGGTTCAGGTTCAGGTTCAGGTTCAGGTTCAGGTTGGTTCATCTCAGAGTATTTTTCAGATGGAGAGATTAGAAAATCTGGATGGATTTCTGATTCTGATGAGTTGGAGGATGTTGTAGGTGTACAAGAGGTAGAAGATACTTGAAACACTGTTTTTAGTGGAGTGACATCAAGAACTTCTGTCTCAGGGATGTGAGGTTCAGATGTGTTGGTAGGTTCTGAAGGAATGTCAGATTGTTTGGATGGTGGTTCTGATGAAACAGGAGCAGAAGTTACTTTTGTAGGTTCAGAAGTAACAGGTGCAATAGGTTCAGAAGGTGGATTATTTGATGGTGGATCGTCAGAGGCTTTTTCTGGTTGAACTTCTTTTGGTTGGTTCTCTGGATGTTCAGAGGTTTGTTGTTGATCAGATTTTTGTTTTTCAGATGGTTGTTGTTCTGATGGTGGTTGATCTGATGGTGGTTGATCTGATGGTGGATGATCTGATGGTTGTGGACGTGGAACAAAGTGTTTGATGTGTATTTTGGGTTGAGAAGGTTTTGATACAGAAACTGTTGTTTGTTTTTGAGGTGAAACAGAACTGGGGGCAGTAACAGAAGTGGTTTGAGTAACAGGAGGTTTTGGAACAAACTTAATATTAGAATCATTAATAACAAGATTTGCAGAAGTTACAGATGACTTAGTACCTTTTACTTTAATCCTCTTGGTAGGTACAGATGCAGCTTCTTCAGAGTCTTTTCTCTTCAAGAGCTTCTTGGGCTTCTCAGCAATCTTGACCTTCTTCTGGACAGGTTCAGATTCTTCTGCAGGCTGAGTCCTTTTCCTCTGAAGTGGTGCTTCTTCTTCTCCTGCATCTGGTAGTGGTTGTTTAACTAGCTGAAACACATTGGCTGGAACAGGTATTCCTTCCTTCTTGCATTCCTCAATATACATAAGCACTATATGTCTGGGTTCTTCAGCAAAGAATAGAGGAAAGTCAGCTACAGGAACCCTCTTATTCAATTCAGACATATTCAGCCTCTTTGGAGCAGTAGTGAGTTCATCAACAATTTTGAGTCTCAGAAGACTTTTAGCGTTCAGAGGTTTTCCCATAATAAACTCTAATTCCTCTGTAACTCCAGCAGCGTACAGAGCAATTACCAAACCATTTTCAGTAAGAAGATCTGAGAGCAACCTTCCAAAGGGGATCCAAGTTCTGATCTTCTGTCCTTTCTCCTTCACAGATTCTCTAGATGCATTGATATGATTCCACAGATGCATAAACAGAATGTATGGAAGATCTACCTTGGTGCTCTGACTAAGGCAATACATGAAATAAATTTGTTCATTATTGACATAGTCTGGAGAATTGGTTGATTTCCTGTGGTGGATGCATCCCATGAAGATCTTGGCCCAGATCTTGTAATCAGGCTTCAGATCTTTGAATTTGTTAGAAGCTTGACCAGCAGTCATAACTTCTTCATAAACCTCATCCATGTCCACACGCCCAGCTGGCAAGTGGGAAACACCATCTGTTTCTTCATATCCTATCAATCTTCTTATCAGATCCTCTGTGATGATAATCTCTTTTCCCAGCACAGAAGATAAGATGAACTTGGGATAAACTGATGCATGAATCCAGAATTCTTTCACAAGGAGAGGGTAAACTGGTCCAAACAGCCTATCAAAGTACTTAACCCATCCTTGAGCTCTAATTATGGAACGAAATTCAAACCCATTATCTGCCAGAGAATCAAACTCAACCATAGATTCACACAGAACTTCTAGTTTATCAACAGGCGTTAGAAGTGTTCTTTTGGGAGGAGAATATGGAGCAACACCCAAGTTTTCTGAAGTCACAGCAGCCATAGTAGATTGGAACTGAGTAGTTGTTGAAGATGAAGACGCCATTGAAGAATGCTTAGTCAAACACTTAGGTTTTGGATTTTTATGCAGAGAAAATAGGAGATGAAAACGCATGTAAATTCTGAGAGAGTGAAAAGTATGAAAGTGAATACAAGACAAGTATTTATACTAAACACTTAGGCACATCAACAGTCAGAAAAAAAATTCACGTTTGAACAAGCATTAAATGAAGAGAATAAAAATCATTTCAAAACATTAAATGCTTCTGAAAATTTGGGGGGGAAACCAAGATTATTACTATTCAAACTTCACCTCAAACGTCTCTTTAGTTATGTACACGCCACCTCTTCAGATTTTGTGTGACACGTGTTTAATTGCATGCTGTTCTGAATTCTCTTAAGAAATGAAACATTAGCCAATGTTCAGATCTTCTAAAGATGGTTAGTTCAGAGTTTCACATCAGAAATATTGATCAGAATAGAATAAATAAATAAAAGAAATACTTCAGAGCATTTAAGCATTTTTTCATCTGCAACAATTTGCTTCTGATAAGTATCATTCTGGACAAAAATCCATACCAATATTTTTCAGAATAAAATTGAATCTATCTTCAACAAGGGGTTTTGTAAAAATATCTGCCCATTGATGATCTGTATCAACAAAGGCTAAATTTATGATTCCCTTCTGAACATAGTCTCTGATGAAATGATGCTTAATTTCTATATGTTTTGCCTTAGAATGTAAAATGGGATTCTTGGACAAATATATAGCAGAAGTATTATCACAGAAGATAGAAATGTTACTCTCAAAAATTTGATAATCTTCTACTTGACTCTTCATCCAGAGCATCTGCGTGCTACATCCAGCAGCAGCAATGTATTCAGCCTCTGTGGTTGAAAGTGCAATTGTGGGTTGCTTCTTGCTGTACCAGGAGATTAGATTTCTTCCTAGAAATTGACAACTTCCAGAAGTACTTTTTCTTTCCACTCTGTCTCCAGCGTAGTCAGCATCACAGAATCCAACTAATTTGAAATCATCAGATTTTCTGTAACACAAACCCACATTAGAAGTACCTTTCAGATACCTTAGAATCCTTTTGACAGCTGTCAAGTGTGATTCTCTAGGATCTGATTGGAATCTAGCACACAGACAAACACTGAACAATATGTCAGGTCTAGAAGCAGTAAGATAAAGAAGAGAGCCAATCATACCTCTGTAGAGCTTCTGGTCTACTTTCTTACTTACCTCTTCCTTGCCAAGTGAGCTAGTAGGGTGCATTGGAGTCTTTGCTAGCTTGCTGTCAGACATGTTGAATTTCTTCAGAAGTTCTTTAACATACTTTGTCTGATGTATGTAGGTGCACTCTGGAGTTTGATTAACTTGGATTCCTGGAAAGAATCTGAGTTCTCCCATCATGCTCATTTCAAATTCTGCCTGCATACATGTAGCAAACTCCTTTCCAAGCATAATATTTGTTGATCCAAAAATAATATCATCTACATAAATTTGTCAAATTAGAAGATCTTTCTTAATTTTTTTACAGAATAGTGTTGTATCCACTTTGCCTCTGATGAAATTCTTCTCCAGAAGAAAATTGCTCAATCTCTCATACCAAGCTCTGGGAGCTTATTTTAATCCATATAGAGATTTCTTTAATTTGAAAACATGATTTGGAAATTTTTCATTTTCAAAACCAGGGGGTTGGTGGACATAAACTTCTTCTTCTATAATACCATTAAGAAAGGCACTTTTAACATCCATCTGATACAGAGTGATGTTATTTTGTGCAGCAAAGGAAATAAGAAGGCGTATAGATTCTAACCTTGCCACTGGAGCATATGTCTCAGTGTAATCAATACCTTCTTGCTGACTGTACCCTTGAGAAACCAGCCTTGCCTTATTCCTCTCAACTTCTCCTTTCTCATTTAGCTTATTTCTGAACACCCATTTTGTACCAATTATATTGAATCCTTGAGGTCTTTGAACTAGATCCCATACATCATTTCTGCTGAATTGATTTAGCTCTTCTTGCATGGCAATAATCCAATCATTGTCTTGCAGAGCTTCTTCTACAGAAGATGGTTCAATTTCTGACACTAGTCCAAATAGTGATGCTTCAGATGATCTTAGAAAGGATCTTGTTCTGATGGGATCATCCTTCTTTCCAATAATGACATCCTCTGGATGAGACGCTTTAATTCTGGATGATGATCCTCTGATAGTTGACTCTTCAGAAATGTTTAGATTATTCATCTGAGAAGTTAAGGGAGTAGCATCTGGAGTTGCTTCTGGTTCCTTCACTTGAATTTGGTCTGCTTCTGGAACTTCAGAGTCAATAAAGACTACTTCCCTATCTGCAGAGTTATCAACCTGCTTTGACTTTTCAGAGCCAAGCTTATCATCAAATCTGACATGAATGGATTCTTCCACAATCTGTGTCTCAGTGTTGTATACTCTGTAGCCTTTAGAGTGTTCAGAATATCCAAGCATGAAACACTTCTGTGCTTTGGAATCAAACTTGCTCAGATTTTCCTTAGTGTTTAACATATAGCAAATACATCCAAAGGGATGAAAATATGAAATGTTGGGCTTTTTGTTCTTCCACAGTTCATAAGGAGTCTTCTTCAGAAGAGGTCTAACAGACACTCTGTTCTGAATATAACAGGATGTATTGATTGCTTCTGCCCAAAAATGTTTTGCCAGATTTGTCTCATTGATCATGGTTCTGGCCATTTCTTGCAAAGTTCTGTTTTTCCTCTCTACAAACCCATTCTGTTGTGGAGTTCTAGGACAGGAAAAATCATGAGCAATGCCATTTTCAGAAAAATATTTTTCAAAATATTTATTTTCAAATTCACCACCATGATCACTTCTGACTTTTATAATTTTGAAATTCTTTTCATTCTGGACTTGCTTGCAGAAGTCAAAGAACACAGAATGTGACTCATCCTTGTGTTTTAAGAACTTTACCCATGTCCATCTGCTAAAGTCATCAACAATGACTAATCCATACTTCTTGCCTCTGATGGATGCAGTTTTCACTGGTCCAAACAGATCAATATGAAGTAGTTCTAGTGGTTTAGAAGTAGAAACA
Source organism: Lathyrus sativus (assembly GCA_963859935.3). Lineage (NCBI taxonomy): Eukaryota > Viridiplantae > Streptophyta > Magnoliopsida > Fabales > Fabaceae > Lathyrus > Lathyrus sativus. The sequence goes on along the minus strand of OZ012739.1, from coordinate 201,681,111 downwards.
ACATTTTTTGATTTGAAAGATGTTTTTGAAAACATCCCTTTCTGGCATGCTTCACAAAGAGCATCTGAAGTGAACTTCAGATTAGGGAGTCCTCTGACAAGATTAAGTTTATTAATCTGAGATATACGTCTCATATTAATATGGCCCAATCTTCTATGCCAGACCCATTGCTCTTCATTAACAGACAAGAGGCATTTAACATTTTGAACTTTAAGTTCTGAAAGATTTATTTTATTAATGTTGTTTTTCCTCTTACCACTAAATAGGATAGAGCCATCCTTTTGACTAATAGATTTACAACATTTTTGATTAAAGGTAATATCATAACCATTGTCACTTAATTGACTTATGGACAATAAGTTATGCTTTAACCCTTCAACAAGTAAAACATTAGTAATAGAGGGAAGTTTACCATTTCCAATAGTGCCAGATCCAATGATCTTGCCCTTCTGGTTCCCTCCAAACTTCACGTCACCTCCAAATCTAAGTTCCAGGCTTTGGAACATAGACTTTTCTCCTGTCATGTGTCGTGAGCATCCAGAGTCCAGGTACCATGATTGGTGTCCTGACCTTGCTGCTAAGAACATCTGCAACAGGAATTATTTTGTTTTTAGGTACCCAGATCTTCTTGGGTCCTTTGGGGTTAGTTGGTTTGTAGGTTTGTCTAAACTTCTGTTTTTCAACATAATGTTTATTCTGACTTGCCTTGGGTTTAAACACATAAGTATTCTTCTCAGAGCTTGTGTGTTTAATGTCATTCAAGTGACCAAATTTAAATTGAGAATACAGAGGTGTCTTCTTGATAAAAAGTTTGTCAACAGGTTTTGGATTGCTTCCAGATGAAGATTCATATCCAATACCTCTTCTGTTGTTTCCACTAACACCATAGATCATAGAAGCCATCTTGCTTCTGTCTATGCTCTTAGTAAGAAATCTCTGAAAGCTAGAGTCATATTTTTCTAAAATATTTTCACATGACTTAGCCTCAGATTCAGATTCTTGTTGAGTTATTTCAAAGTCATTTTTTATTTTCAGATTTATTTCTTTTTGCTCAACAAGTTCTGTTTTCAGAAGATCAATCTCAGATTCAAGATTGTTTTTCAGCTTCTTGTATTTGAGTTTAATATTGTTATAACTTTTAAGAACTTCTGTTAAAACTTTTATGAGTTCTTCTTTGGTTAGTTTAGCCATTATCTCTTCTGCGTCATCATCAGATTCAGATTCTGATTCATATCCTGAGGTACCTTCCTCTTGATCCTCTGTGCTGGCCATCAGTGCAACATTTGCACATTCTTCTTCTGATTCAGAAGATGATTCACATTCATCTGAGTCATCCCATGTTGCCATCAGAACCTTCTTCTTTTTGTTAAACTTCTTCTTGGTTTTTTCTTTTTGAAGTTTGGGGCAATCATTCTTGTAGTGCCCAGGTTCTTTGCACTCAAAGCACACAACTTCTTTCTTGGCAGATCTTCTGTGTCCAGAAGATTCCTTTCTATTATCAGATCTTCTGAAGTTGTTGAACTTCTTTCCTTTGTGCTTCCAGAGTCTGTTAATCCTTCTGGACAGCATGGATAACTCATCTTCTTCTTCAGAGCTTTCTTGAATGACTTGCAAAGCTTTAGCAGTTTTGTTAGATTTTAATGCAACAGATTTACCTTTTTCTTTCTTCTGAGGTTCATCTTCCTCAAGCTCAATCTCATGGCTCCTCAGTGAGCTGATGAGTTCTTCTAGAGAGATCTTGTTCAGATCTTTAGCCATCTTCAAGGCAGTCACCATTGGTCTCCATCTGGTAGGCAGACTTCTGATGATTTTCTTTACATGATCTGATGTAGAGTATCCCTTGTCCAGAACTTTCAGCCCAGCAGTGAGTATCTGAAATCTGGAGAACATGGCTTCAACAGATTCAGAGTCTTCCATTTTGAAGGCCTCATACTTCTGGATCAGAGCCAGAGCTTTTGTCTCCTTAACTTGAGAATTTCCCTCATGAGTCATTTTTAGGGATTCAAACATATCAAAAGCAGTCTCCCTGTTTGTAATTTTCTCATACTCTGTATGTGAAATTGCATTCAATAATATAGTCCTGGCTTTGTGGTGATTTCTGAAATCTTTCTTCTGAGCATCTGTCATAGATTTTCTGTCAATCTTCTTGCCATTCCCATCTGTGGGATGGACATATCCATCTATGACTAGATCCCATAGATAAACATCATATCCTAGGAAAAAACTCTCAATTCTGTCTTTCCAGTAGTCAAATTTCTCCCCATCAAACATTGGGGGTTTGATGCTGATCCTATCCCTTTCTTCATATTTATTGTTAATATTGGACATTGAATTATCAACCATGGTAACAAATAAATATATATCAAAGTATTTCTCTCTGGATCTTTACTGACACTGTTAAGTGGTAGCACACTCAGAACCGGAGCTCTGATGCAAACTGAAGGTGAGATAATACTTAGAAGGGGGGTTGAATAAGTATGAAAGATTAAGACTTAAAAAAATAATCACACAATTATTTTTATCCTGTTTCGTTTAAACAACTACTCCAGTCCACCCTTCCTAGAGTGATTTGCCTTTCTCAACAAGGACTTAATCCACTATTAAATCAAACTGACTACAATAGTAACACCTAAGAACAATTGTTCTTAGTCTTCTCAAGAGCTACTGATTCCAACTGAATCCTCTTAAGGAATAACCTTTACAATCAATGTAAATTAAATACAAGAGTATTAATGCTTCTATAAAGCTTTATCACAACAATGATTTTTCTCTTAAGTTTAAGTACAAGAGATTCTAAGAAGAATATGAAATAATGAGAGCTTAGAATAAAATGATTTCTTTTCAGCAAATTGTGTAACTGAAGAATGTGGTGGAGTTCTCCTTTTATAGGCAGCTGATCCAAGGATGCTGAGCGTTGAAAAGAGAGTCCCAAAAAGGTCTGAGCCTTTTTGTCTTCACATCAAGTGACCTTTCCTTGAAGTAGATAACACAGAAAAATCCTTTTTGTCTGTGTAATTGTGTCTAGCACAAATGAGGAAAGAGACGTTGATTTACTCCAACGGATATATTCTTGAATATTTCTTCTTCAGTTTTCAGCAAGTTCTTCAGAGTCTGAATGAATCAGAGTCTTCTAAAGATATTTAGAACTTTGCTGTATCAGAGTCTTCTGCAGCATGTGTGCTTTCAGCGTGTTAATCATCAGAGCATATTTGTCACAGAACTTCAGTACTTGGCAGCGTTGGTACTTTCAGAACTTTCTGTAGAATTAAGCTTTGAGAAACTCTTCAAACAATATTCTTCTTTGCTTTAGATGCTTCAGCTTCAGATGCTTCTGACTATCTTAAGATGCTTTTGACTCAGAATGTTCTGGAGCTTCTTGCTTCAGATCCTTCTGGAGACAACGCTCAGGATCTTCTGTAAAGAGCAATCAGATTCTTCTGTAAGATGCATCTGGCGCTTCAGAGTCAGGATAACTTCTTGTATACAACAGATTTGCTTCTAGAGAGTTAATTTCAATTCAATCTGCAGTAAAACTCTCAAGCAAATTTTAGAGTATATAATTCTTAAATATAAAATTTCCTAACAGTTATCATCAAAACAAAGAGTTATTATTAAGAACCAATCTGTGTTCTAACAATCATGTCAATGATAAACAGAAACAGATAAAGCATCAGCTTAAACAGTAAACAGTAAACGACGGGAAAATGCATGCAATGCAAGTGAGGGAGGAAATGTGTGTGGGGCATCAACCTCCACAAGCTCATCTCAACCTCAAGCCAGATATGAATAACTGCAATCATACCGAGGAAATAACATGACATCAATCAAGATACAATAATAACTGCAATCATACAGAGGAAGTAACATGCTATCAAGCAAACACAAACCACATGGGCAAGGGAGCAGGGCTCTACCGAATACCAGCAAGCAAAGCCATACAGTAAAAATACCAGCAGAGGGAGCAACTCAACCTCTAGTGCAATCATGCTCCTAGCTTAAATAAATCTAAAGATGAACTTATTCTAATGCATCAAGCAAATCAAACAATTCACACCAAGACAGTTGCACGGAAAGCAAACAAACAGGAAAGAAAGCAGATCAACAGCTCCTACAACTTCACAGCATAGCTCCTCTGACATCAGCTCAGTCCTCAGACTTCAACTGCTCTTCAAGGCTATCATCTTCAATAGCAAGTATCAACTTGCTTTTCCCAGTTTCTAACATATCAAACATAAGTATCAACTTATTCCCTCTTCTCCAAGCCTCAGCTCTCCATTCAACTCCACCTTCAGGCTTCACTCCTAACTGTAAGTATCAACTTGTTCCTTCAGGCTCTCAATGTATCAATATAAGTATCAACTCATCCTTTATTCCTCAAGCCTCAGCTCTTCACTCAATCTCAATTTGATCTTCTTCACAAGTGTCAACTTGGTCTTCAAGCTTCAGCTCTCTCTTCTTTACTAGTATCAACTTGGTACTCTTCATCTACAAGCTTCAGCTTCTCAGAGTAATCTTCAAACACAAATAAGTATCAACTTCATCCTTAAATCTTCTTCAAGCAAGGAACTCCATCCTCTAACAAAGGAGAAAGATGCATCTGTCAAGAGCAAAGTTTGGATAATTGGTAGCAGAGTGAGGACCAAAGGTCACCACTAAGCATCCTGTCATTAGAGAAAGGGACCCTCCGAGGTTCTACCAATTTGCAAAGAGCCACACATCCTACCAAAGGAGGGATGAGGCCTTTACAAAGGGACCTTACATCATAGGGAAGAATGGAAGTGATCAACATCATCCATGTTTATGAAGGAAGAGAACTATCTAGAAGCTCTGCCTACAAAACCCTAATCTTAACACATAAACAAAACTACACCAAAAGAAGAGGAGATCTTCACATCCAAGCTTCTTCAAGCAATCCCATGCATCTTCAACTTGCCTTCATCATCATCCAAGAACAAGCAAATCAACACCCTAATCTAAGGGAACTAAAGAAGTTAATCTAGTTGAGTTAGTGCATTAGAGACATCTAAAACTAGCACCTAAGCTAAAATCAACCAAAAATAGTAAACTACCTTGAAAAATCCTAAAACAATTCCTAAGGGATCCTAATTCAATCTAGAATCTACCCTACAAAAATCAGAGGTTGAATCATCCATCTAGTCCTAGAAATAGAATCTAAACCACAAGGTATCAACCATAAACCCTAAAAATGGAGCTTCTAAAGGTTTCAACCTAAACTACCACTTATATTCATCACAAAAATGTGAGAAAAATCTATGGGGATCATGCATATCTATTCTAACTACTCACAAAAAATGAAGATCAAAATCATCATCACATGATCAAACCAAATTCACCAATATCTAGCATCAAACATGACTATTTTAATATCAATTAAAATGTAAAAATTCCCATAAAATCAGAAAATGCATAAAATAAAAATATTTTTTATCTAAAAAATACTAGACCCTATCATGAATTCAATGCAAAAAGAATGGGATTAATTGAGTTATTTTTCCATTTTTTATGATTTTATCAAGAACCATGAACAAAATTAAAAAAATAAAGAAAATCCAAATAAAATGAACACATGCACGGTGCAGATAGCAAGACCAATCAGTTCATTTTATGGATTGGGCCACAAAGGGGGTGCAGGTATCACTTATTTCACAAAGCCCAAAATTATCTGATTAATGAAACACATCGTTTCATTAAGTTCAGAGCTCTTCACAAAAAAAAGAAACACGCGTGGCCGTTGGATGAAGCCTTTGGTCCAAGTCAAACCATGATCCAATGGTCCTGGGATCATCTTCCCCAATTCAAACCTCTGCAACTCACGCCACCTGCGCGCCCAAAGCCACCGCCGGTGGCATTCTCCGGTCGTCTTCTCACAACCCTAGTTTGCCATAGAGTCCACCATAGGCCACAATTCCTTGATCAAACTTGTCCCAAATTTCACAAGGAACTCAATCACGCCATTAATTGACTCTGAAACCTCAAAGTTCGCAAGAACCAACTCTCAACCGAAAATGGTAACATCCCTAATTGGTCACTAACTCTCAAATTAATGATCTGAAATCCATCCTACACCATTCTGCAATGCATCTATCATCCTAATTCCTCTTAATTCTAACTAAAACAAGCTGGAGATTAAAAGTTACCAACCTGAAATGGCTTCAATTCTTGGAACAAACTCTGAGTTGCAGGTGGAAAAAACTGAGATCAAGAACACCAATCAGCCACGAATTTCCCTTGATTATGATCTGGAATCATTCCCTAGCATCCATGGAAGAGATTGCAATCAAGAAAATGGATGGAAAGTGAGTGAAATGATGTAACCGAATTCAGTTGCAAGCATGAATTTTCCAAACTCAATCTCTGCTCTCTCCTTCAATCATCACCAACCTTGGCCTTGGATTACCTTTACTCAATATATAGAACATATACGGATGATCTAGAAACCTCTAGATCCTTCTAATGAGAAGTTAAATCTCTCATGTCATGAGAAGTTCAATCACATGCCATGGTATGCATAGTTCTGCTAACAGCTTGAAATCACACTCATTCCCTTCCAATTTCTCCCCTAATGACATTTTGGACGTGTTTGGCTTTCAAGGGGCCTTGGTCATGCCTTGAATTTAGGTTTTGCAAATGTTACTTAAGATGTAAGTAACTACTTTTCAAAGCAAGTCCACAAATTAAACTTCAACTCAAAATTGTGGCTAAACCAATCTTCTTAAAATGTGTTTTAGAATCAAAATGGTATATTACATGCCTTGGTTTGGACATGTAAATCAAAAATATCAATTTCCAACTTTGGTTCATTTGAAAATCATCCTTATTTTAGGTCATTTTTGCAACTTTGAGCTACAAGTATTTCCAACATCTCATGACCTCTTAACTAGCCTTAAAACATCATTTTGAACAAGTTTGATGTTGAACATTTTCCCATTTGAAGCTTGGAAATAAGAGTTATGGCCTTATAGTTGAAATGACCTATAATCTCCAAATGACCAAAATGCCCTTGACTTGTCAAAGCCATAACTTGAGTTCTACAAATCCTATCAAGGACTTCTAGTACTATCTAGAAAGATAAGAGGATAAGGAACAACATTCATGTTTCCCAAAAGTTCATAGGAATCATCCTTCTAGGGCAAAAGTCTCATGCAAGTTGGACAACTTTCAAGCCCCCAAATTCACATGCCTCAGATGACCTGTAACTTGTCATAGTCATAACTTGAGTTCTACAAATCCTATCAAGGACTTCTAGCACTAAAATGAAAGCTAAGCTCATGATCTACAACATTCATGTTGGGGGTAAAATGAGATGACCATCACATCTTGAGCTAGATTGCCTTGAAGATAGGGGTCAAACTAGGGGATTTTACATTGTCAAGCCTTAGAAACCCTAGCTTGAAAATTCTCAAACTCTTCAATCATGATGAGTTGACCTTGGAATCATCCTTATAACATCTCAATGTATCAATCCATGATCACATGGCTCTTGGATTAGGTCTCAACCTTCTCCAAATCATCAGTTGACTTAGGGTTGACCCAGTCAAACCCTAATTGCACCACTCATGGCTGAGGCTTCTTAATCTTGCATAATGACCTGTCTAGGCATCAAAGTGATCTTAAACACTTCTCATGAGCTCTCTCAAGACCTCAAGTCTAACTCCATGGCTTCAGAATCATCTGAGGACTTCCCACAACTCTCAAGTTAGGAGACACACCCTCTTGGTTTCAACCACTCACTCTGAGAATCCTTTAACTTCTCTGACAAGGATATCAACCCTTGAACACTTGAATAATCTTCTTAGCTAGCTTCAAAGTCTTGTGTAGCCCTTGATTGGTAATCATACCTCTTGATCTCCTGCATACATGTCAATGAAATGCAAATGATAATGCTAATGTGAATGAAATGAAACATAAGCTAGGTAAAGAAATGTTGGGCAAATTTTGGGGTGCAACAGCTGCCCCTATTCAAACGGCTTGGACCTGAATGGGTGAGAAGCGAACGACTCTCAAACAATCAAGGTAAAAGACGGTTGAATACCAACAAACCCGAAAATTTGCCAACTGCGCAAGTACACGGTACTCTGATGGGAACAAATCTTCGAAAATTGAAATATTAGCTGCACGACAACTAGCTGGGGAATTGGTCACACGGTAACCGGTGATACAGGGTCGATCATGCCGTCAGGCATCAAGATTCCTCGGGACTCATCAGGTCACCAATCAAATTAATCATGCCATTGGGCATTTAAAAAAAATTTTTTGGGCGTCCGCCGAACTTCATCACTAAGTCGGGAATAAACTTCTTGGTCAATCATGAACCAATTGGGGATATCCAAACTTCTGCCATCAGGCACTCCACGTCAGCTGAGAGAACGACTTCATTAATATGGTTGGACTTCAATCATCAAGTATTCAAGGGAAGTTTCAACTCCGTTGTTCAGAAACCTGCTGGGGATGACGCATCTCCGCTGGGGATTCTGAAGAATTATCAAGTAACTCCGCTTCGGGGCTTCAGAGATCATTATGGCCGAATCAACTCTGCTGAGGACTTCAAGAATCATCTTGGACAAATAATTCCGCCGGGGACTTCAAGAATCATCTTGGACAAATAACACTGCTGGAGATTTCAGGAGTCATCCTGAGCAAACACTCTGCCGGGGACTCTAAGCATCAACTTGAGCAACCCTCTCTGGCGACTTCACTGGGGATTTTAAGAATCATCTTGAGCATACAACTTCGCTGGAGAATTCAAGAATCATCTTGGGCAAGCGACATTGCTGGGGGAATTCAAGAATCATCTTGGGCAAACGACTTTGCTGGAGGAATTCAAGAATCATCTTGAACCACGCCACTCTGCTGAGATTTCAGGAATCATCCTGAGCAGACATCCTGTCGGAGAACATCTGCAAAACAAGAACGGTAACGACCTAGCTCATGTTTCATATGCATATGGTTCGGCAATGGCGCAATGCTCCACACGGTGGAAATGCTACGCGTTTAGGATAAATGCTATGCAATCATGCAAGATGTTATGACCCCATCAGCAAAATAAATGCTGAAGGGAAGATCCTCCTATCAAGGAGAAAGAACCATTCTGGTGGAGGAAGGACTCATTCTGCCAAGGAGAAGAAATCACACCAATCTCAATTGGATTCCGCCCGGGGAAGCGAACTTCAGTTGACTGCTGCAGGGGGATAAAGCTCTATGAGAACCTGGACCTGCTCGTCTAGGTGTACGAACAACGACTGCTGAGGAAAACGATGTCAATCGCCAATATAAACTGCACGCCCTTCGCGGCTTGGATTTCTTGGAGACAACGACTCCGGCGGGGAAATACGGCATCAGCTAATCAACACTCTATTGGGGAAAACCAATCATGGCCCCCACGACTTCCAAGGACTCGGCTCTCTTGGGGGTTTGCAAACTCGGCTGGAGGAAGAAGGAACCGTCCTGCTTGCTGGGGAGAGTACTTCTCTGACAAGGATATCAACCCTTGAACACTTGAATAATCTTCTTAGCTAGCTTCAAAGTCTTGTGTAGCCCTTGATTGGTAATCATACCTCTTGATCTCCTGCATACATGTCAATGAAATGCAAATGATAATGCTAATGTGAATGAAATGAAACATAAGCTACATAAAGAAATGTTGGGCAAATTTTGGGGTGCAACAATCTGGCACCAAAAGGATGATAGACCCATCACCAAAAGAATGATAGAGCGACACACGCACACAATCCCGACACCAAAAGGATGTCGGGCCTATCATCAAAAAGATGATAGAGATCACTCGCACAATCTGGCACCAAAAGGATGACATACCCATCATTAAAAGGTTAATATAGAGACACACGCACACAATACCGACACCAAAAGGATGCAGGGCCTATCACCAAAAGAATGATAGAGAACACTCGCACAATGTGGCAACAAAAGGATGATAGACCCATCACCAAAAGAATGATAGAGCGACACACGCACACAATCCCGACACCAAAAGGATGTCGGGCCTATCATCAAAAAGATGATAGAGAACACTCGCACAATCTGGCACCAAAAGGATGACATACCCATCATCAAAAGGTTAATATAGAGACACACGCACACAATACCGACACCATAAGGATGCAGGGCCTATCAACAAAAGAATGATAGAGAACACTTGCACAATCTGGCACCAAAGGGATGATATACCCATCACCAAAAGAATGATAGAGCGAAACACGCACACAATCCGGACACCAAAAGGATGTCGGGCCTATCATCAAAAAGATGATAGAGAATACTCGCACAATCTGGCACCAAAAGGATGACATACCCATCATCAAAAGGTTAATATAGAGACACACGCACACAATACCGACACTGAAAGGATGCAGGGCCTATCACCAAAAGAATGATAGAGAACACTCGCACAATCTGGCACCAAAAGGATGTTAGACCCATCACCAAAAGAATGATAGAGCGACACACACACACAATCCCGACACCAAAAGGATGTCGGGCCTATCATCAAAAAGATGATAGAGAACACTCGCACAATCTGGCACCAAAAGGATGACATACCCATCATCAAAAGGTTAATATAGAGACACACGCACACAATACCGACACCATAAGGATGCAGGGCCTATCATGAAAAGAATGATAGAGAACACTTGCACAATCTGGCACCAAAAGGATGTTAGACCCATCACCAAAAGAATGATAGAGCGACACACACACAATCCGGACACCAAAAGGATGTCGGGCCTATCATCAAAAAGATGATAGAGAACACTCGCACAATCTGGCACCAAAAGGATGACATACCCATCATCAAAAGGTTAATATAGAGACACACGCACACAATACCGACACCAAAAGGATCCAGGGCCTATCACCAAAAGAATGATAGAGAACACTCGCACAATCTGGCACCAAAAGGATGATAGAACCATCACCAAAAGAATGATAGAGCGACACACGAACACAATCCCGACACCAAAAGGATGTCGGGCCTATCATCAAAAAGATGATAGAGAACACTCGCACAATCTAGCACCAAAAGGATGACATACCCATCATCAAAAGGTTAATATAGAGACACACGCACACAATACCGACACCAAAAGGATCCAGGGCCTATCACCAAAAGAATGATAGAGAACACTCGCACAATCTGGCACCAAAAGGATGATAGACCCATCACCAAAAGAATGATAGAGCGACACATGCACACAATCCCGACACCAAAAGAATGCAGTGCCTATCACCAAAAAGATGATAGAGAACACTCGCACAATCTAGCACCAAAAGGATGACAGATCCATCACCCAAAGGATGATAGAGCGGCACACGCACACAATCCCGACACCAAAAGGATGAAGGGCCTATCACCAAAAAGATGATAGAGAACACTCGCACAATCTGGCACCAAAAGGATGACATACCCCTCATCAAAAGGATAATATAGAGACACACGCACACAATCCCGATACCAAAAGGATGCAGGGCCTATCACCAAAAGAATGATAGAGAACACTGGGACAATCTGGCACCACAAGGATGATAGACCCATCACCAAAAGAATGATAGAGCGACACACACACACATTCCCGACACCAAAAAGATGCAGTGCCTATCACCAAAAATATGATAGAGAACACTCGCGCAATCTTGCACCAAAAGGATGACAGATCCATCACCCAAAGGATGATAGAGCGACACACGCACACAATCCCGAAAACAAAAGGATGCAGGGCCTATCACCAAAAAGATGATACAGAACACTCGCACAATCTGGTACCAAAAGGATGACATACCCATCATCAAAAGGTTAATATAACGACGCACGCACACAATCCCGACACCAGAAGGATGTATGGTCTATCACCAAAAGGATGATACAGTACACTCACACAATATAGCACCAAAAGGATGACAGATCTATCACCAAAAGGATGAAAGAGCAACACGCGCACATCATCCTAACATCAAAAGGATGTATGGTTAATCACAAAAAGGATGATAGAGAACACTCGCACAATCTGGCACCACAAGGATGACATACCCATCATCAAAAGGATCATAGAGCGACACACGCACACAATCTCGACACCAAAAGGACGAATGGCATATCACCAAACGAATCAAAGAGAACACTCGCACAATCTGGCACCAAAAGGAAGATAGATCCATCACCCAAAGGATGATAGAGCGACACACGCACACAATCCCGACAACAAAAGGATGCAGGGCCTATCACCAAAAAGATGATAGAGAACACTCGCACAATCTGGCACCAAAAGGATGACATACCCATCATCAAAAGGTTAATATAGCGACACACGCACACAATCCCGACACAAGAAGGATGTATGGTCTATCACCAAAAGGATGATACAGAACACTCACACAATCTAGCACCAAAAGGATGACAGATCTATCACCAAAAGGATGAAAGAGCAACACGCGCACATCATCTTAACATCAAAAGGATGTATGGTTAATCACAAAAAGGATGATAGAGAACACTCGCACAATCTGGCACCACAAGGATGACATACCCATCATCAATAGGATCATAGAGCGACACACGCACACAATCTCGACACCAAAAGGACGAATGGCATATCACCAAAAGAATCAAAGAGAACACTCGCACAATCTGGCACCAAAAGGAAGATAGATCCATCACCCAAAGGATGATAGAGCGACACACGCACACAATCCCGACAACAAAAGGATGCAGGGCCTATCACCAAAAAGATGATAGAGAACACTCGCACAATCTGGCACCAAAAGGATGACATACCCATCATCAAAAGGTTAATATAGCGACACACGCACACAATCCCGACACCAGAAGGATGTATGGTCTATCACCAAAAGGATGATACAGAACACTCACACAATCTAGCACCAAAAGGATGACAGACACATCACCAAAAGAATGATAGAGCGACACACCCAAACAATCCCGACACCAGAAGGATGTATGTTCTATCACTAAAAGGATGATAGAGAACACTCGCACAATCTAGCACCAAAAGGATGACAGACCTATCACCAAAAGGATGAAAGAGCAACACGCGCACATCATCCTAACATCAAAAGGATGTATGATTAATCACTAAAAGGATGATATAGAACACTCGCACAATCTGGCACCAAAAGGATGACATACCCATCACCAAAAGGTTAATATAGCGACACACGCACACAATACCGACACCAAAAGGATGCAAGGCCTATCACCAAAAGAATGATAGAGAACACTCGCACAATATGGCACCAAAATGATGACAGACCCATCACCAAAAGAATGATAGAGCGACACACCCACACAATCCCGACACCAGAAGGATGTATGGTCTATCACCAAAAGGATGATAGAGAATACTCACACAATCTAGCACCAAAAGGATGATAGAGCGAGACACGCACACAATCCCGACACGAAAAGGATGCAGGGTCTATCACCAAAGGATGATAGAGAACACTCGTACAATCTGGCACCAAAAGGATGACAGCATCATCACCCAAAGGATGGTAGAGCAACACACGCACATAAATCCCGACACCAAAAGGATGAAGGGACTATCACCAAAAAGATGATAGAGAACACTCGCACAATCTGGCACCAAAAGGATGACATACCCATCATCAAAAGGTTAATATAGAGACACACACACACACAATCCCGACACCAAAAGGATGTAGGGCCTATCACCAAAAGAATGATAGAGAACACTCACGCAATCTGGCACCAAAAGGATGATAGACCCATCACCAAAAGAATTATAGAGTGACACACGCACACAATCCCAACACCAAAAGGATGCAGTGCCTATCACCAAAAAGATGATAGAGAACACTCGCATAATATGGCACCAAAAGAATGACATACCCATCATTAAAAGGTTAATATAGCGACACACGCACACAATCCCGACACCAAAAGGATGCAGGGCCTATCACCAAAAGAATCAAAGAGAACACTTGCACAATCTGGCACCCAAAGGATGATAGACCCGTCATCAAAAGAATGATAGAGCGACACACGCACACAATCCCGACACCAAAAGGATGCCGAGCTTATCATCAAAAAGATGATAGAGAACACTCGCACAATCTGGAACCAAAAGCATGACATACCCATCACCAAAAGGTTAATATAGCGACACACACACACACAATCCCGACACCAAAAGGATGCAAGGCCTATCACCAAAAGAATGATAGAGAACACTCACACAATCTGGCACCTAAAGGATGACAGACCCATCACCAAAAGAATGATAGAGCGAAGGCCCACACAATCCCGACACCAGAAGGATGCATGGTCTATCACCAAAAGGATGATAGAGAACACTCACACAATCCAGCACAAAAAGGATGATAAAGCGACACAGGCACACAATCCCGACACGAAAAGGATGCAAGGTCTATCACCAAAAGGATGATAGAGAACACTCGTACAATTTGGCACCAAAAGGATGACAGATCCATCAACCAAAGGATGATAGAGCGGCACACACACACAATCCCGACACCAAAAGGATGAAGGGCCTATCACCAAAAAGATGATAGAGAACACTCGCATAATCTGGCACCAAAAGGATGACATACCCATCATCAAAAGGTTAATATAGAGACACACGCACACAATCCCGACACCAAAAGGATGCAGGGCCTATCACCAAAAGAATGATAGAGAACACTCGCACAATCTGGCACCAAAAAGATGATAGACCCATCACCAAAAGAATGATAGAGCGACACACGCACAGAACCCCGACACCAAAAGGATGCAGTGCCTATCACCAAAAAGATGATAGAGAACACTCGCACAATATGGCACCAAAAGGATGACATACCCATCATCAAAAGGTTAATATAGCGACACACACACACAATCCAGACACCAAAAGGATGTAGGGCCTATCTCCAAAAGAGTCAAAGAGAACACTCGCACAATCTGACACCACAAGGATGATAGACCCATCCCTAAAAGAATGATAGAGCGACACACACACACACACACAATCCCGACACCAGAAGGAAGTATGGACTATCACCAAAAGGATGGTAGAGAACACTCGCACAATCTAGCACCAAAAGGATGACAGACCTATCACCATAAGGATGAAAGAGCAACACGCGCACATGATCCTAACATAAAAAGGATGTATGATTAATCACCAAAAGGATGATAGAGAACACTCGCACAATTTGGCACCAAAATGATGACATACCCATCACCAAAAGGATGATATAGTGACACACGGACACAATCCCGACACGAAAAGGATGCAGGGTCTATCACCAAAAGAATGATAGAGAACACTCGCACAATCTGGCAACAAAAGGATTACAGATCCATCACCCAAAGGATGATAGAGCAACACACGCACACAATCCCGACAACAAAAGGATGCAGGGCCTATCACCAAAAAGATGATAGAGAACACTCGCACAATCTGGCACCAAAAGGATGACATACCCATCATCAAAAGGTTAATATAGCGACACACGCACACAATCCCGACACAAGAAGGATGTATGGTCTATCACCAAAAGGATGATACAGAACACTCACACAATCTAGCACCAAAAGGATGACAGATCTATCACCAAAAGGATGAAAGAGCAACACGCGCACATCATCTTAACATCAAAAGGATGTATGGTTAATCACAAAAAGGATGATAGAGAACACTCGCACAATCTGGCACCACAAGGATGACATACCCATCATCAATAGGATCATAGAGCGACACACGCACACAATCTCGACACCAAAAGGACGAATGGCATATCACCAAAAGAATCAAAGAGAACACTCGCACAATCTGGCACCAAAAGGAAGATAGATCCATCACCCAAAGGATGATAGAGCGACACACGCACACAATCCCGACAACAAAAGGATGCAGGGCCTATCACCAAAAAGATGATAGAGAACACTCGCACAATCTGGCACCAAAAGGATGACATACCCATCATCAAAAGGTTAATATAGCGACACACGCACACAATCCCGACACCAGAAGGATGTATGGTCTATCACCAAAAGGATGATACAGAACACTCACACAATCTAGCACCAAAAGGATGACAGACACATCACCAAAAGAATGATAGAGCGACAGACCCAAACAATCCCGACACCAGAAGGATGTATGTTCTATCACTAAAAGGATGATAGAGAACACTCGCACAATCTAGCACCAAAAGGATGACAGACCTATCACCAAAAGGATGAAAGAGCAACACGCGCACATCATCCTAACATCAAAAGGATGTATGATTAATCACTAAAAGGATGATATAGAACACTCGCACAATCTGGCACCAAAAGGATGACATACCCATCACCAAAAGGTTAATATAGCGACACACGCACACAATACCGACACCAAAAGGATGCAAGGCCTATCACCAAAAGAATGATAGAGAACACTCGCACAATATGGCACCAAAATGATGACAGACCCATCACCAAAAGAATGATAGAGCGACACACCCACACAATCCCGACACCAGAAGGATGTATGGTCTATCACCAAAAGGATGATAGAGAATACTCACACAATCTAGCACCAAAAGGATGATAGAGCGAGACACGCACACAATCCCGACACGAAAAGGATGCAGGGTCTATCACCAAAGGATGATAGAGAACACTCGTACAATCTGGCACCAAAAGGATGACAGCATCATCACCCAAAGGATGGTAGAGCAACACACGCACATAAATCCCGACACCAAAAGGATGAAGGGACTATCACCAAAAAGATGATAGAGAACACTCGCACAATCTGGCACCAAAAGGATGACATACCCATCATCAAAAGGTTAATATAGAGACACACACACACACAATCCCGACACCAAAAGGATGTAGGGCCTATCACCAAAAGAATGATAGAGAACACTCACGCAATCTGGCACCAAAAGGATGATAGACCCATCACCAAAAGAATTATAGAGTGACACACGCACACAATCCCAACACCAAAAGGATGCAGTGCCTATCACCAAAAAGATGATAGAGAACACTCGCATAATATGGCACCAAAAGAATGACATACCCATCATTAAAAGGTTAATATAGCGACACACGCACACAATCCCGACACCAAAAGGATGCAGGGCCTATCACCAAAAGAATCAAAGAGAACACTTGCACAATCTGGCACCCAAAGGATGATAGACCCGTCATCAAAAGAATGATAGAGCGACACACGCACACAATCCCGACACCAAAAGGATGCCGAGCTTATCATCAAAAAGATGATAGAGAACACTCGCACAATCTGGAACCAAAAGCATGACATACCCATCACCAAAAGGTTAATATAGCGACACACACACACACAATCCCGACACCAAAAGGATGCAAGGCCTATCACCAAAAGAATGATAGAGAACACTCACACAATCTGGCACCTAAAGGATGACAGACCCATCACCAAAAGAATGATAGAGCGAAGGCCCACACAATCCCGACACCAGAAGGATGCATGGTCTATCACCAAAAGGATGATAGAGAACACTCACACAATCCAGCACAAAAAGGATGATAAAGCGACACAGGCACACAATCCCGACACGAAAAGGATGCAAGGTCTATCACCAAAAGGATGATAGAGAACACTCGTACAATTTGGCACCAAAAGGATGACAGATCCATCAACCAAAGGATGATAGAGCGGCACACACACACAATCCCGACACCAAAAGGATGAAGGGCCTATCACCAAAAAGATGATAGAGAACACTCGCATAATCTGGCACCAAAAGGATGACATACCCATCATCAAAAGGTTAATATAGAGACACACGCACACAATCCCGACACCAAAAGGATGCAGGGCCTATCACCAAAAGAATGATAGAGAACACTCGCACAATCTGGCACCAAAAAGATGATAGACCCATCACCAAAAGAATGATAGAGCGACACACGCACAGAACCCCGACACCAAAAGGATGCAGTGCCTATCACCAAAAAGATGATAGAGAACACTCGCACAATATGGCACCAAAAGGATGACATACCCATCATCAAAAGGTTAATATAGCGACACACACACACAATCCAGACACCAAAAGGATGTAGGGCCTATCTCCAAAAGAGTCAAAGAGAACACTCGCACAATCTGACACCACAAGGATGATAGACCCATCCCTAAAAGAATGATAGAGCGACACACACACACACACAATCCCGACACCAGAAGGAAGTATGGACTATCACCAAAAGGATGGTAGAGAACACTCGCACAATCTAGCACCAAAAGGATGACAGACCTATCACCATAAGGATGAAAGAGCAACACGCGCACATGATCCTAACATAAAAAGGATGTATGATTAATCACCAAAAGGATGATAGAGAACACTCGCACAATTTGGCACCAAAATGATGACATACCCATCACCAAAAGGATGATATAGTGACACACGGACACAATCCCGACACGAAAAGGATGCAGGGTCTATCACCAAAAGAATGATAGAGAACACTCGCACAATCTGGCAACAAAAGGATTACAGATCCATCACCCAAAGGATGATAGAGCAACACACGCACACAATCCCGACACCAAAAGGATGCAGTGCCTATCACCAAAAAGATGATAGAGAACACTCGCACAATCTAGCACCAAAAGGATGACAGTTCCATCATCAAAAGGATAATAGAGCGGCACACGCACACAATCCCGATACCAAAAGAATGCAGGGCCTATTACCAAAAAGATGATATAGAGCACTCGCACAATCTGGCACCAAAAGGATGACAGACCCATCACCAAAAGAATGATAGAGTGACACACGCACACACAATCCAGACACCAGAAGGATGTATGGTCTATCACCAAAAGGATGATAGAGAACACTCACACAATCTAGCACCAAAAGGATGACAGACCTATCACCAAAAGGATGAAAGAGCAACACACCCACATCATCCTAACATCGAAAGGATGTATGATTAATCACCAAAAGGATGATAGGGAACACTCGCACAATTTGGCACCAAAAGGATGACATACCCGTCATCAAAAGGTTAATATAGCGACACACGCACAAAATCCCGACATCAAAAGGATGCAGGGCCTATCACCAAAAGAATGATAGGAAACACTCGCACAATCTGGCACCAAAAGGATGATAGACCCATCACCAAAAGAATGATACAGCGACACACGCACACAATCCCAACACCAAAAGGATGCAATGCCTACCACCAAAAAGATGATAGAGAACACTCGCACAATATGGCACCAAAAGGATGATATACCCATCATCAAAATGTTAATATAGAGCCACACGCACACAATACCGACACCGAAAGGATGCAGGGCCTATCACCAAAAGAATGATAGAGAACACTCGCACAATCTGGCACTAAAAGGATGACATACCCATCATCAAAAGGTTAATATAGCGACACACGCACACAATCCTGACACCAAAAGGATGCAGGGCCTATCACCAAAAGAATCAAAGAGAACACTCGCTCAATCTGGCACAAAAAGGATGATAGACCCATCACCAAAAGAATGATAGAGCGACACACGCACACAATCCCGACACCAAAAGGATGCCGGGCCTATCAACAAAAAGATGATAGAGAACACTCGCACAATCTGGCACTAGAAGTATGACATGACAATCACCAAAAGGTTAATATAGCGACACACGCACACAATCCCGACACCAAAAGGATGAAAGGCCTATCACCAAAAGAATGATAGAGAACACTCGCACAATCTGGCACCAAAAGGATGACATACCCATCATCAAAAGGTTAATATAGCGACACACGCACACAATCCCTACACCAAAATGATGCAGGGCCTATCACCAAAAGAATCAAAGAGAACACTCGCCCAATCTGGCACCAAAAAGATGATAGACCCATCACCAGAAGAATGATAGAGCGACACACGCCCACAATCCCGACACCAAAAGGATTTCGAGCTTATCATCAAAAAGATGATAGAGAACACTCGCACAATCTGGCACCAAAAGCATGACATACCCATCACCAAAAGGTTAATATAGCGACACACGCACACAATCCCGACACCGAAAGGATGCAAGGCCTATCACCAAAAGAATGATAGAGAACACTCACACAATCTGGCACCAAAAGGATGATAGAGCGGAGACCCACACAATCCCGACACCAGAAGGATGCATGGTCTATCACCAAAAGGATGATAGAGAACACTCACACAATCCAGCACGAAAAGGATGATAAAGCGACACAGGCACACAATCTCGACACGAAAAGGATGCAGGGTCTATCACCAAAAGGATGATAGAGAACACTCGTACAATCTGGCACCAAAAGGATGACAGATCCATCACCCAAAGGATGATAGAGCGGCACACGCACACAATCCCGACACCAAAAGGATGAAGGGCCTATCACCAAAAAGATGATAGAGAACACTCGCATAATCTGGCACCAAAAGGATGACATACCCATCATCAAAAGGTTAATATAGAGACACACGCACACAATCCCGACACCAAAAGGATGCAGGGCCTATCACCAAAAGAATGATAGAGAACACTCGCACAATCTGGCACCAAAAAGATGATAGAGCCATCACCAAAAGAATGATAGAGCGACACACGCACAGAATCCCGACACCAAAAGGATGCAGTGCCTATCACCAAAAAGATGATAGAGAACACTCGCACAATATGGCACCAAAAGGATGACATACCCATCATCAAAAGGTTAAGCGACACACACACACAATCCAGACACCAAAAGGATGTTGGGCCTATCTCCAAAAGAATCAAAGAGAACACTCGCACAATCTGGCACCAAAAGGATGATAGACCCATCCCTAAAAGAATGATAGAGCGACATACACACACACAATCCCGACACCAGAAGGAAGTATAGACTATCACCAAAAGGATGATAGAGAACACTCGCACAATCTAGCACCAAAAGGAAAACAGACCTATCACCATAAAGATGAAAGAGCAACACGCGCACATGATCCTAACATCAAAAGGATGTATGATTAATCACCAAAAGGATGATAGAGAACACTCGCACAATTTGGCACCAAAATGATGACATACCCATCACCAAAAGGATGATATAGTGACACACGCACACAATCCCGACACGAAAAGGATGCAGGGTCTATCACCAAAAGAATGATAGAGAACACTCGCACAATCTGGCACCAAAAGGATTACAGATCCATCACCCAAAGGATGATAGAGCAACACACGCACACAATCCCGACACCAAAAGGATGCAGTGCCTATCACCAAAAAGATGATAGAGAACACTCGCACAATATGGCACCAAAAGGATGACATACCCATCATCAAAAGGATAATATAGCGACATACGCACACAATCCAGACACCAAAAGGATACAGGGCCTATCACCAAAAGAATGATAGAGAACACTCGCACAATCTGGCTCCAAAAGGATGATAGACCCATCACCAAAACAATGATAGAGTGACACACGCACACAATCCCGGAACCAAAAGGATGCAGTGCCTATCACCAAAAAGATGATAGAGAACACTCGCACAATCCTTCACCAAAAGGATGACAGTTCCAACATCAAAAGGATGATAGAGCGGTACACACACACAATCCCGATACCAAAAGAATGCAGGGCCTATCACCAAAAAGATGATATAGAGCACTCGCACAATCTGGCACCAAAAGGATGACAGACCCATCACCAAAAGAATGATAGAGCGACACACGCACACACAATCTCGACACCAGAAGGATGTATGGTCTATCACCAAAAGGATGATAGAGAACACTCGCACAATCTAGCACCAAAAGGATGACAGACCTATCACCAAAAGGATGAAAGAGCAACACGCGCACATCATCCTAACATCGAAATGATGTATGATTAATCACCAAAAGGATGATAGGGAACACTCGCACAATTTGGCACCAAAAGGATGACATACCCGTCATCAAAAGGTTAATATAGCGACACACGCACAAAATCACGACATCAAAAGGATGCAGGGCCTATCACCAAAAGAATGATAGGAAACACTCGCACAATCTGGCACCAAAAGGATGATAGACCCATCACCAAAAGAATGATAGAGCGACACACGCACACAATCCCAAAACCAAAAGGATGCAGTGCCTACCACCAAAAAGATGATAGAAAACACTCGCACAATATGGCACCAAAAGGATGACATACCCATCATCAAAAGGTTAATATAGAGCCACACGCACACAATACCGACACCAAAAGGATGCAGGGCCTATCACCAAAAGAATCAAAGAAAACACTCGCTCAATCTGGCACAAAAAGGATGATAGACCCATCACTAAAAGAATGATAGAGCGACACACGCACACAATCCCGACACCAAAAAGATGTCGGGCCTATCAACAAAAAGATGATAGAGAACACTCGCACAATCTGGAACCAGAAGGATGACATAACCATCACCAAAAGGTTAATATAGCGAAACACGCACACAATCCCGACACCAAAAGGATGAAAGACCTATCACCAAAAGAATGATAGAGAACACTCGCACAATCTGGCACCAAAAGGATGACATACCCATCATCAAAAGGTTAATATAGCGACACACGCACACAATCCCGACACCAAAAAGATGCAGGGCCTATCACCAAAAGAATCAAAGAGAACACTCGCCCAATTTGGCACCAAAAAGATGATAGACCCATCACCAAAAGAATGATAGAGCGACACACGCACACAATCCCGACACCAAAAGGATGCCGAGCTTATCATCAAAAAGATGATAGAGAACACTCGCACAATCTGGCACCAAAAGCATGACATGCCCATCACCAAAAGGTTAATATAGCGACACACGCACACAATCCTGACACCAAAAGGATGCAAGGCCTATCACCAAAAGAATGATAGAGAACACTCACACAATCTGGCACCAAAAGGATGACAGACCCATCACCAAATGAATGATAGAGCGGAGACCCACACAATCCCGACACCAGAAGGATGCATGGTCTATCACCAAAAGGATGATAGAGAACACTCACACAATCCAGCACGAAAAGGATGATAAAGCGACACAGGCACACAATCCCGACACGAAAAGGATGCAGGGTCTATCACCAAAAGGATGATAAAGAACACTCGTACAATCTGGCACCAAAAGGATGACAGATCCATCACGCAAAGGATGATAGAGCGGCACACGCACACAATCCCGACACCAAAAGGATGAAGGGCCTATCACCAAAAAGATGATAGAGAACACTCGCATAATCTGGCACCAAAAGGATGACATACCCACCATCAAAAGCTTAATATAGAGACACACGCACATAATACCGACACCAAAAGGATGCAGGGCCTATCACCAAAAGAATGATAGAGAACACTCGCACAATCTGGCACCAAAAGGATGATAGACCCATCACCAAAAGAATGATAGAGCGACACACGCACACAATCCCGACACCAAAAGGATGCAGTGCCTATCACCAAAAAGATGATAGAGAACACTCGCACAATATGGCACCAAAAGGATGACATACCCATCATCAAAAGGTTAATATAGCGACACACGCACACAATCTGGCACCAAAAGGATGATAGACCCATCCCAAAAAGAATGATAGAGCGACACACACACACAATCCCGACACCAGAAGGAAGTATGGTCTATCACCAAAAGGATGATAGAGAACACTCGCACAATCTAGCACCAAAAGGATGACAGACCTATCACCAAAAGGACGAAAGAGCAACACGCGCACATGATCCTAACATCAAAAGGATGTATGATTAATCACCAAAAGGATGATAGAGAACACTCGCACAATTTGGCACCAAAATGGTGACATACCCATCACCAAAAGGATGATAGAGTGACACACGCACACAATCCCGACACGAAAAGGATGCAGGGTCTATCACCAAAAGAATGATAGAGAACACTCGCACAATCTGGCACCAAAAGGATTCCAAATCCATCACCCAAAGGATGATAGAGCAACACACGCACACAATCCCGACACCAAAAGGACGCAGTGCCTATCACCAAAAAGATGATAAAGAACACTCGCACAATATGGCACCAAAAGGATGACATACCCATCGTCAAAAGGATAATATAGCGACACACGCATACAATCCCGACACTAAAAGGATGCAGGGCCTATCACCAAAAGAATGATAGAGAACACTCGCACAATCTAGCACCAAAAGGATGATAGACCCATCACCAAAAGAATGACAGAGCGACACACGCACACAATCCCAACACCAAAAGGATGCAGTGCCTACCACCAAAAAGATGATAGAGAACACTCGCACAATATGGCACCAAAAGGATGACATACCCATCATCAAAAGGTTAATATAGAGCCACACTCACACAATACCGACGCCGAAAGGATGCAGGGCCTATCACCAAAAGAATGATAGAGAACACTCGCACAATCTGGCACCAAAAGGATGACATACCCATCCCCAAAAGAATTATAGAGCGACACACGCACACACAATCCCGACACCAGAAGGATGTATGGTCTATCACCAAAAGGATGATAGAGAACACTCGCACAATCTAGCACCAAAAGGATGACAGACCTATCACCAAAAGGATGAAAGAGCAACACGCGCACATCATCCTAACATCGAAAGGATGTATGATTAATCACCAAAAGGATGATAGAGAACACTCGCACAATTTGGCACCAAAAGGATGACATACCCATCATCAAAAGGTTAATATAGCGACACACGCACACAATCCCGACATCAAAAGGATGCAGGGCCTATCACCAAAAGAATGATAGGAAACACTCGCTCAATCTGGCACCAAAAGGATGATAGACCCATCACCAAAAGAATGATAGAGCGACACATGCACACAATCCCAACACCAAAAGGATGCAGTGCCTACCACCAAAAAGATGATAGAGAACACTCGCACAATATGGCACCAAAAGGATGACATACCCATCATCAAAAGGTTAATATAGAGCCACACACACACAATACCGACACCGAAAGGATGCAGGGCCTATCTCCAAAAGAATCAAAGAGAACACTCGCACAATCTGGCACCAAAAGGATGATAGACCCATCCCAAAAAGAATGATAGAGCGACACACACACACACAATCCCGACACCAGAAGGAAGTATGGTCTATCACCAAAAGGATGATAGAGAACACTCGCACAATCTAGCACCAAAAGGATGACAGACCTATCACCAAAAGGATGAAAGAGCAACACGCGCACATGATCCTAACATCAAAAGAATGTATGATTAATCACCAAAAGGATGATAGAGAACACTCGCACAATTTGGCACCAAAATGATGACATACCCATCACAAAAAGGATGATAGAGTGACACAGGCACACAATCCCGACACGAAAAGGATGCAGGGTCTATCACCAAAAGAATGATAGAGAACACTCGCACAATCTGGCACCAGAAGGATTACAGATCCATCACCCAAAGGATGATAGAGCAACACACGCACACAATCCCGACACCAAAAGGATGCAGTGCCTATCACCAAAAAGATGATAGAGAACACTCGCACAATATGGCACCAAAAGGATGACATACCCATCATCAAAAGGATAATATAGCGACACACGCACACAATCCCGACACCAAAAGGATGCAGGGCCTATCACCAAAAGAATGATAGAGAACACTCGCACAATCTGGCACCAAAAGGATGATAGACCCATCACCAAAAGAATGACAGAGCGACACACGCACACAATCCCAACACCAAAAGGATGCAGTGCCTACCACCAAAAATATGATAGAGAACACTCGCACAATATGGCACCAAAAGGATGACATACCCATCATTAAAAGGTTAATATAGAGCCACACGCACACAATACCGACGCCGAAAGGATGCAGGGCCTATCACCAAAAGAATGATAGAGAACACTCGCACAATCTGGCACCAAAAGGATGACATACCCATCCCTAAAAGAATGATAGAGCGACACACGCACACAGAATCCCGACACCAGAAGGATGTATGGTCTATCACCAAAAGGATGATAGAGAACACTCGCACAATCTAGCACCAAAAGGATGAAAGATCTATCACCAAAAGGATGAAAGAGCAACACGCGCACATCATCCTAACATCGAAAGGATGTATGATTAATCACCAAAAGGATGATAGAGAACACTCGCACAATTTGGCACCAAAAGGATGACGTACCCATTATCAAAAGGTTAATATAGCGACACACGCATACAATCCCGACATCAAAAGGATGCAGGGCCTATCACCAAAAGAATGATAGAGAACACTCGCACAATCTGGCACCAAAAGGATGATAGACCCATCACCAAAAGAATGATAGAGCGACACACGCACACAATCCCGACACCAAAAGGATGCAGTGCCTATCACCAAAAAGATGATAGAGAACACTCGCACAATATGGCACCAAAAGGATGACATACCCATCATCAAAAGGTTAATATAGAGCCACACACACACACAATACTGACACCGAAAGGATGCAGGGCGTATCACCAAAAGAATCAAAGAGAAAACTCGCACAATCTGGCACCAAAAGGATGATAGACCCATCACCAAAAGAATGATAGAGCGACACACGCACACAATCCCGACACCAAAAGGATATCGGGCCTATCATCAAAAGATGATAGAGAACACTCGCACAATCTGGCACCAAAAGGGTGACATAACCATCACCAAAAGGTTAATATAGCGACACACGCACACAATCCCGACACCAAAAGGATGAAAGGCCTATCACCAAAAGAATGATAGAGAACACTCACACAATCTGGCACAAAAAGGATGACAGACCCATCACCAAAAGAATGATAGAGCGGAGACCCACACAATCCCGACACCAGAAGGATGCATGGTCTATCACCAAAAGGATGATAGAGAACACTCAAACAATCCAGCACGAAAAGGATGATAAAGCGACACAGGCACACAATCCCGACACGAAAAGGATGCAGGGTCTATCACCAAAAGGATGATAGAGAACACTCGTACAATCTGGCACCAAAAGGATGACAGATCCATCACCCAAATGATGATAGAGCGACACACACACACAATCCCGACACCAAAAGGATGAAGGGCCTATCACCAAAAAGATGATAGAGAACACTCGCATAATCTGGCACCAAAAGGATGACGTACCCATCATCAAAAGGTTAATATAGAGACACACACACACAATCCCGACACCAAAAGGATGCAGGGCCTATCACCAAAAAAATGATAGAGAACACTCGCACAATCTGGCACCAAAAGGATGATAGACCCATCACCAAAAGAATGACAGAGCGACACACGCACACAATCCCAACACCAAAAGGATGCAGTGCCTACCACCAAAAATATGATAGAGAACACTCGCACAATATGGCACCAAAAGGATGACATACCCATCATTAAAAGGTTAATATAGAGCCACACGCACACAATACCGACGCCGAAAGGATGCAGGGCCTATCACCAAAAGAATGATAGAGAACACTCGCACAATCTGGCACCAAAAGGATGACATACCCATCCCTAAAAGAATGATAGAGCGACACACGCACACAGAATCCCGACACCAGAAGGATGTATGGTCTATCACCAAAAGGATGATAGAGAACACTCGCACAATCTAGCACCAAAAGGATGAAAGACCTATCACCAAAAGGATGAAAGAGCAACACGCGCACATCATCCTAACATCGAAAGGATGTATGATTAATCACCAAAAGGATGATAGAGAACACTTGCACAATTTGGCACCAAAAGGATGACGTACCCATTATCAAAAGGTTAATATAGCGACACACGCATACAATCCCGACATCAAAAGGATGCAGGGCCTATCACCAAAAGAATGATAGAGAACACTCGCACAATCTGGCACCAAAAGGATGATAGACCCATCACCAAAAGAATGATAGAGCGACACACGCACACAATCCCGACACCAAAAGGATGCAGTGCCTATCACCAAAAAGATGATAGAGAACACTCGCACAATATGGCACCAAAAGGATGACATACCCATCATCAAAAGGTTAATATAGAGCCACACACACACACAATACTGACACCGAAAGGATGCAGGGCGTATCACCAAAAGAATCAAAGAGAAAACTCGCACAATCTGGCACCAAAAGGATGATAGACCCATCACCAAAAGAATGATAGAGCGACACACGCACACAATCCCGACACCAAAAGGATATCGGGCCTATCATCAAAAGATGATAGAGAACACTCGCACAATCTGGCACCAAAAGGGTGACATAACCATCACCAAAAGGTTAATATAGCGACACACGCACACAATCCCGACACCAAAAGGATGAAAGGCCTATCACCAAAAGAATGATAGAGAACACTCACACAATCTGGCACAAAAAGGATGACAGACCCATCACCAAAAGAATGATAGAGCGGAGACCCACACAATCCCGACACCAGAAGGATGCATGGTCTATCACCAAAAGGATGATAGAGAACACTCAAACAATCCAGCACGAAAAGGATGATAAAGCGACACAGGCACACAATCCCGACACGAAAAGGATGCAGGGTCTATCACCAAAAGGATGATAGAGAACACTCGTACAATCTGGCACCAAAAGGATGACAGATCCATCACCCAAATGATGATAGAGCGACACACACACACAATCCCGACACCAAAAGGATGAAGGGCCTATCACCAAAAAGATGATAGAGAACACTCGCATAATCTGGCACCAAAAGGATGACGTACCCATCATCAAAAGGTTAATATAGAGACACACACACACAATCCCGACACCAAAAGGATGCAGGGCCTATCACCAAAAAAATGATAGAGAACACTCGCACAATCTGACACCAAAAGGATGATAGACCCATCACCAAAAGAATGATAGAGCGACACACGCACACAATCCCGACACCAAAAGCATGCAGTGCCTATCACCAAAAAGATGATAGAGAACACTCGCACAATATGGCACCAAAAGGATGACATACCCATCATCAAAAGCTTAATATAGCGACACACGCACACAATCCAGACACCAAAAGGATGTAGGGCCTATCTCCAAAAGAATCAAAGAGAACACTCGCACAATCTGGCACCAAAAGGATGATAGACCCATCCCTAAAAGAATGATAGAGCGACACACACACACACAATCCCGACACCAGAAGGAAGTATGGTCTATCACCAAAAGGATGATAGTGAACACTCGCACAATCTAGCACCAAAAGGATGACAGACCTATCACCCAAAGAATGAAAGAGCAACACGCGCACATGATCCTAACATCAAAAGGATGTATGATTAATCACCAAAAGGATGATAGAGAACACTCGCACAATTTGGCACCAATATGATGACATACCCATCACCAAAAGGATGATAGAGTAACACACGCACACAATCCCGACACGAAAAGGATGCTGGGTCTATCACCAAAAGAATGATAGAGAACACTCGCACAATCTAGCACCAAAAGGATTACAGATCCATCACCCAAAGGAGGATAGAGCAACACACACACACAATCCCGACACCAAAAGGATGCAGTGCCTATCACCAAAAAGATGATAGAGAACACTCGCACAATATGGCACCAAAAGGATGACATACCCATCATCAAAAGGATAATATAGCGACACACGCACACAATCCCGACACCAAAAGGATGCAGGGCCTATCACCAAAAGAATGATAGAGAACACTCGCACAATCTGGCTCCAAAAGGATGATAGACCCATCACCAAAACAATGACAGAGCGACACACGCACACAATCCCGACACCAAAAGGATGCAGTGCCTATCACCAAAAAGATGATAGAGAACACTCGCACAATCTAGCACCAAAAGGATGACAATTCCATCATCAAAAGGATGATAGAGCGGCACACGCACACAATCCCGATACCAAAAGAATGCAGGGCCTATCACCAAACAGATGATATAGAACACTCGCACAATCTGGCACCAAAAGGATGACAGACCCATCCCTAAAAGAATGATAGAGCGACACACGCACACACAATCCCGACACCAGAAGGATGTATGGTCTATCACCAAAAGGATGATAGAGAAAACTCGCACAATCTAGCACCAAAAGGATGACAAACCTATCACCAAAAGGATGAAAGAGCAACACGCGCACATCATCCTAACATCGAAAGGATGTATGATTAATCACCAAAAGGATGATAGAGAACACTCGCACAATTTGGCACCAAAAGGATGACATACCCATCATCAAAAGGTTAATATAGCGACACACGCACACAATCCCGACATCAAAAGGATGCAGGGCCTATCACCAAAAGAATGATAGGAAACACTCGCACAATCTGGCACCAAAAGGATTATAGACCCATCACCAAAAGAATGATAGAGCGACACACGCACACAATCCCAACACCAAAAGGATGCAGTGCCTACCACCAAAAAGATGATAGAGAACACTCGCACAATATGGCACCAAAAGGATGACATACCCATCATCAAAAGGTTAATATAGCGACACACGCACACAATCCCGACACCAAATGGATGCAGGGCCTATCACCAAAAGAATCAAAGAGAACACTCGCACAATCTGGCACCAAAAGGATTATAGACCCATCACCAAAAGAATGATAGAGCAACACACGTACACAATCCCGACACCAAAAGGATGCAGGGCCTATCATCAAAAAGATGATAGAGAACACTCGTACAATCTGGCACCAAAAGGATGACATACCCATCACCAAAAGGTTAATATAGCGACACACGCACACAATCCCGACACCAAAAGGATACAGGGCCTATCACCAAAAGAATGATAGAGAACACTCGCACAATCTGACACCAAAAGGATGACATACCCATCATCAAAAGGTTAATATAGAGACACACACACACACAATCCCGACACCAAAAGGATGCAGGGCCTATCACCAAAAGAATGATAGGGAACACTCGTACAATCTGGCACCGAAAGGATGATAGACCCATCACCAAAAGAATGATAGAGCGACACACGCACACAATCCCGTCACCAAAAGGATGTCGTGCCTATCACCAAAAAGATGATAGAGAACACTCGCACAATATGGCACCAAAAGGATGACATACCCATCATCAAAAGGTTAATATAGCGACACACGCACACAATCCCTACACCAAAAGAATGCAGGGCCTATCACCAAAAGAATCAAAGAGAACACTCACACAATCTGGCACCAAAAGTATGATAGACCCATCACCAAAAGAATAATAGAGCAACACACGTACACAATCCCGACACCAAAAGGATGCAGGGCCTATCATCAAAAAGATGATAGAGAACACTCGTACAATCTGGCACCAAAAGGATGACATACCCATCACCAAAAGGTTAATATAGCGACACACGCACACAATCCCGACACCAAAAGGATACAGGGCCTATCACCAAAAGAATGATAGAGAACACTCGCACAATCTGGCACCAAAAGGATGACATACCCATCATCAAAAGGTTAATATAGAGACACACACACACAATCCCGACACCAAAAGGATGCAGGGCCTATCACCAAAAGAATGATAGGGAACACTCGCACAATCTGGCACCGAAAGGATGATAGACCCATCACCAAAAGAATGATAGAGCGACACACGCACACAATCCCGTCACCAAAAGGATGTCGTGCCTATCACCAAAAAGATGATAGAGAACACTCGCACTATATGGCGCCAAACGGATGACATACCCATCATCAAAAGGTTAATATAGCGACACACGCACACAATCCCGACACCAAAAGGTTGCAGGGCCTATATCCAAAAGAATCAAAGAGAACACTCACACAATCTGGCAACAAAAGTATAATAGACCCATCACCAAAAAAATGATAGAGCGACACACGCACACAATCCCGACACCAAAAAGATGCAGGGACTATCATCAAAAAGATGATAGAGAACACTTGCACAATTTGGCACCAAAAGCATGACATACCCATCATCAAAAGAATGATAGAGCGATACACGCACACACAATCCCGACACCAGAAGGATGTATGGTCTATCACCAAAAGGATGATAGAGAACACTCGCACAATCTAGCACCAAAAGGATGACAAACCTATCACCAAAAGGATGAAAGAGCAACACGCGCACATCATCCTAACATCGAAAGGATGTATGATTAATCACCAAAAGGATGATAGAGAACACTCGCACAATTTGGCACCAAAAGGATGACATACCCATCATCAAAAGGTTAATATAGCGACACACGCACACAATCCCGACATCAAAAGGATGCAGGGCCTATCACCAAAAGAATGATAGGAAACACTCGCACAATCTGGCACCAAAAGGATTATAGACCCATCACCAAAAGAATGATAGAGCGACACACGCACACAATCCCAACACCAAAAGGATGCAGTGCCTACCACCAAAAAGATGATAGAGAACACTCGCACAATATGGCACCAAAAGGATGACATACCCATCATCAAAAGGTTAATATAGCGACACACGCACACAATCCCGACACCAAATGGATGCAGGGCCTATCACCAAAAGAATCAAAGAGAACACTCGCACAATCTGGCACCAAAAGGATTATAGACCTATCACCAAAAGAATGATAGAGCAACACACGTACACAATCCCGACACCAAAAGGATGCAGGGCCTATCATCAAAAAGATGATAGAGAACACTCGTACAATCTGGCACCAAAAGGATGACATACCCATCACCAAAAGGTTAATATAGCGACACACGCACACAATCCCGACACCAAAAGGATACAGGGCCTATCACCAAAAGAATGATAGAGAACACTCGCACAATCTGACACCAAAAGGATGACATACCCATCATCAAAAGGTTAATATAGAGACACACACACACACAATCCCGACACCAAAAGGATGCAGGGCCTATCACCAAAAGAATGATAGGGAACACTCGTACAATCTGGCACCGAAAGGATGATAGACCCATCACCAAAAGAATGATAGAGCGACACACGCACACAATCCCGTCACCAAAAGGATGCCGTGCCTATCACCAAAAAGATGATAGAGAACACTCGCACAATATGGCACCAAAAGGATGACATACCCATCATCAAAAGGTTAATATAGCGACACACGCACACAATCCCTACACCAAAAGAATGCAGGGCCTATCACCAAAAGAATCAAAGAGAACACTCACACAATCTGGCACCAAAAGTATGATAGACCCATCACCAAAAGAATAATAGAGCAACACACGTACACAATCCCGACACCAAAAGGATGCAGGGCCTATCATCAAAAAGATGATAGAGAACACTCGTACAATCTGGCACCAAAAGGATGACATACCCATCACCAAAAGGTTAATATAGCGACACACGCACACAATCCCGACACCAAAAGGATACAGGGCCTATCACCAAAAGAATGATAGAGAACACTCGCACAATCTGGCACCAAAAGGATGACATACCCATCATCAAAAGGTTAATATAGAGACACACACACACAATCCCGACACCAAAAGGATGCAGGGCCTATCACCAAAAGAATGATAGGGAACACTCGCACAATCTGGCACCGAAAGGATGATAGACCCATCACCAAAGAATGATAGAGCGACACACGCACACAATCCCGTCACCAAAAGGATGTCGTGCCTATCACCAAAAATATGATAGAGAACACTCGCACTATATGGCGCCAAACGGATGACATACCCATCATCAAAAGGTTAATATAGCGACACACGCACACAATCCCGACACCAAAAGGTTGCAGGGCCTATATCCAAAAGAATCAAAGAGAACACTCACACAATCTGGCAACAAAAGTATAATAGACCCATCACCAAAAAAATGATAGAGCGACACACGCACACAATCCCGACACCAAAAAGATGCAGGGACTATCATCAAAAAGATGATAGAGAACACTTGCACAATTTGGCACCAAAAGCATGACATACCCATCATCAAAAGGTTAATATAGCGACACACGCACAGAATCCCGACACCAAAAGGATGCAGGGCCTATCACCAAAAGAATCAAAGAGAACACTCGCACAATCTGGCCCCAAAAGGATGACAGATCCATCACCCAAAGGATGATAGAGCGGCACACGCACACAATGCCGACACCAAAAGGATGAAGGGCCTATCACCAAAAAGATGATAGATAACACTCGCACAATCTGGCACCAAAAAGATGACATACCCATCATCAAAAGGTTAATATAGAGACACACACATACAATCCCGACACAAAAGGATGCAGGGCCTATCACCAAAAGAATGACAGAGAACACTTGCACAATCTGTCACCAAAATGATGACATACCCATCACCAAAAGGATGATAGAGCGATACACGCACACAATCCCGACACCAAAAGGATGCATGGCCTATCACCAAAATAATCAAAGAGAACACTCGCACAATCTGGCACCAAAAGGATGACAGATCCATCACCCAAAGGATGATAGAGCGAAACACTCACACAATCTCGACACCAAAAGGATGAAGGGCCTATCACCAAAAGATGATAGAGAACACTCGCACAATCTGGCACTAAAAGGATGACATACCCATCATCAAAAGGTTAATATAGAGACACACGCAAACAATCTTGACACCAAAAGGATGCAGGGCCTATCACCAAAAGAATGACAGAGAACACTCGCACAATCTGGCACCAAAAGGATGATAGACCTATCACCAAAAGAATGATAGAGCGACACACGCACACAATCCCGGCATAATAAGAATGTAGTGCCTATCACCAAAAAGATGATAGAGGACACACGCACACAATCCCGACACAAAAAGGATGACAGATCCATCACCCAAAGGATGATAGAGCGGCACACGCACACAATCCCGACACCAAAAGGATGCAGGGCCTATTACCAAAAAGATGATAGAGAACACTCGCACAATCTGGCACCAAAAGGAGGACATACCCATCATCAAAAGGTTAATATAAAGACACACGCACAAGATTCTGACACAAAAAGGATGCAGGGCCTATCACCAAAAGAATCAAAGAGAACACTCGCACAATCTGGCACCAAAAGGATGATAGACCCATCACCAAAAGAATGATAGAGCGAAAAACACACACAATCCCGACACCAAAAGGATGTCGGGCCTATCATCAAAAAGATGATAGAGAACACTCGCACAATCTGGCACTAAAAGGATGACATACCCATCACCAAAAGGTTAATATAGTGACACACGCACACATTCCCGACACCAAAAGGATGCAAGGCCTACCACCAAAAGAATGATAGAGAACACTCGCACAATCTTGCACCAAAAGGATGAAAGACCCATCACCAAAAGAATGAAAGAGCGACACACCCACACAATCCCGACACCAGAAGGATGTATGGTCTATCACCAAAAGGATGCTAGAGAACACTCGCACAATCTAGCAGCAAAAGGATGCAGACCTATCACCAAAAGAATGAAAGAGAAACATGCGCACATCATCCTAACATCAAAAGGATGTATGATTAATCACCAAATGGATGATAGAGAACACTCGCAGAATTTGGCACCAAAAGGATGACATACCCATCACTAAAAGGTTAATATAGCGACACAGGCACACAATCCCGACACGAAAAGGATGCAGGGTCTATCACCAAAAGGATGATAGAGAACACTCGCATAATCTGGCAGCAAAAGGATGACATACCCATCACCAAAAGAATGATAGAGCGACAGACCCACACAATCCCGACACCAGAAGGATGCAGTGCATATCACGAAAAGGATGATAGAGAACACTCGCATAATATGGCACCAAAAGGATGACATACCCATCATCAAAAGGTTAATATAGCGACACACGCACACAATCCCGACACCAAAAGGATGTCGGGCCTATTACCAAAAGAATCAAAGAGAACACTCGCACAATCTGGCACCAAAAGTGTGATAGACCCATCACCAAAAGAATGATAGAGTGACACACGCACACAATCTCGACACCAAAAGGATGTCGTGCCTATCACCAAAAAGATGATAGAGAACACTCGCACAATATGGCACCAAAAGGATGACATACCCATCATCAAAAGGTTAATATAGCGACACACGCACACAATCCCGACACCAAAAGGATGCAGGGCCTATCACCAAAAGAATCAAAGAGAACACTCACACAATCTGGCACCAAAAGTATAATAGACCCATCACCAAAAAAATGATAGAGCGACACACGCACACAATCCCGACACCAAAAAGATGCAGGGCCTATCATCAAAAAGATGATAGAGAACACTTGCACAATTTGGCACCAAAAGGATGACATACCCATCATCAAAAGGTTAATATAGCGACACACGCACAGAATCCCGACACCAAAAGGATGCAGGGCCTATCACCAAAAGAATCAAAGAGAACACTCGCACAATCTGGCACCAAAAGGATGACAGATCCATCACCCAAAGGATGATAGAGCGGCACACGCACACAATGCCGACACAAAAAGGATGAAGGGCCTATCACCAAAAAGATGATAGATAACACTCGCACAATCTGGCACCAAAAAGATGACATTCCCATCATTAAAAGGTTAATATAGAGACACACACATACAATCCCGACACAAAAGGATGCAGGGCCTATCACCAAAAGAATGACAGAGAACACTTGCAAAATCTGTCACCAAAATGATGACATACCCATCACCAAAAGGATGATAGAGCGATACACGCACACAATCCCGACACCAAAAGGATGCATGGCCTATCACCAAAATAATCAAAGAGAACACTCGCACAATCTGGCACCAAAAGGATGACAGATCCATCACCCAAAGGATGATAGAGCGGCACACTCACACAATCTCGACACCAAAAGGATGAAGGGCCTATCACCAAAAAGATGATAGAGCACACTCGCACAATCTGGCACTAAAAGGATGACATACCCATCATCAAAAGGTTAATATAGAGACACACGCAAACAATCTTGACACCAAAAGGATGCAGGGCCTATCACCAAAAGAATGACAGAGAACACTCGCACAATCTGGCACCAAAAGGATGATAGACCTATCACCAAAAGAATGATAGAGCGACACACGCACACAATCCCGGCATAATAAGAATGTAGTGCCTATCACCAAAAAGATGATAGAGGACACACGCACACAATCCCGACACAAAAAGGATGACAGATCCATCACCCAAAGGATGATAGAGCGGCACACGCACACAATCCCGACACCAAAAGGATGCAGGGCCTATTACCAAAAAGATGATAGAGAACACTCGCACAATCTGGCACCAAAAGGAGGACATACCCATCATCAAAAGGTTAATATAAAGACACACGCACACAATTCTGACACCAAAAGGATGCAGGGCCTATCACCAAAAGAATCAAAGAGAACACTCGCACAATCTGGCACCAAAAGGATGATAGACCCATCACCAAAAGAATGATAGAGCGAAAAACACACACAATCCCGACACCAAAAGGATGTCGGGCCTATCATCAAAAAGATGATAGAGAACACTCGCACAATCTGGCACCAAAAGGATGACATACCCATCACCAAAAGGTTAATATAGTGACACACGCACACATTCCCGACACCAAAAGGATGCAAGGCCTACCACCAAAAGAATGATAGAGAACACTCGCACAATCTTGCACCAAAAGGATGAAAGACCCATCACCAAAAGAATGAAAGAGCGACACACCCACACAATCCCGACACCAGAAGGATTTATGGTCTATCACCAAAAGGATGCTAGAGAACACTCGCACAATCTAGCAGCAAAAGGATGCAGACCTATCACCAAAAGAATGAAAGAGAAACATGCGCACATCATCCTAACATCAAAAGGATGTATGATTAATCACCAAATGGATGATAGAGAACACTCGCAGAATTTGGCACCAAAAGGATGACATACCCATCACCAAAAGGTTAATATAGCGACACAGACACACAATCCCGACACGAAAAGGATGCAGGGTCTATCACCAAAAGGATGATAGAGAACACTCGCATAATCTGGCAGCAAAAGGATGACATACCCATCACCAAAAGAATGATAGAGCGACAGACCCACACAATCCCGACACCAGAAGGATGCAGTGCATATCACGAAAAGGATGATAGAGAACACTCGCATAATATGGCACCAAAAGGATGACATACCCATCATCAAAAGGTTAATATAGCGACACACGCACACAATCCCGACACCAAAAGGATGTCGGGCCTATTACCAAAAGAATCAAAGAGAACACTCGCACAATCTGGCACCAAAAGTGTGATAGACCCATCACCAAAAGAATGATAGAGTGACACACGCACACAATCTCGACACCAAAAGGATGTCGTGCCTATCACCAAAAAGATGATAGAGAACACTCGCACAATATGGCACCAAAAGGATGACATACCCATCATCAAAAGGTTAATATAGCGACACACGCACACAATCCCGACACCAAAAGGATGCAGGGCCTATCACCAAAAGAATCAAAGAGAACACTCACACAATCTGGCACCAAAAGTATAATAGACCCATCACCAAAAAAATGATAGAGCGACACACGCACACAATCCCGACACCAAAAAGATGCAGGGCCTATCATCAAAAAGATGATAGAGAACACTTGCACAATTTGGCACCAAAAGGATGACATACCCATCATCAAAAGGTTAATATAGCGACACACGCACAGAATCCCGACACCAAAAGGATGCAGGGCCTATCACCAAAAGAATCAAAGAGAACACTCGCACAATCTGGCACCAAAAGGATGACAGATCCATCACCCAAAGGATGATAGAGCGGCACACGCACACAATGCCGACACCAAAAGGATGAAGGGCCTATCACCAAAAAGATGATAGATAACACTCGCACAATCTGGCACCAAAAAGATGATATTCCCATCATTAAAAGGTTAATATAGAGACACACACATACAATCCCGACACAAAAGGATGCAGGGCCTATCACCAAAAGAATGACAGAGAACACTTGCAAAATCTGTCACCAAAATGATGACATACCCATCACCAAAAGGATGATAGAGCGATACACGCACACAATCCCGACACCAAAAGGATGCATGGCCTATCACCAAAATAATCAAAGAGAACACTCGCACAATCTGGCACCAAAAGGATGACAGATCCATCACCCAAAGGATGATAGAGCGGCACACTCACACAATCTCGACACCAAAAGGATGAAGGGCCTATCACCAAAAAGATGATAGAGCACACTCGCACAATCTTGCACTAAAAGGATGACATACCCATCATCAAAAGGTTAATATAGAGACACACGCAAACAATCTTGACACCAAAAGGATGCAGGGCCTATCACCAAAAGAATGACAGAGAACACTCGCACAATCTGGCACCAAAAGGATGATAGACCTATCACCAAAAGAATGATAGAGCGACACACGCACACAATCCCGGCATAATAAGAATGTAGTGCCTATCACCAAAAAGATGATAGAGGACACACGCACATAATCCCGACACAAAAAGGATGACAGATCCATCACCCAAAAGATGATAGAGCGGCACACGCACACAATCCCGACACCAAAAGGATGCAGGGCCTATCACCAAAAAGATGATAGAGAACACTCGCACAATCTGGGACCAAAAGGAGGACATACCCATCATCAAAAGGTTAATATAAAGACACACGCACACAATTCCGACACCAAAAGGATGCATGGCCTATCACCAAAAGAATCAAAGAGAACACTCGCACAATCTGGCACCAAAAGGATGATAGACCCATCACCAAAAGAATGATAGAGCAAAAAACACACACAATCCCGACACCAAAAGGATGTCAGGCCTATCATCAAAAAGATGATAGAGAACACTCGCACAATCTGGCACCAAAAGGATGACATACCCATCACCAAAAGGTTAATATAGTGACACACGCACACATTCCCGACACCAAAAGGATGCAAGGCCTACCACCAAAAGAATGATAGAGAACACTCGCACAATCTTGCACCAAAAGGATGAAAGACCCATCACCAAAAGAATGAAAGAGCGACACACCCACACAATCCCGACACCAGAAGGATGTATGGTCTATCACCAAAAGGATGCTAGAGAACACTCGCACAATCTAGCAGCAAAAGGATGCAGACCTATCACCAAAAGAATGAAAGAGAAACATGCGCACATCATCCTAACATCAAAAGGATGTATGATTAATCACCAAATGGATGATAGAGAACACTCGCAGAATTTGGCACCAAAAGGATGACATACCCATCACCAAAAGGTTAATATAGCGACACAGGCACACAATCACGACACGAAAAGGATGCAGGGTCTATCACCAAAAGGATTATAGAGAACACTCGCATAATCTGGCAGCAAAAGGATGACATACCCATCACCAAAAGAATGATAGAGCGACAGACCCACACAATCCCGACAACAGAAGGATGCAGTGCATATCACGAAAAGGATGATAGACAACACTCGCATAATATGGCACCAAAAGGATGACATACCCATCATTAAAAGGTTAATATAGCGACACACGCACACAATCCCGACACCAAAAGGATGTCGGACCTATCACCAAAAGAATCAAAGAGAACACTCGCACAATCTGGCACCAAAAGTATGATAGACCCATCACCAAAAGAATGATAGAGTGACACACGCACACAATCTCGACACCAAAAGGATGCAGTGCCTAACACCAACAAGATGATAGAGAACACTCGCACAATATGGCACCAAAAGGATGACATACCCGACACCAAAAGGATGCAGGGCCTATCACCAAAAGAATCAAAGAGAACACTCGCACAATCTGGCACCAAAAGGATGATAGACCCATGCCCAAAAGAATGATAGAGCGGCACACGCACACACAATCCCGACACCAAAAGGAAGTATGGTCTATCACCAAAAGGATGATAGAGAACACTCGCACAATCTAGCACCAAAAGGATGACAGACCTATCACCAAAAGGATGAAAGAGCAGCACGCGCACATCATCCTAACATCAAAAGGATGTATGATTAATCACCAAAAGGATGATAGAGAACACTCGCACAATTTGGCACCAAAATGATGACAGACCCATCACCAAAAGGATGATAGAGTGACACACGCACACAATCCCGACACAAAAAGGATGCAGGGTCTATCACTAAAAGAATGATAGAGAACACTCGCACAATCTGGCACCAAAAGGATGACAGATCCATCACCCAAAGGATGATACAGCGACACACGCACACAATCCCGACACCAAAAGGATGCAGTGCCTATCACCAAAAAGATGGTATAGAAAACTCGCACAATATGGCACCAAAAGGATGACATACCCATCATCAAAAGGATAATATAGCGACACACGCACACAATCCCGACACGAAAAGGATGCAGGGCCTATCACCAAAAGAATGATAGAGAACACTCGCACAATCTGGCACCAAAAGGATGATAGACCCATCACCAAAAGAATGATAGAGCGACACACGCACACAATCCCGACACCAAAAGGATGCAGTGCCTATCACCAAAAAGATGATAGAGAACACTCGCACAATCTGGAACCAAAAGGATGACAGACCCATCCCCAAAAGAATGATAGAGCGACACACGCACACACAATCCCGACACCAGAAGGATGTATGGTCTATCACCAAAAGGATGATAGAGAACACTCGTACAATCTAGCACCAAAAGGATGACAGACCTATCACCAAAAGGATAAAAGATCAACATGCGCACATCATCCTAACATCAAAAGGATGTATGATTAATCACCAAAAGGATGATAGAGAACACTCACACAATTTGGCACCAAGAGGATGACATACCCATCATCAAAAGGTTAATATAGCGACACACGCACACAATCCCGACACCAAAAGGATGCAGGGCATATGACCAAAAGAATGATAGTAAACACTCGCACAATCTGGCACCAAAAGGATGATAGACTTACAGACACTCTGTTCTGAATGTAACAGGCTGTGTTGATTGCTTCTGCCCAAAAGTGTTTTGCCAGATTTGTCTCATTGATCATGGTTCTGGCCATTTCTTGCAGAGTTCTGTTTTCCCTCTCTACAACCCTATTTTGTTGTGGAGTTCTAGGACAGGAAAAATCATGTGCAATGCCATTTTCATTAAAATATTTTTCAAAATATTTATTTTCAAATTCACCACCATGATCACTTCTGACTTTTATAATTTTGAAATCCTTTTCATTCTGGACTTGCTTGCAGAAGTCAAAGAACACAGAATGTGACTCATCCTTGTGTTTTAAGAACTTTACCCATGTCCATCTACTATAGTCATCAACAATGACTAATCCATACTTCTTGCCTCTGATGGATGCAGTTTTCACTGGTCCAAACAGATCAATATGAAGTAATTCTAGTGGCCTGGAAGTAGAAACAACATTTTTTGATTTAAAAGATGATTTTGAAAACTTCCCTTTTTGGCATGCTTCACAAAGAGCATCTGAGGTGAACTTTAGATTAGGAAGTCCTCTGACAAGATTAAGTTTATTAATCTGAGATATACGTCTCATATTAATATGGCCCAATCTTCTGTGCCAGAACCATTGCTCTTCATTAACAGACAGGAGGCATTAACATTCTGAACTTTAAGTTCTGAAAGATTTATTTTATAAATGTTGTTTTTCCTCTTACCACTAAATAGGATAGAGCCATCCTTTTGAATAATAGCTTTACAACATTTTTGATTAAAGGTAATATCATAACCATTGTCACTTAATTGACTTACGGACAATAAGTTATGCTTTAACCCTTCAACAAGTAAAACATTAGTTATAGAGGGAAGTTTACCATTTCCAATAGTGCCAG
This sequence comes from Lathyrus sativus, assembly GCA_963859935.3. NCBI lineage: Eukaryota > Viridiplantae > Streptophyta > Magnoliopsida > Fabales > Fabaceae > Lathyrus > Lathyrus sativus. Next base: position 201,638,174 of record OZ012739.1, on the reverse strand, counting down.
ATCCAATGATCTTTCCCTTCTGGTTCCCTCCAAACTTCACGTCACCTCCAGATCTAAGTTCCAGGCTTTGGAACATAGACTTTTCTCCTGTCATGTGTCGTGAGCATCCAGAGTCCAGGTACCATGACTTTAGGGTTAGTTGATTTGTAGGTTTGTCTAAACTTCTGTTTTTCAACATAATGTTTATTCTGACTTGCCTTGGGTTTAAACACATAAGTATTCTTCTCAGAGCTTGTGTGTTTAATGTCATTTAAGTGACCAAACTTAAATTGAGAGTACAGAGGTGTCTTCTTGATGAAGAGTTTGTCAACAGATTTTGGATTACTTCCAGAGGAAGATTCATATCCAATACCTCTTCTGTTGTTCCCACTAACACCATAGATCATGGAAGCCATCTTGCTTCTGTCTATGCTCTTAGTAAGGAATCTCTGAAAGCTAGAGTCATATTTTTCTAAAATGTTTTCACATGACTTAGTCTCAGATTCAGATTCTTGTTGAGTTATTTCAAAGTCATTTTTGATTTTCAGATTAATTTCTTTTTGCTCAACAAGTTCTGTCTTCAGAAGATCAATTTCAGATTCAAGACTGCTTTTCAACTTCTTGTATTTGAGTTTGATATTGTTATAGCTTTTCAGAACTTCTGATAATACTTTTATAAGTTCTTCTTTAGTAAGTTTAGCCATTACCTCTTCAGCATCATCGTCAGATTCAGAATCTGATTCATATCCTGAAGTTCCTTCCTCCTGATCTTCTGTGCTGGCCATCAGTGCAACATTAGAACATTCTTCTTCTGATTCAGAAGATGATTCAGATTCATCTGAGTCATCCCATGTTGCCATCAGAACCTTCTTCTTTTTGTTAAACTTCTTCTTGGGTTTTTCTATTTGATGTTTGGGGCAATCATTCTTGTAATGCCCAGGTTCTTTGCACTCATAGCACACAACTTATTTCTTGCCAGATCTTCTGTGCCCAGAAGATTCCTTTCTATGATCAGATTTTCTGAAGTTGTTGAACTTCTTTCCCTTGTGCTTCCAGAGTCTGTTGATCCTTCTGGACAGCATGGATAATTCATCTTCTTCTTCAGAAGAAGATCCTTCAGAGCTTTCTTCAATAACCTGCAAAGCTTTAGCAGATTTATTAGATTTTAAAGCAACATATTTACCTTTCTCTTTCTTCTGAGGTTCATCTTCCTCAAGCTCAATTTCATGGCTCCTTAGTGAACTGATCAATTCCTCTAAGGAGATCTTGTTCAGATCTTTAGCCATCTTCAGTGCTGTCACCATAGGTCTCCATCTGGTAGGTAAACTTATGATGATCTTTTTCACATGATCGGCAGTAGAGTATCCTTTGTCCAGAACCTTTAGTCCAGCTGTAAGTATTTGGAATCTGGAGAACATAGCTTCAACAGATTCAGAGTCTTCCATCTTGAAAGCTTCATACTTCTGGATCAGAGCCAGAGCCTTTGTTTCCTTGACTTGAGAGTTTCCCTCATGAGTCATCTTTAAGGATTCAAACATGTCAAATGCAGTTTCCCTGTTTGTAATTTTTTCATACTCAGTATGAGATATTGCATTCAACAATATTGTTCTGGCCTTGTGATGATTTCTAAAATCTTTCTTCTGAGCATCTGTCATAGATTTTCTGTCTATCTTCTTGCCATTCCCATCTGTGGGATGAACATATCCATCTATGACCAGATCCCATAGATCAGCATCATATCCAAGGAAAAAACTTTCAATTCTGTCTTTCTAGTAATCAAATTTCTCCCCATCAAACATAGGGGGTTTGGTGCTGATTCTATCCCTTTCTTCATATTTATTGTTAATGTTAGATATTGTATTATCAGCCATAGTAACAACTAAATATATATCAAAGTATTTCTCTCTGGATCTTTACTGTCACTGTTAAGTGGTAGCATACACAGAACCGAAGCTCTGATGCCAACTGAAGGTGAGATAATACTTAGAAGGGGGGTTGAATAAGTATGAAAGATTAAAACTTAGAATTAAAAACACAAGTATTTTTATCCTGATTCGTTGAACTCAACTACTCCAGTCCACCCTTCCTAGAGTGATTTTCCTTTCTCAATCAAGGACTTAATCCACTATTTAATCAAATAGATTACAATAGTAACACCTAAGAACAACTGTTCTTAGTCTTCTCAAGAGCTACTGATCCCAACTGGATCCTCTTAAGGAAATCTTTTACAATCAATGTAAAACTATTACAAGAGTAAGAATGCTTCTAAAAAGCTTTTATCACAACTGTGATATTTCTCTTAAGTTTAAGTACAATGAAATAAATTCTTAGAAAGAATATGAAAGTATGAGAGCTTGAATGTTTTTAATTTCTTTTCAACAAAACGTCAACTGTAGAATTTGGTGGAGTCTTTCTTTTATAGGCAGCTGATCCAATGTGAGCTTCACATTGAGAAGAGTGTCCAAAAGGTCTGAGCCTTTTTGTCTTCACATCAAGTGACCTTTCCTAGAAGAAGAAAGCACAGAAAAATCCTTTTTGTCTGTGTTCTTGTGTCTAGCATAAATAAGGAAAGAGACGTTTGATTTACTTCAACGGATATATTCTTTGAATATTTCTTTTCAGTTTTCAGCAAGTTCATCAGAGTCTAATTGGGTCAGAGTCTTCTGATGATGATCAGAGCTTTGCTGAATCAGAGTCTTCTGCAGCAGGTGTGCTTTCAGCGTGTTAAATATCAGAGCATACTTGAGAGAGAACTTCAGTACTGGCAGCTTTAGTACTTTCAGAATCTTCTGTAGAAACTATGCTTTGAAAAGCTCTTCATACAAAATTCTTCTTTGCTTCAGATGCTTCTGACTTGCTTCAGATTCTTCTGGAGCTTCTGCTTCAGATCCTTCTGGAGCTTTTGCTTCAGAATCTTCTGGAGGCTATGCTCAGAATCTTCTGTTGGCAGCAATCAGAATCTACTAATGAGTGCATCTGGCGCTTCAGAGTCTAGCTAATTTCTTGTGTTCAATTCTGATTTGCTTCTGGAGTGTTAATTCCTTTACTATCTGCAGTAAAAACTCTCAAGCAAATTTTAGAGTATATAATTCTTAAATACAAAATTTCATAATAGTTATCATCAAAACATAGAGATATTATTAAGAACCAATCTGTGTTCTAACAAGAAGCGCATGACAGCTATGTGCCATGGGCAGTTATATCAGAAACGGATGAAGAGAGCCTTTGACAAGAAAGTCTAAATCTGTGAGTTCCATCAAGGAGAACTTGTACTTAAGAAGATCTTGCCAGTTCACAAGGACATGCGTGGGAAATGGATGCCAAATTATGAAGGCTCGTTTGTTGTGAAGACAGTCTTCTTAGGAGGATCACTAATTCTTACAACAATGGATGGTGAAGAGCTTGCACATCCTGTGAACTCTGATGCAGTCAGAAAATATTATGCCTAAAATAACCCGCTAAGTCGAAAACCTGAAAATACGACTTAGGCAATAATGGGTATCCCAGTGGATCACAACCTATGAAGGAGATCCAGGCAAAAATAAGGGATAAAAAAAATAATAATAGCTCGCTAAGCTGAAAACCTGAAAGGGCGGCTTAGGCAAAAATGAGCGTCCCGGTGGATTGAAAACCCGAAAGGGCGGTCCAGGCAAAAGTTAGGGACAAAGGCGTTTCACTGCATCAGATGACACCGATCATCACAGAACATTTACAGAAGATCAACTTCAATCCAATCACTCTTGTCAAAAGAATGATTTTGAGTAGTTTCAGTCATTAGGGTCAGCAGGTCGTTGGATTCAATGTAACCTTTCCCTATTTGCCAACTTCAATTGTAATTTTCCATGGAGCTTTGCCTTTAGCAAGCTACCATTCTTTATTAAAAATTAAACCTTTTTCTATTTCATTCTTCAGTTACACTACCTCTATTTCATTTTTGTTAGGCAAATTGTTATTCGTTAATAATATTTTTGAAAGTGAAAAGTTTTCTAAACTTAAATCTGTTTTTGAAAACACTTTTGAAAAATATAAAGTTGCTTTGATTTGAGGAGCATCTGAAGGACATCTTTCGTTCCCCAGTAAATCTCATGGTTGCAGAAGCACGTTTAGACCATTGCCTCAGAACAGTCCCCAGCGAGACTATAAGCTGACAACACTTTCGGACTAATCCGGTAACCTCTAGTGACTTTCAAGACTGCAGAGACCTCCCCAATATCTTCCAAGTGATACATATTTATTTGAAGACCCACTCTCAATGGAATCATCTTTTCCTCACTGAGGATTGCCATACTTCCTTCAGGGATTTCCCCCAGGAGACTGCCATATTCTCCCCAAGAAGTCAAGATACTTTCCCCAGGAAATTGATGTATTTTTCCAGGAAGTTGCTACACTTCTCCGTGAAGATGCCTAGCTCCACATATTCCCCATGAAGTGGATATTTATTTTATCCTCGGAAGTTTCCAATCCTGATATGACTCTCCCAGTGAACATGTTTCTTTGATCAGAATTCATATTCATGATGGCAACCCCTCTAGTGAAGTCATGATATCTTATCCCCAAGTGGAATTTTTTGTTCTTCCCAGAGAATTTGGAACTTTGAAGCAAGATTTAGTTCCGCCATCAATTTTCCTATCCCTTGACAGATGTACCTTTGCAGAGGTCGTCGGGTTTCCCCGTCGAGATGTTTATTTCATCTCCTGTCTCCTCCTCTCGTCTGTTTTGTCAGCATGTGCATAAGCATAAGCATTGCATACTCATTGCATTAGCATCTGTATGTTTGCTTTCCCCGTTGTCTTGTGCCGTTACTTTGGCTGTGGTCACCGCCGAGTAACTGGGTTTGTCCGTTCTCTCCAAGTAGATCGTCAACCTTAGGCATAAAATACCTGCCATTTTCAGTCTCCCCACAGAGTTCAATTCTCGTGGATGACGGTTATTTCAGTTATCTTTTCCGTGCTTAGGATAAGATAATTCCCATTGGAGTTTATTCCCTCAATGGAGTCTTGTTTGGCAGTTTTCTTTCTAGCTCGATTCTAGATTGAACATCGGTCCCGTCGATCGCTGAACCTAACTTGGACGTGCATTTATTTTGCAATATCTTTCAAGAAGAGCCATTTTACAACAACGACATGCAACAGTTGTCGCCTGAGAAACTTACCCTATCTTTATTATGACTAGCAACAAGTGATCGTAACCTTAAGACGTTGAGTCGCCGTACTCATTCTCGGGCGTCCCGCCGTGGACATATCATTTAAACCTTAAGATGTTGAGTCGCTGTAATCATTCTTGGGCGTCCCGCCGTGGACATATCATTTTAACCTTAAGACGTTGAGTCGCCGTACTCATTCTTGGGCGTCCCACCATGGACATATCATCTCCTAAACCTTAAGAAGTTGAGTCGCCGTACTCATGCTTGGGCGTCCCGCCGTGGACAATTTTATCCTTTAGTAAAAAAAGAAACTGAATCTTATTCAGGGGAGCACGACCTTGAAGTGTGAAGAAGTTTATTTTATCCTTTAGTAAAAGAAGAAACGAAATCATAGTCAGGGGAGCACGACCTTGAAGTATGAAGAAGTTTATTTTATCATTTAGTTAAAGAAGAAGCTAAATCATATTTTGATCTTGGAAGCTTATCCTTTTATCTTAGAATGTCAACCAGGTCATGCCTGAACCTGATGAGCAGCTATTTTTGGATATTTTCCCCAGCGGAGGCCGTCTCGCCGGTGCCATCTCCATTGAGGATCTCGTTTCTAGGTGTCAACTGGTCATGCCTTAACCTGTTGGTCAATTACTTTAGAGTGTTAGCCGGTCACGCCTGAACCTGCTGAGCTGTTACCCTAGTTTTTCCCCCAGCGGAGGCCGTCTCGCCGGTACCACCTCCATTGAGGATCCTTTCCTACCTGTCTTTCTAAAGTGACAACCGGTCATGCTTGAACTTGTTGGGCCATCACTTTGGATTTTCCCGTTCTCGTTCTGTTCCCCAGTGCGTCGTCTTCCCTAGTTTGTGCGTTCGCTCGTCGCGTCGTCCCCCTGTGTCGTCGTTTCGTCTGCATTCCTGCATCCTTGCATTTACTATGTTTCATCATACACATCACATTAGCTTCTTAAGCTTTGTTAGCATTGTTGTTTTGTCCATAAGCATTGCATATCTAAGGGCAAAATTTTCGGTTATCTGTATTTAAATCCCTTTCACCATGATTTCTCGAGCCTTCGCCACTCAAATCATCCGGTGAAGTTATTTAAATAGGGGCAACTATCGTACCCCAAATTTTACCCTTAGATTAGTGATCATTTTGCATTTCATTTTAGTACATTTTTCATTTTACTAACCACCTAACCTTAAAAATCTGAAATAATTTTATTTAGTAACTAAATCAATTTTAAAATAAAAAAAACTAATTAATATTTAATTTAGAGTTAACCTATGTTTTTTTTACAATAATTAAATTCGTAAAATACTTGTTTCTATAAAAAAATAAATTTCCTTTATTATTCTATTGAGGTTAATTTTTAAATAACTTTGTTCTTAAAAAAAAATTTTAATTAAAAACAATTCTAGATCAAATTTTAGTTTAAATATTTTTTAATTTGTCTGATAAATAATAAAAACACAAATGTTCAATTTAATTTACACCTCTTTTAAAACATAGATTCAGATTTATTTTAAACAACAAAATAAGAAGTTAATTTAATTGATTTCGCTGTTTTTCATAAATAAATAAAAAGGCATATCAAATCAAGATTTTTTTTTTTAGTATTTTCATAAGTGTTGCTAAGTTGTTTAGACTTTGTTTTTTCTTACGATAACGGCGACAGTGTTTGGTAGTAGACCAATATAATAGAGATAGATTGTTATAGTCACTTGATAAATAAATAAAAATGCAATATAAGTAATTATGTTACAAGGTTCAAGATAAAAATTCTAAGCTCATGTTATTCATCACCATTTCAAACAAGTCTTGTTCTATTACTTGCTTACTGCATTAGAAGCAGCTTATACCATTTACTACATCATCATTTGCCAACAATTGAAGAGTTTATCGCTAAAAAATTACAATAAGATAACTCCTAGATCACTTAATTTGGAATTCTTGTTGATAAGTCACCCTTTATCGTATAATTTCAAAAAGAGAATCATCGGTATTTTCTTTAGGCCAAAATCAAAAGGCTTTGGGATTCTCTCCTTCACTGTAAGAAACCATAAAAGTCTATGCCTACACGAACTGTCAAGATCCATAATTGCTCAGACGTACCATAAAGGAAAGCCACCTGAAAAAAATACTCTAGTTAGAAATACGAGAACAACTCGTTTGGACAATGACCTTTGGCTTCACTGTGTCGCAAACAGCAAAGAGCATTTATCACCCTCATAAAACCCGCAGACCCAGAATCAATATAACAGGCCGAAAGAATAAATTTATTTTATGATAATAATCGTAGAACTTAACTTTTATTTCAAAATCAGTGGCCATTAAATTAAAGACGAAAAATGAATAAAATTGGATTTCGAAAATGGCAAGAAATTATTTGAAGGTTAATAACCAGGGGACGCAGCAACGTTTGATTTCTACATTAAGAAACATATACCCAACATAGTCAAGCAGAAAAAGGGAAGAATCAAGGATGATAAAAATGGTACAAAACATGTTCAAACATGTTTTTTGAAAAAGGAATGTAACATTAAGTGCAGAACGCAAATCTGCAACATGTTATTTCGTATCAATATTCAAATTAGTGTATAAAACCAGCATAACAGAGTTCGCAAAAAAAAGAAGGGGGAACACACAGAACACAGAGATTCTCCATACCATTCAAATCCACGAAAACTCATAAAAATAACAAAAAGAAGCCTAAAGTTGAAGAGATCAGAAGGAAACTTATCCTTTTCCTCCACCACGAATCGTCGATTGTCATCGGAGCCACCGCTATTTCCGACGCCACCATTTCACCATAAACCGTCAAACTACCGCCAGAAGTCTTTCCACCTTGCCGGAAATTATCATCAGCTCCTTCGCCGTAGACACTATTTGGGTAAATCTCTTTGTATTTGTTTCAGATTCACTGAGTTTTGTGTGTCTTTTTACAGGCTTGTTGGAGAAATTAAAAAGAGGAGAAAAATGTAGAAGAAGAAGGAAGGAGATCGTGGGGTTTTGAGGCTAGGGTTTCAGAGGAAACCCGGGTTCTTCCCTTTTATGCATACTCGGGTCGGGTCTAGGGCCTGATCACCCAGCCAGACCCAGTTTTGATTTAGTTTTATTTTTTTATTTTTCTGTTTAATATTTTATGTTGTAATTATTCGATAATAATAATAAATTAATACTAACTCTAACATTACTAACCTACTAACTATTAAAATAAAAATCTAAAAAAAAATATAATTTAAAATAAAGATCTGAATTTAATTATAAAAAAATATGATTTTAGTTTTTAATTGGAAAAAAATAACAAAAAGATTTAATTTTAATTTCTTAATTTTTTTTAGATTTGTTCCTTATAATAAAAAATATAAAAATAAGTTTGTTTATTTAGATTTTTTTTATTTCAGCTTTCTCCTTGTTACAATAATAATAATTTTTCTTTCTTTTTGGAATGTTTAAGTTATTGTCTCCCTTTCGTAATAATTATAAACATAATTATCTTTTTATTTCAACAGTATAAAATTCCTTTTTTTTATTTAAGTTAAACTTTTTAGATAGTTTAGCTTTAAGTGTTTTAACTTTTTTTTTCTTCTTATTAAAAATAATACAAACATTTGTAGATCTAACATCAAGTTTAATTTTCCTTTTAATAACATTTAATAAAAAAAATCTGAAATTAATTTGAGTTGTTTTCGTATAAAAAAAATGTTTATATTAAGTTAAAATTTTGCTTTAAGTTTATTTTAATATACACTAAAAAATACAAAATGTTAAGTTAGTTTGTTTTAGGTTTCTGTTACTTTTTGCTTTATAAAATAAAAGCCATAAATATATATTAAAAATCCAAAAATAAATAAACCTTTTTCTTAATATAAGATTAACTAATTCAATATAAACTCCCAAAAAAAAACTAAAAAAAACCTTTAATTCTTTTTTTTTATTCAACTTAATTTCTATCCAAAATTCTAGCATTTTATAAATTACAAATTCATAAATAATTAAATTCTAACATTTGCCTATTTTCCACCTAATTTGATTAATCTAATTTTCACTTAACAGTAAGAACTCTAAAAAATATCTAACTTCAACTTCTAGCTCCTAAGTCAATTAAATCAAAATAATTCATCCATATCTCATCACTTGTATGTCAATTTACATTTTCAACATTATTCCACTTTATTTTTACCGTAAATCCCCTCCGAAGGGAAGGTTCACATTTTGGCCGCCGAGTCAATAAAACACCTTTACCATTTCCTTAAAACTTAAGACTTTGAGTCGCCGTACTCATGCTTAGGCATCCCGCCGAGGATATTCACCCTTTACACCTAGCCTTAGGATTAGGAGTCGCCGTACTCCATGTATGTTTCCCACCGTGGAATACATATCTCATACCTTTAACTCAACTTTATAATGTAGAAATCGGAGTCGCCGCACTCCTATGTAAACGCTTCCCTATGAACGTTTACTTGCCCCATGGAACCTTGACCACAGTTAAGGAGTTCCTCATCCTCCCTTTCGAGGGGAACTACGAATACTCTGATTCCATCCCCTACCCAGGATACGTAGGCACAAGATGCGAGTCTTGACGAGTATACTTAGGACTAACCCCTTAGGTCTTTCTCTTCACCCTTAACCCTTAGCATAACCTAAAGTGGATAACCATAGCAATAACAAACATTTAAAACAAGAGGTTCCTGTAGAGTACTACAGAGGTTTAGGATGTTAATACCTTCCCTAAACTTAACCAACCCCCGAACTTTAGATCTTTCCCCGCGTTGTGTTTACAATGCAAAATAGGTTTTCCCTTTTCTTTAACCTTTCCTTCGGATAAATCAAAGACCGGTTGTAAATGAATTAAGATTCAAGTTAATCAATAGCTTGACATCAAAATTTCACCGTAACAAAAGGCTATCATATTCAGAAGGTTTGTGATCTCAGAAGTATATTCTTCTTGCCTAGTGTCGCTACTGAGAAAATCGGCGCCGACTATGACAGAAGAGTCGCCATCGTGCGTTATTTATCCCAACGGAGGGAAAGGAAACGCTCATAGTAAACCTAACGCAAAACGGGAAAGGAACGGTCATTGCAACCAAATCCTGGATTCGGGAGTCGATTACGCAAGGGGAAGCTATTAGCACCCCTCACGTCCGCCGTACTCGACGGGATCCACGCTTGTTTTCTATTACGGATTGTTATTCTATCTACTCTACATGCCTGGGTTAAAAAGAAAAGAAAATGACTCGGCAAAGTATCGCACTTTATGCCTACGTATTCCCGTCTGGAACGAGAAATCAGAGTCAACGTAGTTCGCTTAACTACTGGTTAAGGGGGGAAGGTTGCTCGCTAGGATAAGTCATCCTATGCCTACGTACTTTCATACAGCATGAAAGATCAAAGCAAACGTAGTTCGGGGTACGGAAGACACAAGCTTGTTTGACTGGTTTTTTATTACCTTATGAAAGGGTTTTTCTTGATTAAGAGTGCAAGCGGACAAAAATGACACTTTGATGTTTGTTTTGAATCTTTTACGAAAAAAGTGTTTTTTAGTTTGTGTGCAATCTCTGACGTACTAGAGACTATGATTTGAGAGTGACTACGTCGCATGTCACCCAATGGGTGCCACACTAAGCAGCCAGACTACTGGAAAGAAGCTCCCCAGCAACCCTTTCTCAAATAGCTTAAGGCTCGTGACGTACGACATCGATTAACCTTATTACTGTATTTTTGAGTTGTTTTGAGATAAGAAGAGAAGGAAGCACTAAAAAGCCTAGGGTTGAAAAGGGAATAAAAACTAACCTAATGTTGTCATGCATGGATAAGAATCCTAATGTCTGTCATAATTCCGTCCTGCACATAGGAAATCAGAGATCCTAGGGGATAAACAGAAAAGAAAGCAAGCAAATACAGTAAAATGCATGCAATGCAGCAATACAAGCGAGGCAAGGGAGTCCCACTCAACCTCGGACCTGGGAAAACAACAGGAAAAGTGAATCAACATTCACTTCAAACCTAGGGGGGCAAGATACACAAGCCAACAAACAATACAGAAAACAACCCCTACAAAAAATAATAAAACCTGCGTGTCAGATAGCACACCAAACTCCTACAACAAACATCAGCTCTGACAGCAACCAGTTGATTAAACAGCAAAGAGTTGACAGCAACAACCCCTATCTGCATGAATCTTCAATCTTCAAGTTTCAACAAACTTTCAATCTTCACCAAGCTTCAACAAGCTCCAGAATTCATCTAGCAAACAGCAAAACCCTAGCTTCAACAAGCAACCAACTTCAACAAGCAGCAAAACCCTAGCTTCAACAAGCAACCAGCTTCAACAAGCCCCCTCCTAGCTTCAACAAGCTCCTAAACTTTCTCTTTACCAGGCTCCAACAAGCACCTCCAAGAGAGAATCAAACCAACAAGATCAAGTTGAAGTGTTAAGAAGCTCAATGACAACCAAGGGAAGCCACTGACAACTTAACACTACAGTAGAAAAGTACCCTCAAAGTTCTACTCCTAAAGCATGCCACTCATCCCTCCAAAGGAGAGATGTGAATTCTTTAAGAGGACTTTATGTCATTGGATTGAATGGAGATGACCAATATGCTCCATGTTTGAAGAAAGAAGCAAAACTAGTCTAATGCTCTTCCTAAAACCCTAGTTACCCTAAGCTCCTGACAAGCACCCACAAGCTGAGAAAATCTTCATATCCAAGCTCCTTCAAGCTCTCCAAATCATCTTCAATTGGTCTTCATGATCATCCAAGCTCAAAAGCAACACCACCCTAATCTAAGGGGAACTATTGAGTCAAACTAGTCAAGTTAGTGTGTTAGAAACACCTAAAAGTTAGTCTTAAAACTAAATCTAATTAAAATACCAAAAGCGATTCTAAAATCCTATAAAAAATTCTAAGGGTTTCTAAACCTCTTAAGAATCACTCCATACAAAAACCAGGGGGTTAACCATTCATTTGGACCTAAAACTATGCCCTAAACCTAAGGGTACTATTTTAAAACCCTAATTCTACAACACCTAATGTTCAAAGTTCAAACTAGCCTAAAATTCTCTCACAAAAATATGAGAAAATTACTATGGGGACATGCATATCTAAGCTATCTAGCCCAAAATGAATCAACTCAAAATCATACACCAATCATCCACAATAAAATCAACAAAATCATGTATCAAACATATTGAAAATAAAACCAATTAAAGTACCAAAAATACAAATAAATTCCAAAATGCATGAATTAGTTATTTTTCAATCCTATTAAATTCTAGACCCTTTCAAGAGTCAGGGAAGAAAAATCTAGATTAAAAAGACTAATTTTCCTAATTATGGTGAATTATTTCCTAAACTATATGAAAATATAAAAAGAAAAGAAAAACAATAAAAAATAATAAAACCTGCGTGTCAGATAGCAATTTATTTCAGTTAAAATCCAAACCTGGGCCCAAGAGGGGGTGTTGGTAGCAAGCGAGTACTGAGCCCATCCAACTCAGAAAACAAATGGAAAATAGTATGGAAATTGGGAAACTTGGCGTGGCAAATAGCAATCCATTTCAGTGTATTTCCTTATTGGGCTTCAGCCTGGGGTGTGTATAGCAAGAACTCATTCAGCCCACCCAATGCCAATTAAATGAAACAGTGAGTTTTGATGTCAATCTCTCTTCAGACTTTCAGACGAAATCGTGGCCATTGATTTGTGGAATTAGTCAAGGTCAAAACATGAATCAATGGTGGGAGATTCATCGTCCCCAAAACATTTGAAAATGGAGGGAGAAACTCAGACGGTGGCCTGAGCTTTGCGCCATCGTCTTCTCCGGCGTGGCAATCCCAAGATCTCATCAATCAAGCCAACTAAATACCCTATCTCACTTGAAATTTCATCCTGATCATGAATATGACCTCCATTTCCATTGATTCTAACCCTAAAGCCAAACCCGATCCAAGTTGCAGAGATTCATCCAATTCTTGATCACCACCAAACTTAAAATTAAAGCTCCTAAACTCATCTACACGCATCAGGCTTCAATTCTATCTATGCAAACACCATTAAAACATCAGGAACTAGGAGATATGAGCTTCAACAGAAAATGGCATCACACTCAAAATGTCACGAATTGCTCAATTCTTGGACTGAAATCCATCTAAGCATCATCCCTAACCTAACCACATATTAAATGCTAATCAATTTCCCCTAATCTATGCTAAAAAATGAAAGTTAATAACCTGGAAAAATTGGATGAACAGAAGGTGCAAATGCTCGATTCAACCTCCAATCTTTTGCAGAATCACTCAAGAACCACTTCTAAAGCTTCTCCAATCACCAATTTGCCTTGAATCCCCTTCAATCTCCAAAACCGATTCTGAGATGCAGTTGAGAAAATTCAGTTGCTCTCTCTGATTCCTTGCTCAATCCTTGCCAAAAAACTATATGAATCAGTTGCATACAATATATAGAGTGTGATGGAAACCTCTAGAACTTTCTGTAACAACCACAATGAGATTTTGAATTTCTCATTTCCCTTGAAAATCTCACATGTGGAAATCATACCTTGCTCTGTTCTAGCTCTCACACTCACTTGAATTTCTCTCCTCCTGACATTTTGAATTGAAAGGGAATGATATCCTCCTTGTTTTTTATCCAAAGGTATGTAATTCAAATGTTGCTTCCATCTTAAGTAACAAAAGAGAACCATGTGAAATTGGCCTCAAATCCAAAAAGTAATATTGCCATCCTTTTCAAAATATGTTTTCTGATCAATTTGGTATATAACATTGCTTAGTTTGGCCATAAATCAAGAATTCCACAATTTTGGCCTTTTAATCACTTTAATTTCTTTATTTCGAAGCCATTTCAAACCAACTTCTCCTATGAGCAAATTCAAAACCTCCTTGATGCATGGTCAAGGTTAAAACCCTATTTTGAGAAACTCTCTATTTGAACAATTTTCCATTTGAGGCCTCTAAGTTGGAGATTTTGACCCATGCTTGAGAATGACCTATAATCACCAATACCCAAAATACCCCTGGATTACAAAGACCATAACTTGAGTTCTACAAATCCTCTCAAGGACTTCTAGTACTCTATGGAAAGCTAAGATCAAGATCTACAAATCTCATATTGGCCAAGAATACATTTGAAAACTCCTTGAAGGGAAAAGGTTGCTTAGAAGTCAAGTGACTTTCACAGATAAATTTCAGTGTCCTCTGATGACCTGTAATTTGCAAGAACCATAACTTGAGTTCTATAAATCCCCTTGAGGACTTATAGTACTCAAATTAAAGGTACTGAGATGCTCTACAAGTTTCATGTTGGCCAAAGATCCATTTGAAACTTGTATTTTGACTTATGTGGCTTTGAAGTTAGACACTAAACAGGGGATTTTACACTGAAACCCTAATTTAGCAACTTCCCACATTCTTGATCCTTCTTTGCTTAATCTTGGCACAACACCACACATGTATCAACATACCAATCCATGAATCCCATGACCTCAAGGTAGGCTTTGATGCTCTCCAACTACTCAATTGAATTAGGGTTGACCCAGATGAAACCCTAGTTGACTGCACCTCAACTGTGGCTCTCATACTTGAATCAATGACTTGCCTCAGCTTCAATAGGGCCCTCTAGGCATCCCATGAGATCCATACACACCTCAAATTCACATTCCATGCTTCTCATCCCACTGATGATTCTCAATATTCCTCAAGCTAGGAGCAAAACCCACATATAGGAACTCAAGCTTCTCAAGACTTCGAATCTCTTCTTGATGACTTGAATGACTTCTCAATCTTGGATAACACCTCTTGCTAGGCTCTTCTCTTGATAGACACCCTTGATCCCTTGTTGGTGGCATGCTATGCTATGATATGTAGATGATTAGAACTATGTACATGATGCAACTATGCAAATGAAATTCAATGAAACATAAACCAAGCAAGAAAAGGTTGAGCAAATTTTGGGGTGCAACAGCTGCCCCTATTCAAACGGCTTGGACCCGACTGGGTGAAGAGCGAGAGGTCTTCAAACAATCGAGGTACGAGACGGTTGAATACCAAGAAACCCGGAAATTTGCCAACCGCAAAAATACACTGCACAACTGCTTGGGGAACGATATCCACCAATCTAAATCTGATTGTTACGGCAACAACTGATCTAACGTCTGATAGTAACGCTGATTTCAACTTCAACCACCTAGATAACGCCACAGGTACTGAAACATTTTTGCAAAAACACCTCCGTCCACAACTGGACTAACCTTGTCAACACAAGAAGGGAAACAAATTCGTCAACACGAATAGAGATCCTGTCGTCACAGGAGTAACCCTTGTCCACATCTGGACACACATTTCGTCGAATAAAAACACATCTGTCCACGTCAAGACTCTCATTTCGTCAATCCGAGAAAATCTCAACAACACAGGAATAGAACTTTGTCCATGTTAGGACGCTTGTTTCGTCAACACGAAGAAACCCATCAACAAGAACAAAACTTTGTCCACGTTAGGACGCACACTTTGTCAACACGAAGAAATCCCATCATAAACTTGTCCACGTTAGGACTCCACATTCCGTCAACACGGCGAAATCCTATCATCATATGAATAAAACTTTGTCCACGCTAGGACGCCCCATGCCGCCAACACGGAAAAATCCCGGCGACTTCGCTGGGGATGAGTTGCCTGCATTTCGTCAACACGAGGGGATCCTATCAACATAGGAATAAATTGTCCATGTCAGGAATAAACTGTCCACGTTAGGAATAAACTATCCATGTTAGGAATAAATTGTCCATGTTAGGATTCCATCTCGTCAACACGAAGAACGGTAAACTTGATTTGTCCACGTTAGGACTCACATCTCGTCAGCACGAGAAAATCCCATCAGCATAGGAGTAAATTGTCCACGTCAGGGCACCGTTTCGTCAACACGAAGAAAGGATAAATTTGTCCACGTCAGGACCCGCACATCTCGTCAACACGAGGAACTATAAACTTGTCCACGTCAGGACGCACATTTCGCCAATACGAAGAAAGATATTCGCTGGGGATAAGTGGTCCACGTCAGGACACCATTTCGTCAACACGAAGAGTAATCAATTTTTTCCAGGTCAGGACTCCCCATTCCGTTAACACGGAGGAATCAAATTTGTCCACGTTAGGACTAGCACATCCCGTCAACACGAGGAAATAAATCTGTCCACGTTAGGACTCACACTTCACCCATGCGAAGAAATACCGTTAATACAGGAATAAATCGTCCACGTCAGGACTCGTATCTCGTCAACACGAGGAACTCCTATCAACATAGGCAATAAAATTTTGGAGACCTCCAAGGAAATACTTCTGTTTATCCATACGGAAAGATACTTTGAATACAGTTTCTCTGCTTATTTCTGCAGTAGCTAACTCCACTGGTCCCGACCCACAAACCTTTTAGTACTGACGTGACAGTGACTTTGAGGCAGACTCTACTGGGAATATTTGGAAACCAAACTTCCGGATGCCTGCTTCGATAACCAGCGGCAGCTTCTGAAATTTCGATTCCTGAAACCCTTTGATGCTGACATAACAGCAAATTGGAAGAAAATAATCCGCTGGCCGGATAAGAGAAACTTCAACAAGCAACTCTGACGGGGAAACAAGAGGAATTTAAACAAATAACTCCGCTCGGGGACAAAGAGAAACTTAACCAAGTAACTCTGTAGGGAAAATAGTAAGACGAACCGCATCATCACACATCTCACGGCGAGACCTCGAATACCTGGTAATAGATCTGAGCTAGAACTCCATACTCATGCTGAGCGAATACACCTGAAAGCAAAAGGTTAACCAACCTGATTTATGTTTCAAAATGCGTATGTTTGAAAATGGCGTAATGCTCCGTACGACACGGAAATGCTACGCGTTTGAGTAGATGCAAATATGACGATATATGCAAATGCAAATGCAGGCTCAAGCTGCCGGGGCCACTCGGGTAATGATGTCTCAACAACGTGAATGCTGAGAATAAAGCCAACTCCGTTGGGGAGAACAAGCATCATAAAGTATTATGGCGAAATAAACGCCAAAAACACAACTATCTCTGCCAACCCTCAGCCCTGGTACCAACCCCATAGTAGTCATGTCTAACCCAGCGGAGTTCTGATCAACCACCCCTTTCATCTGCTCTTCTAGCATTCTGATCCTCTGAACAGGGTCAATGGGGCCCTCAGGTCCCATACCTTTTCCCGAAAAAAACGTCGTCCTGGTGATCCACATTCCAGTCATTGCCATACCCATCGTAACCCATGTTACAGCCAAATCCTTGCTGATTGAACACAGGACCCTGTCTTCGGTTGTCGAACCCTAGATTGATCCTAGCGGGTCCAAAACCATTGTTAAAAGGAAATGCTCCAGCGCCGTTCACATTACCGAATCCACCATTACCATGACCATACCCCTGATTGTTGTCGTAACCGTCATTACCAAAGCCTTGATTATTGAACCCGAAGTTCCTGTCCTGATTGACATTGCCATACCCATTGTTCCCAAAGCCAACATTGTCAACGAATCCCTAATCGGCATCCACAGTGTTGCCTTTGTTGTTAACAACATGCCCATCACCACCATTTCCAGTATTGCTGTTACCAGCGCCAGCACCTGCACCAGTACCAGTGTTTCCGTTGACAGTCACAACAGGTGGAGTAACAACTGCCGGTATCTCATCCTCCCGGCGAGGAGTTTCAACAAAAATATGGTCAGTATTGCCATTTTCGTTTGCCCGCGTCAGCAGCGGCTGCACCAAGGTCTGAAGATTCTCTTGGCCCTTGGCCATGCTCTTCGTAGCTTGCATGAAAAGAGTCAGCTTCTCACGAATTTCCTGCATCTCGACCTGAACTTGATCCATTATCTTCTTGCAGTTGTTTCTGGTTGAGTAACGGTGGACTCTTTGGTCGTCAATCATGAAAAAACATGTGAGATGCAGGAAATAAGATACAGATTCAACAAGGTAACTGGCAATGCAAAAATGAGTATGCAAATGCAATATGTGTCTGTGCGTTAGGAATATCAACCCCTGATTCTAGTGCCATAGTGACAGTGAAGTGACAGTGCTAAGAAGTTTGGATTCATCCACGGAGATAAAGTTCCTCATATATTGCTGAAAAGAGCCCAACAAGGCAGAAATACAATATCACTGAGTGTACAATACAAGAAGGCATGACCTCAACCAACAATCCTGGTGATGGCCAGCACAATGCAAATAAAGCATATACAACAGTACATCAAGTAATCAAGTGTGACCATAGGCCCGATACTCCTCTAACAATCTCTTAGTCTTGGGATGATCCGGCTGAGAAAGCAACCCTTCAACGAGCGAGTCTCTTTGCCTGATAACATGCTGAAGGTCCTCAATGGATTCCTCCCAAGCACCCTCTCCAAAGCACTCCTCTAGCTTCCGCTTATGGGATGCAGACTCTTTCCTACGCTTGATAACTTTGTTCAACGAATTCTGCACGTTGTATCTCCGCATAACCTCTTTTTCAAACTTTTTCTGGCTAGCCTTCAACTGATCTTCCAGTTCAGAGATCTGCTGCTTCAGTTTGTCTTCTCTTTCTTTATTATTTGCCAATGTAGCATTCCAGGTTTTGTTGAATGTGGAGATCTCCCGGTGGGCTATATCAAGTGCTTTCTTCTTAGACTCCAACATGTCATGAGAGCTCTTGAAATCTATCCCCAAGCGTTCATGCTTCTTTCGTTGTTCAGTCAGTTCTGCACCTAACTGGTTCACCAGCTTTGTTTGCTGCTCGAAGGAATATACGGCTTCATTCCTTTCGCTCCTGAGTTGAACTAGCTTTTCTTCCAACTTCTTGTTGGCTTTTGTCAGCTCTTCTTTCTCCTTCACAACCTGCTCATATCTCTCAATAGGTACAGTAGTTGGCTCCACAACCACGAGGGGAGCAGGAGGTAATACTGCAGGAAATGGCATCAGCGCCTGCTTTGCCCTATCTTGGATCCAAACTTGGTACGGAGGATAGACTTGATAATCATTCTTACACAACAACGGCTTACCCTTCTTGTTGATATTATTCCAAGCACGCTGAAGCTTGGATAACAATTCTCCCTTCAAATCACCTATGAAGTACAGAGATTCCTGTACTTCCTCCTCTTTTGGCGGGCTTTTCAAAGCATAACCGAATTGCCTAATCAACAAAGATGGATTGTAGTTAATGCACCCTTTCCTCCCAATCAGAGGAACGTTAGGATATCCTGTGCAGCTGTAGATAATCAAACCAGACAACATCTTCTAATGAAAGCCCCATCAGACGCTCAGACCATTCCACTGTAGCTGCAGACTCAGCAAAGATACCCTTCTTGGGCAGGTGACTATCAAACCACATATACAACAAAGGCACACAACAAGAGACACTCTTGCCCCTCCTATTCTCGTTCTTATAATGCAGAGAATGGTAGAAGTCTCCAATAAGTGTAGGCACAGGATTTCCTGAAGCAAATATATGGAATGCATCCAAATCAACAAAGTCAGGCATATTAGGGAACAGTACAATGCCATATATACACAAAGCAAGGATATCATTAAACACACTCCAACAGCCACTCTTGGCATACTCTTGTGCTTTCCCAACCAAGAACTTGAGAGAAAAACCAGAAACTCCATTCCACGAGGTTAATAGCAACTCTGAGGACTCTAAATGCAAAGCAACAACCAAATCCTCTAGCTTGGGCTCAGCACCCATATGGATGAAGGGTACCCTGTTCTGAATGGTTAACTCCAAGATCTCAGCATATTCCTCCATGGTCGGAGCCAAAATGAAGTCAGGGAAAGTAAAACACCTCAGCGGGGGATCATAAAACTGCATCAGCGCGTACAATCTGTTCAGCTCATACGTGGATGGTTTGCAAACCAACCTAAGCAGCTTCCCATAACTCTTCTTGAAGCTTCTCTTCACATCATCATCAGCCATGGATATCAAACCAAGCAAAGAAGAAACATCAGGAGTAGGCAACTTGTATGCCACAATCTTCTTCAAAGTATCCATAATAGCAGCAGACAGAAATCCGGGCAACTAGAATCAGAGGGTATGAAATGCACCTGCAGCACATATACACGTTAATGATATGCAAAATGGGTATGCAACAATGCAATATGCAAACATGCAACAGGGATCAAGTGATATATGGCTGAAGAGATCCATCCACAATATCTGTCTCAACAAACCCACAATGCTGCTCAAACCTGGTCTCAACAGACCCATAACAATGCTCCACTTTGGTCTCAACAGACCTATAACAAAGCTCCAACTTGGTCTCAACAGACCTATAACACTGTCCTGATGAAGAACCCCCAAGTAACCACACATACTGATCCAATATTAAGAAAACCGGGTAGTCTGGAGGTCAAGTTTCCTGCATGCCCCAATCCCTCTCACAGGTAGGTGTCCTATCAACTGACACAAGGTACGACATCTTATGCGGTCGTCGGCGTCACAGACTTTCAAGATTGATGATACGATACCTAGAAGGTGTGGCATCATCATGTCCTGAAGAGGCCTCACTTAGCCAACTTCCAATTGATCGGTCCCCAGAGTCGACAATCCAACTAACCAACAACCCCCTCAACCCAAAGGGTTGAAAAAGAAGTCAACCAGAAGAACCTCATCTGAGCGTGGATTTTGCAGGACACTAGTACATGCAAAGCATGCACGCGCCCACTACTTTCCACAATTAATTCTAGGTGCACTCAAGCCCAGGTCCGACTTATCTCTCAATCTGACCCCCTACCCAGCATAACAAAAATAATATATTGCTGAAAGTAAATACGGAAAAGTAAATCCATACAAAACCCACGATTGGAAAACAAGCGCTAGGATTGACTCGCGTAGGGAATCGTTGGAGTCCCCAACAGAGTCGCCAGCTGTCGCTACTGAGAAAATCGGCGCCAGCTATGACAGAAGAGTCGCCACCGTGTGTTATTTATCCCAACGGAGGGAAAGGAAACGCTCAGAGTAAACCTAACGCAAAACGGGAAAGGAATGGTCATTGCAACCAAATCCTGGATTCGGGAGTCGATTACGCAAGGGGAAGGTATTAGCACCCCTCACGTCCGCCGTACTCGACGGGATCCACGCTTGTTTTCTAGTACGAACTGTTATTCTATCTACTCTACATGCCTGGGTTAAAAAG
The DNA here is from genome assembly GCA_963859935.3 of Lathyrus sativus. Taxonomy (NCBI): domain Eukaryota; kingdom Viridiplantae; phylum Streptophyta; class Magnoliopsida; order Fabales; family Fabaceae; genus Lathyrus; species Lathyrus sativus. The sequence continues at coordinate 201,616,871 of OZ012739.1, read as the reverse complement.
AAAAGAAAATGACTCGGCAAAGTATCGCACTTTATGCCTACGTATTCCCGTCTGGAACGAGAAATCAGAGTCAACGTAGTTCGCCTAACTACGGGTTAAGGGGGGAAGGTTGCTCGCTAGGATACGACATCCTATGCCTACGTACTTTCATACAGCATGAAAGATCAGAGCAAACGTAGTTTGGGCTACAGAAGACACAAGCTTGTCTGACTGGTTTTTTATTACCTTATGAAAGGGTTTTTCTTTATTAAGAGTCCAAGCGGACAAAAATGACACTTTGATGTTTGTTTTGAATCTTTTACGAAAGAAGTGTTTTTTAGTTTGTGTGCAATCTCTGACGTACTAGAGACTATGATTTGAGAGTGACTACGTCGCATGTCACCCAAAGGGTGCCACACTAAGCAACCAGACTACTGGAAAGAAGCTCCCCAGCAACCCTTTCTCAAATAGCTTAAGGCTCGTGACGTACGACATCGATTAACCTTATTACTGTATTTTTGAGTTGTTTTGAGATAAGAAGAGAAAGAAGCTCTAAAAAGCCTAGGGTTGAAAAGGGAATAAAAACTAACCTAATGTTGTCATGCATGGATAAGAATCCTAATGTATGTCATAATTCCCTCCTGCACAGAGGAAATCAGAGATCCTAGGGGATAAACAGAAAAGAAAGCAAGCAAATACAGTCAAATGCATGCAATGCAGCAATACAAGCGAGGCAAGGGAGTCCCACTCAACCTCGAACCTGGGAAAACAACCGGCAAAGTGAATCAACATTCACTTCAAACCTAGGGGGGCAGGCTACACAAACCAACAAACAATACAGAAAACAAAACCAAAGCAGAGGAGGCAACCCAAGCAGCAACACCAAACTCCTACAGCAAACATCAGCTTTGACAGCAACCAGTTGATTAAACAGTAAAGAGTTGACAGCAACAACCCCTATCTGCATGAATCTTCAATCTTCAAGTTTCAACAAACTTTCAATCTTCACCAAGCTTCAACAAGCTCCAGACTTCATCTAGCAAACAGCAAAACCCTAGCTTCAACAAGCAACCAGCTTCAACAAGCAGCAAAACCCTAGCTTCAACAAGCAACCAGCTTCAACAAGCCCCCTCCTAGCTTCAACAAGCTCCTAAACTTTCTCTTTACCAGGCTCCAACAAGCACCTCCAAGAGAGAATCAAACCAACAAGATCAAGTTGAAGTGTTAAGAAGCTCAATGACAACCAAGGGAAGCCATTGAGAACTTAACACTGCAGTAGAAAAGTACCCTCAAAGTTCTACTCCTAAAGCATGCCACTCATCCCTCCAAAGGAGAGATGTGACTTCTTTAAGAGGACTTTATGTCATTGGATTGAATGGATATGACCAATATGCTCCACGTTTGAAGAAAGAAGCAAAACTAGTCTAATGCTCTTCCTAAAACCATAGTTACCCTAAGTTCCTGACAAGCACCCACAATCTGAGAAAATCTTCATATCCAAGCTCCTTAAAGCTCTCCAAATCATCTTCAATTGGTCTTCATGATAATCCAAGCTCAAAAGAAACACCACCCTAATCTAAGGGGAACTATTGAGTCAAACTAGTCAAGTTAGTGTGTTAGAAACACCTAAAAGTTAGTCTTAAAACTAAATCTAATTAAAATACCAAAATTGATTGTAAAACCCTATAAAAATTTCTAAGGGTTCCTAAACCTCTTAAGAATCACTCCATACAAAAACCGTGGGGTTAACCATTCATTTGGACCTAAAACTATGCCCTAAACCTAAGGGTACTATTTTAAAACCCTAATTCTACAACACCTAATGTTCAAAGTTCAAACTAGCTTAAAATTCTCTCACAAAAATATGAGAAAATTACTATAGGGACATGCATATCTAAGCTATCTAGCCCAAAAATAATCAACTCAAAATCATACACCAATCATCCACAATAAAATCAACAAAATCATGTATCAAACATATTGAAAATAAAACCAATTAAAGTACCAAAAATACAAATAAATTCCAAAATGCATGAATTAGTTATTTTTCAATCCTATTAAATTCTAAACCCTTTCAAGAGTCAGGGAAAAAAATCTAGATTAAAAAGACTAATTTTCCTAATTATGAAAATATAAAAATAAAAGAAAAACAATGAAAAATAATAAAACCTGCGTGTCAGATAGCAATTTATTTCAGTTAAAATCCAAACCTGGGCCCAAGAGGGGGTGTTGGTAGCAAGAGAGTACTGAGCCCATCCAACTCAGAAAATAAATGGAAAATATTATGGAAATTGGGAAACTTGGCGTGGCAAATAGCAATCCATTTCAGTGTATTTCCTTATTGGGCTTCAGCCTGGGGTGTGTATAGCAAGAACTCATTCAGCCCACCCAATGCCAATTAAATGAAACGGTGAGTTTTGATGTCAATCTCTCTTCATACTTTCAGACGAAATCGTGGCCATTGATTTGTGGAATTAGTCAAGGTCAAAACATGAATCAATGGTGGGAGATTCATCGTCCCCAAAACATTTGAAAATGGAGGGAGAAACTCAGACGGTGGCCTGAGCTTTGCGCCACCGTCTTCTCCGGCGTGGTAATCCCAAAAACTAATCAATCAAGCCAAGTAAATACCCTATCTCACTTGAAATTTCATCCTGATCATGAATATGGCCTCCATTTCCATTGATTCTAACCCTAAAGCCAAACCCGATCCAAGTTGCAGAGATTCATCCAATTCTTGATCACCACCAAACTTAAAATTAAAGCTCCTAAACTCATCTACACACATCAGGCTTCAATTCTATCTATTCAAACACCATTAAAACCTCAAGAACTAGGAGATATGAGCTTCAACAGAAAATGGCATCACACTCAAAATGTCACGAATTGCTCAATTCTTGGACTGAAATCCATCTAAGCATCATCCCTAACCTAACCATATATCAAATGCTAATCAATTTCCCCTAATCTATGCTAAAAAATGAAAGTTATAAACCTGGAAAAACTGGATGAACAGAAGGTGCAAATGCTCGATTCAACCTCCAATCTTTTGCAGAATCATTCAAGAACCACTTCTAAAGCTTCTCCAATCACCAATTTGCCTTGAATCCCCTTCAATCTCCAAAACCGATTCTGAGATGCAGTTGAGAAAATTCAGTTTCTCTCTCTGATTCCTTGCTCAATCCTTGCCAAAAAACTATCTGAATCAGTTGCATACAATATATAGAGTGTGATGGAAACCTCTAGAACTTTCTGTAACAACCACAATGAGATTTTGAATTTCTCATATCCCTTGAAAATCTCACATGTGGAAATCATGCCTTGCTCTGTTCTAGCTCTCACACTCACTTGAATTTCTCTCCTCCTGACATTTTGAATTGAAAGGGAATGATATCCTCCTTGTTTTTGATCCAAAGGTATGTAATTCAAATGTTGCTTCCATCTTAAGTAACAAAAGGTAACCATGTGAAATTGGCATCAAATCCAAAAAGTAATATTGCCATCCTTTTCAAAATATGTTTTTTGATCAATTTGGTATATAACATTGCTTAGTTTGGCCATAAATCAAGAATTCCACAATTTTGGCCTTTTAATCACTTTAATTTCTTCATTTCGAAGCCATTTCAAACCAACTTCTCCTATGAGCAAATTCAAAACCTCCTTGATGCATGGTCAAGGTTAAAACCCTATTTTGAGAAACTCTCTATTTGAACAATTTTCCATTTGAGGCCTCTAAGTTGGAGATTTTGACCCATGCTTGAGAATGACCTATAATCACCAATACCCAAAATACCCCTGGATTACAAAGACCATAACTTGAGTTCTACAAATCCTCTCAAGGACTTCTAGTACTCTATGGAAAGCTAAGATCAAGATCTACAAATCTCATATTGGCCAAGAATACATTTGAAAACTACTTGAAGGGCAAAGGTTGCTTAGAAGTCAAGTGACTTTCACAGATAAATTTCAGTGTCCTCTGATGACCTGTAATTTGCAAGAACCATAACTTGAGTTCTATAAATCCCCTTGAGGACTTATAGTACTAAAATTAAAGGTACTGAGATGCTCTACAAGTTTCATGTTGGCCAAAGATCCATTTGAAACTTGTATTTTGACTTATGTGGCTTTGAAGTTAGACACTAAACAGGGGATTTTACACTGAAACCCTAATTTAGCAACTTCCCACATTCTTGATCCTTCTTTGCTTAATCTTGGCACAACACCACACATGTATCAACATACCAATCCATGAATCCCATGACCTCAAGGTAGGCTTTGATGCTCTCCAACTACTCAATTGAATTAGGGTTGACCCAGATGAAACCCTAGTTGACTGCACCTCAACTGTGGCTCTCATACTTGAATCAATGACTTGCCTCAGCTTCAATAGGGCCCTCTAGGCATCCCATGAGATCCATACACACCTCAAATTCACATTCCATGCTTCTCATCCCACTGATGATTCTCAATATTCCTCAAGCTAGGAGCAAAACCCACATATAGGAACTCAAGCTTCTCAAGACTTCGAATCTCTTCTTGATGACTTGAATGACTTCTCAATCTTGGATAACACCTCTTGCTAGGCTCTTCTCTTGATAGACACCCTTGATCCCTTGTTGGAGGCATGCTATGCTATGATATGCAGATGATTAGAACTATGTACATGATGCAACTATGCAAATGAAATGAAATGAAACATAAATCAAGCAAGAAAAGGTTGAGCAAATTTTAGGGTGCAACACCTAGCCATCCATGTCTTGATTTCATCTGTTGTCTTTTCTTGCTTAATCATCCAAGATCTGATCTCTGTGTTGCTGGCTTCAAGCTTAGCAAACTTTTCTTCAAGATTTGGATTCTTTTTCTTGACTTCAGAAGATGCAGGATCAGATGCAGACACAGTCTCAACAACCATAGCAGATGCATTCTCTTGAATCATTAAGTCAGATGCTTGATTCAGAACCATCATAGCAGACTGATTTGACACTAGAGTTTCTTCAGCAACAGACGCTTCTAGAAGAGCATCTTCGGACTTAGGTTCTTCAGCAGGTGCATTGTCCAGAGGAAGAATTGAATATCTACTCATATTCCAAAGAGTTTGTCTGATAACTTCAACAAATCTTACCTTTGCATCATCAGAGCAAATGTTCGAAGGTTTAAAGCTACAAAATTAAATCTTGAAATGAATCTGTTCTAAGTGGCTTCAGAAGCATCTGGGTTCAAACTTGACATGCACTCCTTCTTGACAGTAGACAGCCACATGTTTAATTCCTTTTTAAAACCAGCAAATAAAGTACTAACATCCATCCTAGGTTTAGGTTTCAGATAGTTTTCTAGAGAGGGTGTTTTGGTGGTTTCAGATGAGGAGGGTATGGAAAAAGAAGTAATGATGAAAAGAGGACGAGGATATGGTGTAGAAGGTTTAGTAACAGTCTTTGGTTTAACAGACGAAGGTAAGATGTACATAAATGGTTTGATTCTGTGTACAGATGGAATGACATCAGAAGGTATAGGACAATAAGGAACAAAAGCTGATGTAAGTTTTTGAGTTGGTTGAGAAAGTATAGGTTCAGATGAAATGGATACATCTGGTTGTTTTGGTTCATAACCACGGAGTGAAGGGGGTGAGTTCACTTCTGAAGGTAAATCAGATTCAGAAGAATCAGATGATGCAGAAGTGTGACAGGATGTTGAGGAAATGTCAAAAAAAATTTTCAAGGGTTGAACATCAAGAATATCAGAATATGGTATAAATGATTCAGAAGTTTTAGGTTGATCTGGTTGAGGATCAGAGGGAATGGGTTCTTCTGGTTATGGGTTAGAAGTTTGTGTTTCTGGTGGGGGAATTTCAGATGTTTGTTGTGGTTTAGGTGTAGAAGGAATAGGTTGAGATATTTCTGGTTCAGAAGGGATAGGTTCAGATTCATGAGGAGGAGAAGGTGAGGGTATAGGTTCATAAGAAGGGGGGGGGGGTCAGATGCTAGTACTTCTTTAACTGTTTCTAAAATTGAATCTAAACTAGCAAAAGGAGGGTTACCTTTTTGTTTCTTAACCCACTTTGGCTTTGCAGAAGCTGCCTCGCCAGAAGCTTCCCTTTTTGGCTTAGAAGATCCTTCTTTTGAGACTTTCCTTTTCTTCCTTTGTCTGTCTCCATAAAAATCTGGTTCAGGTTTGCCTGCTCTCTAAATCAGATGTTCTGGTAGAGGAGTTCCATCAGCTAGACAAGTTACTATATATGATAGAATAATTTCCCTTGGTTCATTAGCATAAAACAGAGGAAAATCATCTACTGGTATCATTCTCTTGCTGACTTCTTCAGAGTTGATCTGATCAGGTGCAGCAGTGAGTTCTTCTACAATTTTCATCCTCTGAAGACTTTTCCTATTCAGAGATTTGCCAACAACTGAAGCTAATTCTTCCTGCATTCCAGCTTCTATCAGATGTCCAACCAAGCCATTCTCAGTCAGAATATCTGAGATGAGTCGTCCCATAGGTATCCAATTTCTCATCTTCTGATGCTTGGTTCTGACTTCTTCTCTAGATTGTTTCACGTGAGTCCACAGATGATTGAATAACAGGTAAGGCAGATCCACTTTTGTGCTTTGACTCAGACAGTACATGAAGTATATCTGATCAGTGTTGACATAATTAGGAGAGTTTGAAGATTTCCTGTGATGAATGCATCCCATAAAAATCTTAGCCCAGATCCTGTAGGTTGGCTTTAGATCTTTCACTTTGTTAGAGGCTTCTCCAGATGTGGAAACTTCACTGTAAACCTCTATCATATCAATACGCCCAGCTGGCAGATTTGTAACACCATCAGTTTCTTCATAACCAATAAGCTTCCTGATCAAATCCTCAGTGATGATAATTTCCTTACCCAGAACTGATGAAATAATAAACTTAGGGTATGTAGTTGCATGAATCCAAAACTCTTTCACCAAGCATGGATAAACTGGTCCCATCAGTCTATCAAAGAATTTTGTCCAACTTTGAGCATCAACAATGGGACGAAGATCAAACCTATTTTCTGCAATAGATTCAAAATTCACTATTGATTCACACAGAACTTCAAGTTTGTCAACAGGTGTTAGGAGGGTTCTAACTGGTTCTTTGAAAGCAACAATACCCAGATTTTTAGAAGAAATAGCAGCCATTGTTGATTGAAGTTGTTGAGAGGTTGATGAAGAGGTTGCCATTGATGAAGTAGAGAGGGGTTTAAGGTTCCGTTGAGATTTGGGTTTTGAGGAGAAGATGAAAGAATGTAATAAGCAGAAATGCATAAGAGATGTGAACGAGGGTGAAAAGTGTGAGAAGTGAAGTGTTGTGAAATTTATAGAGAAAATTAGGGCACACAAAAGTCACTCATTCAGCATTTAGCATTTAATTAAACATTAAATCACATCAAACATAATCATGACAAGAAAAGCATTTAATGATACTGACAACGCGTGGGGGGGGGGGGGAACGAGAATTAAAATTAATTCAAACAGTACCTTTGAACGGCGTTTCAGTGCTGAACACTTAATCGTTTCAGATTCAGATGACACGTGTTTGCTTGCATGTGCTTCTGAGACTCTTTGAGAAATGAAACGTTAGCCAATGTTCAGATCCTCTGAGGCTTGTCAGTTCAAATTTGCACACAATAAATAAAATATTAAACAATAAATAAATAAATGAAATACTTCAGAGTTAAAACATTTCCATCTGAGGAAATTTGCTTATGATAAACATTTTATTCTGGACAGAAATCCATACTTATATTTTTCAGAATAAATTTAAATCTATCTTCAACAAGGGGTTTTGTAAAGATATCAGCCCATTGATGGTCTGTATCAACAAAGTTTAAACTTATAATTCCCTTCTGAACATAGTCTCTAATGAAATGATGTTTAATTTCTATATGCTTTGCCTTAGAGTGTAAAATAGGGTTTTTAGACAAGCATATAGCAGAAGTATTATCGCAGAAGATGGAAATGTTACTCTCATGAATTTGATAGTATTCTAGTTGACTCTTCATCCAGAGCATCTGAGTGCTACAACCAGCAGCAGCAATGTATTCTGCTTCTGTTGTTGAAAGCATAATTGTGGGTTGCTTCTTGCTGAACCAAGAGATCAGATGACTTCCCAGAAACTGGCAGCTTCTAGAAGTACTCTTACGCTCTACTCTATCATCAAATTTTCTGTAACACAAACCCACGTTATTAGTACCTTTCAGATACCTCAGAATCCTCTTAACAGCTGTTAAGTGAGATTCTCTAGGATCCGATTGGAATCTAGCACACATACAAACACTAAATAGAATATCAGGTCTAGAAGCAGTCAAATACAGAAGAGATCCAATCATACCTCTGTAGAGATTTTGATCTACCTTCTTACTTACCTCTTCTTTTCCAAGAGTGCTTGTAGGATGCATTGGAGTTTTAGCCAACTTACTTTCAGTCATATTAAACTTCTTCAGAAGCTCATTCACATACTTAGTCTGATGTATGTAGGTGCCTTCTGGAGTTTGATTGTCTTGGATTCCCAGAAAGAATCTGAGTTCTCGCATCATGCTCATCTCGAATTCTGCCTACATAGACTGAGCAAACTCCTTTCCAAGCGTAATATTGGTAGTTCCAAATATAATATCATCAACATAAATCTGACATACTAAAATGTCTTTCTTAATGGATTTATGAAATAGAGTAGTGTCCACTTTTCCTCTGATAAAGTTATTTTCCAGAAGGAAATTACTCAGCCTCTCATACCAAGCTCTGGGAGCTTTCTTTAAGCCATAGAGTGATTTCTTAAGTTTAAAAACGTGTTCTAGAAAATTTTCATTTTCAAAACCAGGAGGTTGATGAACATAAACTTCCTCTTCTATAAAACCATTTAAGAAGACACTTTTTACATCCATCTGATACAGAGTGATGTTATTCTATGCAGCAAAAGAAATAAGCAAGCAAATAGATTCTAACCTTGCCACAGGAGCATATGTCACTGTGTAATCTATACCTTCTTGCTGACTGTATCCTTGAGCCACCAGCCTAGCCTTGTTTCTGATTACTTCTCCTTGCTCGTTCAATTTGTTTCTGAAGACCCATTTTGTTCCAATGATGTTGAAACCATTTGGTCTTGGAACCAGATCCCAGACGTCATTTCTGGTGAATTGATTAAGCTCTTCTTGCATAGAAAGTATCCAATCATTATCGTTCAGAGCCTCATCCACAAAAGTAGGTTCAATGATAGACACCAAACCAAACAGTGACGTTCCAAATGATCTGAGAAATGACCTTGTTCTAATAGGGTCATCCTTCTTTCCAATTATCATTTCCTCTGGATGAGAGGCTTTGATTCTTGATGATCCTTTAACATTTGGTTCTTCAAAAATGTTCAAGTTGTTCATCTGAGCAGCCAAGGGAGTAGCATCTGGCGTTGCTTCTGGTGCTTCTGCCTGAGCTTTATCCGCCTCTGATTCTTCAGAGTCTGTGAGAAGGACTTCTCTATCTGTAGAAATTTCAAGATGCTTTGGCTTTTGAATGCCAAGCTTATCATCAAATCTAACATGAATTGATTCCTCTACAATCTGTGTCTCAGTATTGTATACTCTGTAGCCTTTAGAGTGTTCAAAATATCCAAGCATGAAACACTTCTGAGTTTTAGAATCAAACTTGTTCAGATTTTCTTTAGTGTTCAACATAAAACATACACATCCAAAAGGATGGAAATAAGAAATGTTGGGCTTTCTATTCCTCCACAATTCATAAGGAGTCTTCTCTAGAAGAGGTCTTATAGACACTCTGTTCTAAATATAACAAGTTGTATTCACTGCTTCTGCCCAAAAATGTTTTGCCATGTTAGTCTCGTTGATCATGGTTCTGGCCATTTCTTGAAATGTTATATTTTCCTCTCTACAACTCCATTCTGTTGAGGAGTTCTAGGACAAGAAAAATCATGTGCAATGCCATTTTCTTTAAAAAAAATTTCAAAGTATTTGTTTTCAAATTCTCCACCATGATCACTTCTGACTTTAACAATTTTAAATTCTTTTTCGTTCTGGACTTGTTTGCAGAAGTCAATGAATTCAGAATGAGACTCATCCTTGTGTTTCAGGAATTTTACCCATGTCCATCTGCTGTAGTCATCAACAATGACTAACCCATACTTCTTGCCTCTGATGGATGCAGTTTTCACTGGTCCAAACAGATCAATATGAAGCAGCTCTAATGGTCTTGAGGTTGAAACAACATTTTTTATTTTGAAAGAAGATTTTGAAAATTTTCCTTTCTGACATGCTTCACAAAAAGCATCTGAGTTAAACTTCAACTGAGGAAGTCCTCTGACCAAATTGAGTTTATTAATTTGAGATATACGTCTCATACTAATATGCCCCAATCTTCTGTGCCAGACCCATTGCTCATTATTAACAGACAGAAGGCATTTTACGTTTTGAACCTTAAGTTCTGAAAGATTGATTTTATAAATGTTGTTCTTCCTTTTTCCATTAAAGAGGATTGAGCCATCTTTTTGACTGACAACTTTACAACATTTTTGATTGAAGATTATATCATAACCATTGTCACTTAATTGACTTATGGACAATAGATTATGTGTTAATCCTTCAACAAGTAAAACATTAGAAATGGAAGGGAGGTTACCATTACCTATAGTTCCAGAGCCTATTATCTTGTCGTTCTGGTTCCCTCCAAACTTGACATCACCTCCAGATCTAAGTTCCAGGCTTTGGAACATAGACCTTTTTCCCGTCATGTGACGCGAGCAGCCAGAGTCCAGGTACCAAGACTGGTGTTTCAACTTTGCTGCTAAGGATGTATGCAACAAAAATAATTTTGTCCTTAGGTACCCATATTTTCTTGGGTCTTCTGTGGTTAGTAGGTTTGAAATTCTTTTTGAATTTCTTACCCTTATAAGCATCCTTTTTCTGATGGAATTTTGGTTTATTAAACAAAGGTTTGTTCTGATCAGAACGTGTGTGTTTAATATCATTTAAATGACCAAATTTGAAATGAGTATATATAGGGGAATACTTAATGGTCAGTTTATCAACAGGTTTTGGATTTAAATCCTTCCCAGAAGGTGATTCATATCCAATTCCCTTTCTGTTGTTTCTGCTTACGCCATAAATCATTGAAGCCATCTTGCTTCTATCTAGGCCTCTGGCCAGAAACTTCTGAAAGCTATAATCATACTCCTCTAAAATACTTTTAGAGCATGATATAGGATCTGAGTCAGATTCCTGAGCTTTTTCTAAATCATTTTTTATTTTAAGATTGTTTGCTTTAAGCTCAGCCACTTCAGACCTTGGCTGATCATTCTCATATGCAAGACAGCTTTAAAGCTTCTTGTATTTGAGTTTGATTTTGCTGTAGCTTTCTAGAATTTCTGATAAACGTTCAGAAAGTTCAGCTCTAGTGAGTTCAGAAAATACCTCCTCAGAATCTGATTCTGATCCAGATTCAGCAGCTTCATGGTCCTCCACGTCAGTAATCAGTGCTACATTGGCACACTCATCTTCTAATTCTGATGAAGATTCAGAAGCATCTGAATCATCCCACATGGCCATTAATACTTTCTTCTTCTTTTCAAACTTCCTTATGGGTTTCTCCTTCAGAAGTTTGGGACATTCATTCTTATAGTGGCCAGGCTCCTTGCACTCATAACACACTATATCTTTCTTTCCAGATTTTTTATGTCTAGAAGAATCACCACGCTGATCAGATCTTTTGAAGTTTCTGAACTTCTTTTGTTTGTGCTTCCAGAGTTGATTAATCCTCTTGGACAATAAAGACAGTTCATCTTCTTCTTCTGAAGATTCTTCAGAACTTTCTTCAATAACCTGCAACGCTTTAGCAGATTTGTTAGATTTTAAAGCAACTGACTTACCTTTCTTCTGAGGATCGTCTTCCTCCAGCTCAATCTCGTGACTCCTTAAGGAACTGATCAATTCCTCCAGAGTGACCTTATTCAGATCCTTCGCGAGCTTCAGAGCTGTCACCATTGGTCTCCATCTTATTGGCAAACTTCTGATGATCTTCTTGACATGGTCAGAAGTAGAGTAGCCTTTATCCAGAACCTTCAACCCAGCAGTTAGGATCTGAAATCTTGAGAACATTGTTTCCACAGATTAAGACTCCTCCATTTTGAAGGCTTCGTACTTCTAGATGAGGGCCAGAGCCTTTGTCTCCTTTACTTGGGAGTTTCCTTCATGCGTCATTTTGAGAGACTCAAACATATCAAATGCAGTATCTCTGTTAGTTATTTTCTCATACTCAGTATGAGATATTGCATTTAACAGGATGGTTCTTGCTTTGTGGTGGTTTCTAAACTCCTTCTTCTATTGATCAGACATAGATTTTCTGTCAACCTTTTTCCCTTCATCGTTCGTAGGATGAATGTAACCATTAGTTACCAAATCCCACAAATCAGCATCATAGCCTAGAAAGAAGCTTTCTATTCTATCTTTCCAGTAATCAAACTTCTTACCATCAAACATGGGAGGTTTGGTGCTGATTCTGTCTTTATCATCGTATCTGTTGTTGTATGAAGTTGAAGTTGAAGCTTCAGTAGCATTGATGAATAAAGAACAAGAGATTAGGAGTTTTTCTCAACTGGATTTTTTTCTGTCACGGTTAAGTGAGAGCACTTACAAAACCGGAGCTCTGATGCCAACTGAAGGTGAGAAAAACACTTAGAAGGGGGGGGGGGGGGTTGAATAAGGGTTTTAAAACAACTTTAGTAGATAAAAAAATAACACAATATTTTTATCCTGGTTCGTTTGAACTCAAACTAATCCAGTCCACCCTACCAAAGTGATTTTCCTTTCTCAACAAGGACTTAATCCACTATATCAAACTTGATTACAGTGTAAACCACTAAGACAATTGTCTTAGTCTTCTCAAGAAAATCTGACCACAACTTGGTCTTCTTAAGGAAATCTTTTACAAAGATAAACTAACAATTTGTGTTTAAGGTTTTGCTTCTAACAAGCTATATCACAACAGTGATGTTTACACAAAATAAGCATGAAATTACACCTGCAAACAGAAAACCAATAGACATGCAAACATGTCTACACAACACAATCGCAATTCACACAGATCGAAATTTATAAAAATTCAATTGAATATGAAAATCATCATGGAAATGCAAATAAGCTCAAAAAAGTTATGGATCTAGAATCTCCAACCTTCGAAGCGGAGATTTGCTCTGGTGAGTGTTGATCTTGCTGTAATTGAGTAGATCAAATAATATAAACCCGGAAAACTTCGAGATCCAAGCCAATTATGGTTGTACGAATAAAGATCCACCAAATTCGAGTCGAAACGCTTCGAATAATCACTTCCAACTCAAACTCCAAAATTAGATCTCAATTTGCACGAAAATTGATGATAAATTGATCTAAGGATGAGGATGGATGAAGGTTTATGCTCAAGAATCCATTGATTTCAATGAAAAATCAATGAACCCTAATGAAAAAGAGCTTTGAGTGAATTTTAGAAATGGAGAAGTTGAGAGAACTTGAGAGAGTTCTTGATCAATTCTAAAAAATGAATGTGAGAAATGAGAATTGGCTCCTTTTGGTTTGGAGTGGATCACTTAAATACCATCTAGGTTTGGATCCCAAAGGTGGGGTTTGGATTTTGGATTGGAAAGTTGGTTTGGAGCTAGGCATGGGAATTTGGAGAGAAAATTGAAATAACCAACTTTCAAGAACATTTTAGATCCTTCTTTTTAGTAAAAATGAGTTTCAATGTGATCAAAATTGGGCCCCAAGTGCAAATGGCTTGCAAAATCACGTACAGGGCAAAGTCTGCTATGGTTAACCGGTTAACCATATGCGTTAACCGGTTAACACTGTTGAAATTTCAAATCTGTGTTGATTCACCAATGGTTAATCGGTTAACCATATGTGTTAACCGATTAACACCTTCAAAATTTTGAATTTGGCGCCTTTTGGAGGGAAACCTGCCTGTTTTCTTGTTTCTCGCCGTTTTGAGCTCTGTTAAGCTTTTGACACTTGCTCTTGAACACTGTGACTGTGATAATGCTGGATATAGACTAAATGTTGTCTCCTGATCTGAGCATAACCTGCAAAATAAAATCAGTCGCTCGACCGTTGGTCAAAATAAATGTCGTCTCTGATGCTTGCTGCTCAGTTGCTTGCACGGGAAAGAAACCCGAGCCATGGGAACCTTGATCCCCTGCCTCGAGAACCAATGCTATGCAAAATGCTAATGCTATGAAAAATGAAAACGAAACACAAGCCAAGCACGAGAATCGGTTGGTCAAATTTTGGGGTGCAACATCCATCTTCCACAATATGATCTATGGTTGATTCATGTTGCTTGATCTTTGGATCTTGCAAATTGTATTTTATTGGTTTTTTTACTATTATTTACTTAACTTTTCGTGCTAAATTGCATTCATGATCATGAGATATTTGAAGAAATGATTGAATCATGAATGCTGAATTTTTCAAAAAAAATTGTTGTCCTACCAGTGTTAATATATTAACCAAATGCATGTGCAAAATGGTTAATCGATTAACCAGAGTCAGAATTGTGTTTTTTGGTTGTTTTGGGACTATTTTGGTTCCTTCTCTTCCTTCTTCCATTTCCTTTTGTTTTGCCTTGAATTTTGATGTTTGTTGATCAAATTTCTCTTTAAATTCCATGGACTTTGGGTGTCTATGAGGTTGGATAAACCTTCATTAGTTCAAATCTATCTTTAAGTGGATCATTAGATTCATTTTAGGTGCTTTGAATTAGTGATATGTTTAGTGCCTTAATCCACCAAGAATAGTGATGGAACTTAAAGATGGAATGTTCCAAATGTTGTAATTCAATTTGGTTTCCCTTCTTTCCTCTTCTCTTTTTTTTCTTCTTCTTTTGATCAATGAAAATCTTCAATATCATTGGAACATGTTTCAAGTTCTCGATGAAGATGAGATCGTTACCTATTTTCTTTTCTTGTGGTATCGCTTTCAGAGGATTATCTACATATCGTCTCTCTAGCATACATTAGCACAAACATTATTATTGACTAAGTCAATTTTCCATAAATAGGAACTAAGTCAATTTTATAAGCGAGATGTTATTATCCTAATCTTTGTAGTGTAGTTTGAAATAATTGGATCTTCTGTTACTTCTGGGGGTTAGTTGGCATACTCGTTGATTTTATCCGAGTTTGAGCCCTCCCCATGGTAATGTATGAGACAATGTGTTCATTCTTATGGACGATTTAGTTGAGTATTCTCCATAATTTGACAATTTGTGCTTCATGAGGATTGATAATACTATTATGTACATTATACTAACCATATTATTGTACTAATTTTGTTTATGTATCCTTCTCGCTCCCTATCTCTTTACTTTTATGCTTTTACGCATTTATTTTTATCATTATCATATCATATTATTTTTTATGCTTCCGCTCTTTTTTTTTCCTTTGTCCATTTGGACCATATTTTGTTCAAAAAATGTTAATAAAGGATTAAACCTCTAAAAGTTTGTTTCTCTAAATTCTTGTGGTTATGCTTGAGGATGGACTTATACCTTGGTCTTCTTGGATTATTCCTATACCTTGGACTTCTTGGATTATTCTTGGACCTTTGGACTTAAAATTAGGACTCCTTCTGGATTATTATGGATTTGAGATCTCGGCCTTTATTTGGCTCTTGCTTATTGGCTTATGTTCAAGGTGGAAGGAATTCTTATTTGCCTTGCTATGGAGTTTGCTATCTTTTGGTTAGATCCTTCTTATCTATAGCTCTTATTTTTATTTCTAGGGTAGTCACTTCTTCTCCACCCTTCTTAAATTTTCAAAGTCTCCTCCCTTTTTCAGAACCGCGACCACAACACCATTTTTCAAGCAAGTATGCAAGTTTTTCCTGTGGTAACCAGTTACCACTTTTCTGGGCAAAGTAGGGTAACTGGTTACCCTGTGTAAAAAGGCAGTTTTTGCTGCATTTTTTGTGACAACACTTTCACTCTACATTTTGGGGTCTACATTGTTCTAGCATCATGTGGAACATTCTAGACATCTCTAGATAATTCAAGACCTTTCTAAACACTTCAAGACATTTGCTCCAATAAGTCAATTTGGATTAAGACCACCATGTTGCTTCATTATCAAGCATATGAACCCTTAGATTCAAGTTTGCATTGGGATGGTTACCGAGTCAACTACCTAACTAACTGAGTTAACCTCCAACTTAGTGAGTTGAGGCTAACTGACTCCAAGGCTAGTTCCAAGGTGGCACCCAAAGCTTACTCCGAACCTAGTGACTCCAAAGCTTACTAAGAAGGTTATTCAAGTGTTCAAGGGTTGATATCCTTGTCAGAGAAGATAAAAGATCCTCAGAGAGAGTGGTTGAAACCAAGTGTGTGTGTCTCCTAACTTGAGAGTTGTGGGAAGTCATCAGATGATTCTGAGGCCATGAAGTTAGACTTGAGGTCTTGAGAGAGCTCATGAGAAGTGTTGAAGATCACTTTGAGGCCTAGACAGGTCATTGTGCAAGATTAAGAAGATTCAACCATGAGTGGTGCAAATAGGGTTTGACTGAGTCAACCCTAGGTCAACTGATGATTTGAACAAGGTTGAGACCTAATTCAAAGGCCATAAGATCATGTATTTATGCATTGAGATTTTATAAGGATTATTCCAAGGTCAACTCATCATGATTGAAGAGTTTGAGAAGTTTCAAGCTAGGGTTTCTAAGGCTTGACAGTGTAAAATCCCCTAGTTTGGCCCCTATCTTCAAGGCAGTTTAGCTCAAGATGTGATTGTCATCTCATATTTCCGCCAACATGAATGTTGTAGAGAATGGTCTTAGCTTTAATTTGAGTGCTATAAGTCCTTGATAGGATTTGTAGAACTCAAGTTATGACTTTGACAAGTTACAGGTCATCTGAGGTATGTGAATTTGGAGCTTGAAAGTTGTCCAACTTGCATGAAACTTTTTCCCTAGAAGGATGATTCCTATGAACTTTTGGTCAACATGAATGTTGTTCCTTATCCACGTAGCTTTCTAGAGAGTACTAGAAGTCCTTGATAGGATTTGTAGAACTCAAGTTATGGCTTTGACAAGTCAAGGGTATTTGTGTCATTTGGAGATTATAGGACATTTCAACCATAAGGCCATAACTCCTATTTGCAAGCTTCAAATGGGAAAATTTCCAACATCAAACTTGTTCAAAATGATGTTTTAAGGCTAGTCAAGAGGTCATGAGAGGTTGGAATTGCTTGTATCTCAAAATCACAAAAATGGCTTAAAATAAGGATGATTTTCAAATGAACCAAAGATGGAAATTGGTATTTTTGATCTACATGTCCAAACCAAGGCATGTAATATGTCATTTTGATTCTAAAACATATTTTAAGAACATTGGTTTTGACACAATTTCGAATTAAAGTTTAATTTGTGGACTTGCTTTGAAAAGTAGTTACTTACATCTTAAGTAACATTTGCCAAACCAAAATTCAAGGCATGACCAAGGCTTCTTTCAATCCAAACACATCCAAAATACCATTAGGAGAGAAATTGGAAGAGAATGAGTGTGAATACAAGCTGCTAGCAGAATTGGTATGACCATGGCATGAAATTGAAATTTCCATGAAGTGAGATATTGAATTTCTCATTAGAAGGATCTAGAGCTTTCTAGATCATACCTACATGTCCTATATATTGAATAGAGATGATCCAAGGCCAAGGTTGGTGATAATTGAAGGAGAAAATAGAGATTGAGATTGGAAAATTCTTGTTTGCAACTGAATTCGCTTACAACATTTTCTTCACTTTCCATCCATTTTCTTGATTGCAATCACTTCCATGGATGCTAGTGAATGATTCCAGATCATAATCAAGGCAAATTCGTGGCTGAATAGTGTTCTTGATCTCAGATTTTGTCACCTGCAACTCAGAATTGGTTCCATGAATCCAGAGCATTTCCATCCATTTTATTGCATACAGAAGCTTGGAATTGATTCATTGAAGGAGTCTAGAGCATTTGAGAGCTTGATTTGAAGGTTTACTACCTCTGTGCACACGAAATTCTCAGGTTAGTAACTTTCAATCTCCAGCTTAAATTAGGTAGAATTAGGAGGAATTATTGTGTTAGATGCATAGTAGAATGGTGTAGGGAGGTTTTCAGATCATTAATTTGAGAGTTAGTGACCAATTAGGGTTGTTACCATTTTCGGGTGAGATGTTGTTCTTGCGAATCTTGAGGTTTTAGGGTGAATTAAGGGCATGAGTGGACTCCTTGTGAGATTTGGAACAAGTTTCATCAAGGAATCGTGGCCAATGGTGGATTCTATGGCAATTTAGGGTTGTGAGATGATGACTGGAAAATGTCACCGGCGGTGACTATGGCGTGCAGGTGACCTGAGTTGCAGAGATTCAAATTGGGGAAAATGATCCCAGAGCCCTTGGATCAAGGTAGGACCTTTGACCAGATGAAGATCCAATGGCCACGCGCGCAGGAAAATTTTTGAAGAGTTCTGAACTAAATGGAACGCTGCGTTTCATTTAAGTTGTGGTTTTGGGCTTAGGTCAGAATTGATAACCACGCCCCCCTTATGGCTCAATTGCTAAAATGAACTGGATTTTATTGCTACCTGCACCACGCATTTGTCATTTTTATTTGGATTTTCTATTATTTTTCATTTTATTCATGGTTAGTGATTAATTCATAAAAAATAGAAAAATAACTCAATTGATCCCATTCTTTTTGCATTGAATTCATGACTGAATCTAGTATATTTTAGATAAAAAATATTATTGTTTCATGCATTTTCTGATTTTATGGGATGTTTTACATTTTAATTGATATTAAAATAATCATGTTTGATGGTTGATTTTGTTGAATTTGGTTTGATTATGTGATGATGATTTTGGTCTTGATATTTTGTGAGTAGTTAGCATAGATATGCATGCTTCCCATAGATTTTTCTGACATTTTTGTGATGAATATAAATGGTAGTTTTAGGTTGAAACTTTAAGAGCTCCATTTTTAGGGTTTATGGTTGATACCTTGTGGTTTGGATTTTATTTTTAGAACTTGGTGGATGATTCAACCTCTGATTTTTGTAGGGTAGATTCATGATTGAATTAGGGTCCCTTAGGAATTTTTGTAGGAATTTTCAATGAAGTTTACTATTTTTTCTTGATTTTAGGTTAGATGCTAGTTTTAGATGATTCTGAGGCACTAATTCAACTAGATTGACCTCTTTAGTTCCCTTAGATTAGGGTGTTGCTTTGCTTGTTCTTGGATGATGTTGAAGACAAGTTGAAGATGCATTGGATTGCTTGAAGAGGCTTGGATGTGAGGATCTTCCCTTCTTTTGGTGTAGTTTTGTTTAGGTGTTAAGATTAGGGTTTTGTAGGCAGAGCTTCTAGATAGATTCTCTTCCTTCATAAACATGGATGATGTTGATCACTTCCATTCTTCCCTATGATGTAAGGTCCCCTTGTAAATGCCTCATCCCTCCTTTGGTAGGATGTGTGGCTCTTTGCAAGTTGGTAGAACCTTTGAGGGTCACTTTCTCTGATGATAGGATGTTTAGTGGTGACCTTTGGTCCTCACTCTGCTACCAATCATCCAAACTTTGATCTTGATGGATGCATATTTCTCCCTTGTTAGAGGATGGAGTTCCTTGCTTGAAGAAGATTGAAGATGCTAGAAGTTGCCACTTCTTTGTATTTGAAGACTGCCATTGAAGCTGAAGCTTGAAGATCAGGAAGAGCAAGTTGATACTTGTAAGGAGGGGAGAGCTGAAGCTTGAAGGTCAAGAAGAACAAGTTGACACTGGTGAAGAAGATCAAATTGAGATTGAAGGAAGAGCTGAGGCTTGAGGAATAAAGGATAAGTTGATACTTATGTTGGTACACTGAGTCCCTGAAAGAACAAGTTGATACTTGTAGTTATGAGTGAAGCCTGAGGGTGGAATTGACTGAAGAGCTGAGGCTTGGAGAAGAGGGAATAAGTTGATACTTATGTTTGATGTGTTAGAAGCTTGTAGAAGCAAGTTGATATTTGCTATTGAAGATGATAGCTTTGAAGAGGAGGGCTTTACTGTGGGAGCTGTTGATCTGTTTCCTTTCCTGTCTGTTTTCTTTCTGTGCAACTGTATTGATGTGACTTGTTTGATTTGCTTGATGCATTAGAATAAGTTCATATTTAGACTGATGTAAGCTAGGAGCATGATTGCACTAGAGGTGGAGTTGCTCTCTCTGCTTGTATTTTTACTGTATGGCTTTGCTTGCGGGTATTCGGTAGAGCCCAGCTTCCTTGCCTATGTGGTTTGTGTTTGCTTGATAGCATTTTATTTCCTCTGTATGATTACAGTTATTCTATTTTGCTTGATAACATGTTATTTCTTCTGTATGATTGCAGTTATTCATATCTGGCTTGAGGTTGAGATGAGCTTGTGGAGGCTGATGCCCCACACACATTTCCTCCCTCACTTGCATTGCATGCATTTTATCTGTTTACTGTTTAAGCTGATGCTTTATTTGTTTCTGTTTATCATTGATATGATCCCCTAGGAATCTCACTTCCTTTGATAAGGAAGTGATGATTAGAACTTTAGGTTAAAACCTATGCATGATAACTTCTAGGAGTTCCCTGTTTCAAACTTCAACCATAGGATGAATCCTTGGCATGACAACATTAGGACTTGATAGTCTCCCCTTAGTTGAGCCTGTTCGTTCTCTCTTCTCATCTCAAAACAAATTAAAATACAGTAATACAGGTTAACTGACGTCGTACGTTACGAGCCTTAAGCTATTTGAGAAAGGATTGTTGGAGAGTTTCTTTTCAACAGTCTGGATGTTTAGTATGGCACCCTTTGGGTGACATGCGACGCATTCACTCTCAGGTCATAGTCTCTAGCACGACATTGGTTGCAAACATCCATAAAAAACAGTTCTCCCGTAAAAGACAGAAAACAAACTTCAAACCTTTTTGCCCCGTGGGCCCATAATTCAAAGGAAGCTTTTCTGAAGAAAAGAGTGTCGTTAACTCCCAGTTCTACCGCAAACGGTAACGCCTAAGTCTCCAAGGGTCGAGCTGCGTACACCAAACTGCTGGAACTGTTTGTTAACCCTACTCGATAAAAATAGATGAATCTAAACCCGTAAGCCGTATTATCCCGAACTACGTAAGCTCTGATCTCTCATGCATGTTGAGAGTACGTAGGCACAATACTGACGTGTTGGCGAGCCACCTTCCCCGTAACCCGTAGTTAGTCGAACTACGTTGACTCTGATTTCTCATTCTCTGATGAGAATACGTAGGCATAAAGTGCGACGCTTTGCCGAGTCATTTTTATTTTCTTTTTAAGCCGGCCTTGATAGGTAGATAGATAAAACCAACCCGTCAGATAAACACAACAAGCATGGATCCCATCGAGTACGATGGACGTGAGGGGTGCTAATACCTTCCCCTTGCGTAACCGACTCCCGAACCCAGACAATGGTTGCGATGACCTTGTCTTATACCTTTTTGTCAGGTTTTTCCGATCGTTTCCTTTCCCGCTCTGAGGGATAAATAACGACAGGTGGCGACTCTTCTGTTTTGCCGGCACCTTATTTTCGCGGTAGCGACAGCTGGCGACTCTGCTGGGGACTTGATATTTTCCTGGGATCCAACGTCCCGTATGCGAGTCAGTTTGGGGATCCAACGTCCCTGCGAGAGTCAATCCTAGCGCTTGTATGATTACTTGTTGGGTTGTGTTTGTTCATCGCATTTTATTTCCCGCATCTTTATTTTCAGTATGATATGATTATCTGTGCTGTTGTGGGAGGGGCATTCTGATGAGTGAGAAGCCAGACCCAGGCTTGAGTGTACTTAGCATTAGTTGTGGAAATTAGTGGGCGCATGCTTGCTTTGCAGGCACTAGTGTCTCATGAAATCCACGCTCAGACGAGGTTCTCCCGGTTGACTTCTTTTTCAACCCTTTGGGTTGAGGGGGTTGTTGGTTTGGAGGATTGTCGACTCTGGGGACCGATCATTTGGAATTCATCTGAGTGAGGCCGCTTCAGGAGACGGTGATGCCACACCTTCTGGGTATCGTATCACCCCTCTTGAATGTCTGTGACGCTGATGACCGCATAGGATGCCGAACTTGTGTCAGTTTAGGTCCATACCTGTGAGCAGGGTTGGGTTTGTTGCAGGAAACCTTAACCTTTAGACTACCTGGTTTTCTTGACAGTGAATATGTTTTGTTGGTATCAGAGGTTCTCATCATCAGATATACGATTGTTCTTGACAGAGCAGATTTATGGTCCTGCGACAGAGGTCCTTATTATCAGATGTGTGTTTGTTCTTGACAGAGCAGATTTATGGTCCTGTAACAGAGGTCCTTATTATCAGATGTGTGTTTGTTCTTGACAGAGCAGATTTATGGTCCGATATCAGGGTACTCTTCCCATCAGAGATAGGGTTGTTCTTGACAGAGCAGTATTATGGTTTTGTTGATACAGAACCTTCACCTTCATATCTTCAACAGCACAGTTGCCTTGATCTCCTGCCGCATGATTGCATTTTACATTGCTTTGCATACTCATTTGCATTTCATTAACGTGTGTCTGTGTTGCAGGTATCGTTTCCCCCCGATTCAGGTTTTCTTGCCTCCTATTGTGTTATTATGGGTTCTCTGAGGAAGACCGTGGCTTACAAGCTCCCTGCTCCCGATGTTGTTCAGCTGACTGGTTTGATTGCTTTAGCAGATGATTCTGTGAGAGATGAATTCAGAAAGTCTTACGGTAAACTGCTCAGTTTGGTTTGTAAACCCTCTGTGTTTGAGTTGAATGGGTTGCATGCCCTGCTGCAGTTCTACGATCCTCCGTTGAGATGCTTTAGTTTCCAGGACTTTATTTTCGCACCCACACTAGAGGAGTATGTTGATTTATTAGGTGTGCCTATCAAGAGTCAGATGCCTTTTGTTCATATGGATGTTGAGCCTGACCTGGCTAGTCTAGCTCCTTCACTTCATCTGGACGCCTCCGAGTTGGTCTTGTCTAGTTGGAACAGGGTTCCCGGTTTCTCCTTGCAGTTCTTAGTGGGAAAGGCTCAGCAGTGCGCCAAAGACGGATGTTGGGTCGTGTTCAACGCCATTCTCGCTCTGTGCATATATGGTATCATTTTGTTCCCCAATATGCCCGACTTTGTGCACTTCGACGCCTTCCACATCTTTGCTTCAGGGAATCCAGTCCCTACCTTGATATGAGATGTCTACCATTCCGTCCACTACAAAAACGAGAACAGAAGGGGTAAGAACGTCTCGTGTTGTGTGCCCTTGCTCTATAGATGGCTTGATAGTCACCTACCTAAGAAGGGTCCCTTTGCTTCGTCTGCAGCCACAGCTGAGTGGCCCGAGCGTCTGATGAGTTTGTTAGCGGAGGATATTACCTGGTTTGACAGAGATAGATTGGGTACCGAGATCATCTTCAGCTGCAGTGGATTTCCGAACGTGCCTTTGATAGGAAGGAAGGTCTGTATAAACAATAATCCATCTCTGCTGGTCCGACAGTTTGCTTATGCTTTGAGAGCTCCGCAGATGGATGAAGAGGTGCAGGAATCTCTGTACCTCACTGGTCTTCTAGAGGGGGATATGTTATCTAAGCTTCAGCACGCTTGGAATGGTATCTGTAAGCGGGGAAAGCCGTTGCTGGGGAAAAGTAATAGTCAAGCCTACGCTCCATATGTGACTTGGATCAGAGCCAGAGCAGATGCTGTAGGGATGTCGTTTCCTCCTGCCAAGCCAGAAAACCCTCCAGTGATTGAAGAGCCTACCACCGTGCCTATTCAACAGCATAATCAGGTGTTAGTTGAGAGAGATGAGCTGAAAAAGGCAAATGAAGAATTGGAGAAAGAATTGGCGCAACTCATAAGCGAGAGAAGCGAGGCCATTCATTCCTTCAAGAGGCAGACCGAGCTGGTGAACCAGTTGGGGACAAATCTGACTAAGCAGATAGCTGAGCGCGAGTGCATGGGTCGAGACTTCAAAGTTGTCAATGATGTACTGGCCACTAAGAAACAGCACTTGGATGAAGTGTATCGGAGAATATCCAAGTTTAATCAGCATTGGAAAGCCACCCTAGCCAACAGCAAAGAACGGGAGGATAAGCTGAAGCAACAGATCTCCAAGTTGAAAGCCCAGGTGAAGGCGAGTGAGAAGAGGTTTGACGAAGAAACCGCTCGCAGATACGCTGCTGAAGGCCTGCTAAACAAAGCTCTTGCTAACCTGAAGGAGCGCAAACTGACGTTTGAATCCAAGAAGCGGAAGTTAGAAGATTGTTTTGGCGAAGGAGCATGGGAAGATTCAACTGAAGGTCTCCAATACACCATTATGCAGAGGGAATTACTCGTCGAAGGGTTACTCACTCGGCCTGATCATCCAGAAACGAGGAATTTGTTAGAAGAGTTTCGCGCCCGTGGCCTTGCTTGACTATTTGTATTCCTTTTGTTTTGATCGTTGTTATACGCTGACCATCACCAGGCTTGTTGGTCGAGGTCATGCTATTGATTCTGCTTGTACTCAGTGACGTTGTGTACCGCCTTGATGGGCTTTCTTTATATATATGAGATGTTATTTCCATGACTGGACTCAGATTTCTTATTATCAGCACTGGCACTCAGGCACTAGGATCGGGGGAAATCTCCCTAACGCACAGACACACGTTTGCATTTGCATGAAGCATTTGCATAACGAGCACTTTGTTATTTTTTTTTTCTAACCCTTTTGTGTATACAGGTTGTTTCAGGTTGTTCCAGGATTGATCGGAGACCTATCCACCGCTATCCAACCAGAGCAAATCAAACCAGAGTTATGGAGCAAATGCAAACTGACATCCAAGAACTCCGAGAAAGGATGGACCGCTTCTTGGAGCTCAAGCAAGCGGTCGCCAACGGCCAGGATCAGCTCAGAACCTTGGTTCAGCCTCTGATTTCAAGGGTCGACAGCAATGGTGTACTCCATGGTGGGACTGTGCCAACTCCTCCACCTGTTGAAACTCCTCAGAATGGCATCCCCGTGACCGGGGGGAATGGCAGTGCCAACGACAATGTGATAGCTAACATGGGACTCAATGGTAATACAACGGGCGTCGGTAATGGGAATTTTGAAGCTAATGTCAATGTTGGGCTGGGCAACGGCAACACAGGTGTTGGAAATCTGTTCGGGCCTCAGCCGTGGTTAGAAGACCGTCAAGACGATGTGTTCTCTCAGAGAGGTGCTGAAGGCGAGCTGACTGCTGAAGCGCGACTAAGGTTCAAGGCACTCGAGGACAAGATGAGGAATTTCGAGAACCTGAACACCATGGGTGTTGATATGTCCAAGTTGGGACTGATTGCTGATTTCAAGGTGCCTCCCAAGTTCAAGGTACCTGACTTTTAAAAGTACAAGGGCACTACTTGCCCTCGAGTCCACCTGAGATCATATTACCGGAAAATGTCCGCTCATTCTGAGGACGAGAAGTTGCTGATGCACTTCTTTCAGGACAGTCTGTCCGGGCCCTCCCTCGAATGGTACATGAGTCTGGAACCTACCAGTGTGCGCACGTGGAAGGAACTTGCTGAAGCATTCGTGCACCACTACCAATATAACAGTGACTTGGCTCCGAACCGAGTCCAACTGCAGAATCTGTCACAAAGAAACAACGAGGGGTTCAAGGAATATGCCCAGCGGTGGCGTGAATTGGCAGCCAGGGTTCAACCGTCGATGGTTGAACGGGAGCTGGTGGAAATGTTCGTAGCTACCCTCCCAGGGGTTTATTATGAGAAATTGGTCAGCAGTATGTCTGGAAGCTTCTCAGATCTCATTATCACGGGTGAGCACGTTGAAAATGGGATCAAACTGGGGAAAATTCAAGGTGATCTGTCCTCGGTTGGAGGAGGAAAGAAACCTTATGGTGGTAAAAGGAGGGAAGGAGAGACGAGCGCCGTGTCCAACGCTCGAAGGAAAGGCAAAGGCATTCACCAGCAGGTGGCCAGTATAACTATCCCCGCTGTCCAACAACCCCAGCCACAGCAGCAGCAGCAGCAGCCGAATCAACAAGGGTACAAAAAGTATCAGAACAGGGCACCTCTATCGAGCCGTCACCTCGAGAAACCGCCCATGTCTTACGCTCAGCTGTTACAGACTCTGCTTCATTTACAACTGATCCAGAAGAGTTTCACGCGAATGCGACTTGTGAGTTTCACTCAGGGGCACCAGGCCACACAATAGAAAATTGCAAAGCCTTCAAGCATAAGGTGCAGGACATGGTGGACGCCAAGATCATCAACTTCTCAGATAATGTGCCAAACGTCACGAAGAACCCTATGCCGAATCATAGGGGAGGTGGAGTAAATGCCATTATTGAAGACGAGGACTTGGATTTGTTGACTGACGTCAAGGATCTAAAGACACCACTTAGCTTTGTTAAAGCTAAGCTGATGAAAAGGGGTTTCTTTCCAGGTTGTGGAGAGCTGTGTATGGGCTGTGCGATAAGTCCTGATGGATGTGAACAGTTGATAGAGGGGATTCAAAGTCTGATGACCGAAGGAATCCTGCAAAGATGATAGAGCGACACACGCACACAATCCCGACACGAACAGGATGCAGGGTCTATCACCAAAAGGATGATAGAGAACACTCGCCCAATCTGGCACCAAAGGGATGAGAGATCCATCACTCAAAGGATGATAGAGTGGCACACGCACACAATCCCGACACCAAAAGGATGAAGGGCCTATCCCAAAAAAGATGATAGAGAACACTAGCATAATATGGCACCAAAAGGATGACATACCCATCATGAAAAGGTTAATATAGCGAAACACGCATACAATCCCGACACCAAAAGGATGCATGGCCAATCACCAAAAGAATGATAGAGAACATTCTCACAATCTAGCACCAAAAGGATGACATACCCATCCACAAAAGAATGATAGAGCGACATACGAACACACAATCCCGACACCAGAAGGATGTATGGTCTATCACCAAAAGGATGATAGAGAACACTCGCACAATGTAGCACCAAAAGGATGACAGACCTATCACCAAAAGGATGAAAGAGCAACACGCGCACATCATCCTAACATCAAAAGGATGTATGGTTAATCACCAAAAGGATGACTAAAAACACTCACACAATTTGGCACCAAAATGATGACATACCCATCACTATAAGGATGATAGAGCGACACACGCACACAATCCCGACACGAAAAGGATGCAGGGTCTATCACCAAAAGGATGATAGAGAACACACGCACAATCTGGCACCAAAAGGATGACAGATCCATCACCCAAAGGATGATAGAGCGGCACACGCACACAATCCCGACACCAAAAGGATGAAGGGCCTATCCCCAAAAAGATGATAGAGAAGACTCGCACAATATGGCACCAAAATGATGACATACCCATCATCAAAAGGTTAATATAGCGACACACGCACACAATCCCGACACCAAAAGGATGCAAGGCCAATCACCAAAAGAATGATAGAGAACACACGCACAATCTGGCACCAAAAGGATGACATACCTATCCCCGAAAGAATGATAGAGCGACACACGCACACACAATCCCGACACCATAAGGATGTATGGTCTATCACCAAAAGGATGATAGAGAACACTCGAATAATCTAGCACCAAAAGGATGACAGACCTATCACCAAAAGGATGAAAGAGCAACACGCGCACATCATCCTAACATCAAAAGGATGTATGGTTAATGACCAAAAGGATGATAGAGAACACTCGCATAATTTGGCACTTAAATGATAACATACCCATCACCAAAAGGATGATAGAGCGACACACGCACACAATCCCGACACGAACAGGATGCAGGGTCTATCACCAAAAGGATGATAGAGAACACTCGCACAATCTGGCACCAAAGGGATGAGAGATCCATCACCCAAAGGATGATAGAGCGGCACACGCACACAATCCCGACACCAAAAGGATGAAGGGCCTATCCCCAAAAAGATGATAGAGAACACTCACACAATATGGCACCAAAAGGATGACATTCCCATCATGAAAAGTTTAATATAGCGACACACGCAAACAATCCCGACACCAAAAGGATGCAAGGCCAATCACCAAAAGAATGATAGAGAACATTCGCACAATCTAGCACCAAAAGGATGACAGACCCATCCACAAAAGAATGATAGAGCGACACACGAACACACAATCCCGACACCAGAAGGATGTCTGGTCTGTCACCAAAAGGATGATAGAGAACACTCGCACAATCTAGAACCAAAAGGATGACATACCTATCACCAAAAGGATGAAAGAGCAACACGCGCACATCATCCTAACATCAAAAGGATGTATGGTTAATCACCAAAAGGATGATTAAAAACACTCACACAATTTGGCACCAAAATGATGACATACCCATCACTATAAGGATGATAGAGCGACACACGCACACAATCCCGACACGAAAAGGATGCAGGGTCTATCACCAAAAGGATGATAGAGAACACACGCACAATCTGGCACCAAAAGGATGACAGATCCATCACCCAAAGGATGATAGAGCGGCACACGCACACAATCCCGACACCAAAAGGATGAAGGGCCTATCCCCAAAAAGATGATAGAGAAGACTCGCACAATATGGCACCAAAATGATGACATACCCATCATCAAAAGGTTAATATAGCGACACACGCACACAATCCCGACACCAAAAGGATGCAAGGCCAATCACCAAAAGAATGATAGAGAACACTCGCACAATCTGGCACCAAAAGGATGACATACCTATCCCCGAAAGAATGATAGAGCGACACACGCACACACAATCCCGACACCATAAGGATGTATGGTCTATCACCAAAAGGATGATAGAGAACACTCGAATAATCTAGCACCAAAAGGATGACAGACCTATCACCAAAAGGATGAAAGAGCAACACGCGCACATCATCCTAACATCAAAAGGATGTATGGTTAATGACCAAAAGGATGATAGAGAACACTCGCATAATTTGGCACTTAAATGATAACATACCCATCACCAAAAGGATGATAGAGCGACACACGCACACAATCCCGACACGAACAGGATGCAGGGTCTATCACCAAAAGGATGATAGAGAACACTCGCACAATCTGGCACCAAAGGGATGAGAGATCCATCAGCCAAAGGATGATAGAGCGGCACACGCACACAATCCCGACACCAAAAGGATGAAGGGCCTATCCCCAAAAAGATGATAGAGAACACTCACACAATATGGCACCAAAAGGATGACATTCCCATCATGAAAAGTTTAATATAGCGACACACGCAACTAATCCCGACACCAAAAGGATGCAAGGCCAATCACCAAAAGAATGATAGAGAACATTCGCACAATCTAGCACCAAAAGGATGACAGACCCATCCACAAAAGAATGATAGAGCGACACACGAACACACAATCCCGACACCAGAAGGATGTATGGTCTATCACCAAAAGGATGATAGAGAACACTCGCACAATCTAGAACCAAAAGGATGACATACCTATCACCAAAAGGATGAAAGAGCAACACGCGCACATCATCCTAACATCAAAAGGATGTATGGTTAATCACCAAAAGGATGATAGAGAACACTCGCACAATTTGGCACCTAAATCATAACATACGCATCACCAAAAGGATGATAGAGCGACACACGCACACAATCCCGACACGAAAAGGATGCAAGGTCTATCACCAAAAGGATGATAGAGAACACTCGCACAATCTGGCACCAAAGGGATGACAGATCCATCACAAAAAGGATGATAGAGCGGCACACGCACACAATCCCGACACCAAAAGGATGAAGGGGCTATCCCCCAAAAGATGATAGAGACCACTCGCACAATATGGCACCAAAAGGATGACATACCCATCATGAAAAGGTTAATATAGCGACACACGCACACAATCCCGACACCAAAAGGATGCAAGGCCAATCACCAAAAGAATGATAGAGAACATTCGCACAATCTAGCACCAAAACGATGACAGACCCATCCACATAAGAATGATAGAGCGACACACGCACACACAATCCTGACACCAGAAGGATGAATGATTTATCACCAAAAGGATGATAAAGAACACTCGAACAATCTAGCACCAAAAGGATGACAGACCTATCACCAAAAGGCTGAAAGAGCAACACGCGCACATCATCCTAACATCAAAAGGATGTATGGTTAATCACCAAAAGGATGATAGAGAACACTCGCACAATTTGGCACCTAAATGATAACATACGCATCACCAAAAGGATGATAGAGCGACACACGCACACAATCCCGACACGAAAAGGATGCAGGGTCTATCACCAAAAGGATGATAGAGAACACTCGCACAATCTGGCACCAAAGGGATGACAGATCCATCACAAAAAGGATGATAGAGCGGCACACGCACACAATCCCGACACCAAAAGGATGAAGGGGCTATCCCCAAAAAGATGATAGAGACCACTCGCACAATATGGCGCCAAAAGGATGACATACCCATCATGAAAAGGTTAATATAGCGACACACGCACACAATCCCGACACCAAAAGGATGCAAGGCCAATCACCAAAAGAATGATAGAGAACATTCGCACAATCTAGCACCAAAACGATGACAGACCCATCCACATAAGAATGATAGAGCGACACACGCACACACAATCCTGACACCAGAAGGATGAATGATTTATCACCAAAAGGATGATAGAGAACACTCGCACAATCTAGCACCAAAAGGATGACAGACCTATCACCAAAAGGCTGAAAGAGCAACACGCGCACATCATCCTAACATCAAAAGGATGTATGGTTAATCACCAAAAGGATGATAGAGAACACTCACACAATTTGGCACTGAAATGATGACATACCCATCACTATAAGGATGATAGAGCGACACACGCACACAATCCCGACACGAAAAGGATGCAGGGTCTATCACCAAAAGGATGATAGAGAACACTCGCACAATCCGACACCAAAAGGATGACAGATCCATCACTCAAAGGATGATAGAGCGGCACACGCACACAATCCCGACACCAAAAGGATGAAGGGCCTATAACCAAAAAGATGATAGAGAACACTCGCACAATATGGCACCAAAAGGATGACATACCCATCATCAAAAGGTTAATATAGTGACTCACGCACACAATCCCGACACCAAAAGGATGCAAGGCCAATCACCAAAAGAATGATAGAGAACACTCGCACAATCTGGCACCAAAAGGATGACAGACTTATCACCAAAAGGATGAAAGAGCAACACGCGCCCATCATCATAACATCAAAAGGATGTATGGTTAATCACCAAAAGGATGATAGAGAACACTCACACAATTTGGCACCAAAATGATGACATACCCATCACTATAAGGATGATAGAGCGACACACGCACACAATCCCGACACGAAAAGGATGCAGGGTCTATCACCAAAAGGATGAAAGAGAACACTCGCACAATCTCGCCCCAAAATGATGACAGATCCATGACCCAAAGGATGATTGAGCGGGACACGCACACAATCCCGACACCAAAAGGATGAAGGGTCAATCCCCAAAAAGATGATAGAGAACACTCGCACAATATGGCACAAAAAGGATGACATACCCATCATCAAAAGGTTAATATAGCGACACACGCACACAATCCCGACACCAAAAGGATGCAAGGCCAATCACCAAAAGAATGATAGAGAACACTCGCACAATCTGGCACCAAAAGGATGACAGACCCATCCCCAAAAAAATGATAGAGCGACAAACGCACACACAATCCCGACACCAGAAGGATGCATGGTCTATCACCAAAAAGATGATAGAGAACACTCGAACAATCTAGCACCAAAAGGATGACAGACCTATCACCAAAAGGATGAAAGAGCAACACGCGCACATCATCCTAACATCAAAAGGATGTATGGTTAATCACCAAAAGGATGATAGAGAACACTCGCACAATTTGGCACCTAAATGATAACATACCCATCACCAAAAGGATGATAGAGCGACACACGCACACAATCCCGACACGAAAAGGATGCAGGGTCTATCACCAAAAGGATGATAGAGAACACTCGCACAATCTGGCACCAAAGGGATGACAGATCCATCACAAAAAGGATGATAGAGCGGCACACGCACACAATCCCGACACCAAAAGGATGAAGGGGCTATCCCCAAAAAGATGATAGAGACCACTCGCACAATATGGCACCAAAAGGATGACATACCCATCATGAAAAGGTTAATATAGCGACACACACACACAATCCCAACACCAAAAGAATGCAAGGCCAATTACCAAAAGAATGATAGAGAACATTCGCACAATCTAGCACCAAAACGATGACAAACCCATCCACATAAGAATGATAGAGCGACACACGCACACACAATCCCGACACCAGAAGGATGTATGGTCTATCACCAAAAGGATGATAGAGAACACTCGAACAATCTAGCACCAAAAGGATGACAGACGTATCACAAAAAGGATGAAAGAGCAACACGCGCACATCATCCTAACATCAAAAGGATGTATGGTTAATCACCAAAAGGATGAGAGCGAACACTCACACAATTTGGCACCAAAATGATGACATACCCATCACTATAAGGATGATAGAGCGACACACGCACACAATCCCGACACAAAAAGGATGCAGGGTCTATCACCAAAAGGATGATAGAGAACACTCACACAATCCGGCACCAAAAGGATGACAGATCCATCACCCAAAGGATGATAGAGCGGCACACGCACACAATCCCGACACCAAAAGGATGAAGGGCCTATAACCAAAAAGATGATAGAGAACACTCGCAAAATATGGCACCAAAAGGATGACATACCCATCATCAAAAGGTTAATATAGTGACTCACGCACACAATCCCGACACCAAAAGGATGCAAAGCCAATCACCAAAAGAATGATAGAGAACACTCGCACAATCTGGCACCAAAAGGATGACAGACCTATCACCAAAAGGATGAAAGAGCAACACGCGCCCATCATCATAACATCAAAAGGATGTATGGTTAATCACCAAAAGGATGATAGAGAACACTCACACAATTTGGCACCAAAATGATGACATACCCATCACTATAATGATGATAGAGCGACACACGCACACAATCCCGACACGAAAAGGATGCAGGGTCTATCACCAAAAGGATGATAGAGAACACTCGCACAATCTGGCACCAAAGGGATGACAGATCCATCACCCAAAGGATGATAGAGCGGCACACGCACACAATCCCGACACCAAAAGGATGAAGGGCCTATCCCCAAAAAGATGATAGAGACCACTCACACAATATGGCACCAAAAGGATGACATACCCATCATCAAAAGGTTAATATAGCGACAAACGCACACAATCCCGACACCAAAAGGATGCAAGGCCAATCACCAAAAGAATGATAGAGAACATTCGCACAATCTGGCACCAAAAGGATGACATACCCATCCCCAAAAAAATGATAGAGCGACACACGCACACACAATCCCGACACCAGAAGGATGTATGGTCTATCACCAAAAGGATGATAGAGAACACTCGAACAATCTAGCACCAAAAGGATGACAGACCTATCACCAAAAGGATGAAAGAGCAACACGCGCACATCATCCTAACATCAAAAGGATGTATGGTTAATCACCAAAAGGATGAGAGAGAACACTCACACAATTTGGCACCAAAATGATGACATACCCATCACTATAAGGATGATAGAGCGAAACATTCACACAATCCCGACACGAAAAGGATGCAGGGTCTATCACCAAAAGGATGATAGAGAACACTCGCACAATCCGGCACCAAAAGGATGACAGATCCATCACCCAAAGGATGATAGAGCGGCACACGCACACAATCCCGACACCAAAAGGATGAAGGGTCAATCCCCAAAAAGATGATAGAGAACACTCGCACAATATGGCACAAAAAGGATGACATACCCATCATCAAAAGGTTAATATAGCGACACACGCACACAATCCCGACACCAAAAGGTTGCAAGGCCAATCACCAAAAGAATGATAGAGAACACTCGCACAATCTGGCACCAAAAGGATGACATACCCATCCCCAAAAAAATGATAGAGCGACACACGCACACACAATCCCGACACCAGAAGGATGTATGGTCTATCACCAAAAGGATGATAGAGAACACTCGAACAATCTAGCACCAAAAGGATGACAAACCTATCACCAAAAGGATGAAAGAGCAACACGCGCACATCATCCTAACATCAAAAGGATGTATGGTTAATCACCAAAAGGATGAGAGAGAACACTCACACAATTTGGCACCAAAATGATGACATACCCATCACTATAAGGATGATAGAGCGAAACACGCACACAATCCCGACACGAAAAGGATGCAGGGTCTATCACCAAAAGGATGATAGAGAACACTCGCACAATCCGGCACCAAAAGGATGACAGATCCATCACCCAAAGGATGATAGAGCGGCACACGCACACAATCCCGACACCAAAAGGATGAAGGGTCAATCCCCAAAAAGATGATAGAGAACACTCGCACAATATGGCACAAAAAGGATGACATACCCATCATCAAAAGGTTAATATAGCGACACACGCACACAATCCCGACACCAAAAGGTTGCAAGGCCAATCACCAAAAGAATGATAGAGAACACTCGCACAATCTGGCACCAAAAAGATGACATACCCATCCCCAAAAAAATGATAGAGCGACACACGCACACACAATCCCGACACCAGAAGGATGTATGGTCTATCACCAAAAGGATGATAGAGAACACTCGAACAATCTAGCACCAAAAGGATGACAGACCTATCACCAAAAGGATGAAAGAGCAACACGCGCACATCATCCTAACATCAAAAGGATGTATGGTTAATCACCAAAAGGATGAGAGAGAACACTCACACAATTTGGCACCAAAATGATGACATACCCATCACTATAAGGATGATAGAGCGACACACGCACACAATCCCGACACGAAAAATGATGCAGGGTCTATCACCAAAAGGATGATAGAGAACACTCGCACAATCCGGCACCAAACGGATGACAGATCCATCACCCAAAGGATGATAGAGCGGCACACGCACACAATCCCGACACCAAAAGGATGAAGGGCCTATAACCAAAAAGATGATAGAGAACACTCGCACAATATGGCACCAAAAGGATGACATACCCATCATCAACAGGTTAATATAGTGACTCACGCACACAATCCCGACACCAAAAGGATGCAAGGCCAATGACCAAAAGAATGATAGAGAACACTCGCACAATCTGGCACCAAAAGGATGACAGACCTATCACGAAAAGGATGAAAGAGCAACACGCGCCCATCATCATAACATCAAAAGGATGTATGGTTAATCACCAAAAGGATGATAGAGAACACTCACACAATTTGGCACCAAAATGATGACATACCCATCACTATAAGGATGATAGAGCGACACACGCACACAATCCCGACACGAAAAGGATGCAGGGTCTATCACCAAAAGGATGATAGAGAACACTCGCACAATCTCGCCCCAAAAGGATGACAGATCTATCACCCAAAGGATGATAGAGCGGCACACGCACACAATCCCAACACCAAAAGGATGAAGGGTCAATCCCCAAAAAGATGATAGAGAACACTCGCACAATATGGCACAAAAAGGATGACATACCCATCATCAAAAGGTTAATATAGCGACGCACGCACACAATCCCGACACCAAAAGGATGCAAGGCCAATCACCAAAAGAATGATAGAGAACACTCGCACAATCTGGCACCAAAACGATGACAGACCCATCCCCAAAAAAATGATAGAGCGACACACGCACACACAATCCCGACACCAGAAGGATGTATGGTCTATCACCAAAAGGATGATAAAGAACACTCGAATAATCTAGCACCAAACGGATGAACGACCTATCACCAAAAGGATGAAAGAATAACACGCGCACATCAACCTAACATCAAAAGGATGTATGGTTAATCACCAAAAGGATGATGGAGAACACTCGCGTAATTTGGCACCTAAATGATAACATACCCATCACCAAAAGGATGATAGAGCGACACACGCACATAATCCCGACACGAAAAGGATGCAGGGTGTATCACCAAAAGGATGATAGAGAACACTCGCACAATCTGGCACCAAAGGGATGACAGATCCATCACCCAAAGGATGATAGAGCGGCACACGCACACAATCCCGACACCAAAAGGATGAAGGGCCTATCCCCAAAAAGATGATAGAGACCACTCACACAATATGGCGCCAAAAGGATGACATACCCATCCTGAAAAGGTTAATATAACGACACACACACACAATCCCAACACCAAAAGGATGCAAGGCCAATCACCAAAAGAATGATAGAGAACATTCGCACAATCTAGCACCAAATCGATGACAGACCCATCCACATAAGAATGATAGAGCGACACACGCACACACAATCCTGACACCAGAAGGATGAATGGTTTATCACCAAAAGGATGATAGAGAACACTCGCACAATCTAGCACCAAAAGGATGACAGACCTATCACCAAAAGGCTGAAAGAGCAACACGCGCACATCATCCTAACATCAAAAGGATGTATGGTTAATCACCAAAAGGATGATAGAGAACACTCACACAATTTGGCACCAAAATGATGACATACCCATCACTATAAGGATGATAGAGCGACACACGCACACAATCCCGACACGAAAAGGATGCAGGGTCTATCACCAAAAGGATGATAGAGAACACTCGCACAATCTCGCCCCAAAAGGATGACAGATCTATCACCCAAAGGATGATAGAGCGGCACACGCACACAATCCCAACACCAAAAGGATGAAGGGTCAATCCCCAAAAAGATGATAGAGAACACTCGCACAATATGGCACAAAAAGGATGACATACCCATCATCAAAAGGTTAATATAGCGACGCACGCACACAATCCCGACACCAAAAGGATGCAAGGCCAATCACCAAAAGAATGATAGAGAACACTCGCACAATCTGGCACCAAAACGATGACAGACCCATCCCCAAAAAAATGATAGAGCGACACACGCACACACAATCCCGACACCAGAAGGATGTATGGTCTATCACCAAAAGGATGATAAAGAACACTCGAATAATCTAGCACCAAACGTATGAACGACCTATCACCAAAAGGATGAAAGAATAACACGCGCACATCAACCTAACATCAAAAGGATGTATGGTTAATCACCAAAAGGATGATGGAGAACACTCGCATAATTTGGCACCTAAATGATAACATACCCATCACCAAAAGGATGATAGAGCGACACACGCACATAATCCCGACACGAAAAGGATGCAGGGTGTATCACCAAAAGGATGATAGAGAACACTCGCACAATCTGGCACCAAAGGGATGACAGATCCATCACCCAAAGGATGATAGAGCGGCACACGCACACAATCCCGACACCAAAAGGATGAAGGGCCTATCCCCAAAAAGATGATAGAGACCACTCACACAATATGGCGCCAAAAGGATGACATACCCATCATGAAAAGGTTAATATAACGACACACGCACACAATCCCAACACCAAAAGGATGCAAGGCCAATCACCAAAAGAATGATAGAGAACATTCGCACAATCTAGCACCAAAACGATGACAGACCCATCCACATAAGAATGATAGAGCGACACACGCACACACAATCCTGACACCAGAAGGATGAATGGTTTATCACCAAAAGGATGATAGAGAACACTCGCACAATCTAGCACCAAAAGGATGACAGACCTATCACCAAAAGGCTGAAAGAGCAACACGCGCACATCATCCTAACATCAAAAGGATGTATGGTTAATCACCAAAAGGATGATAGAGAACACTCACACAATTTGGCACTGAAATGATGACATACCCATCACTATAAGGATGATAGAGCGACACACGCACACAATCCCGACACGAAAAGGATGCAGGGTCTATCACCAAAAGGATGATAGAGAACACTCGCACAATCCGACACCAAAAGGATGACAGATCCATCACCCAAAGGATGATAGAGCGGCACACGCACACAATCCCGACACCAAAAGGATGAAGGGCCAATCCCCAAAAAGATGATAGAGAACACTCGCACAATATGGCACAAAAAGGATGACATACCCATCATCAAAAGGTTAATATAGCGACGCACGCACACAATCCCGACACCAAAAGGATGCAAGGCCAATCACCAAAAGAATGATAGAGAACACTCGCACAATCTGGCACCAAAACGATGACAGACCCATCCCCAAAAAAATGATAGAGCGACACACGCACACACAATCCCGACACCAGAAGGATGTATGGTCTATCACCAAAAGGATGATAAAGAACACTCGAATAATCTAGCACCAAACGGATGAACGACCTGTCACCAAAAGGATGAAAGAATAACACGCGCACATCAACCTAACATCAAAAGGATGTATGGTTAATCACCAAAAGGATGATGGAGAACACTCGCATAATTTGGCACCTAAATGATAACATACCCATCACCAAAAGGATGATAGAGCGACACACGCACATAATCCCGACACGAAAAGGATGCAGGGTGTATCACCAAAAGGATGATAGAGAACACTCGCACAATCTGGCACCAAAGGGATGACAGATCCATCACCCAAAGGATGATAGAGCGGCACACGCACACAATCCCGACACCAAAAGGATGAAGGGCCTATCCCCAAAAAGATGATAGAGACCACTCACACAATATGGCGCCAAAAGGATGACATACCCATCATGAAAAGGTTAATATAATGACACACGCACACAATCCCAACACCAAAAGGATGCAAGGCCAATCACCAAAAGAATGATAGAGAACATTCGCACAATCTAGCACCAAAACGAGGACAGACCCATCCACATAAGAATGATAGAGCGACACACGCACACACAATCCTGACACCAGAAGGATGAATGGTTTGTCACCAAAAGCACGATAGAGAACACTCGCACAATCTAGCACCAAAAGGATGACAGACCTATCACCAAAAGGCTGAAAGAGCAACACGCGCACATCATCCTAACATCAAAAGGATGTATGGTTAATCACCAAAAGGATGATAGAGAACACTCACACAATTTGGCACTGAAATGATGACATACCCATCACTATAAGGATGATAGAGCGACACACGCACACAATCCCGACACGAAAAGGATGCAGGGTCTATCACCAAAAGGATGATAGAGAACACTCGCACAATCCGACACCAAAAGGATGACAGATCCATCACCCAAAGGATGATAGAGCGACACACGCACACAATCCCGACACCAAAAGGATGAAGGGCCTATAACCAAAAAGATGATAGAGAACACTCGCACAATATAGCACCAAAAGGATGACATACCCATCATCAAAAGGTTAATATAGTGACTCACGCACACAATCCCGACACCAAAAGGATGCAAGGCCAATCACCAAAAGAATGATAGAGAACACTCGCACAATCTGGCACCAAAAGGATGACAGACCTATCACCAAAAGGATGAAAGAGCAACACGCGCCCATCATCATAACATCAAAAGGATGTATGGTTAATTACCAAAAGGATGATAGAGAACACTCACACAATTTGGCACCAAAATGATGACATACCCATCACTATAAGGATGATAGAGCGACACACGCACACAATCCCGACACGAAAAGGATGCAGGGTCTATCACCAAAAGGATGATAGAGAACACTCGCACAATCTGGCACCAAAGGGATGACAGATCCATCACCCAAAGGATGATAGAGCGGCACACGCACACAATCCCGACACCAAAAGGATGAAGGGCCTATCCCCAAAAAGATGATAGAGACCACTCACATAATATGGCACCAAAAGGATGACATACCCATAATCAAAAGGTTAATATAGCGACAAACGCACACAATCCCGACACCAAAAGGATGCAAGGCCAATCACCAAAAGAATGATAGAGAACACTCGCACAATCTGGCACCAAATGGATGACATACCCATCCCCAAAAAAATGATAGAGCGACACACGCACACACAAACCCCACACCAGAAGGATGTATGGTCTATCACCAAAAGGATGATAGAGAACACTCGAACAATCTAGCACCAAAAGGATGACAGACCTATCACCAAAAGGATGAAAGAGCAACACGCGCACATCATCCTAACATCAAAAGGATGTATGGTTAATCACCAAAAGGATGAGAGAGAACACTCACACAATTTGGCACCAAAATGATGACATACCCATCACTATAAGGATGATAGAGCGAAACACGCACACAATCCCGACACGAAAAGGATGCAGGGTCTATCACCAAAAGGATGATAGAGAACACTCGCACAATCTGGCACCAAAAGGATGACAGATCCATCACCCAAAGGATGATAGAGCGGCACACGCACACAATCCCGACACCAAAAGAATGCAAGGCCAATCACCAAAAGAATGATAGAGAACATTCGCACAATCTAGCACCAAAACGATGACAGACGCATCCACATAAGAATGATAGAGCGACACACGCACACACAATCCCGACACCAGAAGGATGTATGGTCTATCACCAAAAGGATGATAGAGAACACTCGAACAATCTAGCACCAAAAGGATGACAGACCTATCACCAAAAGGATGAAAGAGCAACACGCGCACATCATCCTAACATCAAAAGGATGTATGGTTAATCACCAAAAGGATGAGAGAGAACACTCACACAATTTGGCACCAAAATGATGACATACCCATCACTATAAGGATGATAGAGCGACACACGCACACAATCCCGACACAAAAAGGATGCAGGGTCTATCACCAAAAGGATGATAGAGAACACTCACACAATCCGGCACCAAAAGGATGACAGATCCATCACCCATAGGATGATAGAGCAGCACACGCACACAATCCCGAAACCAAAAGGATGAAGGGCCTATAACCAAAAAGATGATAGAGAACACTCGCACAATATGGCACCAAAAGGATGACATACCCATCATCAAAAGGTTAATATAGTGACTCACGCACACAATCCCGACACCAAAAGGATGCAAGGCCAATCACCAAAAGAATGATAGAGAACGCTCGCACAATCTGGCACCAAAAGGATGACAGACCTATCACCAAAAGGATGAAAGAGCAACACGCGCCCATCATCATAACATCAAAAGGATGTATGGTTAATCACCAAAAGGATGATAGAGAACACTCACACAATTTGGCACCAAAATGATGACATACCCATCACTATAAGGATGATAGAGCGACACACGCACACAATCCCGACACGAAAAGAATGCAGGGTCTATCACCAAAAGGATGATAGAGAACACTCGCACAATCTGGCACCAAAGGGATGACAGATCCATCACCCAAAGGATGATAGAGCGGCACACGCACACAATCCCGACACCAAAAGGATGAACGGCCTATCCCCAAAAAGATGATAGAGACCACTCACATAATATGGCACGAAAAGGATGACATACCCATAATCAAAAGGTTAATATAGCGACAAAAGCACACAATCCCGACACCAAAAGGATGCAAGGCCAATCACCAAAAGAATGATAGAGAACACTCGCACAATCTGGCACCAAATGGATGACATACCCATCCCCAAAAAAATGATAGTGCGACACACGCACACACAATCCCGACACCAGAAGGATGTATGGTCTATCACCAAAAGGATGATAGAGAACACTCGAACAATCTAGCACCAAAAGGATGACAGACCTATCACCAAAAGGATGAAAGAGCAACACGCGCACATCATCCTAACATCAAAAGGATGTATGGTTAATCACCAAAAGGATGAGAGAGAACACTCACACAATTTGGCACCAAAATGATGACATACCCATCACTATAAGGATGATAGAGCGACACACGCACACAATCCCGACACGAAAAGGATGCAGGGTCTATCACCAAAAGGATGATAGAGAACACTCGCACAATCCGGCACCAAAAGGATGACAGATCCATCACCCAAAGGATGATAGAGCGGCACACGCACACAATCCTGACACCAAAAGGATGAAGGGCCTATAACCAAAAAGATGATAGAGAACACTCGCACAATATGGCACCAAAAGGATGACATACCCATCATCAAAAGGTTAATATAAAGACTCACGCACACAATCCCGACACCAAAAGGATGCAAGGCCAATCACCAAAAGAATGATAGAGAACACTCGCACAATTTGGCACCAAAAGGATGACAGACCTATCACCAAAAGGATGAAAGAGCAACACGCGCCCATCATCATAACATCAAAAGGATGTATGGTTAATCACCAAAAGGATGATAGAGAACACTCACACAATTTGGCACCAAAATGATGACATACCCATCACTATAAGGATGATAGAGCGACACACGCACACAATCCCGACACGAAAAGGATGCAGGGTCTATCACCAAAAGGATGATAGAGAACACTCGCACAATCTGGCACCAAAGGGATGACAGATCCATCAACCAAAGGATGATAGAGCGGCACACGCACACAATCCCAACACCAAAAGGATGAAGGGCCTATCCCCAAAAAGATGATAGAGACCACTCGCACAATATGGCACCAAAAGGATGACATACCCATCATCAAAAGGTTAATATAGCGACACACGCACACAATCCCGACACCAAAAGGATGCAAGGCCAATCACCAAAAGAATGATAGAGAACACTCGCACAATCTGGCACCAAAAGGATGACATACCCATCCCCAAAAAAATGATAGAGCGACACACGCACACACAATCCCGACACCAGAAGGATGTATGGTCTATCACCAAAAGGATGATAGAGAACACTCGAACAATCTAGCACCAAAAGGATGACAGACCTATCACCAAAAGGATGAAAGAGCAACACGCGCACATCATCCTAACATCAAAAGGATGTATGGTTAATCACCAAAAGGATGAGAGAGAACACTCACACAATTTGGCACCAAAATGATGACATACCCATCACTATAAGGATGATAGAGCGACACACGCACACAATCCCGACACGAAAAGGATGCAGGGTCTATCACCAAAAGGATGATAGAGAACACTCGCACAATCCGGCACCAAAAGGATGACAGATCCATCACCCAAAGGATGATAGAGCGGCACACGCACACAATCCCGACACCAAAAGGATGAAGGGCCTATAACCAAAAAGATGATAGAGAACACTCGCACAATATGGCACCAAAAGGATGACATACCCATCATCAAAAGGTTAATATAAAGACTCACGCACACAATCCCGACACCAAAAGGATGCAAGGCCAATCACCAAAAGAATGATAGAGAACACTCGCACAATTTGGCACCAAAAGGATGACAGACCTATCACCAAAAGGATGAAAGAGCAACACGCGCCCATCATCATAACATCAAAAGGATGTATGGTTAATCACCAAAAGGATGATAGAGAACACTCACACAATTTGGCACCAAAATGATGACATACCCATCACTATAAGGATGATAGAGCGACACACGCACACAATCCCGACACGAAAAGGATGCAGGGTCTATCACCAAAAGGATGATAGAGAACACTCGCACAATCTGGCACCAAAGGGATGACAGATCCATCAACCAAAGGATGATAGAGCGGCACACGCACACAATCCCAACACCAAAAGGATGAAGGGCCTATCCCCAAAAAGATGATAGAGACCACTCGCACAATATGGCACCAAAAGGATGACATACCCATCATCAAAAGGTTAATATAGCGACACACGCACACAATCCCGACACCAAAAGGATGCAAGGCCAATCACCAAAAGGATGATAGAGAACACTCACACAATTTGGCACTGAAATGATGACATACCCATCACTATAAGGATGATAGAGCGACACACGCACACAATCCCGACACGAAAAGGATGCAGGGTCTATCACCAAAAGGATGATAGAGAACACTCGCACAATCCGACACCAAAAGGATGACAGATCCATCACCCAAAGGATGATAGAGCGGCACACGCACACAATCCCGACACCAAAAGGATGAAGGGCCAATCCCCAAAAAGATGATAGAGAACACTCGCACAATATGGCACAAAACGGATGACATACCCATCATCAAAAGGTTAATATAGCGACGCACGCACACAATCCCGACACCAAAAGGATGCAAGGCCAATCACCAAAAGAATGAT
This sequence comes from Lathyrus sativus, assembly GCA_963859935.3. Lineage (NCBI taxonomy): Eukaryota > Viridiplantae > Streptophyta > Magnoliopsida > Fabales > Fabaceae > Lathyrus > Lathyrus sativus. Next base: position 201,572,607 of record OZ012739.1, on the reverse strand, counting down.
AGAGAACACTCGCACAATATGGCACCAAAACGATGACAGACCCATCCCCAAAAAAATGATAGAGCGACACACGCACACACAATCCCGACACCAGAAGGATGTATGGTCTATCACCAAAAGGATGATAAAGAACACTCGAATAATCTAGCACCAAACGGATGAACGACCTGTCACCAAAAGGATGAAAGAATAACACGCGCACATCAACCTAACATCAAAAGGATGTATGGTTAATCACCAAAAGGATGATGGAGAACACTCGCATAATTTGGCACCTAAATGATAACATACCCATCACCAAAAGGATGATAGAGCGACACACGCACATAATCCCGACACGAAAAGGATGCAGGGTGTATCACCAAAAGGATGATAGAGAACACTCGCACAATCTGGCACCAAAGGGATGACAGATCCATCACCCAAAGGATGATAGAGCGGCACACGCACACAATCCCGACACCAAAAGGATGAAGGGCCTATCCCCAAAAAGATGATAGAGACCACTCACACAATATGGCGCCAAAAGGATGACATACCCATCATGAAAAGGTTAATATAACGACACACGCACACAATCCCAACACCAAAAGGATGCAAGGCCAATCACCAAAAGAATGATAGAGAACATTCGCACAATCTAGCACCAAAACGATGACAGACCCATCCACATAAGAATGATAGAGCGACACACGCACACACAATCCTGACACCAGAAGGATGAATGGTTTATCACCAAAAGGATGATAGAGAACACTCGCACAATCTAGCACCAAAAGGATGACAGACCTATCACCAAAAGGCTGAAAGAGCAACACGCGCACATCATCCTAACATCAAAAGGATGTATGGTTAATCACCAAAAGGATGATAGAGAACACTCACACAATTTGGCACTGAAATGATGACATACCCATCACTATAAGGATGATAGAGCGACACACGCACACAATCCCGACACGAAAAGGATGCAGGGTCTATCACCAAAAGGATGATAGAGAACACTCGCACAATCCGACACCAAAAGGATGACAGATCCATCACCCAAAGGATGATAGAGCGGCACACGCACACAATCCCGACACCAAAAGGATGAAGGGCCAATCCCCAAAAAGATGATAGAGAACACTCGCACAATATGGCACAAAAAGGATGACATACCCATCATCAAAAGGTTAATATAGCGACGCACGCACACAATCCCGACACCAAAAGGATGCAAGGCCAATCACCAAAAGAATGATAGAGAACACTCGCACAATCTGGCACCAAAACGATGACAGACCCATCCCCAAAAAAATGATAGAGCGACACACGCACACACAATCCCGACACCAGAAGGATGTATGGTCTATCACCAAAAGGATGATAAAGAACACTCGAATAATCTAGCACCAAACGGATGAACGACCTGTCACCAAAAGGATGAAAGAATAACACGCGCACATCAACCTAACATCAAAAGGATGTATGGTTAATCACCAAAAGGATGATGGAGAACACTCGCATAATTTGGCACCTAAATGATAACATACCCATCACCAAAAGGATGATAGAGCGACACACGCACATAATCCCGACACGAAAAGGATGCAGGGTGTATCACCAAAAGGATGATAGAGAACACTCGCACAATCTGGCACCAAAGGGATGACAGATCCATCACCCAAAGGATGATAGAGCGGCACACGCACACAATCCCGACACCAAAAGGATGAAGGGCCTATCCCCAAAAAGATGATAGAGACCACTCACACAATATGGCGCCAAAAGGATGACATACCCATCATGAAAAGGTTAATATAATGACACACGCACACAATCCCAACACCAAAAGGATGCAAGGCCAATCACCAAAAGAATGATAGAGAACATTCGCACAATCTAGCACCAAAACGAGGACAGACCCATCCACATAAGAATGATAGAGCGACACACGCACACACAATCCTGACACCAGAAGGATGAATGGTTTGTCACCAAAAGCACGATAGAGAACACTCGCACAATCTAGCACCAAAAGGATGACAGACCTATCACCAAAAGGCTGAAAGAGCAACACGCGCACATCATCCTAACATCAAAAGGATGTATGGTTAATCACCAAAAGGATGATAGAGAACACTCACACAATTTGGCACTGAAATGATGACATACCCATCACTATAAGGATGATAGAGCGACACACGCACACAATCCCGACACGAAAAGGATGCAGGGTCTATCACCAAAAGGATGATAGAGAACACTCGCACAATCCGACACCAAAAGGATGACAGATCCATCACCCAAAGGATGATAGAGCGACACACGCACACAATCCCGACACCAAAAGGATGAAGGGCCTATAACCAAAAAGATGATAGAGAACACTCGCACAATATAGCACCAAAAGGATGACATACCCATCATCAAAAGGTTAATATAGTGACTCACGCACACAATCCCGACACCAAAAGGATGCAAGGCCAATCACCAAAAGAATGATAGAGAACACTCGCACAATCTGGCACCAAAAGGATGACAGACCTATCACCAAAAGGATGAAAGAGCAACACGCGCCCATCATCATAACATCAAAAGGATGTATGGTTAATTACCAAAAGGATGATAGAGAACACTCACACAATTTGGCACCAAAATGATGACATACCCATCACTATAAGGATGATAGAGCGACACACGCACACAATCCCGACACGAAAAGGATGCAGGGTCTATCACCAAAAGGATGATAGAGAACACTCGCACAATCTGGCACCAAAGGGATGACAGATCCATCACCCAAAGGATGATAGAGCGGCACACGCACACAATCCCGACACCAAAAGGATGAAGGGCCTATCCCCAAAAAGATGATAGAGACCACTCACATAATATGGCACCAAAAGGATGACATACCCATAATCAAAAGGTTAATATAGCGACAAACGCACACAATCCCGACACCAAAAGGATGCAAGGCCAATCACCAAAAGAATGATAGAGAACACTCGCACAATCTGGCACCAAATGGATGACATACCCATCCCCAAAAAAATGATAGAGCGACACACGCACACACAAACCCCACACCAGAAGGATGTATGGTCTATCACCAAAAGGATGATAGAGAACACTCGAACAATCTAGCACCAAAAGGATGACAGACCTATCACCAAAAGGATGAAAGAGCAACACGCGCACATCATCCTAACATCAAAAGGATGTATGGTTAATCACCAAAAGGATGAGAGAGAACACTCACACAATTTGGCACCAAAATGATGACATACCCATCACTATAAGGATGATAGAGCGAAACACGCACACAATCCCGACACGAAAAGGATGCAGGGTCTATCACCAAAAGGATGATAGAGAACACTCGCACAATCTGGCACCAAAAGGATGACAGATCCATCACCCAAAGGATGATAGAGCGGCACACGCACACAATCCCGACACCAAAAGAATGCAAGGCCAATCACCAAAAGAATGATAGAGAACATTCGCACAATCTAGCACCAAAACGATGACAGACGCATCCACATAAGAATGATAGAGCGACACACGCACACACAATCCCGACACCAGAAGGATGTATGGTCTATCACCAAAAGGATGATAGAGAACACTCGAACAATCTAGCACCAAAAGGATGACAGACCTATCACCAAAAGGATGAAAGAGCAACACGCGCACATCATCCTAACATCAAAAGGATGTATGGTTAATCACCAAAAGGATGAGAGAGAACACTCACACAATTTGGCACCAAAATGATGACATACCCATCACTATAAGGATGATAGAGCGACACACGCACACAATCCCGACACAAAAAGGATGCAGGGTCTATCACCAAAAGGATGATAGAGAACACTCACACAATCCGGCACCAAAAGGATGACAGATCCATCACCCATAGGATGATAGAGCAGCACACGCACACAATCCCGACACCAAAAGGATGAAGGGCCTATAACCAAAAAGATGATAGAGAACACTCGCACAATATGGCACCAAAAGGATGACATACCCATCATCAAAAGGTTAATATAGTGACTCACGCACACAATCCCGACACCAAAAGGATGCAAGGCCAATCACCAAAAGAATGATAGAGAACGCTCGCACAATCTGGCACCAAAAGGATGACAGACCTATCACCAAAAGGATGAAAGAGCAACACGCGCCCATCATCATAACATCAAAAGGATGTATGGTTAATCACCAAAAGGATGATAGAGAACACTCACACAATTTGGCACCAAAATGATGACATACCCATCACTATAAGGATGATAGAGCGACACACGCACACAATCCCGACACGAAAAGAATGCAGGGTCTATCACCAAAAGGATGATAGAGAACACTCGCACAATCTGGCACCAAAGGGATGACAGATCCATCACCCAAAGGATGATAGAGCGGCACACGCACACAATCCCGACACCAAAAGGATGAACGGCCTATCCCCAAAAAGATGATAGAGACCACTCACATAATATGGCACGAAAAGGATGACATACCCATAATCAAAAGGTTAATATAGCGACAAAAGCACACAATCCCGACACCAAAAGGATGCAAGGCCAATCACCAAAAGAATGATAGAGAACACTCGCACAATCTGGCACCAAATGGATGACATACCCATCCCCAAAAAAATGATAGTGCGACACACGCACACACAATCCCGACACCAGAAGGATGTATGGTCTATCACCAAAAGGATGATAGAGAACACTCGAACAATCTAGCACCAAAAGGATGACAGACCTATCACCAAAAGGATGAAAGAGCAACACGCGCACATCATCCTAACATCAAAAGGATGTATGGTTAATCACCAAAAGGATGAGAGAGAACACTCACACAATTTGGCACCAAAATGATGACATACCCATCACTATAAGGATGATAGAGCGACACACGCACACAATCCCGACACGAAAAGGATGCAGGGTCTATCACCAAAAGGATGATAGAGAACACTCGCACAATCCGGCACCAAAAGGATGACAGATCCATCACCCAAAGGATGATAGAGCGGCACACGCACACAATCCTGACACCAAAAGGATGAAGGGCCTATAACCAAAAAGATGATAGAGAACACTCGCACAATATGGCACCAAAAGGATGACATACCCATCATCAAAAGGTTAATATAAAGACTCACGCACACAATCCCGACACCAAAAGGATGCAAGGCCAATCACCAAAAGAATGATAGAGAACACTCGCACAATTTGGCACCAAAAGGATGACAGACCTATCACCAAAAGGATGAAAGAGCAACACGCGCCCATCATCATAACATCAAAAGGATGTATGGTTAATCACCAAAAGGATGATAGAGAACACTCACACAATTTGGCACCAAAATGATGACATACCCATCACTATAAGGATGATAGAGCGACACACGCACACAATCCCGACACGAAAAGGATGCAGGGTCTATCACCAAAAGGATGATAGAGAACACTCGCACAATCTGGCACCAAAGGGATGACAGATCCATCAACCAAAGGATGATAGAGCGGCACACGCACACAATCCCAACACCAAAAGGATGAAGGGCCTATCCCCAAAAAGATGATAGAGACCACTCGCACAATATGGCACCAAAAGGATGACATACCCATCATCAAAAGGTTAATATAGCGACACACGCACACAATCCCGACACCAAAAGGATGCAAGGCCAATCACCAAAAGAATGATAGAGAACACTCGCACAATCTGGCACCAAAAGGATGACATACCCATCCCCAAAAAAATGATAGAGCGACACACGCACACACAATCCCGACACTAGAAGGATGTATGGTCTATCACCAAAAGGATGATAGAGAACACTCGAACAATCTAGCACCAAAAGGATGACAGACCTATCACCAAAAGGATGAAAGAGCAACACGCGCACATCATCCTAACATCAAAAGGATGTATGGTTAATCACCAAAAGGATGAGAGAGAACACTCACACAATTTGGCACCAAAATGATGACATACCCATCACTATAAGGATGATAGAGCGACACACGCACACAATCCCGACACGAAAAGGATGCAGGGTCTATCACCAAAAGGATGATAGAGAACACTCGCACAATCCGGCACCAAAAGGATGACAGATCCATCACCCAAAGGATGATAGAGCGGCACACGCACACAATCCCGACACCAAAAGGATGAAGGGCCTATAACCAAAAAGATGATAGAGAACACTCGCACAATATGGCACCAAAAGGATGACATACCCATCATCAAAAGGTTAATATAAAGACTCACGCACACAATCCCGACACCAAAAGGATGCAAGGCCAATCACCAAAAGAATGATAGAGAACACTCGCACAATTTGGCACCAAAAGGATGACAGACCTATCACCAAAAGGATGAAAGAGCAACACGCGCCCATCATCATAACATCAAAAGGATGTATGGTTAATCACCAAAAGGATGATAGAGAACACTCACACAATTTGGCACCAAAATGATGACATACCCATCACTATAAGGATGATAGAGCGACACACGCACACAATCCCGACACGAAAAGGATGCAGGGTCTATCACCAAAAGGATGATAGAGAACACTCGCACAATCTGGCACCAAAGGGATGACAGATCCATCAACCAAAGGATGATAGAGCGGCACACGCACACAATCCCAACACCAAAAGGATGAAGGGCCTATCCCCAAAAAGATGATAGAGACCACTCGCACAATATGGCACCAAAAGGATGACATACCCATCATCAAAAGGTTAATATAGCGACACACGCACACAATCCCGACACCAAAAGGATGCAAGGCCAATCACCAAAAGAATGATAGAGAACACTCGCACAATCTGGCACCAAAAGGATGACATACCCATCCCCAAAAAAATGATAGAGCGACACACGCACACACAATCCCGACACCAGAAGGATGTATGGTCTATCACCAAAAGGATGATAGAGAACACTCGAACAATCTAGCACCAAAAGGATGACAGACCTATCACCAAAAGGATGAAAGAGCAACACGCGCACATCATCCTAACATCAAAAGGATGTATGGTTAATCACCAAAAGGATGAGAGAGAACACTCACACAATTTGGCACCAAAATGATGACATACCCATCACTATAAGGATGATAGAGCGACACACGCACACAATCCCGACACGAAAAGGATGCAGGGTCTATCACCAAAAGGATGATAGAGAACACTCGCACAATCCGGCACCAAAAGGATGACAGATCCATCACCCAAAGGATGATAGAGCGGCACACGCACACAATCCCGACACCAAAAGGATGAAGGGCCTATAACCAAAAAGATGATAGAGAACACTCGCACAATATGGCACCAAAAGGATGACATACCCATCATCAACAGGTTAATATAGTGACTCACGCACACAATCCCGACACCAAAAGGATGCAAGGCCAATGACCAAAAGAATGATAGAGAACACTCGTACAATCTGGCACCAAAAGGATGACAGACCTATCACGAAAAGGATGAAAGAGCAACACGCGCCCATCATCATAACATCAAAAGGATGTATGGTTAATCACCAAAAGGATGATAGAGAACACTCACACAATTTGGCACCAAAATGATGACATACCCATCACTATAAGGATGATAGAGCGACACACGCACACAATCCCGACACGAAAAGGATGCAGGGTCTATCACCAAAAGGATGATAGAGAACACTCGCACAATCTCGCCCCAAAAGGATGACAGATCCATCACCCAAAGGATGATAGAGCGGCACACGCACACAATCCCAACACCAAAAGGATGAAGGGTCAATCCCCAAAAAGATGATAGAGAACACTCGCACAATATGGCACAAAAAGGATGACATACCCATCATCAAAAGGTTAATATAGCGACGCACGCACACAATCCCGACACCAAAAGGATGCAAGGCCAATCACCAAAAGAATGATAGAGAACACTCGCACAATCTGGCACCAAAAGGATGACAGACCCATCCCCAAAAAAATGATAGAGCGACACACGCACACACAATCCCGACACCAGAAGGATGTATGGTCTATCACCAAAAGGATGATAAAGAACACTCGAATAATCTAGCACCAAACGGATGAACGACCTATCACCAAAAGGATGAAAGAGCAACACGCGCACATCAACCTAACATCAAAAGGATGTATGGTTAATCACCAAAAGGATGATGGAGAACACTCGCATAATTTGGCACCTAAATGATAACATACCCATCACCAAAAGGATGATAGAGCGACACACGCACACAATCCCGACACGAAAAGGATGCAGGGTCTATCACCAAAAGGATGATAGAGAACACTCGCACAATCTCACCCCAAAAGGATGACAGATCCATAACCCAAAGGATGATAGAGCGGCACACACACACAATCCCAACACCAAAAGGATGAAGAGTCAATCCCCAAAAAGATGATAGAGAACACTCGCACAATATGGCTCAAAAAGGATGACATACCCATCATCGAAAGGTTAATATAGTGACACACGCACACAATCCCGACACCAAAAGGATGCAAGGCCAATCACCAAAAGAATGATAGAGAACACTCGCACAATCTGGCACCAAAAGGATGACAGACCCATCCCCAAAAAAATGATAGAGCGACACACGCACACACAATCCCGACACCAGAAGGATGTATGGTCTATCACCAAAAGGATGATAAAGAACACTCGAATAATCTAGCACCAAAAGGATGAAAGACCTATCACCAAAAGGATGAAAGAGCAACACGCGCACATCAACCTAACATCAAAAGGATGTATGGTTAATCACCAAAAGGATGATGGAGAACACTCGCATAATTTGGCACCTAAATGATAACATACCCATCACCAAAAGGATGATAGAGCGACACACGCACACAATCCCGACACGAAAAGGATGCAGGGTCTATCACCAAAAGGATGATAGAGAACACTCGCACAATCTGGCCCCAAAAGGATGACAGATCCATCACCCAAAGGATGATAGAGCGGCACACGCACACAATCCCAACACCAAAAGGATGAAGGGTCAATCGCCAAAAAGATGATAGAGAACACTCGCACAATATGGCACAAAAAGGATGACATACCCATCATCAAAAGGTTAATATAGCGACACACGCACACAATCCCGACACCAAAAGGTTGCAAGGCCAATCACCAAAAGAATGATAGAGAACACTCGCACAATCTGGCACCAAAAGGATGACATACCCATCCCCAAAAAAATGATAGAGCGACACACGCACACACAATCCCGACACCAGAAGGATGTATGGTCTATCACCAAAAGGATGATAGAGAACACTCGAACAATCTAGCACCAAAAGGATGACAGACCTATCACCTAAAGGATGAAAGAGCAACACGCGCACATCATCCTAACATCAAAAGGATGTATGGTTAATCACCAAAAGGATGAGAGAGAACACTCACACAATTTGGCACCAAAATGATGACATACCCATCACTATAAGGATGATAGAGCGACACACGCACACAATCCCGACACGAAAAGGATGCAGGGTCTATCACCAAAAGGATGATAGAGAACACTCGCACAATCCGGCACCAAAAGGATGACAGATCCATCACCCAAAGGATGATAGAGCGGCACACGCACACAATCCCGACACCAAAAGGATGAAGGGCCTATAACCAAAAAGATGATAGAGAACACTCGCACAATATGGCACCAAAAAGATGATAGAGAACACTCGCACAATATGGCACCAAAAGGATGACATACCCATCATCAAAAGGTTGATATAGTGACTCACGCACACAATCCCGACACCAAAAGGATGCAAGGCCAATCACCAAAAGAATGATAGAGAACACTCGCACAATCTGGCACCAAAAGGATGACAGACCTATCACCAAAAGGATGAAAGAGCAACACGCGCCCATCATCATAACATCAAAAGGATGTATGGTTAATCACCAAGAGGATGATAGAGAACACTCACACAATTTGGCACCAAAATGATGACATACCCATCACTATAAGGATGATAGAGAGACACACGCACACAATCCCGACACGAAAAGGATGCAGGGTCTATCACCAAAAGGATGATAGAGAACACTCGCACAATCTCGCACCAAAAGGATGACAGATCCATCACCCAAAGGATGATAGAGCGGCACACGCACACAATCCCAACACCAAAAGGATGAAGGGTCAATCCCCAAAAAGATGATAGAGAACACTCGCACAATATGGCACAAAAAGGATGACATACCCATCATCAAAAGGTTAATATAGCGACACACGCACACAATCCCGACACCAAAAGGATGCAAGGCCAATCACCAAAAGAATGATAGAGAACACTCGCACAATCTGGCACCAAAAGGATGACAGACCCATCCCCTAAAAAATGATAGAGCGACACACGCACACACAATCCCGACACCAGAAGGATGTATGGTCTATCACCAAAAGGATGATAAAGAACACTCGAATAATCTAGCACCAAAAGGATGAAAGACCTATCACCAAAAGGATGAAAGAGCAACACGCGCACATCAACCTAACATCAAAAGGATGTATGGTTAACCACCAAAAGGATGATGGAGAACACTCGCATAATTTGGCACCTAAAGGATAACATACCTATCACCAAAAGGATGATAGAGCGACACACGCACACAATCCCGACACGAAAAGGATGCAGGGTCTATCACCAAAAGGATGATAGAGAACACTCGCACAATCTGGCACCAAAGGGATGACAGATCCATCACCCAAAGGATGATAGAGCGACACACGCACACAATCCCGACACCAAAAGGATGAAGGGCCTATCCCCAAAAAGATGATAGAGAACTCTCACACAATATGGCACAAAAAGGATGACATACCCATCATCAAAAGGTTAATATAGCGACACACGCACACAATCCCGACACCAAAAGGATGCAAGGCCAATCACCAAAAGAATGATAGAGAACACTCGCACAATCTGGCACCAAAAGGATGACAGACCCATCCCCAAAAAAATGATAGAGCGACACACGCACACACAATCCCGACACCAGAAGGATGCATGGTCTATCACCAAAAAGATGATAGAGAACACTCGGACAATCTAGCACCAAAAGGATGACAGACCTATCACCAAAAGGATGAAAGAGCAACACGCGCACATCATCCTAACATCAAAAGGATGTATGGTTAATCACCAAAAGAATGATAGAGAACACTCGCACAATTTGGCACCTAAATGATAACGTACCCATCACCAAAAGGATGATAGAGCGACACACGCACACAATCCCGACACGAAAAGGATGCAGGGTCTATCATCAAAAGGATGATAGAGAACACTCGCACAATCTGGCCCCAAAAGGATGACAGATCTATCACCTAAAGGATGATAGAGCGGCACACGCACACAATCCCAACACCAAAAGGATGAAGGGTCAATCCCCAAAAAGATGATAGAGAACACTCGCACAATATGGCACCAAAAGGATGACATACCCATCATGAAAAGGTTAATATAGCGACACACGCACACAATCCCAACACCAAAAGGATGCAAGGCCAATGACCAAAAGAATGATAGAGAACAATCGCACAATCTAGCACCAAAACGATGACAGACCCATCCACATAAGAATGATAGAGCGACACACGCACACACAATCCTGACACCAGAAGGATGAATGGTTTATCACCAAAAGGATGATAGAGAACACTCGCACAATCTAGCACCAAAAGGATGACAGACCTATCACCAAAAGGCTGAAAGAGCAACACGCGCACATCATCCTAACATCAAAAGGATGTATGGTTAATCACCAATAGGATGAGAGAGAGCACTCACACAATTTGGAACCAAAATGATGACATACCCATCACTATAAGGATGATAGAGCGACACACACACACACAATCCCGACACGAAAAGGATGCAGGGTCTATCACCAAAAGGATGATAGAGAACACTCGCACAATCCGACACCAAAAGGATGACAGATCCATCACCCAAAGGATGATAGTGCGGCACACACACACAATCCCGACACCAAAAGGATGAAGGGCCTATAACCAAAAAGATGATAGAGAACACTCGCACAATATGGCACCAAAAGGATGACATACCCATCATCAAAAGGTTAATATAGTGACTCACGCACACAATCCCGACACCAAAAGGATGCAAGGCCAATCACCAAAAGAATGATAGAGAACACTCGCACAATCTGGCACCAAAAGGATGACAGACCTATCACCAAAAGGATGAAAGAGCAACACGCGCCCATCATCATAACATCACAAGGATGTATGGTTAATCACCAAAAGGATGATAGAGAACACTCACACAATTTGGCACCAAAATGATGACATACCCATCACTATAAGGATGATAGAGTGACACACGCACACAATCCCGACACGAAAAGGATGCAGGGTCTATCACCAAAAGGATGATAGAGAACACTCGCACAATCTGGCCCCAAAAGGATGACAGACCATCACCCAAAGGATGATAGAGCGGCACACGCACACAATCCCAACACCAAAAGGATGAATGGTCAATCCCCAAAAAGATGATAGAGAACACTCGCACAATATGGCACAAAAAGGATGACATACCCATCATAAAAAGGTTAATATAGCGACACACGCACACAATCCCGACACCAAAAGGATGCAAGGCCAATCACCAAAAGAATGATAGAGAACACTCGCACAATCTGGCACCAAAAGGATGACAGACCCATCCCCAAAAAAATGATAGAGCGACACACACACACACAATCCCGACACCAGAAGGATGCATGGTCTATCACCAAAAAGATGATAGAGAACACTCGAACAATCTAGCACCAAAAGGATGACAGACCTATCACCAAAAGGATGAAAGAGCAACACGCGCGCGTCATCCTAACATCAAAAGGATGTATGGTTAATCACCAAAAGGATGAGAGAGAACACTCACACAATTTGGCACCAAAATGATGACATACCCATCACTATAAGGATGATAGAGCGACACACGCACACAATCCCGACACGAAAAGGATGCAGGGTCTATCACCAAAAGGATGATAGAGAACACTCGCACAATCCGGCACCAAAAGGATGACAGATCCATCACCCAAAGGATGATAGAGCGACACACGCACACAATCCCGACACCAAAAGGTTGAAGGGCCTATAACCAAAAAGATGATAGAGAACACTCGCACAATATGGCACCAAAAGGATGACATACCCATCATCAAAAGGTTAATATAGTGACTCACGCACACAATCCCGACACCAAAAGGATGCAAGGCCAATCACCAAAAGAATGATAGAGAACACTCGCACAATCTGGCACCAAAAGGATGACAGACCTATCACCAAAAGGATGAAAGAGCAACACGCGCCCATCATCATAACATCAAAAGGATGTATGGTTAATCACCAAAAGGATGATAGAGAACACTCACACAATTTGGCACCAAAATGATGACATACCCATCACTATAAGGATGATAGAGCGACACACGCACACAATCCCGACACGAAAAGGATGCAGGGTCTATCACCAAAAGGATGATAGAGAACACTCGCACAATCTGGCCCCAAAAGGATGACAGATCCATCACCCAAAGGATGATAGAGCGGCACACGCACACAATCCCAACACCAAAAGGATGAAGGGTCAATCCCCAAAAAGATGATAGAGAACACTCGCACAATATGGCACAAAAAGGATGACATACCCATCATAAAAAGGTTAATATAGCGACACACGCACACAATCCCGACACCAAAAGGATGCAAGGCCAATCACCAAAAGAATGATAGAGAACACTCGCACAATCTGGCACCAAAAGGATGACAGACCCTTCCCCAAAAAAATGATAGAGCGACACACACACACACAATCCCGACACCAGAAGGATGCATGGTCTATCACCAAAAAGATGATAGAGAACACTCGAACAATCTAGCACCAAAAGGATGACAGACCTATCACCAAAAGGATGAAAGAGCAACACGCGCGCGTCATCGTAACATCAAAAGGATGTATGGTTAATCACCAAAAGGATGAGAGAGAACACTCACACAATTTGGCACCAAAATGATGACATACCCATCACTATAAGGATGATAGAGCGACACACGCACACAATCCCGACACGAAAAGGATGCAGGGTCTATCACCAAAAGGATGATAGAGAACACTCGCACAATCCGGCACCAAAAGGATGACAGATCCATCACCCAAAGGATGATAGAGCGACACACGCACACAATCCCGACACCAAAAGGTTGAAGGGCCTATAACCAAAAAGATGATAGAGAACACTCGCACAATATGGCACCAAAAGGATGACATACCCATCATCAAAAGGTTAAGATAGTGACTCACGCACACAATCCCGACACCAAAAGGATGCAAGGCCAATCACCAAAAGAATGATAGAGAACACTCGCACAATCTGGCACCAAAAGGATGACAGACCTATCACCAAAAGGATGAAAGAGCAACACGCGCCCATCATCATAACATCAAAAGGATGTATGGTTAATCACCAAAAGGATGATAGAGAACACTCACACAATTTGGCACCAAAATGATGACATACCCATCACTATAAGGATGATAGAGCGACACACGCACACAATCCCGACACGAAAAGGATGCAGGGTCTATCACCAAAAGGATGATAGAGAACACTCGCACAATCTGGCCCCAAAAGGATGACAGATCCATCACCCAAAGGATGATAGAGCGGCACACGCACACAATCCCAACACCAAAAGGATGAAGGGTCAATCCCCAAAAAGATGATAGAGAACACTCGCACAATATGGCACAAAAAGGATGACATACCCATCATCAAAAGGTTAATATAGCGACACACGCACACAATCCTGACACCAAAAGGATGCAAGGCCAATCACCAAAAGAATGATAGAGAACACTCGCACAATCTGGCACCAAAAGGATGACAGACCCATCCCCAAAAAAATGATAGAGCGACACACGCACACACAATCCCGACACCAGAAGGATGCATGGTCTATCACCAAAAAGATGATAGAGAACACTCGAACAATCTAGCACCAAAAGGATGACAGACCTATCATCAAAAGGATGAAAGAGCAACACGCGCGCATCATCCTAACATCAAAAGGATGTATGGTTAATCACCAAAAGGATGAGAGAGAACACTCACACAATTTGGCACCAAAATGATGACATACCCATCACTATAAGGATGATAGAGCGACACACGCACACAATCCCGACACGAAAAGGATGCAGGGTCTATCACCAAAAGGATGATAGAGAACACTCGCACAATCCGGCACCAAAAGGATGACAGATCCATCACCCAAAGTATGATAGAGCGACACACGCACACAATCCCGACACCAAAAGGATGAAGGGGCTATAACCATAAAGATGATAGAGAACACTCGCACAATATGGCACCAAAAGGATGACATACCCATCATTAAAAGGTTAATATAGTGACTCACGCACACAATCCCGACACCAAAAGGATGCAAGGCCAATCACCAAAATAATGATAGAGAACACTCGCACAATCTGGCACCAAAAGGATGACAGACCTATCACCAAAAGGATGAAAGAGCAACACGCGCCCATCATCATAACATCAAAAGGATGTATGGTTAATCACCAAAAGGATGATAGAGAACACTCACACAATTTGGCACCAAAATGATGACATACCCATCACTATAAGGATGATAGAGCGACACATGCACACAATCCCGACACAAAAAGGATGCAGGGGCTATCACCAAAAGGATGATAGAGAACACTCGCACAATCTCGCACCAAAAGGATGACAGATCCATCACCCAAAGGATGATAGAGCGGCACACTCACACAATCCCAACACCAAAAGGATGAAGGGTCAATCCCCAAAAAGATGATAGAGAACACTCGCACAATATGGCACAAAAAGGATGACATACCCATCATCAAAAGGTTAATATAGCGACACACGCACACAATCCCGACACCAAAAGGATGCAAGGCCAATCACCAAAAAAATGAGAGAGAACACTCGCACAATCTGGCACCAAAAGGATGACAGACCCATCCCCAAAAAAATGATAGAGCGACACACGCACACACAATCCCGACACCAGAAGGATGTATGGTCTATCACCAAAAGGATGATAAAGAACACTCGAATAATCTAGCACCAAAAGGATGAAAGACCTATCACCAAAAGGATGAAAGAGCAACACGCGCACATCAACCTAACATCAAAAGGATGTATGGTTAATCACCAAAAGGATGATGGAGAACACTCGCATAATTTGGCACCTAAATGATAACATATCTATCACCAAAAGGATGATAGAGCGACACACGCACACAATCCCGACACGAAAAGGATGCAGGGTCTATCACCAAAAGGATGATAGAGAACACTCGCACAATCTGGCACCAAAGGGATGACAGATCCATCACCCAAAGGATGATAGAGCGGCACACGCACACAATCCCGACACCAAAAGGATGAAGGGCCTATCCCCAAAAAGATGATAGAGAACACTCGCATAATATGGCACAAAAAGGATGACATACCCATCATCAAAAGGTTAATATAGCGACACACGCACACGATCCCGACACCAAAAGGATGCAAGGCCAATCACCAAAAGAATGATAGAGAACACTCGGACAATCTGGCACCAAAAGGATGACAGACCCATCCCCAAAAAAATGATAGAGCGACACACGCACACACAATCCCGACACCAGAAGGATGCATGGTCTATCACCAAAAAGATGATAGAGAACACTCGGACAATCTAGCACCAAAAGGATGACAGACCTATCACCAAAAGGATGAAAGAGCAACACGCGCACATCATCCTAACATTAAAAGGATGTATGGTTAATCACCAAAAGAATGATAGAGAACACTCACACAATTTGGCACCTAAATGATAACATACCCATCACCAAAAGGATGATAGAGCGACACACGCACACAATCCCGACACGAAAAGGATGCAGGGTCTATCACCAAAAGGATGATAGAGAACACTCGCACAATATGGCCCCAAAAGGATGACAGATCTATCACCCAAAGGATGATAGAGCGGCACACGCACACAATCCCAACACCAAAAGGACGAAGGTTCAATCCCCAAAAAGATGATAGAGAACACTCGCACAATATGGCACCAAAAGGATGACATACCCATCATGAAAAGGTTAATATAGCGACACACGCACACAATCCCAACACCAAAAGGATGCAAGGCCAATCACCAAAAGAATGATAGAGAACAATCGCACAATCTAGCACCAAAACGATGACAGAACCATCCACATAAGAATGATAGAGCGACACACGCACACACAATCCTGACACCAGAAGGATGAATGGTTTATCACCAAAAGGATGATAGAGAACACTCGCACAATCTAGCACCAAAAGGATGACAGACCTATCACCAAAAGGCTGAAAGAGCAACACGCGCACATCATCCTAACATTAAAAGGATGTATGGTTAATCACCAAAAGGATGAGAGAGAGCACTCACACAATTTGGCACCAAAATGATGACATACCCATCACTATAAGGATGATAGAGCGACACACGCACACAATCCCGACACGAAAAGGATGCAGGGTCTATCACCAAAAGGATGATAGAGAACACTCGCACAATCCGACACCAAAAGGATGACAGATCCATCACCCAAAGGATGATAGTGCGGCACACGCACACAATCCCGACACCAAAAGGATGAAGGGCCTATAACCAAAAAGATGATAGAGAACACTCGCACAATATGGCACCAAAAGGATGACATACCCATCATCAAAAGGTTAATATAGTGACTCACGCACACAATCCCGACACCAAAAGGATGCAAGGCCAATCACCAAAAGAATGATAGAGAACACTCGCACAATCTGGCACCAAAAGGATGATAGACCTATCACCAAAAGGATGAAAGAGCAACACGGGCCCATCATGATAACATCACAAGGATGTATGGTTAATCACCAAAAGGATGATAGAGAACACTCACACAATTTGGCACCAAAATGATGACATACCCATCACTATAAGGATGATAGAGCGACACACGCACACAATCCCGACACGAAAAGGATGCAGGGTCTATCACCAAAAGGATGATAGAGAACACTCGCACAATCTGGCCCCAAAAGGATGACAGATCCATCACCCAAAGGATGATATAGCGGAACACGCACAAAATCCCAACACCAAAAGGATGAAGGGTCAATCCCCAAAAAGATGATAGAGAACACTCGCACAATATGGCACAAAAAGGATGACATACCCATCATCAAAAGGTTAATATAGCGACACACGCACACAATCCCGACACCAAAAGGATGCAAGGGCAATCACCAAAAGAATGATAGAGAACACTCGCACAATCTGGCACCAAAAGGATGACAGACCCATCCCCAAAAAAATGATAGAGCGACACACGCACACACAACCCCGACACCAGAAGGATGCATGGTCTATCACCAAAAAGATGATAGAGAACAGTCGAACAATCTAGCACCAAAAGGATGACAGACCTATCACCAAAAGGATGAAAGAGCAACACGCGCACATCATCCTAACATCAAAAGGATGTATGGTTAATCACCAAAAGGATGATGGAGAACACTCGCATAATTTGGCACCTAAATGATAACATACCTATCACCAAAAGGATGATAGAGCGACACACGCACACAATCCCGACACGAAAAGGATGCAGGGTCTATCACCAAAAGGATGATAGAGAACACTCGCACAATCTGGCACCAAAGGGATGACAGATCCATCACCCAAAGGATGATAGAGCGGCACACGCACACAATCCCGACACCAAAAGGATGAAGGGCCTATCCCCAAAAAGATGATAGAGAACACTCGCATAATATGGCACAAAAAGGATGACATACCCATCATCAAAAGGTTAATATAGCGACACACGCACACGATCCCGACACCAAAAGGATGCAAGGCCAATCACCAAAAGAATGATAGAGAACACTCGCACAATCTGGCACCAAAAGGATGACAGTCCCATCCCCAAAAAAATGATAGAGCGACACACGCACACACAATCCCGACACCAGAAGGATGCATGGTCTATCACCAAAAAGATGATAGAGAACACTCGGACAATCTAGCACCAAAAGGATGACAGACCTATCACCAAAAGGATGAAAGAGCAACACGCGCACATCATCCTAACATTAAAAGGATGTATGGTTAATCACCAAAAGAATGATAGAGAACACTCACACAATTTGGCACCTAAATGATAACATACCCATCACCAAAACGATGATAGAGCGACACACGCACACAATCCCGACACGAAAAGGATGCAGGGTCTATCACCAAAAGGATGATAGAGAACACTCGCACAATATGGCCCCGAAAGGATGACAGATCTATCACCCAAAGGATGATAGAGCGGCACACGCACACAATCCCAACACCAAAAGGACGATGGGTCAATCCCCAAAAAGATGATAGAGAACACTCGCACAATATGGCACCAAAAGGATGACATACCCATCATGAAAAGGTTAATATAGCGACACACGCACAAAATCCCAACACCAAAAGGATGCAAGGCCAATCACCAAAAGAATGATAGAGAACAATCGCACAATCTAGCACCAAAACGATGACAGAACCATCCACATAAGAATGATAGAGCGACACACGCACACACAATCCTGACACCAGAAGGATGAATGGTTTATCACCAAAAGGATGATAGAGAACACTCGCACAATCTAGCACCAAAAGGATGACAGACCTATCACGAAAAGGCTGAAAGAGCAACACGCGCACATCATCCTAACATCAAAAGGATGTATGGTTAATCACCAAAAGGATGAGAGAGAGCACTCACACAATTTGGCACCAAAATGATGACATACCCATCACTATAAGGATGATAGAGCGACACACGCACACAATCCCGACACGAAAAGGATGCAGGGTCTATCACCAAAAGGATGATAGAGAACACTCGCACAATCCGACACCAAAAGGATGACAGATCCATCACCCAAAGGATGATAGTGCGGCACACGCACACAATCCCGACACCAAAAGGATGAAGGGCCTATAACCAAAAAGATGATAGAGAACACTCGCACAATATGGCACCAAAAGGATGACATACCCATCATCAAAAGGTTAATATAGTGACTCACGCACACAATCCCGACACCAAAAGGATGCAAGGCCAATCACCAAAAGAATGATAGAGAACACTCGCACAATCTGGCACCAAAAGGATGATAGACCTATCACCAAAAGGATGAAAGAGCAACACGCGCCCATCATGATAACATCACAAGGATGTATGGTTAATCACCAAAAGGATGATAGAGAACACTCACACAATTTGGCACCAAAATGATGACATACCCATCACTATAAGGATGATAGAGCGACACACGCATACAATCCCGACACGAAAAGGATGCAGGGTCTATCACCAAAAGGATGATAGAGAACACTCGCACAATCTGGCCCCAAAAGGATGACAGATCCATCACCCAAAGGATGATAGAGCGGAACACGCACACAATCCCAACACCAAAAGGATGAAGGGTCAATCCCCAAAAAGATGATAGAGAACACTCGCACAATATGGCACAAAAAGGATGACATACCCATCATCAAAAGGTTAATATAGCGACACACGCACACAATCCCGACACCAAAAGGATGCAAGGCCAATCACCAAAAGAATGATAGAGAACACTCGCACAATCTGGCACCAAAAGGATGACAGACCCATCCCCAAAAAAATGTTAGAGCGACACACGCACACACAACCCCGACACCAGAAGGATGCATGGTCTATCACCAAAAAGATGATAGAGAACAGTCGAACAATCTAGCACCAAAAGGATGACAGACCTATCACCAAAAGGATGAAAGAGCAACACGCGCACATCATCCTAACATCAAAAGGATGTATGCTTAATCACCAAAAGGATGATAGAGAACACTCACACAATTTGGCACCTAAATGATGACATACCCATCACTATAAGGATGATAGAGCGACACACGCACACAATCCCGACACGAAAAGGATGCAGGGTCTATCACCAAAAGGATGATAGAGAACACTCGCACAATCCGGCACCAAAAGGATGACAGATCCATCACCCAAAGGATGATAGAGCGGCACACGCACACAATCCCGACACCAAAAGGATGAAGGGCCTATAACCAAAAAGATGATAGAGAACACTCGCACAATATGGCACCAAAAGGATGACATACCCATCATTAAAAGGTTAATATAGTGACTCACGCACACAATCCCGACACCAAAAGGATGCAAGGCCAATCACCAAAATAATGATAGAGAACACTCGCACAATCTGGCACCAAAAGGATGACAGACCTATCACCAAAAGGATGAAAGAGCAACACGCGCCCATCATCATAACATCAAAAGGATGTATGGTTAATCACCAAAAGGATGATAGAGAACACTCACACAATTTGGCACCAAAATGATGACATACCCATCATTATAAGGATGATAGAGCGACACACGCACACAATCCCGACACGAAAAGGATGCAGGGGCTATCACCAAAAGGATGATAGAGAACACTCGCACAATCTCGCACCAAAAGGATGACAGATCCATCACCCAAAGGATGATAGAGCGGCACACGCACACAATCCCAACACCAAAAGGATGAAGGGTCAATCCCAAAAAAGATGATAGAGAACACTCGCACAATATGGCACAAAAAGGATGACATACCCATCATCAAAAGGTTAATATAGCGACACACGCACACAATCCCGACACCAAAAGGATGCAAGGCCAATCACCAAAAGAATGATAGAGAACACTCGCACAATCTGGCACGAAAAGGATGACAGACCCATCCCCAAAAAAATGATAGAGCGACACACGCACACACAATCCCGACACCAGAAGGATGTATGGTCTATCACCAAAAAGATGATAGAGAACACTCAAACAATCTAGCACCAAAAGGATGACAGACCTATCACCAAAAGGATGAAAGAGCAACACGCGCACATCATCCTAACATCAAAAGGATGTATGGTTAATCACCAAAAGGATGATAGAGAACACTCACACAATTTGGCACCTAAATGATAACATACCCATCACCAAAAGGATGATAGAGCGACACACGCACACAATCCCGACACGAAAAGGATGCAGGGTCTATCACCAAAAGGATGATAGAGAACACTCGCACAATCTGGCCCCAAAAGGATGATAGATCCATCACCCAAAGGATGATAGAGCGGCACACGCACACAATCCCAACACCAAAAGGATGAAGGGTCAATCCCCAAAAAGATGATAGAGAACACTCGCACAATATGGCACAAAAAGGATGACATACCCATCATCAAAAGGTTAATATAGCGACACACGCACACAATTCCGACACCAAAAGGATGCAAGGCCAATCACCAAAAGAATGATAGAGAACACTCGCACAATCTGGCACCAAAAGGATGATAGACCTATCACCAAAAGGCTGAAAGAGCAACACGCGCCCATCATGATAACATCACAAGGATGTATGGTTAATCACCAAAAGGATGAGAGAGAGCACTCACACAATTTGGCACCAAAATGATGACATACCCATCACTATAAGGATGATAGAGCGACACACGCACACAATCCCGACACGAAAAGGATGCAGGGGCTATCACCAAAAGGATGATAGAGAACACTCGCACAATCTCGCACCAAAAGGATGACAGATCCATCACCCAAAGGATGACAGAGCGGCACACGCACACAATCCCAACACCAAAAGGATGAAGGGTCAATCCCAAAAAAGATGATAGAGACAACTCGCACAATATGGCACAAAAAGGATGACATACCCATCATCAAAAGGTTAATATAGCGACACACGCACACAATCCCGACACCAAAAGGATGCAAGGCCAATCACCAAAAGAATGATAGAGAACACTCGCACAATCTGGCACCAAAAGGATGACAGACCCATCCCCAAAAAAATGATAGAGCGACACACGCACACACAACCCCGACACCAGAAGGATGCATGGTCTATCACCAAAAAGATGATAGAGAACACTCGAACAATCTAGCACCAAAAGGATGACAGACCTATCACCAAAAGGATGAAAGAGCAACACGCGCACATCATCCTAACATCAAAAGGGTGTATGGTTAATCACCAAAAGGATGAAGGGTCAATCACCAAAAGAATGATAGAGAACACTCGCACAATCTGGCACCAAAAGGATGATAGACCTATCACCAAAAGGATGATAGAGAACACTCGCACAATCTGGCACCAAAAGGATGACATATCCATCACCCAAAGGATGATAGAGCGGCACATGCACACAATCACGACACCAAAAGGATGCAGGGCCTATCACCAAAAAGATTATAAAGAACACTTGCACAATATGGCACCAAAAGGATGACATACCCATTATCAAAAGGTTAATATAGCGACTTACGTACACAATCCCGACACCAAAAGGATGCAAGGCCAATCACCAAAAGAATGATAGAGTTCACTCGCACAATCTGGCACCAAAAGGATGACAGACCTATCACCAAAAGAATGAAAGCGCAACACGCGCGCATCATCCTAACATCAGAAGGATGTATGGTTAATCCCGAAAAGGATGATAGAGAACACTCACACATTTTGACACCAAAATGATGACATACCCATCACTATAAGGATGATAGAGCGACACAGGCACACAATCCCGACAAGAAAAGGATGCAGGGTCTATCACCAAAAGGATGATAGATAACACTCGCACAATCTGGCTCCAAAAGGATGACAGATCCATCACCCAAAGGATGATAGAGCGGCACACGCACACAATCCCGATACAAAATGATGAAGGGCCTATCACCAAAAAGATGATAGAGAACACTCGCACAATATGGCACCAAAAGGATGACATACCCATCATCAAAAGGTTAATATAGCGACTCACGCACACAATCCCGACACCAAAAGGATGCAAGGCCAATCACCAAAAGAATGATAGAGAACACTCGCACAATCTGGCACCAAAAGGATGACAGACCTATCACCGAGAGGATGAGAGAGCAACACGCGCACGTCATCCTAACATCAAAAGGATGTATGGTTAATCACCAAAAGGATGATAGAGAACACTCACACAATTTGGCAACAAAATGATGACATACCCATCACTATAAGGATGATAGAGCGACACATGCACACAATCCCGACACGAAAAGGATGCAGGGTCTATCACCAAAAGGATGATAGAGAACACTCGCACAATCTGGCACCAAAAGGATGACAGATCCATCACCCAAAGGATGATAGAGCGGCACACGCACATAATCCCAACACCAAAAGGATGAAGGGCCTATCCCCAAAAAGATGATAGAGAACACTCGCACAATATTGCACCAAAAGGATGACATACCCATCATCAAAAGGTTAATATACCGACACACGCACACAGTCCCGACACCAAAAGGATGCAAGGCCAATCACCAAAAGAATGATAGAGAACACTCGCACAATCTGGCACCAAAAGGATGACAGACCCATCCCCAAAAAATTGATAGAGCGACACACGCACACACAATCCCGACACCAGAAGGATGCATGGTCTATCACCAAAAAGATGATAGAGAACACTCGAACAATCTAGCACCAAAAGGATGACATACCTATCACCAAAAGGATGAAAGAGCAACACGCGCACATCATCCTAACATCAAAAGGATGTATGGTTAATCACCAAAAGGATGATAGAGAACACTCGCACAATTTGGAACCTAAATGATAACATACCCATCACCAAAAGGATGATAGAGCGACACACGCACACAATCCCGACACGAAAAGGATGCAGGGTCTATCACCAAAAGGACGATAGAGAACACTCGGACAATCTAGCCCCAAAAGGATGACAGATCCATCACCCAAAGGATGATAGTGCGGCACACGCACACAATCCCAACACCAAAAGGATGAAGGGTCAATCCCTAAAAAAATGATAGAGAACACTCGCACAATATGGCACAAAAAGGATGACATACCCATCATCAAAAGGTTAATATAGCGACACACGCACACAATTCCGACACCAAAAGGATGCAAGGCCAATCACCAAAAGAATGATAGAGAACACTCGCACAATCTGGCACCAAAAGGATGACAGACCTATCACCAAAAGGATGAAAGAGCAACACGCGCGCATCATCCTAACATCAAAAAGATGTATGGTTAATCACTAAAAGGATGATAGAGAACACTCACACAATTTGACAACAAAATGATGACATACCCATCACTATAAGGATGATAGAGCGACACAGGCACGCAATCCCGACAAGAAAAGGATGCAGGGTCTATCACCAAAAGGATGATAGAGAACACTCGCACAATCTGGCTCCAAAAGGATGACAGATCCATCACCCAAAGGATGATAGAGCGGCACACGCACACAATCCCGACACAAAACGATGAAGGGCCTATCACCAGAAAGATGATAGAGAACACTCGCACAATATGGAACCAAAAGGATGACATACCCATCATCAAAAGGTTAATATATCGACTCACGCACACAATCCCGACACCAAAAGGATGCAAGGCCAATCACCAAAAGAATGATAGAGAACACTCGCACAATCTGGCACCAAAAGGATGACAGACCTATCACCGAGAGGATGAAAGAGCAACACGCGCACATCATCCTAACATCAAAAGGATGTATGGTTAATCACCAAAAGGATGATAGAGAACACTCACACAATTTGGCAACAAAATGATGACATACCCATCACTATAAGGATGATAGAGCGACACATGCACACAATCCCGACACGAAAAGGATGCAGGGTCTATCACCAAAAGGATGATAGAGAACACTCGCACAATCTGGCACCAAAAGGATGACAGATCCATCACCCAAAGGATGATAGAGCGGCACCCGCACATAATCCCGACACCAAAAGGATGAAGGGCCTATCCCCAAAAAGATGATAGAGAACACTCACACAATATTGCACCAAAAGGATGACATACCCATCATCAAAAGGTTAATATAGCGACACACGCACTCACTCCCGACACCAAAAGGATGCAAGGCCAATCACCAAAAGAATGATAGAGAACATTCGCACATTCTAGCACCAAAAGGATGACAGACCCATCCCCAAAAGAATGATAGAACGACATACGCACACACAATCCCAACACCAAAAAGATGCAAGGCCAATCACCAAAAGAATGATAGAGTTCACTCGAACAATCTAGCACCAAAAGGATGACAGACCTATCACCAAAAGAATGAAAGAGCAACACGCGTGCATCATCCTAACATCAAAAGGATGTATGGTTTATCACCAAAAGGATGATAGAGAATACTCGCACAATTTGGCACCAAAATGATGACATACCCATCACTATAAGGATGATAGAGCGACACACGCACACAATCCCGACACGAAAAAGATGCAGGGTCTATCACCAAAAGGATGATAGAGAACACTCGCACAATCTGGCACCAAAAGGATCACATAGCCATCACCCAAAGGATGATAGAGCGACACATGCACACAATCCCGACACCAAAAGGATGAAGGGCCTATCACCAAAAAGATTATAAAGAACACTCGCACAATATGGCACCAAATGGATGACATACCCATCATCAAAAGGTTAATATAGCGACGCACGCACACAATCCCGACACCAAAAGGATGCAAGGCCAATCACCAAAAGAATGATAGAGAACACTCGCACAATCTGGCACCAAAAGGATGACAGACCTATCACCAAAAGGATGAAAGAGCAACACGCGCGCATCATCCTAACATCAAAAGGATGTATGGTTAATCCCCAAAAGGATGATAGAGAACACTCACACAATTTGACACCAAAATGATGACATACCCATCACTATAAGGATGATAGAGCGACACAGGCACACAATCCCGACAAGAAAAGGATGCAGGGTCTATCACCAAAAGGATGATTGAAAACACTCTCACAATCTGGCTAAAAAAGGATGACAGATCCATCACCCAAAGGATGATAGAGCGGCACACGCACACAATCCCGACACAAAACGATGAAGGGCCTATCACCAAAAAGATGATAGAGAACACTCGCACAATATGGCACCAAAAGGATGACATACCCATCATCAAAAGGTTAATATAGCGACTCACGCACACAATCCCGACACCAAAAGGATGCAAGGCCAATCACCAAAAGAATGATAGAGAACACTCGCACAATCTGGCACCAAAAGGATGACAGACCTATCACCGAGAGGATGAGAGAGCAACACGCGCACATCATCCTAACATCAAAAGGATGTATGGTTAATCACCAAAAGGATGATAGAGAACACTCACACAATTTGGCAACAAAATGATGACATACCCATCACTATAAGGATGATAGAGCGACACATGCATACAATCCCGACACAAAAAGGATGCAGGGTCTATCACCAAAAGGATGATAGAGAACACTCGCACAATCTGGCACCAAAAGGATGACACATCCATCACCCAAAGGATGATAGAGCGGCACACGCACATAATCCCGACACCAAAAGGATGAAGGGCCTATCCCCAAAAAGATGATAGAGAACACTCGCACAATATTGCACCAAAAGGATGACATACCCATCATCAAAAGGTTAATATAGCGACACACGCACACAGTCCCGACACCAAAAGGATGCAAGGCCAATCACCAAAAGAATGATAGAGAACATTCGCACAATCTAGCACCAAAAGGATGACAGACCCATCCCCAAAAGAATGATAGAATGACACACGCACACACAATCCCGACACCAGAAGGATATATTGTCTATCACCAAAAGGATGATAGAGAACACTCGAACAATCTAGCACCAAAAGGATGACCGACCTATCACAAAGATGATGAAAGAGCAACACGCGCACATCATCCTAACATCAAAAGGATGTATGGTTAATCACCAAAAGGATGATAGAGAACACTCACACAATTTGGCAACAAAATGATGACATACCCATCACTATAAGGATGATAGAGCGACACATGCACACAATCCCGACACGAAAAGGATGCAGGGTCTATCACCAAAAGGATGATAGAGAACACTCGCACAATCTGGCACCAAAAGGATGACAGATCCATCACCCAAAGGATGATAGAGCGGCACCCGCACATAATCCCGACACCAAAAGGATGAAGGGCCTATCCCCAAAAAGATGATAGAGAACACTCACACAATATTGCACCAAAAGGATGACATACCCATCATCAAAAGGTTAATATAGCGACACATGCACTCACTCCCGACACCAAAAGGATGCAAGGCCAATCACCAAAAGAATGATAGAGAACATTCGCACATTCTAGCACCAAAAGGATGACAGACCCATCCCCAAAAGAATGATAGAACGACATACGCACACACAATCCCGACACCAGAAGGATGTATTGTCTATCACGAAAAGGATGATAGAGAACACTCGAACAATCTAGCACCAAAAGGATGACAGACCTATCACCAAAAGGATGAAAGAGCAACACGCGCACATCATCCTAACATCAAAAGGATGTATGGTTAATCACCAAAAGGATGTTAGAGAATACTCGCACATATTTGGCACCAAAATGATGACATACCCATCACTATAAGGATGATAGAGCGACACACGCACACAATCCCGACACGAAAAGGATGCAGGGTCTATCACCAAAAGGATGATAGAGAACACTCGCACAATCTGGCACCAAAAGGATGACATATCCATCACCCAAAGGATGATAGAGCGGCACATGCACACAATCCCGACACCAAAAGGATGAAGGGCCTATCACCAAAAAGATTATAAAGAACACTCGCACAATATGGCACCAAAAGGATGACATACCCATCATCAAAAGGTTAATATAGCGACTTACGTACACAATCCCGACACCAAAAAGATGCAAGGCCAATCACCAAAAGAATGATAGAGTTCACTCGAACAATCTGGCACCAAAAGGATGACAGACATATCACCAAAAGAATGAAAGAGCAACACGCGTGCATCATCCTAACATCAAAAGGATGTATGGTTAATCCCCAAAAGGATGATAGAGAACACTCACACATTTTGACACCAAAATGATGACATACCCATCACTATAAGGATGATAGAGCGACACAGGCACACAATCCCGACAAGAAAAGGATGCAGGGTCTATCACCAAAAGGATGATAGAGAACACTCGCACAATCTGGCTCCAAAAGGATGACAGATCTATCACCCAAAGGATGATAGAGCGGCACACGCACACAATCCCGACACAAAACGATGAAGGGCCTATCACCAAAAAGATGATAGAGAACACTCGCACAATATGGCACCAAAAGGATGACATACCCATCATCAAAAGGTTAATATAGCGACTCATGCACACAATCCCGACACCAAAAGGATGCAAGGCCAATCACCAAAAGAATGATAGAGAACACTCGCACAATCTGGCACCAAAAGGATGACAGACCTATCACCGAGAGGATGAGAGAGCAACACGCGCACATCATCCTAACATCAAAAGGATGTATGGTTAATCACCAAAAGGATGATAGAGAACACTCACACAATTTGGCAACAAAATGATGACATACCCATCACTATAAGGATGATAGAGCGACACATGCACACAATCCCGACACGAAAAGGATGCAGGGTCTATCACCAAAAGGATGATAGAGAACACTCGCACAATCTGGAACCAAAAGGATGACAGATCCATCACCCAAAGGATGATAGAGCGGCACACGCACATAATCCCGACACCAAAAGGATGAAGGGCCTATCCCCAAAAAGATGATAGAGAACACTCGCACAATATTGCACCAAAAGGATGACATACCCATCATCAAAAGGTTAATATAGCGACACACGCACACAGTCCCGACACCAAAAGGATGCAAGGCCAATCACCAAAAGAATGATAGAGAACATTCGCACAATCTAGCACCAAAAGGATGACAGACCCATCCCCAAAAGAATGATAGAACAACACACGCACACACAATCCCGACACCAGAAGGATGTATTGTCTATCACCAAAAGGATGATAGAGAACACTCAAACAATCTAGCACCAAAAGGATGACAGACCTATCACCAAAAGGATGAAAGAGCAACACGCGCACATCATCCTAACATCAAAAGGATGTATGGTTTATCACCAAAAGGATGATAGAGAATACTCGCACAATTTGGCACCAAAATGATGACATACCCATCACTATAAGGATGATAGAGCGACACACGCACACAATCCCGACACGAAAAGGATGCAGGGTCTATCACCAAAAGGATGATAGAGAACACTCGCACAATCTGGCACCAAAAGGATCACATAGCCATCACCCAAAGGATGATACAGCGATACATGCACATAATCCCGACACCAAAAGGACGAAGGGCCTATCACCAAAAAGATTATAAAGAACACTCGCACAATATGGCACCAAATGGATGACATACCCATCATCAAAAGGTTAATATAGCGACTTACACACACAATCCCGACACCAAAAGGATGCAAGGCCAATCACCAAAAGAATGATAGAGTTCACTCGCACAATCTGGCACCAAAAGGATGACAGACCTATCACCAAAAGGATGAAAGAGCAACACGCGCGCATCATCCTAACATCAAAAGGATGTATGGTTAATCCCCAAAAGGATGATAGAGAACACTCACACAATTTGACACCAAAATGATGACATACCCATCACTATAAGGATGATAGAGCGACACAGGCACACAATCCCGACAAGAAAAGGATGCAGGGTCTATCACCAAAAGGATGATTGAGAACACTCTCACAATCTGGCTCCAAAAGGATTACAGATCCATCACCCAAAGGATGATAGAGCGGCACACGCACACAATCCCGACAGAAAATGATGAAGGGCCTATCACCAAAAAGATGATAGAGAACACTCGCACAATATGGCACCAAAAGGATGACATACCCATCATCAAAAGGTTAATATAGCGACTCACGCACACACAATCCCGACACCAGAAGGATGTATTGTCTATCACCAAAAGGATGATAGAGAACACTCGAACAATCTAGCACCAAAAGGATGACCGACCTATCACAAAGATGATGAAAGAGCAACACGCGCACATCATCCTAACATCAAAAGGATGTATGGTTAATCACCAAAAGGATGATAGAGAACACTCACACAATTTGGCAACAAAATGATGACATACCCATCACTATAAGGATGATAGAGCGACACATGCATACAATCCCGACACAAAAAGGATGCAGGGTCTATCACCAAAAGTATGATAGAGAACACTCGCACAATCTGGCTCCAAAAGGATGACAGATCCATCACCCAAAGGATGATAGAGCGGCACACGCACACAATCCCGACACAAAATGATGAAGGGCCTATCACCAAAAAGATGATAGAGAACACTCGCACAATATGGCACCAAAAGGATGACATACCAATCATCAAAAGGTTAATATAGCGACTCACGCACACAATCCCGACACCATAAGGATGCAAGGCCAATCACCAAAAGAATGATAGAGAACACTCGCACAATCTGGCACCAAAAGGATGACAGACCTATCACCAAAAGGATGAAAGAGCAACACGCGCGCATCATGCTAACATCAAAAGGATGTATGGTTAATCCCCAAAAGGATGATAGAGAACACTCACACAATTTGACAGCAAAATGATGACATACCCATCACTATAAGGATGATAGAGCGACACAGGCACACAATCCCGACAAGAAAAGGATGCAGGGTCTATCACCAAAAGGATGATAGAGAACACTCGCACAATCTGGCTCCAAAAGGATGACAGATCCATCACCCAAAGGATGATAGAGCGGCACACGCACACAATCCCGACACAAAACGATGAAGGGCCTATCACCAAAAAGATGATAGACAACACTCGCACAATATGGCACCAAAAGGATGACATACCCATCATCAAAAGGTTAATATAGCGACTCACGCACACAATCCCGACACCATAAGGATGCAAGGCCAATCACCAAAAGAATGATAGAGAACACTCGCACAATCTGGCACCAAAAGGATGACAGACCTATCACCAAGATGATGAAAGAGCAACACGCGCACATCATCCTAACATCAAAAGGATGTATGGTTAATCACCAAAAGGATGATAGAGAACACTCACACAATTTGGCAACAAAATGATGACATACCCATCACTATAAGGATGATAGAGAGACACATGCACACAATCCCGACACGAAAAAGATGCAGGGTCTATCACCAAAAGGATGATAGAGAACACTCGCACAATCTGGCACCAAAAGGATGACAGATCCATCACCCAAAGGATGATAGAGCGGCACAGCACATAATCCCGACACCAAAAGGATGAAGGGCCTATCCCCAAAAAGATGATAGAGAACACTCGCAAAATATTGCACCAAAAGGATGACATACCCATCATCAAAAGGTTAATATAGCGACACACGCACACAGTCCCGACACCAAAAGGATGCAAGGCCAATCACCAAAAGAATGATAGAGAACATTCGCACAATCTAGCACCAAAAGGATGACTGACCCATCCCCAAAAGAATGATAGAACGACACACGCACATACAATCCCTACACCAGAAGGATGTATTGTCTATCACCAAAAGGATGATAGAGAACACTCGAACAATCTAGCACCAAAAGGATGACCGACCTATCACAAAGATGATGAAAGAGCAACACGCGCACATCATCCTAACATCAAAAGGATGTATGGTTAATCACCAAAAGGATGATAGAGAACACTCGCACAATTTGGCAACAAAATGATGACATACCCATCACTATAAGGATGATAGAGCGACACATGCATACAATCCCGACACAAAAAGGATGCAGGGTCTATCACCAAAAGTATGATAGAGAACACTCGCACAATCTGGCTCCAAAAGGATGACAGATCCATCACCCAAAGGATGATAGAGCGGCACACGCACACAATCCCGACACAAAATGATGAAGGGCCTATCACCAAAAAGATGATAGAGAACACTCGCACAATATGGCACCAAAAGGATGACATACCAATCATCAAAAGGTTAATATAGCGACTCACGCACACAATCCCGACACCATAAGGATGCAAGGCCAATCACCAAAAGAATGATAGAGAACACTCGCACAATCTGGCACCAAAAGGATGACAAACCTATCACCAAAAGGATGAAAGAGCAACACGCGCGCATCATGCTAACATCAAAAGGATGTATGGTTAATCCCCAAAAGGATGATAGAGAACACTCAAACAATTTGACAGCAAAATGATGACATACCCATCACTATAAGGATGATAGAGCGACACAGGCACACAATCCCGACAAGAAAAGGATGCAGGGTCTATCACCAAAAGGATGATAGAGAACACTCGCACAATCTGGCTCCAAAAGGATGACAGATCCATCACCCAAAGGATGATAGAGCGGCACACGCACACAATCCCGACACAAAACGATGAAGGGCCTATCACCAAAAAGATGATAGACAACACTCGCACAATATGGCACCAAAAGGATGACATACCCATCATCAAAAGGTTAATATAACGACTCACGCACACAATCCCGACACCATAAGGATGCAAGGCCAATCACCAAAAGAATGATAGAGAACACTCGCACAATCTGGCACCAAAAGGATGACAGACCTATCACCAAGATGATGAAAGAGCAACACGCGCACATCATCCTAACATCAAAAGGATGTATGGTTAATCACCAAAAGGATGATAGAGAACACTCACACAATTTGGCAACAAAATGATGACATACCCATCACTATAAGGATGATAGAGCGACACATGCACACAATCCCGACACGAAAAAGATGCAGGGTCTATCACCAAAAGGATGATAGAGAACACTCGCACAATCTGGCACCAAAAGGATGACAGATCCATCACCCAAAGGATGATAGAGCGGCACACGCACATAATCCCGACACCAAAAGGATGAAGGGCCTATCCCCAAAAAGATGATAGAGAACACTCGCAAAATATTGCACCAAAAGGATGACATACCCATCATCAAAAGGTTAATATAGCGACACACGCACACAGTCCCGACACCAAAAGGATGCAAGGCCAATCACCAAAAGAATGATAGAGAACATTCGCACAATCTAGCACCAAAAGGATGACTGACCCATCCCCAAAAGAATGATAGAACGACACACGCACATACAATCCCTAAACCAGAAGGATGTATTGTCTATCACCAAAAGGATGATAGAGAACACCAGAACAATCTAGCATCAAAAGGATGACAGACCTATCACCAAAAGGATGAAAGAGCAACACGCGCACATCATCCTAACATAAAAAGGATGTATGGTTAATCACCAAAAGGATGATAGAGAATACTCGCACAATTTGGCACCAAAATGATGACATACCCATCACTATAAGAATGATAGAGCGACACACGCACACAATCCCGACACGAAAAGGATGCAGGGTCTTTCACCAAAAGGATGATAGAGAACACTCGCACAATCTGGCTCCAAAAGGATGACAGATCCATCACCCAAAGGATGATAGAGCGGCACACGCACACAATCCCGACACAAAACGATGAAGGGCCTATCACCAAAAAGATGATAGAGAACACTCGCACAATATGGCACCAAAAGGATGACATACCCATCATCAAAAGGTTAATATAGCGACTCACGCACACAATCCCGACACCATAAGGATGCAAGGCCAATCACCAAAAGAATGATAGAGAACAGTCGCACAATCTAGCACCAAAAGGATGACAGACCTATCACCAAGATGATGAAAGAGCAACACGCGCACATCATCCTAACATCAAAAGGATGTAT
Organism: Lathyrus sativus; assembly: GCA_963859935.3. Lineage (NCBI taxonomy): Eukaryota > Viridiplantae > Streptophyta > Magnoliopsida > Fabales > Fabaceae > Lathyrus > Lathyrus sativus. The sequence goes on along the minus strand of OZ012739.1, from coordinate 201,537,604 downwards.
GGTTAATCACCAAAAGGATGATAGAGAACACTCACACAATTTGGCAACAAAATGATGACATACCCATCACTATAAGGATGATAGAGCTACACATGCACACAATCTCGACACGAAAAAGATGCAGGGTCTATCACCAAAAGGATGATAGAGAACACTCGCACAATCTGGCACCAAAAGGATGACAGATCCATCACCCAAAGGATGATAGAGCGGCACACGCACATAATCCCGACACCAAAAGGATGAAGGGCCTATCCCCAAAAAGATGATAGAGAACACTCGCAAAATATTGCACCAAAAGGATGACATACCCATCATCAAAAGGTTAATATAGCGACACACGCACACAGTCCCGACACCAAAAGGATGCAAGGCCAATCACCAAAAGAATGATAGAGAACATTCGCACAATCTAGCACCAAAAGGATGACTGACCCATCCCCAAAAGAATGATAGAACGACACACGCACATACAATCCCTACACCAGAAGGATGTATTGTCTATCACCAAAAGGATGATAGAGAACACCAGAACAATCTAGCATCAAAAGGATGACAGACCTATCACCAAAAGGATGAAAGAGCAACACGCGCACATCATCCTAACATAAAAAGGATGTATGGTTAATCACCAAAAGGATGATAGAGAATACTCGCACAATTTGGCACCAAAATGATGACATACCCATCACTATAAGGATGATAGAGCGACACAGGCACACAATCCCGACAAGAAAAGGATGCAGGGTCTATCACCAAAAGGATGATAGAGAACACTCGCACAATCTGGCTCCAAAAGGATGACAGATCCATCACCCAAAGGATGATAGAGCGGCACACGCACACAATCCCGACACAAAACGATGAAGGGCCTATCACCAAAAAGATGATAGAGAACACTCGCACAATATGGCACCAAAAGGATGACATACCCATCATCAAAAGGTTAATATAGCGACTCACGCACACAATCCCGACACCATAAGGATGCAAGGCCAATCACCAAAAGAATGATAGAGAACAGTCGCACAATCTAGCACCAAAAGGATGACAGACCTATCACCAAGATGATGAAAGAGCAACACGCGCACATCATCCTAACATCAAAAGGATGTATGGTTAATCACCAAAAGGATGATAGAGAACACTCACACAATTTGGCAACAAAATGATGACATACCCATCACTATAAGGATGATAGAGCGACACATGCACACAATCCCGACACGAAAAAGATGCAGGGTCTATCACCAAAAGGATGATAGAGAACACTCGCACAATCTGGCACCAAAAGGATGACAGATCCATCACCCAAAGGATGATAGAGCGGCACACGCACATAATCCCGACACCAAAAGGATGAAGGGCCTATCCCCAAAAAGATGATAGAGAACACTCGCAAAATATTGCACCAAAAGGATGACATACCCATCATCAAAAGGTTAATATAGCGACACACGCACACAGTCCCGACACCAAAAGGATGCAAGGCCAATCACCAAAAGAATGATAGAGAACATTCGCACAATCTAGCACCAAAAGGATGACTGACCCATCCCCAAAAGAATGATAGAACGACACACGCACATACAATCCCTACACCAGAAGGATGTATTGTCTATCACCAAAAGGATGATAGAGAACACCAGAACAATCTAGCATCAAAAGGATGACAGACCTATCACCAAAAGGATGAAAGAGCAACACGCGCACATCATCCTAACATAAAAAGGATGTATGGTTAATCACCAAAAGGATGATAGAGAATACTCGCACAATTTGGCACCAAAATGATGACATACCCATCACTATAAGAATGATAGAGCGACACACGCACACAATCCCGACACGAAAAGGATGCAGGGTCTTTCACCAAAAGGATGATAGAGAACACTCGCACAATCTGGCTCCAAAAGGATGACAGATCCATCACCCAAAGGATGATAGAGCGGCACACGCACACAATCCCGACACAAAACGATGAAGGGCCTATCACCAAAAAGATGATAGAGAACACTCGCACAATATGGCACCAAAAGGATGACATACCCATCATCAAAAGGTTAATATAGCGACTCACGCACACAATCCCGACACCATAAGGATGCAAGGCCAATCACCAAAAGAATGATAGAGAACAGTCGCACAATCTAGCACCAAAAGGATGACAGACCTATCACCAAGATGATGAAAGAGCAACACGCGCACATCATCCTAACATCAAAAGGATGTATGGTTAATCACCAAAAGGATGATAGAGAACACTCACACAATTTGGCAACAAAATGATGACATACCCATCACTATAAGGATGATAGAGCTACACATGCACACAATCTCGACACGAAAAAGATGCAGGGTCTATCACCAAAAGGATGATAGAGAACACTCGCACAATCTGGCACCAAAAGGATGACAGATCCATCACCCAAAGGATGATAGAGCGGCACACGCACATAATCCCGACACCAAAAGGATGAAGGGCCTATCCCCAAAAAGATGATAGAGAACACTCGCAAAATATTGCACCAAAAGGATGACATACCCATCATCAAAAGGTTAATATAGCGACACACGCACACAGTCCCGACACCAAAAGGATGCAAGGCCAATCACCAAAAGAATGATAGAGAACATTCGCACAATCTAGCACCAAAAGGATGACTGACCCATCCCCAAAAGAATGATAGAACGACACACGCACATACAATCCCTACACCAGAAGGATGTATTGTCTATCACCAAAAGGATGATAGAGAACACCAGAACAATCTAGCATCAAAAGGATGACAGACCTATCACCAAAAGGATGAAAGAGCAACACGCGCACATCATCCTAACATAAAAAGGATGTATGGTTAATCACCAAAAGGATGATAGAGAATACTCGCACAATTTGGCACCAAAATGATGACATACCCATCACTATAAGGATGATAGAGCGACACAGGCACACAATCCCGACAAGAAAAGGATGCAGGGTCTATCACCAAAAGGATGATAGAGAACACTCGCACAATCTGGCTCCAAAAGGATGACAGATCCATCACCCAAAGGATGATAGAGCGGCACACGCACACAATCCCGACACAAAACGATGAAGGGCCTATCACCAAAAAGATGATAGAGAACACTCGCACAATATGGCACCAAAAGGATGACATACCCATCATCAAAAGGTTAATATAGCGACTCACGCACACAATCCCGACACCATAAGGATGCAAGGCCAATCACCAAAAGAATGATAGAGAACAGTCGCACAATCTAGCACCAAAAGGATGACAGACCTATCACCAAGATGATGAAAGAGCAACACGCGCACATCATCCTAACATCAAAAGGATGTATGGTTAATCACCAAAAGGATGATAGAGAACACTCACACAATTTGGCAACAAAATGATGACATACCCATCACTATAAGGATGATAGAGCGACACATGCACACAATCCCGACACGAAAAAGATGCAGGGTCTATCACCAAAAGGATGATAGAGAACACTCGCACAATCTGGCACCAAAAGGATGACAGATCCATCACCCAAAGGATGATAGAGCGGCACACGCACATAATCCCGACACCAAAAGGATGAAGGGCCTATCCCCAAAAAGATGATAGAGAACACTCGCAAAATATTGCACCAAAAGGATGACATACCCATCATCAAAAGGTTAATATAGCGACACACGCACACAGTCCCGACACCAAAAGGATGCAAGGCCAATCACCAAAAGAATGATAGAGAACATTCGCACAATCTAGCACCAAAAGGATGACTGACCCATCCCCAAAAGAATGATAGAACGACACACGCACATACAATCCCTACACCAGAAGGATGTATTGTCTATCACCAAAAGGATGATAGAGAACACCAGAACAATCTAGCATCAAAAGGATGACAGACCTATCACCAAAAGGATGAAAGAGCAACACGCGCACATCATCCTAACATAAAAAGGATGTATGGTTAATCACCAAAAGGATGATAGAGAATACTCGCACAATTTGGCACCAAAATGATGACATACCCATCACTATAAGAATGATAGAGCGACACACGCACACAATCCCGACACGAAAAGGATGCAGGGTCTTTCACCAAAAGGATGATAGAGAACACTCGCACAATCTGGCACCAAAAGAATGACATATCCATCACCCAAAGGATGATAGAGCGACACATGCACACAATCCCGACACAAAACGATGAAGGGCCTATCACCAAAAAGATGATAGAGAACACTCGCACAATATGGCACCAAAAGGATGACATACCCATCATCAAAAGGTTAATATAGCGACTTACGCACACAATCCCGACACCAAAAGGATGCAAGGCCAATCACCAAAAGAATGATAGAGTTCACTCACACAATCTGGCACCAAAAGGATGACAGACCGATCACCAAAAGGATGAAAGAGCAACACGCGCGCATCATCCTAACATCAAAAGGATGTATGGTTAATCCCCAAAAGGATGATAGAGAACACTCACACAATTTGACACCAAAATGATGACATACCCATCACTATAAGGATGATAGAGCGACACAGGCACACAATCCCGACAAGAAAAGGATGCAGGGTCTATCACCAAAAGGATGATAGAGAACACTCGCACAATCTGGCTCCAAAAAGATGACAGATCCATCACCCAAAGGATGATAGAGCGGCACACGCACACAATCCCGACACAAAACGATGAAGGGCCTATCACCAAAAAGATGATAGAGAACACTTGCACAATATGGCACCAAAAGGATGACATACCCATCATCAAAAGGTTAATATAGCGACTCACGCACACAATCCCGACACCATAAGGATGCAAGGCCAATCACCAAAAGAATGATAGAGAACACTCGCACAATCTGGCACCAAAAGGATGACAGACCTATCACCAAGATGATGAAAGAGCAACACGCGCACATCATGCTAACATCAAAAGGATGTATGGTTAATCACCAAAAGGATGATAGAGAACACTCACACAATTTGGCAACAAAATGATGACATACCCATCACTATAAGGATGATAGAGCGACACATGCACACAATCCCGACACGAAAAGGATGCAGGGTCTATCACCAAAAGTATGATAGAGAACACTCACACAATCTGGCTCCAAAAGGATGACAGATCCATCACCCAAAGGATGATAGAGCGGCACACGCACACAATCCCGACACAAAATGATGAAGGGCCTATCACCAAAAAGATGATAGAGAACACTCGCACAATATGGCCCCAAAAGGATGACATACCCATCATCAAAAGGTTAATATAGCGACTCACGCACACAATCCCGACACTATAAGGATGCAAGGCCAATCACCAAAAGAATGATAGAGAACACTCGCACAATCTGGCACCAAAAGGATGACAGACCTATCACCAAAAGGATGAAAGAGCAACACGCGCGCATCATGCTAACATCAAAAGGATGTATGGTTAATCCCCAAAAGGATGATAGAGAACACTCACACAATTGACACCAAAATGATGACATACCCATCACTATAAGGATGATAGAGCGACACAGGCACAAAATCCCGACAAGAAAAGGATGCAGGGTCTATCACCAAAAGGATGATAGAGAACACTCGCACAATCTGGCTCCAAAAGGATGACAGATCCATCACCCAAAGGATGATAGAGCGGCACACGCACACAATCCCGACACAAAACGATGAAGGGCCTATCACCAAAAAGATGATAGAGAACACTCGCACAATATGGCACCAAAAGGATGACATACCCATCATCAAAAGGTTAATATAGCGACTCACGCACACAATCCCGACACCATAAGGATGCAAGGCCAATCACCAAAAGAATGATAGAGAACAGTCGCACAATCTAGCACCAAAAGGATGACAGACCTATCACCAAGATGATGAAAGAGCAACACGCGCACATCATGCTAACATCAAAAGGATGTATGGTTAATCACCAAAAGGATGATAGAGAACACTCACACAATTTGGCAACAAAATGATGACATACCCATCACTATAAGTATGATAGAGCGACACATGCACACAATCCCGACACGAAAAGGATGCAGGGTCTATCACCAAAAGTATGATAGAGAACACTCACACAATCTGGCTCCAAAAGGATGACAGATCCATCACCCAAAGGATGATAGAGCGGCACACGCACACAATCCCGACACAAAATGATGAAGGGCCTATCACCAAAAAGATGATAGAGAACACTCGCACAATATGGCCCCAAAAGGATGACATACCCATCATCAAAAGGTTAATATAGCGACTCACGCACACAATCCCGACACCATAAGGATGCAAGGCCAATCACCAAAAGAATGATAGAGAACACTCGCACAATCTGGCACCAAAAGGATGACAGACCTATCACCAAAAGGATGAAAGAGCAACACGCGCGCATCATGCTAACATCAAAAGGATGTATGGTTAATCCCCAAAAGGATGATAGAGAACACTCACACAATTTGACACCAAAATGATGACATACCCATCACTATAAGGATGATAGAGCGACACAGGCACACAATCCCGACAAGAAAAGGATGCAGGGTCTATCACCAAAAGGATGATAGAGAACACTCGCACAATCTGGCTCCAAAAGGATGACAGATCCATCACCCAAAGGATGATAGAGCGGCACACGCACACAATCCCGACACAAAACGATGAAGGGCCTATCACCAAAAAGATGATAGAGAACACTCGCACAATATGGCACCAAAAGGATGACATACCCATCATCAAAAGGTTAATATAGCGACTCACGCACACAATCCCGACACCATAAGGATGCAAGGCCAATCACCAAAAGAATGATAGAGAACAGTCGCACAATCTAGCACCAAAAGGATGACAGACCTATCACCAAGATGATGAAAGAGCAACACGCGCACATCATCCTAACATCAAAAGGATGTATGGTTAATCACCAAAAGGATGATAGAGAACACTCACACAATTTGGCAACAAAATGATGACATACCCATCACTATAAGGATGATAGAGCTACACATGCACACAATCTCGACACGAAAAAGATGCAGGGTCTATCACCAAAAGGATGATAGAGAACACTCGCACAATCTGGCACCAAAAGGATGACAGATCCATCACCCAAAGGATGATAGAGCGGCACACGCACATAATCCCGACGCCAAAAGGACGAAGGGCCTATCCCCAAAAAGATGATAGAGAACACTCGCACAATATTGCACCAAAAGGATGACATACCCATCATCAAAAGGTTAATATAGCGACACACGCACACAGTCCCGACACCAAAAGGATGCAAGGCCAATCACCAAAAGAATGATAGAGAACATTCGCACAATCTAGCACCAAAAGGATGACAGACCCATCCCCAAAAGAATGATAGAACGACACACGCACATACAATCCCTACACCAGAAGGATGTATTGTCTATCACCAAAAGGATGATACAGAACACCAGAACAATCTAGCACCAAAAGGATGACAGACCTATCACCAAAAGGATGAAAGAGCAACACGCGCACATCATCCTAACATAAAAAGGATGTATGGTTAATCACCAAAAGGATGATAGAGAATACTCGCACAATTTGGCACCAAAATGATGACATACCCAACACTATAAGAATGATAGAGCGACACACGCACACAATCCCGACACGAAAAGGATGCAGGGTCTTTCACCAAAAGGATGATAGAGAACACTCGCACAATCTGGCACCAAAAGAATGACATATCCATCACCCAAAGGATGATAGAGCGGCACATGCACACAATCCCGACACCAAAAGGATGAAGGGCCTATCACCAAAAAGATTATAAAGAACACTCGCACAATATGGCACCAAAAGGATGACATACCCATCATCAAAAGGTTAATATAGCGACTTACGCACCCAATCCCGACACCAAAAGGATGCAAGGCCAATCACCAAAAGAATGATAGAGTTCACTCGCACAATCTGGCACCAAAAGGATGACAGACCTATCACCAAAAGGATGAAAGTGCAACACGCGCGCATCATCCTAACATCAAAAGGATGTATGGTTAATCCCCAAAAGGATGATAGAGAACACTCACACAATTTGACACCAAAATGATGACATACCCATCACTATAAGGATGATAGAGCGACACAGGCACACAATCCCGACAAGAAAAGGATGCAGGGTCTATCACCAAAAGGATGATAGAGAACACTCGCACAATCTGGCTCCAAAAGGATGACAGATCCATCACCCAAAGGATGATAGAGCGGCACACGCACACAATCCCGACACAAAACGATGAAGGGCCTATCACCAAAAAGATGATAGAGAACACTTGCACAATATGGCACCAAAAGGATGACATACCCATCATCAAAAGGTTAATATAGCGACTCACGCACACAATCCCGACACCATAAGGATGCAAGGCCAATCACCAAAAGAAGGATAGAGAACACTCGCACAATCTGGCACCAAAAGGATGACAGACCTATCACCAAGATGATGAAAGAGCAACACGCGCACATCATCCTAACATCAAAAGGATGTATGGTTAATCACCAAAAGGATGATAGAGAACACTCACAAAATTTGGCAACAAAATGATGACATACCCATCACTATAAGGATGATAGAGCGACACATGCACACAATCCCGACACGAAAAAGATGCAGGGTCTATCACCAAAAGGATGATAGAGAACACTCGCACAATCTGGCACCAAAAGGATGACAGATCCATCACCCAAAGGATGATAGAGCGGCACACGCACATAATCCCGACGCCAAAAGGACGAAGGGCCTATCCCCAAAAAGATGATAGAGAACACTCGCACAATATTGCACCAAAAGGATGACATACCCATCATCAAAAGGTTAATATAGCGACACACGCACACAGTCCCGACACCAAAAGGATGCAAGGCCAATCACCAAAAGAATGATAGAGAACATTCGCACAATCTAGCACCAAAAGGATGACAGACCCATCCCCAAAAGAATGATAGAACGACACACGCACATACAATCCCTACACCAGAAGGATGTATTGTCTATCACCAAAAGGATGATAGAGAACACCAGAACAATCTAGCACCAAAAGGATGACAGACCTATCACCAAAAGGATGAAAGAGCAACACGCGCACATCATCCTAACATAAAAAGGATGTATGGTTAATCACCAAAAGGATGATAGAGAATACTCGCACAATTTGGCACCAAAATGATGACATACCCAACACTATAAGAATGATAGAGCGACACACGCACACAATCCCGACACGAAAAGGATGCAGGGTCTTTCACCAAAAGGATGATAGAGAACACTCGCACAATCTGGCACCAAAAGAATGACATATCCATCACCCAAAGGATGATAGAGCGGCACACGCACACAATCCCGACACCAAAAGGATGAAGGGCCTATCACCAAAAAGATTATAAAGAACACTCGCACAATATGGCACCAAAAGGATGACATACCCATCATCAAAAGGTTAATATAGCGACTTACGCACCCAATCCCGACACCAAAAGGATGCAAGGCCAATCACCAAAAGAATGATAGAGTTCACTCGCACAATCTGGCACCAAAAGGATGACAGACCTATCACCAAAAGGATGAAAGAGCAACACGCGCGCATCATCCTAACATCAAAAGGATGTATGGTTAATCCCCAAAAGGATGATAGAGAACACTCACACAATTTGACACCAAAATGATGACATACCCATCACTATAAGGATGATAGAGCGACACAGGCACACAATCCCGACAAGAAAAGGATGCAGGGTCTATCACCAAAAGGATGATAGAGAACACTCGCACAATCTGGCTCCAAAAGGATGACAGATCCATCACCCAAAGGATGATAGAGCGGCACACGCACACAATCCCGACACAAAACGATGAAGGGCCTATCACCAAAAAGATGATAGAGAACACTTGCACAATATGGCACCAAAAGGATGACATACCCATCATCAAAAGGTTAATATAGCGACTCACGCACACAATCCCGACACCATAAGGATGCAAGGCCAATCACCAAAAGAATGATAGAGAACACTCGCACAATCTGGCACCAAAAGGATGACAGACCTATGACCAAGATGATGAAAGAGCAACACGCGCACATCATCCTAACATCAAAAGGATGTATGGTTAATCACCAAAAGGATGATAGAGAACACTCACACAATTTGGCAACAAAATGATGACATACCCATCACTATAAGGATGATAGAGTGACACATGCACACAATCCCGACACGAAAGAAATGCAGGGTCTATCACCAAAAGGATAATAGAGAACACTCGCACAATCTGGCACCAAAAGGATAACAGATCCATCACCCAAAGGATGATAGAGCGGCACACGCACATAATCCCGACACCAAAAGGATGAAGGGCTTATCCCCAAAAAGATGATAGAGAACACTCGCACAATATTGCACCAAAAGGATGACATACCCATCATCAAAAGGTTAATATAGCGACACACGCACACAGTCCCGACACCAAAAGGATGCAAGGCCAATCACCAAAAGAATGATAGAGAACATTCGCACAATCTAGCACCAAAAGGATGACAAACCCATCCCCAAAAGAATGATAGAACAACACACGCACACACAATCCCGACACCAGAAGGATGTATTGTCTATCACCAAAAGGTTGATAGAGAACACTCGAACAATCTAGCACCAAAAGGATGACAGACCTACCACCAAAATGATGAAAGAGCAACACGCGCACATCATCCTAACATCAAAAGGATGTATGGTTAATCACCAAAAGGATGATAGAGAATACTCACATAATTTGACACCAAAATGATGACATACCCGTCACTATAAGGATGATAGAGCGACACAGGCACACAATCCCGACAAGAAAAGGATGCAGGGTCTATCACCAAAAGGATGATAGAGAACACTCGCACAATCTGGCTCTAAAAGGATGACAGATCCATCACCCAAAGGATGATAGAGTGGCACACGCACACAATCCCGACACATAACGATGAAGGGCCTATCACCAAAAAGATGATAGAGATCACTCGCACAATATGGCACCAAAAGGATGACATACCCATCATCAAAAGGCTAATATAGCGACTCACGCACACAATCCCGACACCAAAAGGATGCAAGGCCAATCACCAAAAGAATGATAGAGAACACTTGCACAATCTGGCACCAAAAGGATGACAGACCTATCACCGAGAGGATGAAAGAGCAACACGCGCACATCATCCTAACATCAAAAGGATGTATGGTTAATCACCAAAAGGATGATAGAGAACACTCACACAATTTGGCAACAAAATGATGACATACCCATCACTATAAGGATGATAGAGCGACACATGCACACAATCCCGACACAAAAAGGATGCAGGGTCTATCACCAAAAGGATGATAGAGAACACTCGTACAATCTGGCACCAAAAGGATGACAGATCCATCACCCAAAGGATGATAGAGCGGCACACGCACATAATCCCGACACCAAAAGGATGAAGGGCCTATCCCTAAAAAGATGATAGAGAACACTCGCACAATATTGCACCAAAAGGATGACATACCCATCATCAAAAGGTTAATATAGCGACACACGCACACAGTCCCGACACCAAAAGAATGCAAGGCCAATCACCAAAAGAATGATAGAGAACATTCGCATAATCTAGCACCAAAAGGATGACAGACCCATCCCCAAAAGAATGATAGAACCACACACGCACACACAATCCCGACACCAGAAGGATGTATTGTCTATCACCAAAAGGATGATAGAGAACACTTGAACAATCTAGCACCGAAAGGATGACAGACATATCACCAAAAGGATGAAAGAGCAACACGCACACATCATCCTAACATAAAAAGGATGTATGGTTAATCACCAAAAGGATGATAGAGAATACTCGCACAATTTGGCACCAAAATGATGACATACCTATCACTATAAGGATGATAGAGAGACACACGCACACAATCCCGACACGAAAAGGATGTAGGGTCTATCACGAAAAGGATGATAGAGAACACTCGCACAATCTGGCACCAAAAGAATGACATATCCATCACCCAAAGGATGATAGAGCGACACATGCACACAATCCCGACACCAAAAGGATGAAGGGCCTATCACCAAAAAGATTATAAAGAACACTCGCACAATGTGGCACCAAAAGGATGACATACCCATCATCAAAAGGTTAATATAGCGACTTACGCACACAATCCCGACACCAAAAGGATGCAAGGCCAATCACCAAAAGAATGATAGAGTTCACTCGCACAATCTGGCACCAAAAGGATGACAAACCTATCACCAAAAGGATGAAAGAGCAACACGCGTGCATAATCCTAACATCAAAAGGATGTATGGTTAATCCCCAAAAGGATGATAGATAACACTCACACAATTTGACACCAAAATGATGACATATCCATCACTATAAGGATGATAGAGCGACACAGGCACACAATCCCGACAAGAAAAGGATGCAGGGTCTATCACCAAAAGGATGATAGAGAACACTCGTACAATCTGGCACCAAAAGGATGACAGATCCATCACCCAAAGGATGATAGAGCGGCACACGCACATAATCCCGACACCAAAAGGATGAAGGGCCTATCCCTAAAAAGATGATAGAGAACACTCGCACAATATTGCACCAAAAGGATGACATACCCATCATCAAAAGGTTAATATAGCGACACACGCACACAGTCCCGACACCAAAAGAATGCAAGGCCAATCACCAAAAGAATGATAGAGAACATTCGCATAATCTAGCACCAAAAGGATGACAGACCCATCCCCAAAAGAATGATAGAACCACACACGCACACACAATCCCGACACCAGAAGGATGTATTGTCTATCACCAAAAGGATGATAGAGAACACTTGAACAATCTAGCACCGAAAGGATGACAGACATATCACCAAAAGGATGAAAGAGCAACACGCACACATCATCCTAACATAAAAAGGATGTATGGTTAATCACCAAAAGGATGATAGAGAATACTCGCACAATTTGGCACCAAAATGATGACATACCTATCACTATAAGGATGATAGAGAGACACACGCACACAATCCCGACACGAAAAGGATGTAGGGTCTATCACGAAAAGGATGATAGAGAACACTCGCACAATCTGGCACCAAAAGAATGACATATCCATCACCCAAAGGATGATAGAGCGACACATGCACACAATCCCGACACCAAAAGGATGAAGGGCCTATCACCAAAAAGATTATAAAGAACACTCGCACAATGTGGCACCAAAAGGATGACATACCCATCATCAAAAGGTTAATATAGCGACTCACGCACACAATCCCGACACCATAAGGATGCAAGGCCAATCACCAAAAGAATGATAGAGTTCACTCGCACAATCTGGCACCAAAAGGATGACAAACCTATCACCAAAAGGATGAAAGAGCAACACGCGTGCATAATCCTAACATCAAAAGGATGTATGGTTAATCCCCAAAAGGATGATAGATAACACTCACACAATTTGACACCAAAATGATGACATATCCATCACTATAAGGATGATAGAGCGACACAGGCACACAATCCCGACAAGAAAAGGATGCAGGGTCTATCACCAAAAGGATGATAGAGAACACTCGCACAATCTGGCTCCAAAAGGATGACAGATCCATCACCCAAAGGATGATAGAGCGGCACACGCACACAATCCCGACACAAAACGATGAAGGGCCTATCACCAAAAAGATGATAGAGAACACTCGCACAATATGGCACCAAAATGATGACATACCCATCATCAAAAGGTTAATATAGCGACTCACGCACACAATCCCGACACCATAAGGATGCAAGGCCAATCACCAAAAGAACGATAGAGAACACTCGCACAATCTGGCACCAAAAGGATGACAGACCTATCACCAAGAGGATGAAAGAGCAACACGCGCACATCATCCTAACATCAAAAGGATGTATGGTTAATCACCAAAAGGATGATAGAGAACACTCACACAATTTGGCAACAAAATGATGACATACCCATCACTATAAGGATGATAGAGCGACACATGCACACAATCCCGACACGAAAAGGATGCAGGGTCTATCACCAAAAGGATGATAGAGAACACTCGCACAATCTGGCACCAAAAAGATGACAGATCCATCACCCAAAGGATGATAGAGCGGCACACGCACATAATCCCGACACCAAAAGGATGAAGGGCCTATCCCCAAAAAGATGATAGAGAACACTCGCACAATATGGCACCAAAAGGATGACATACCCATCATCAAAAGGATAATATAGCGATACACGCACACAGTCCCGACACCAAAACGATACAAGGCCAATCACCAAAAGAATGATAGAGTTCACTCGCACAATCTGGCACCAAAAGTATGACAAACCTATCACCAAAAGGATGAAAGAGCAACACGCGCGCATCATCCTAACATCAAAAGGATGTATGGTTAATCCCCAAAAGGATGATAGAGAACACTCACACAATTTGACACCAAAATGATGACATACCCATCACTATAAGGATGATAGAGCGACACAGGCACACAATCCCGACAAGAAAAGGATGCAGGGTCTATCACCAAAAGGATGATAGAGAACACTCGCACAATCTGGCTCCAAAAGGATGACAGATCCATCACCCAAAGGATGATAGAGCGGCACACGCACACAATCCCGACACAAAACGATGAAGGGCCTATCACCAAAAAGATGATAGAGAACACTCGCACAATATGGCACCAAAATGATGACATACCCATCATCAAAAGGTTAATATAGCGACTCACGCACACAATCCCGACACCATAAGGATGCAAGGCCAATCACCAAAAGAACGATAGAGAACACTCGCACAATCTGGCACCAAAAGGATGACAGACCTATCACCAAGAGGATGAAAGAGCAACACGCGCACATCATCCTAACATCAAAAGGATGTATGGTTAATCACCAAAAGGATGATAGAGAACACTCACACAATTTGGCAACAAAATGATGACATACCCATCACTATAAGGATGATAGAGCGACACATGCACACAATCCCAACACGAAAAGGATGCAGGGTCTATCACCAAAAGGATGATAGAGAACACTCGCACAATCTGGCACCAAAAAGATGACAGATCCATCACCCAAAGGATGATAGAGCGGCACACGCACATAATCCCGACACCAAAAGGATGAAGGGCCTATCCCCAAAAAGATGATAGAGAACACTCGCACAATATGGCACCAAAAGGATGACATACCCATCATCAAAAGGTTAATATAGCGACACACGCACACAGTCCCGACACCAAAAGGATACAAGGCCAATCACCAAAAGAATGATAGAGAACATTCGCACAATCTAGCACCAAAAGGATGACAGACCCATCCCCAAAAGAATGATAGAACGACACACGCACACACAATCCCTACACCAGAAGGATGTATTGTCTATCACCAAAAGGATGATAGAGAACACTCGAACAATCTAGCACCAAAAGGATGACAGACCTATCACCAAAAGGATGAAAGAGCAACACGCGCACATCATCCTAACATCAAAAGGATGTATGGTTAATCACCAAAAGGATGATAGAGAACACTCACACAATTTGACAGCAAAATGATGACATACCCATCACTATAAGGATGATAGAGCGACACAGGCACACAATCCCGACAAGAAAAGGATGAAGGGTCTATCACCAATAGGATGATAGAGAACACTCGCACAATCTGCCTCCAAAAGGATGACATATCCATCACCCAAAGAATGATAGAGCGGCACACGCACACAATCCCGACACCAAAATGATGAAGGGCCTATCACCAAAAAGATGATAGAGAACACTCGCACAATATGGCACCAAAAGGATGACATACCCATCATCAAAAGGTTAATATAGCGACTCACGCACACAATCCCGACACCAAAAGGATGCAAGGCCAATCACGAAAAGAATGATAGAGAACACTCGAACAATCTGTCACCAAAAGGATGACAGACCCATCCCCAAACGAATGATAGAGCGACACACGCACACATAATCCCGACACCAGAAGGATGTATGGTCTATCACCAAAAGGATGATAGAGAACACTCGAACAATCTAGCACCAAAAGGATGACAGACCTATTACCAAAAGGATGAAAGAGCAACACGCGCACATCATCCTAACATCAAAAGGATGTATGGTTAATCACCAAAAGGATGATAGAGAATACTCACACAATTTGGCACCAAAATGATGGCATACCCATCACTATAAGGATGATAGAGCGACACACGCACACAATCCCGACACGAAAAGGATGCAGGGTGTATCACCAAAAGGATGATAGAGAACACTCGCACAATTTGACACCAAAAGGATGACAGATCCATCACCCAAAGGATGATAGAGCGGCACACGCACACAATCCCAACACCAAAAGGATGAAGGGCCTATCCCCAAAAAGATGATAGAGAACACTCGCACAATATGGCACCAAAAGGATGACATACCCATCATCAAAAGGTTAATATAGTTACACACGCACACAATCCCGACACCAAAAGTATGCAAGGCGAATCACCAAAAGAATGAGAGAGTACACTCGCACAATCTGGCACCAAAAGGATGACAGACCCATCCCCAAAAGAATGATAGAGCGACACACGCACACACAATCCCGACACCAGAAGGATGTATTGTCTATCACCAGAAGGATGATAGAGAACACTCGAACAATCTAGCACCAAAAGGATGACAGAACTATCACCAAAAGGATGAAAGAGCAACACGTGCGCATCATCATAACATCAAAAGGATGTATGGTTAATCCCCAAAAGGATGATAGAGAACACTCACACAATTTGACACCAAAATGATGACATACCCATCACTATAAGGATGATAGAGCGACACAGGCACACAATCCCGACAAGAAAAGGATGAAGGGTCTATCACCAATAGGATGATAGAGAACACTCGCACAATCTGCCTCCAAAAGGATGACATATCCATCACCCAAAGAATGATAGAGCGGCACACGCACACAATCCCGACACCAAAATGATGAAGGGCCTATCACCAAAAAGATGATAGAGAACACTCGCACAATATGGCACCAAAAGGATGACATACCTATCATCAAAAGGTTAATATAGCGACTCACGCACACAATCCCGACACCAAAAGGATGCAAGGTCAATCACCAAAAGAATGATAGAGAACACTCGAACAATCTGTCACCAAAAGGATGACAGACCCATCCCCAAACGAATGATAGAGCGACACACGCACACATAATCCCGACACCAGAAGGATGTATGGTCTATCACCAAAAGGATGATAGAGAACACTCGAACAATCTAGAACCAAAAGGATGACAGACCTATTACCAAAAGGATGAAAGAGCAACACGTGCACATCATCCTAACATCAAAAGGATGTATGGTTAATCACCAAAAGGATGATAGAGAATACTCACACAATTTGGCACCAAAATGATGGCATACCCATCACTATAAGGATGATAGAGCGACACACGCACACAATCCCGACACGAAAAGGATGCAGGGTGTATCACCAAAAGGATGATAGAGAACACTCGCACAATTTGACACCAAAAGGATGACAGATCCATCACCCAAAGGATGATAGAGCGGCACACGCACACAATCCCAACACCAAAAGGATGAAGGGCCTATCCCCAAAAAGATGATAGAGAACACTCGCACAATATGGCACCAAAAGGATGACATACCCATCATCAAAAGGTTAATATAGCGACACACGCACACAATCCCGACACCAAAAGGATGCAAGGCGAATCACCAAAAGAATGAGAGAGTACACTCGCACAATCTGGCACCAAAAGGATGACAGACCCATCCCCAAAAGAATGATAGAGCGACACACGCACACACAATCCCGACACCAGAAGGATGTATTGTCTATCACCAGAAGGATGATAGAGAACACTCGAACAATCTAGCACCAAAAGGATGACAGAACTATCACCAAAAGGATGAAAGAGCAACACGCGCGCATCATCATAACATCAAAAGGATGTATGGTTAATCCCCAAAAGGATGATAGAGAACACTCACACAATTTGACACCAAAATGATGACATACCCATCACTATAAGGATGATAGAGCGACACAGGCACACAATCCCGACAAGAAAAGGATGAAGGGTCTATCACCAATAGGATGATAGAGAACACTCGCACAATCTGCCTCCAAAAGGATGACATATCCATCACCCAAAGAATGATAGAGCGGCACACGCACACAATCCCGACACCAAAATGATGAAGGGCCTATCACCAAAAAGATGATAGAGAACACTCGCACAATATGGCACCAAAAGGATGACATACCTATCATCAAAAGGTTAATATAGCGACTCACGCACACAATCCCGACACCAAAAGGATGCAAGGCCAATCACCAAAAGAATGATAGAGAACACTCGAACAATCTGTCACCAAAAGGATGACAGACCCATCCCCAAACGAATGATAGAGCGACACACGCACACATAATCCCGACACCAGAAGGATGTATGGTCTATCACCAAAAGGATGATAGAGAACACTCGAACAATCTAGAACCAAAAGGATGACAGACCTATTACCAAAAGGATGAAAGAGCAACACGTGCACATCATCCTAACATCAAAAGGATGTATGGTTAATCACCAAAAGGATGATAGAGAATACTCACACAATTTGGCACCAAAATGATGGCATACCCATCACTATAAGGATGATAGAGCGACACACGCACACAATCCCGACACGAAAAGGATGCAGGGTGTATCACCAAAAGGATGATAGAGAACACTCGCACAATTTGACACCAAAAGGATGACAGATCCATCACCCAAAGGATGATAGAGCGGCACACGCACACAATCCCAACACCAAAAGGATGAAGGGCCTATCCCCAAAAAGATGATAGAGAACACTCGCACAATATGGCACCAAAAGGATGACATACCCATCATCAAAAGGTTAATATAGCGACACACGCGCACAATCCCGACACCAAAAGGATGCAAGGCGAATCACCAAAAGAATGAGAGAGTACACTCGCACAATCTGGCACCAAAAGGATGACAGACCCATCCCCAAAAGAATGATAGAGCGACACACGCACACACAATCCCGACACCAGAAGGATGTATTGTCTATCACCAGAAGGATGATAGAGAACACTCGAACAATCTAGCACCAAAAGGATGACAGAACTATCACCAAAAGGATGAAAGAGCAACACGCGCGCATCATCATAACATCAAAAGGATGTATGGTTAATCCCCAAAAGGATGATAGAGAACACTCACACAATTTGACACCAAAATGATGACATACCCATCACTATAAGGATGATAGAGCGACACAGGCACACAATCCCGACAAGAAAAGGATGAAGGGTCTATCACCAATAGGATGATAGAGAACACTCGCACAATCTGCCTCCAAAAGGATGACATATCCATCACCCAAAGAATGATAGAGCGGCACACGCACACAATCCCGACACCAAAATGATGAAGGGCCTATCACCAAAAAGATGATAGAGAACACTCGCACAATATGGCACCAAAAGGATGACATACCTATCATCAAAAGGTTAATATAGCGACTCACGCACACAATCCCGACACCAAAAGGATGCAAGGACAATCACCAAAAGAATGATAGAGAACACTCGAACAATCTGTCACCAAAAGGATGACAGACCCATCCCCAAACGAATGATAGAGCGACACACGCACACATAATCCCGACACCAGAAGGATGTATGGTCTATCACCAAAAGGATGATAGAGAACACTCGAACAATCTAGAACCAAAAGGATGACAGACCTATTACCAAAAGGATGAAAGAGCAACACGTGCACATCATCCTAACATCAAAAGGATGTATGGTTAATCACCAAAAGGATGATAGAGAATACTCACACAATTTGGCACCAAAATGATGGCATACCCATCACTATAAGGATGATAGAGCGACACACGCACACAATCCCGACACGAAAAGGATGCAGGGTGTATCACCAAAAGGATGATAGAGAACACTCGCACAATTTGACACCAAAAGGATGACAGATCCATCACCCAAAGGATGATAGAGCGGCACACGCACACAATCCCAACACCAAAAGGATGAAGGGCCTATCCCCAAAAAGATGATAGAGAACACTCACACAATATGGCACCAAAAGGATGACATACCCATCATCAAAAGGTTAATATAGCGACACATGCACACAATCCCGACACAAAAAGGATGCAAGGCGAATCACCAAAAGAATGAGAGAGTACACTCGCACAATCTGGCACCAAAAGGATGACAGACCCATCCCCAAAAGAATGATAGAGCGACACACGCACACACAATCCCGACACCAGAAGGATGTATTGTCTATCACCAGAAGGATGATAGAGAAGACTCGAACAATCTAGCACCAAAAGGATGACAGAACTATCACCAAAAGGATGAAAGAGCAACACGCGCGCATCATCATAACATCAAAAGGATGTATGGTTAATCCCCAAAAGGATGATAGAGAACACTCACACAATTTGACACCAAAATGATGACATACCCATCACTATAAGGATGATAGAGCGACACAGGCACACAATCCCGACAAGAAAAGGATGCAGGGTCTATCACCAAAAGGATGATAGAGAACACTCGCACAATCTGGCACCAAAAGGATGACAGAACTATCACCAAAAGGATGAAAGAGCAACACGCGCGCATCATCCTAACATCAAAGGGATGTATGGTTAATCACCAAAAGGATGATAGAGAACACTCACACAATTTGACACCAAAATGATGACATACCCATCACTATAAGGATGATAGAGCGACACAGGCACACAATCCCGACAAGAAAAGCTTGAAGGGTCTATCACCAAAAGGATGAGAGAGAACACTCGCACAATCTGCCTCCAAAAGGATGACAGATCCATCACCCAAAGGATGATAGAGCGGCACACGCACACAGTCCCGACACCAAAATGATGAAGGGCCTATCACCAAAAAGATGATAGAGAACACTCGCACAATATGGCACCAAAAAGATGACATACCCATCATCAAAAGGTTAATATAGCGACTCACGCACACAATCCCGACACCAAAAGGATGCAAGGCCAATCACCAAAAGAATGATAGAGAACACTCGAACAATCTGTCACCAAAAGGATGACAGACCCATCCCCAAAAGAATGATAGAGCGACACACGCACACATATTCCCGACACCAGAAGGATGTATGGTCTATCACCAAAAGGATGATAGAGAACACTCGAACAATCTAGCACCAAAAGGATGACAGACCTATTACCAAAAGGATGAAAGAGCAACACGCGCACATCATCCTAACATCAAAAGGATGTATGGTTAATCACCAAAAGGATGATAGAGAATACTCACACAATTTGGCACCAAAATGATGACATACCCATCACTATAAGGATGATAGAGCGACACACGCACACAATCCCGAAACGAAAAGGATGCAGGGTCTATCACCAAAAGGATGATAGAGAACACTTGCACAATCTGGCACCAAAACGATGACAGATCCATCACCCAAAGGAAGATAGAGTGGCATACACACACACAATCCCGACACCAAAAAGATGAAGGGCCTATCCCCAAAGAGATGATAGAGAACACTCGCACAATATGGCACCGAAAGGATGACATACCCATCATCAAAAGGTTAATATAGCGACACACGCACACAATCCCGACACGAAAAGGATGCAGGGTCTATCACCAAAAGGATGATAAAGAACACTCGCACAATATGACACCAAAAGGATGACAGATCCATCACCCAAAGGATGATAGAGTGGCACACGCACACAATCCCAACACCAAAAGGATGAAGGGCTAATCCCCAAAGAGATGATAGAAAACACTCGCACAATATGGCACCAAAAGGATGACATACCCATCATCAAAAGGTTAATATAGCGACACACGCACACAATCCCGACACCAAAAGGATGCAAGGCGAATCACCAAAAGAATGATAGAGAACACTCGCATAATCTGGCACCAAAAGGATGACAGACCCATCCCCAAAAGAATGATAGAGCGACACACGCACACACAATCCCGAAACCAGAAGGATGTATTGTCTATCACCAAAAGGATGATAGAGAACACTCGAACAATCTAGCACCAAAAGGATGACAGACCTATCACCAAAAGGATGAAAGAGCAACACACGCACATCATCCTAACATCAAAAGGATGTATGGTTAATCACCAAAAGGATGATAGAGAATACTCACACAATTTGGCACCAAAATGATGACATACCCATCACTATAAGGATGATAGAGCGACACACGCACACAATCCCGACACGAAAAGGATGCAGGGTCTATCACCAAAAGGATGATAGAGAACACTCGCACAATCTGGCACCAAAAGGATGACATATCCATCACCCAAAGGATGATAGAGCGGCACATACACACAATCCCGACACCAAAAGGATGAAGGGCCTATCACCAAAAAGATTATAAATAACACTCGCACAATATGGCATCAAAAGGATGACATACCCATCATCAAAAGGTTAATATAGCGACTTACGCACACAATCCCGACACCAAAAGGATGCAAGGCCAATCACCAAAAGAATGATAGAGAACACTCTCACAATCTGGCACCAAAAGGATGACAGACCTATCACCAAAAGGATGAAAGAGCAACACGCGCGCATCATCATAACATCAAAAGGATGTATGGTTAATCCCCAAAAGGATGATAGAGAACACTCACACAATTTGACACCAAAATGATGACATACCCATCACTATAAGGATGATAGAGCGACACAGGCACACAATCCCGACAAGAAAAGGATGCAGGGTCTATCACCAAAAGGATGATAGAGAACACTCGCACAATCTGGCTCCAAAAGGATGACAGATCCATCACCTAAAGGACGATAGAGCGGCACACGCACACAATCCCGATCCCCAAAGGATGAAGGGCCTATCACCAAAAAGATTATAGAGAACACTCACACAATATGGCCCCAAACGGATGACATACCCATCATCAAAAGGTTAATATAGCGACTCACCCACACAATCCCGACACCAAAAGGATGCAAGGCCAATCACCAAAAGAATGATAGAGAACACTCGAACAATCTGTCACCAAAAGGATGACAGACCCATCCCCAAAAGAATGATAGAGCGACACACGCACACATAATCCCGACACCAGAAGGATGTATGATCTATCACCAAAAGGATGATAGAGAACACTCGAACAATCTAGCACCAAAAGGATGACAGACCTATTACCAAAAGTATGAAAGAGAAACACGCGCACATCATCCTAACATCAAAAGGATGTATGGTTAATCACCAAAAGGATAATAGAGAATACTTACACAATTTGGCACCAAAATGATGACATACCCATCACTATAAGGATGATAGAGCAGCACACGCACACAATCCCGACACGAAAAGGATGCAGGGTCTATCACCAAAAGGATGATAGAGAACACTCGCACAATCTGACACCAAAAGGATGACAGATCCATCACCCAAAGGATGATAGAGCGGCACACGCACACAATCCCAACACCAAAAGGATGAAGGGCCTATTCCCAAAAAGATGATAGAGAACACTCGCACAATATGGCACCAAAAGGATGACATACCCATCATCAAAAGGGTAATATAGCGACACAAGCACACAATCCCAACACCAAAAGGATGCAAGGCGAATCACCAAAAGAATGATAGAGAACACTCGCACAATCTGGCACCAAAAGGATGACAGACCCATCCCCAAAAGAATGATAGAGCGACACACGCACACACAATCCCGACACCAGAAGGATGTATTGTCTATCACCAGAAGGATGATAGAGAACACTCGAACAATCTAGCACCAAAAGGATGAAAGAGCAACACGCGCACATCATCCTAACATCAAAAGGATGTATGGTTAATCACCAAAAGGATGATAGAGAATACTCGTACAATTTGGCACCAAAATGATGACATACCCATCACTATAAGGATGATAGAGCGACACACGCACACAATCCCGACAAGAAAAGGATGCAGGGTCTATCACCAAAAGGATGATAGAGAACACTCGCACAATATGGCCCCAAAAGGATGACATACCCATCACCCAAAGGATGATAGAGCGGCACGCGCGCATCATCATAACATCAAAAGGATGTATGGTTAATCCCCAAAAGGATGATAGAGAACACTCACACAATTTGACTCCAAAATGATGACATACCCATCACTATAAGGATGATAGAGCGACACAGGCACACAATCCCGACAAGAAAAGGATGCAGGGTCTATCACCAAAAGGATGATAGAGAACACTCGCACAATCTGGCTCCAAAAGGATGACAGATCCATCACCCAAAGGACGATAGAGCGGCACACGCACACAATCCCGATCCCCAAAGGATGAAGGGCCTATCACCAAAAAGATTATAGAGAACACTCACACAATATGGCCCCAAACGGATGACATACCCATCATCAAAAGGTTAATATAGCGACTCACCCACACAATCCCGACACCAAAAGGATGCAAGGCCAATCACCAAAAGAATGATAGAGAACACTCGAACAATCTGTCACCAAAAGGATGACAGACCCATCCCCAAAAGAATGATAGAGCGACACACGCACACATAATCCCGACACCAGAAGGATGTATGATCTATCACCAAAAGGATGATAGAGAACACTCGAACAATCTAGCACCAAAAGGATGACAGACCTATCACCAAAAGGATGAAAGAGCAACACGCGCACATCATCCTAACATTAAAAGGATGTATGGTTAATCACCAAAAGGACGATAGAGAACACTCACCCAATTTGGCACCAAAATGATGACATATCCATCACTATAAGGATGATAGAGCGACACACGCACACAATCCCGAAACGAAAAGGATGCAGGGTCTATCACCAAAAGGATGATAGAGAACACTCGCACAATCTGGCACCAAAAGGATGACAGATCCATCACCTAAAGGAAGATAGAGCGGCACACACACACACAATCCCGACACCAAAAAGATGAAGGGCCTATCCCCAAACAGATGATAGAGAACACTCGCACAATATGGCACCAAAAGGATGACATACCCATCATCAAAAGGTTAATATAGTGACACACGCACACAATCCCGACACCAAAAGGATACAAGGCCAATCACCAAAAGAATGATAGAGAACAGTCACACAATCTGTCACCAAAAGGATGACAGACCCATCCCCAAAAGAATGACAGAGCGACACACGCACACACAATCCCGACACCAGAAGGATGATAGAGAACACTCGAATAATCTAGCACCAAAAGGATGACAGACCTATCACCAAACGGATGAAAGAGCAACACACACACATCATCCTAACATCAAAAGGATGTATGGTTAATCACCAAAAGGATGATAGAGAAAACTCGCATAATTTGGCACCTAAATGATAACATACTCATCACCAAAAGGATGATAGAGCGACACACACACACAATCCCGACACGAAAAGGATGCAGGATCTATCACCAAAAGGATGATAGAGAACACTCGCACAATATGTAACCAAAGGGATGACAGAACCATCACCCAAAGGATGATAGAGCGGCACACGCACACAATCCCGACACCAAAAGGATGAAAGGCCTATCCCCAAAAAGATGATAGAGAACACTCGCACAATATGGCACCAAAAGGATGACATACCCATCATCAAAAGGTTAATATAGCGACACACGCACACAATCCCGACACCAAAAGGATGCAAGGCCAATCACCAAAAGAATGATAGAGAACATTCGCACAATCTAGCATCAAAAGGATGACAGACTCATCCACAAAAGAATGATAGAGCGACACACGCACACAGAATCGCGACACCAGAAGGATGTATGGTCTATCACCAAAAGGATGATAGAGAACACTCGAATAATCTAGCACCAAAAGGATGACAGACCTATCACCAAACGGATGAAAGAGCAATACGCGCACATCATCCTAACATCAAAAGGATGTATGGTTAATCACCAAAAGGATGATAGAGAATACTCACACAATTTGGCACCAAAGTAATGACATACCCATCACTATAAGGATGATAGAGCGACACACGCACACAATCCCGACACGAAAAAGATGCAGGGTCTATCACCAAAAGGATGATAGAGAACACTCGCACAATCTGGCACAAAAAGGATGACATGTCCATCACCCAAAGGATGATAGAGCGGCACACGCACACAATCCCGGCACCCAAAGGATGAAGGGCCTATCACCAAAAAGATTATAGAGAACACTCGCACAATATGGCCCCAAAAGGATGACATACCCATCATCAAAAGGTTAATATAACGACTTACACACACAATCCCGACACCAAAAGGATGCAAGGCCAATCACCAAAAGAATGATAGAGAACACTCGCACAATCTGGCACCAAAAGGATGACAGAACTATCACCAAAAGGATGAAAGAGCAACACGCGCGCATCATCCTAACATCAAAAGGATGTATGGTTAATCACCAAAAGGATGATAGAGAACACTCACGCAATTTGACACCAAAATGATGACATACCCATCACTATAAGGATGATTGAGCGACACAGGCACACAATCCCGACAAGAAAAGGATGAAGGGTCTATCACCAAAAGGATGATAGAGAACACTCGCACAATCTGCCTCCAAAAGGATGACAGATCCATCACCCAAAGGATGATAGAGCGGCACACGCACACAATCCCGACACCAAAATGATGAAGGGCATATCACCAAAAAGATGATAGAGAACACTCGCACAATATTGCACCAAAAGGATGACATACCCATCATCAAAAGGGTAATATAGCGACACAAGCACACAATCCCAACACCAAAAGGATGCAAGGCGAATCACCAAAAGAATGATAGAGAACACTCGCACAATCTGGCACCAAAAGGATGACAGACCCATCCCCAAAAGAATGATAGAGCGACACACGCACACACAATCCCGACACCAGAAGGATGTATTGTCTATCACCAGAAGGATGATAGAGAACACTCGAACAATCTAGCAACAAAAGGATGACAAACCTATCACCAAAAGGATGAAAGAGCAACACGCGCACATCATCCTAACATCAAAAGGATGTATGGTTAATCACCAAAAGGATGATAGAGAATACTCGTACAATTTGGCACCAAAATGATGACATACCCATCACTATAAGGATGATAGAGCGACACACGCACACAATCCCGACAAGAAAAGGATGCAGGGTCTATCACCAAAAGGATGATAGAGAACACTCGCACAATATGGCCCCAAAAGGATGACATACCTATCACCCAAAGGATGATAGAGCGGCACGCGCGCATCATCATAACATCAAAAGGATGTATGGTTAATCCCCAAAAGGATGATAGAGAACACTCACACAATTTGACTCCAAAATGATGACATACCCATCACTATAAGGATGATAGAGCGACACAGGCACACAATCCCGACAAGAAAAGGATGCAGGGTCTATCACCAAAAGGATGATAGAGAACACTCGCACAATCTGGCTCCAAAAGGATGACAGATCCATCACCCAAAGGACGATAGAGCGGCACACGCACACAATCCCGATCCCCAAAGGATGAAGGGCCTATCACCAAAAAGATTATAGAGAACACTTACACAATATGGCCCCAAACGGATGACATACCCATCATCAAAAGGTTAATATAGCGACTCACCCACACAATCCCGACACCAAAAGGATGCAAGGCCAATCACCAAAAGAATGATAGAGAACACTCGAACAATCTGTCACCAAAAGGATGACAGACCCATCCCAAAAGAATGATAGAGCGACACACGCACACATAATCCCGACACCAGAAGGATGTATGATCTATCACAAAAAGGATGATAGAGAACACTCGAACAATCTAGCACCAAAAGGATGACAGACCTATCACCAAAAGGATGAAAGAGCAACACGCGCACATCATCCTAACATCAAAAGGATGTATGGTTAATCACCAAAAGGACGATAGAGAACACTCACCCAATTTGGCACCAAAATGATGACATATCCATCACTATAAGGATGATAGAGCGACACACGCACACAATCCCGAAACAAAAACGATGCAGGGTCTATCACCAAAAGGATGATAGAGAACACTCGCACAATCTGGCACCAAAAGGATGAAAGATCCATCACCCAAAGGAAGATAGAGCGGCACACACACACACAATCCCGACACCAAAAAGATGAAGGGCCTATCCCCAAACAGATGATAGAGAACACTCGCACAATATGGCACCAAAAGGATGACATACCCATCATCAAAAGGTTAATATAGTGACACACGCATACAATCCCGACACCAAAAGGATGCAAGGCCAATCACCAAAAGAATGATAGAGAACACTCACACAATCTGTCACCAAAAGGATGACAGACCCATCCCCATAAGAATGACAGAGCGACACACGCACACACAATCCCGACACCAGAAGGATGATAGAGAACACTCGAATAATCTAGCACCAAAAGGATGACAGACCTATCACCAAATGGATGAAAGAGCAACACACACACATCATCCTAACATCAAAAGGATGTATGGTTAATCACCAAAAGGATGATAGAGAAAACTTGCATAATTTGGCACCTAAATTATAACATACCCATCACCAAAAGGATGATAGAGTGACACACACACACAATCCCGACACGAAAAGGATGCAGGATCTATCACCAAAAGGATGATAGAGAACACTCGCACAATATGTCACCAAAGGGATGACAGATCCATCACCCAAAGGATGATAGAGCGGCACACGCACACAATCCCGGCACCAAAAGGATGAAAGGCCTATCCCCAAAAAGATGATAGAGAACACTCGCACAATATGGCACCAAAAGGATGACATACCCATCATCAAAAGGTTAATATAGCGACACACGCACACAATCCCGACACCAAAAGGATGCAAGGCCAATCACCAAAAGAATGATAGAGAACATTCGCACAATCTAGCATCAAAAGGATGACAGACTCATCCACAAAAGAATGATAGAGCGACACACGCACACAGAATCGCGACACCAGAAGGATGTATGGTCTATCACCAAAAGGATGATAGAGAACACTCGAATAATCTAGCACCAAAAGGATGACAGACCTATCACCAAACGGATGAAAGAGCAATACGCGCACATCATCCTAACATCAAAAGGATGTATGGTTAATCACCAAAAGGATGATAGAGAATACTCACACAATTTGGCACCAAAATAATGACATACCCATCACTGTAAGGATGATAGAGCGACACACGCACACAATCCCGACATGAAAAAGATGCAGGGTCTATCACCAAAAGGATGATAGAGAACACTCGCACAATCTGGCACAAATAGGATGACATGTCCATCACCCAAAGGATGATAGAGCGGCACACGCACACAATCCCGGCACCCAAAGGATGAAGGGCCTATCACCAAAAAGATTATAGAGAACACTCGCACAATATGGCCCCAAAAGGATGACATACCCATCATCAAAAGGTTAATATAACGACTTACACACACAATCCCGACACCAAAAGGATGCAAGGCCAATCACCAAAAGAATGATAGAGAACACTCGCACAATCTGACACCAAAAGGATGACAAAACTATCACCAAAAGGATGAAAGAGCAACACGCGCGCATCATCCTAACATCAAAAGGATGTATGGTTAATCACCAAAAGGATGATAGAGAACACTCACGCAATTTGACACCAAAATGATGACATACCCATCACTATAAGGATGATAGAGCGACACAGGCACACAATCCCGACAAGAAAAGGATGAAGGGTCTATCACCAAAAGGATGATAGAGAACACTCGCACAATCTGCCTCCAAAAGGATGACAGATCCATCACCCAAAGGATGATAGAGCGGCACACGCACACAATCCCGACACAAAAATGATGAAGGGCCTATCACCAAAAAGATGATAGAGAACACTCGCACAATCTGGCACCAAAAGGATGACATACCCATCATCAAAAGGTTAATATAGCGACACACGCACACAATCCCGACACCAAAAGGATGCAAGCCCAATCACCAAAAGAATGATAGAGAACACTCACACAATCTGTCACCAAAAGGATGACAGACCCATCCCCAAAAGAATGATAGAGCGACACACGCACACACAATCCCGACACCAGAAGGATGTATGGTCTATCACCAAAAGGATGATAGAGAACACTCGAATAATCTAGCACCAAAAGGGTGACAGACCTATCACCAAAAGGATGAAAGAACAACACGCGCACATCATCCTAACATCAAAAGGATGTATGGTTAATCACCAAAAGGATGATAGAGAACACTCGCATAATTTGGGGCCAAAATAATAACATACCCATCACTATAAGGATGATAGAGCGACACACGCACACAATCCCGACACGAAAAGGATGCAGGGTCTATCACCAAAAGGATGATAGAGAACACTCGCACAATCTGGCACCAAAAGGATGACAGATCCATCACCCAAAGGATGATAGAGCGACACACACACACACAATCCCGACACCAAAAGGATGAAGGGCCTATCCCCAAAAAGATTATAGAGAACACTCGCACAATATGGCTCCAAAAGGATGACATACCCATCATCAAAAGGTTAATATAGCGACACACGCACACAATCCCGACACCAAAAGGGTGCAAGGCCAATCACCAAAAGAATGATAGAGAACATTCGCACAATCTAGCACCAAAAGGATGACAGACTCATCCACAAAAGAATGATAGAGCGACACACGCACACACAATCGCGACACCAGAAGGATGTATGGTCTATCACCAAAAGGATGATAGAGAACACTCGCACGATCTAGCACCAAAAGGATGACAGACCTATCACCAAAAGGTTGAAAGAGCAACACGCGCACATCATCCTAACATCAAAAGGATGTATGGTTAATCACCAAAAGGATGATAGAGAACACTCACACAATTTAACACCAAAATGATGACATACCCATCACTATAAGGATGATAGAGCGACACACGCACACAATTCCGACACGAAAAGGATGCAGGGTCTATCACCAAAAGGATGATAGAGAACACTCACTAAATCTGGCACCAAAAGGATGACAGATCCATCACCCAAAGGATGATTGAGCGGCACAGGCACACAATCCCGACACCAAAAGGATGAAGGGCCTATCCCCAAAAAGATGATAGAGAACACTCGCACAGTATGGCTCCAAAAGGATGACATACCCATCATCAAAAGGTTAATATAGCGACACACGCACACAATCCAGACACCAAAAGGATGCAAGGCCAATCACCAAAAGAATGATAGAGAACATTCGCACAATCTAGCACCAAAAGGATGACAGACTCATCCACAAAAGGATGATAGAGCGACACACGCACACACAATCGCGACACCAGAAGGATGTATGGTCTATCACCAAAAGGATGATAGAGAACACTCGCACGATCTAGCACCAAAAGGATGACAGACCTATCACCAAAAGGTTGAAAGAGCAACACGCGCACATCATCCTAACATCAAAAGGATGTATGGTTAATCACCAAAAGGATGATAGAGAACACTCACACAATTTAACACCAAAATGATGACATACCCATCACTATAAGGATGATAGAGCGACACACGCACACAATTCCGACACGAAAAGGATGCAGGGTCTATCACCAAAAGGATGATAGAGAACACTCACACAATCTGGCACCAAAAGGATGACAGATCCATCACCCAAAGGATGATTGAGCGGCACAGGCACACAATCCCAACACCAAAAGAATGATAGAGAACACTCGCATAATCTGACACCAAAAGGATGACAGAACTATCACCAAAAGGATAAAAGAGCAACACGCGCGCATCATCCTAACATCAAAAGGATGTATGGTTAATCACCAAAAGGATGATAGAGAACACTCACACAATTTGACACCAAAATGATGACATACCCATCACTATAAGGATGATATAGCGACACAGGCACACAATCCCGACAAGAAAAGGATGAAGGGCCTATCACCAAAAGGATGATAGAGAACACTCGCACAATCTGCCTCCAAAAGGATGACAGATCCATCACCCAAAGGATGATTGAGCGGCACAGGCACACAATCCCGACACCAAAAGGATGAAGGGCCTATCCCCAAAAAGATGATAGAGAACACTCGCACAATATGGCTCCAAAAGGATGACATACCCATCATCAAAAGGTTAATATAGCGACACACGCACATAATCCAGACACCAAAAGGATGCAAGGCCAATCACAAAAAGAATGATAGAGAACATTCGCACAATCTAGCACCAATAGGATGACAGACTCATCCACAAAAGAATGATAGAGCGACACACGCACACACAATCGCGACACCAGAAGGATGTATGGTCTATCACCAAAAGGATGATAGAGAACACTCGCACGATCTAGCACCAAAAGGATGACAGACCTATCACCAAAAGGTTGAAAGAGCAACACGCGCACATCATCCTAACATCAAAAGGATGTATGGTTAATCACCAAAAGGATGATAGAGAACACTCACACAATTTAACACCAAAATGATGACATACCCATCACTATGAGGATGATAGAGCGACACACGCACACAATTCCGACACGAAAAGGATGCAGGGTCTATCACCAATAGGATGATAGAGAACACTCACACAATCTGGCACCAAAAGGATGACAGATCCATCACCCAAAGGATGATTGAGCGGCACAGGCACACAATCCCGACACCAAAAGAATGATAGAGAACACTCGCACAATCTGACACCAAAAGGATGACAGAACTATCACCAAAAGGATAAAAGAGCAACACGCGCGCATCATCCTAACATCAAAAGGATGTATGGTTAATCACCAAAAGGATGATAGAGAACACTCACACAATTTGACACCAAAATGATGACATACCCATCATTATAAGGATGATATAGCGACACAGGCACACAATCCCGACAAGAAAAGGATGAAGGGTCTATCACCAAAAGGATGATAGAGAACACTTGCACAATCTGCCTCCAAAAGGATGACAGATCCATCACCCAAAGGATGATAGAGCGGCACACGCACACAATCCCGAAACCAAAATGATGAAGGGTCTATCACCAAAAAGATGATAGAGAACACTCGCACAATATGGCACCAAAAAGGATGACATACCCAGCATCAAAAGGTTAATATAGCGACACACGCACACAATCCCGACACCAAAAGGATGCAAGGCGAATCACCAAAAGAATGATAGAGAACACTCGCACAATCTGGCACCAAAAGGATGACAGACCCATCCCCAAAAGAATGATAGAGCGACACACGCACACACAATCCCGACACCAAAAGGATGTATGGTCTATCACCAAAAGGATGATAGAGAACACTCGCACAATCTAGCACCAAAAGGATGACAGACCTATCACCAAAAGGATGAAAGAGCAACACGCGAACATCATCCTAACATCAAAAGGATGTATGGTTAATCACCAAAAGGATGATAGAGAACACTCACCCAATTTGGCACCAAAATGATGACATACCCATCACCAAAAGGATGATCGAGCGACACACGCACACAATCCCGACACGAAAAGGATGCAGGGTCTATCACCAAAAGGATGATAGAGAACACTCGCACAATCTGGCACCAAAAGGATGACAGATCCATCACCCAAAGGATGATAGAGCGGCACACACACACACAATCCCGACACCAAAAAGATGAAGGGCCTATCCCCAAAGAGATGATAGAGAACACTCGCACAATATGGCACCAAAAGGATGACATACCCATCATCAAAAGGTTAATGTAGCGACACACGCACACAATCCCGACACCAAAAGGATGCAAGGCCAATCACCAAAAGAATGATAGAGAACATTCGCACAATCTAGCACCAAAAGGATGACAGACTCATCCACAAAAGAATGATAGAGCGACACACGCACACACAATCGCGACACCAGAAGGATGTATGGTCTATCACCAAAAGGATGATAGAGAACACTCGCACGATCTAGCACCAAAAGGATGACAGACCTATCACCAAAAGGCTGAAAGAGCAACACACGCACATCAACCTAACATCAAAAGGATGTATGGTTAATCACCAAAATGATGATAGAGAACACTCACATAATTTGACACCAAAATGATGACATACCCATCACTATAAGGATGATAGAGCGACACACGCACACAATCCCGACACGAAAAGGATGCAGGGTCTATCACCAAAAGGATGATAGAGAACACTCGCACAATCCGGCACCAAAAGGATGACAGATCCATCACCCAAAGGATGATTGAGCGGCACACGCACACAATCCCGACACCAAAAGGATGAAGGGCCTATCCCCAAAAAGATGATAGAGAACACTCGCACAATATGGCACCAAAAGGATGACATACCCGTCATCAAAAGGTTAATATAGCGACACACGCACACAATCCCGACACCAAAAGGATGCAACGCCAATCACCAAAAGAATGATAGAGAACATTCGCACAATCTAGCACCAAAAGGATGACAGACTCATCCACAAAACAATGATAGAGCGACACACGCACACACAATCGCGACACCAGAAGGATGTATGGTCTATCACCCAAAGGATGATAGAGAACACTCGCACGATCTAGCACCAAAAGGATGACAGACCTATCACCAAAAGGCTGAAAGAGCAACACGCGCACATCATCCTAACATCAAAAGGATGTATGGTTAATCACCAAAAGGATGATAGAGAACACTCACATAATTTAACACCAAAATGATGACATACCCATCACTATAAGGATGATAGAGCGACACACGCACACAATTCCGACACGAAAAGGATGAAGGGTCTATCACCAAAAGGATGATAGAGAACACTCGCACAATCCGACACCAAAAGGATGACAGATCCATCACGCAAAGGATGATTGAGCGGCACAGGCACACAATCCCGACACCAAAAGGATGAAGGGCCTATCCCCAAAAAGATGATAGAGAACACTCGCACAATATGGCTCCAAAAGGATGACATACCCATCATCAAAAGGTTAATATAGTGACACATGCACACAATACAGACACCAAAAGGATGCAAGGCCAATCACCAAAAGAATGATAGAGAACATTCGCACAATCTAGCACCAAAAGGATGACAGACTCATCCACAAAAGAATGATAGAGCGACACACGCACACACAATCGCGACACCAGAAGGATGTATGGTCTATCACCAAAAGGATGATAGAGAACACTCGCACGATATAGCACCAAAAGGATGACAGACCTATCACCAAAAGGTTGAAAGAGCAACACGCGCACATCATCCTAACATCAAAAGGATGTATGGTTAATAACCAAAAGGATGATAGAGAACACTCACACAATTTAACACCAAAATGATGACATACCCATCACTATAAGGATGATAGAGCGACACACGCACACAATTCCGACACGAAAAGGATGCAGGGTCTATCACCAACAGGATGATAGAGAACACTCACACAATCTGGCACCAAAAGGATGACAGATCCATCACCTAAAGGGTGATTGAGCGGCACAGGCACACAATCCCGACACCAAAAGAATGATAGAGAACACTCGCACAATCTGACACCAAAAGGATGACAGAACTATCACCAAAAGGATAAAAGAGCAACACGCGCGCATCATCCTAACATCAAAAGGATGTATGGTTAATCACCAAAAGGATGATAGAGAACACCTACACAATTTGACACATAAATGATGACATACCCATCACTATAAGGATGATATAGCGACATAGGCACACAATCCCGACAAGAAAATGATAAAGGGTCTATCACCAAAAGGATGATAGAGAACACTCGCACAATCTGCCTCCAAAAGGATGACAGATCCATCACCCAAAGGATGATAGAGCGGCACACGCACACAATCCCGAAACCAAAATGATGAAGGGTCTATCACCAAAAAGATGATAGAGAACACTCGCACAATATGGCACCAAAAAGATGACATACCCATCATCAAAAGGATAATATAGCGACTCACGCAAACAATCCCGACACCAAAAGGATGCAAGGCCAATCACCAAAAGAATGATAGAGAACACTCGAACAATCTGTCACCAAAAGGATGACAGACCCATCCCCAAAAGAATGATAGAGCGACACACGCACACATAATCCCGACACCAGAAGGATGTATGGTCTATCACCAAAAGGATGATAGAGAACACTCGAACAATCTAGCACCAAAAGGATGACAGACCTATTACCAAAAGGATGAAAGAGCAACACGCGCACATCATCCTAACATCAAAAGGATGTATGGTTAATCACCAAAAAGATGATAGAGAATACTCACACAATTTGGCACCAAAATGATGACATACCCATCACTATAAGGATGATAGAGCGACACACGCACACAATCCCGACACGAAAAGGATGCAGGGTTTATCACCAAAAGGATGATAGAGAACACTCGTACAATCTGACACCAAAAGGATGACAGATCCATCACCCAAAGGATGATAGAGCGGCACACGCACACAATCCCAACACCAAAAGGATGAAGGGCCTATCCCCAAAAAGATGATAGAGAACACTCGCACAATATGGCACCAAAAGGATGACATACCCAGCATCAAAAGGTTAATATAGCGACACACGCACACAATCCCGACACCGAAAGGATGCAAGGCGAATCACCAAAAGAATGATAGAGAACACTCGCACAATCTGGCACCAAAAGGATGACAGACCCATCCCCAAAAGAATGATAGAGCGACACACGCACACACAATCCCGACACCAAAAGGATGTATGGTCTATCACCAAAAGGATGATAGAGAACACTCACACAATCTAGCACCAAAAGGATGACAGACCTATCACCAAAAGGATGAAAGAGCAACACGTGCACATCATCCTAACATCAAAAGGATGTATGGTTAATCACCAAAAGGATGATAGAGAACACTCACCCAATTTGGCACCAAAATGATAACATACCCATCACCAAAAGGATGATAGAGAGACACACGCACACAATCCCGACACGAAAAGGATGTAGGGTCTATCACCAAAAGGATGATAGAGAACACTCGCACAATCTGGCACCAAAAGGATGACAGATCCATCACCCAAAGGATGATAGAGCGGCACACACACACACAATCCCGACACCAAAAAGATGAAGGGCCTATCCCCAAAGAGATGATAGAGAACACTCGCACAATATGGCACCAAAAGGATGACATACCCATCATCAAAAGGTTAATGTAGCGACACACGCACACAATCCCGACACCAAAAGGATGCAAGGCCAATCACCAAAAGAATGATAGAGAACATTCGCACAATCTAGCACCAAAAGGATGACAGACTCATGCACAAAAGAATGATAGAGCGACACACGCACACACAATCGCGACACCAGAAGGATGTATGGTCTATCACCAAAAGGATGATAGAGAACACTCGCACGATCTAGCACCAAAAGGATGACAGACCTATCACCAAAAGGCTGAAAGAGCAACACGCGCACATCATCCTAACATCAAAAGGATGTATGGTTAATCACCAAAAGGATGATATAGAACACTCACATAATTTGACACCAAAATGATGACATACCCATCACTATAAGGATGATAGAGCGACACACGCACACAATCCCGACACGAAAAGGATGCAGGGTCTATCACCAAAAGGATGATAGAGAACACTCGCACAATCCAGCACCAAAAGGATGACAGATCCATCACCCAAAGGATGATTGAGCGGCACACGCACACAATCCCGACACCAAAAGGATGAAGGGCCTATCCCCAAAAAGATGATAGAGAACACTCGCACAATATGGCACCAAAAGGATGACATACCCGTCATCAAAAGGTTAATATAGTGACACACGCACACAATCCCGACACCAAAAGGATGCAACGCCAATCACCAAAAGAATGATAGAGAACATTCGCACAATCTAGCACCAAAAGGATGACAGACTCATCCACAAAACAATGATAGAGCGACACACGCACACACAATCGCGACACCAGAAGGATGTATGGTCTATCACCAAAAGGATGATAGAGAACACTCGCACGATCTAGCACCAAAAGGATGACAGACCTATCACCAAAAGGCTGAAAGAGCAACACGCGCACATCATCCTAACATCAAAAGGATGTATGGTTAATCACCAAAAGGATGATAGAGAACACTCACATAATTTAACACCAAAATGATGACATACCCATCACTATAAGGATGATAGAGCGACACACACACACAATTCCGACACGAAAAGGATGCAGGGTCTATCACCAAAAGGATGATAGAGAACACTCGCACAATCCGGCACCAAAAGGATGACAGATCCATCACCCAAAGGATGATTGAGCGGCACAGGCACACAATCCCGACACCAAAAGGATGAAGAGCCTATCCCCAAAAAGATGATAGAGAACACTCGCACAATATGGCACCAAAAGGATGACATACCCATCATCAAAAGGTTAATATAGCGACACAAGCACACAATCCCGACACCAAAAGGATGCAAGGCCAATCACCAAAAGAATGATAGAGAACATTCGCACAATCTAGCACCAAAAGGATGACAGACCCATCCCCAAAAGAATGATAGAACGACACACGCACACACAATCCCGACACCAGAAGGATGTATGGTCTATCACCAAAAGGATGATAGAGAACACTCGAACAATCTAGCACCAAAAGGATGACAGACCTATCACCAAAAGGATGAAAGAGCAATACGCGCACATCATCCTAATATCAAAAGGATGTATGGTTAATCACCAAAAGGATGATAGAGAATACTCACACAATTTGGCACCAAAATAATGACATACCCATCACTATAAGGATGATAGAGCGACACACGCACACAATCCCGGCACGAAAAGGATGCAGGGTCTATCACCAAAAGGATGATAGAGAACACTCGCACAATCTGGCACAAAAAGGATGACATGTCCATCACCCAAAGGATGATAGAGCGGCACACGCACACAATCCCGGCACCCAAAGGATGAAGGGCCTATCACCAAAAAGATTATAGAGATCACTCGCACAATATGGCCCCAAAAGGATGACATACCCATCATCAAAAGGTTAACATAGCGACTTACGCACACAATCCCGACACCAAAAGGATGCAAGGCCAATCACCAAAAGAATGATAGAGAACACTCGCACAATCTGACACCAAAAGGATGACATAACTATCACCAAAAGGATGAAATAGCAACACGCGCGCATCATCCTAACATCAAAAGGATGTATGGTTAATCACCAAAAGGATGATAGAGAACACTCCCACAATTTGACACCAAAATGATGACTTACCCATTACTATAAGGATGATAGAGCGACACAGGCACACAATCCCGACAAGAAAAGGATGAAGGGTCTATCACCAAAAGGATGATAGAGAACACTTGCACAATCTGCCTCCAAAAGGATGACAGATCCATCACCCAAAGAATGATAGAGCGGCACAGGCACACAATCCCGACACCAAAATGATGAAGGGCCTATCACCAAAAAGATGATAGAGAACACTTGCACAATATGGCACCAAAAGGATGACATACCCATCATCAAAAGGTTAATATAGCGACTCACGCACACAATCCCGACACCAAAAGGATGCAAGGCCAATCACCAAAAGAATGATAGAGAACACTTGAACAATCTGTCACCAAAAGGATGACAGACCCATCCCCAAAAGAATGATACAGCGACACACGCACACATAATCCCGACACCAGAAGGATGTATGCTCTATCACCAAAAGGATGATAGAGAACACTCGAACAATCTAGCACCAAAAGGATGACAGACCTATTACCAAAAGGATGAAAGAGCAACACGCGCACATCATCCTAACATCAAAAGGATGTATGGTTAATCACCAAAAGGATGATAGAGAATACTCACACAATTTGGCACCAAAATGATGACATACCCATCACTATAAGGATGATAGAGCGACACACGCACACAATCCCGACACGAAAAGGATGCATGGTCTATCACCAAAAGGATGATAGAGAACACTCGCACAATCTTACACCAAAAGGATTACAGATCCATCACCCAAAGGATGATAGAGCGGCACACGCACACAATCCCAACACCAAAAGGATGAATGGCCTACCCCCAAAAAGAAGATAGAGAACACTCGCACAATATGGCACCAAAAGGATGACATACCCATCATCAAAAGGTTAATATAGCGACACACGCACACAATCCCGACACCAAAAGGATGCAAGGCGAATCACCAAAAGAATGATAGAGAACACTCGCACAATCTGGCACCAAAAGGATGACAGACCCATCCCCAAAAGAATGATAGAGCGACACACGCACACACAATCCCGACACCAGAAGGATGTATGGTCTATCACCAAAAGGATGATAGAGAACACTCGCACAATCTAGAACCAAAAGGATGACAGACCTATCACCAAAGGGCTGAAAGAGCAACACGCGCACATCATCCTAACATCAAAAGGATGTATGGTTAATCACCAAAAGGATGATAGAGAACACTCACCCAATTTGGCACAAAAATGATGACATACCCATCACCAAAAGGATGATAGAGCGACACACGCACACAATCCCAACACGAAAAGGATGCAGGGTCTATCACCAAAAGGATGATAGAGAACACTCGCACAATCTGGCACCAAAAGGATGACAGATCCATCACCCAAAAGATGATAGAGCGGCACACACACACACAATCCCGACACCAAAAAGATGAAGGGCTTATCCCCAAAGAGATGATAGAGAACACTCGCACAATATGGCACCAAAAGGATGACATACCCATCATCAAAAGGTTAATGTAGCGACACACGCACACAATCCCGACACCAAAAGGATGCAAGGCCAATCACCAAAAGAATGATAGAGAACATTCGCACAATCTAGCACCAAAAGGATGACAGACTCATCCACAAATGAATGATAGAGCGACACACGCACACACAATCGCGACACCAGAAGGATGTATGGTCTATCACCAAAAGGATGATAGAGAACACTCGCACGATCTAGCACCAAAAGGATGACAGACCTATCACCAAAAGGCTGAAAGAGCAACACGCGCACATCATCCTAACATCAAAAGGATGTATGGTTAATCACCAAAAGGATCATAGAGAACACTCACACAATTTGACACCAAAATGATGACATACCCATCACTATAAGGATGATAGAGCGACACACGCACACAATCCCGACACGAAAAGGATGCAGGGTCTATCACCAAAAGGATGATAGAGAACACTCGCACAATCCGGCACAAAAAGGATGACAGATCCATCACCCAAAGGATGATTGAGCGGCACACACACACAATCCCGACACCAAAAGGATGAAGGGCCTATCACCAAAAAGATGATAGAGAACACTCGCACAATATGGCACCAAAATGATGACATACCCATCATCAAAAGGTTAATATAGCGACTCACGCACACAATCCCGACACCAAAAGGATGCAAGGCCAATCACCAAAAGAATGATAGAGAACACTCGCACAATCTGGCACCAAAAGGATTACAGACCCATCCCCAAAAGAATGATAGAGCGACACACGCACACACAATCCCGACACCAAAAGGATGATAGAGAACACTCGAACAATCTAGGACCAAAAGGATGACAGATCCATCACCAAAAGGATTAAAGAGCAACACGCGCACATCATCCCAACATCAAAAGGATGTATGGTTAATCACCAAAAGGATGATAGAGAACACTCGCATAATTTTGCACCTAAATGATAACATGCCATTCACCAAAAGGACGATAGAGCGACACACGCACACAATCCTGACACGAAAAGGATGCAGGGTCTATCACCAAAAGGATGATAGAGAACACTCGCACAATCTGGCACCAATGGGATGACAGATCCATCACCCAAAGGATGATAGAGCGACACACGCACACAATCCCGACACCAAAAGGACGAAGGGCCTATCACCAAAAAGATGACAGAGAACACTCGCACAATCTGGCACCAAAAGGGTGACATACCCATCATCAAAAGGTAAATATAGAGACACACGCACACAATCCCGACACCAAAAGGATGCAGGGCCTATCACCAAAAGAATGATAGAGAACACTCACATAATCTGGCACCAAAAGAATGATAGACCCATCACCAAAAGAATGATAGAGCGACACACACACACAATCCCGACACCAAAAGGATGCAGTGCCTATCACCAAAAAGATGATAGAGAACACTTGCACAATATGGAACCAAAAGGATGACATACCCTTCATCAAAAAGTTAATATAGAGACACACGCACACAATCCCAACACCAAAAGGATGCAAGGCCAATCATCAAAAAAATGATAGAGAAGACTCGCACAATCTAGCGCCAAAAGGATGACAGACCCATCCCCAAAAGAATGATAGAGCGACACACGCACACACAATCCCGACACCGGAAAGATGTATGGTCTATCACCAAAAGGATGATTGAGCGGCACACGCACACAATCTAGCACCAAAAGGATGACAAACCTATCACCAAAATGATGAAAGAGCAACACGCGCACATCATCCTAACATCAAAAGGATGTATGGATAATCACCAAAAGGATGAAAGAGAACACTCACACAATTTGGCACCAAAATGATGACATACCCATCACTATAAGGATGATAGAGCGACACACGCACACAATCCCGATACGAAAAGGATGCAGGGTCTATCACCAAAAGGATGATAGAGAACACTCGCACAATTTGGCCCGAAAAGGATGACATATCCATCACCCAAAGGATGATAGAGCGGCACACGCACACAATCCCAACACCAAAAGTATGAAGGGTCAATCCCCAAAAAGATGACAGAGAACACTCGCACAGTTAATCACCAAAAGGATGACATACCCATCATCAAAAGGTTAATAAAGCGACACACACACACAATCCCGACACCAAAAGGATGCAAGGCCAATCACCAAAAGAATGTTAGAGAACACTCGCACAATCTGGCACCAAAAGAATGATAAACCCATCAACAAAAGAATGATAGAGCGACACACGCACACAATCCCGACACCAAAAGGATGTATGCTTAATCACCAAAAGGATGATAGACAACACTCACACAATTTGGAACCTAAATGATGACATACCCATCATTATAAGGATGATAGAGCGACAGACGCACACAATCCCGACACGAAAAGGATGCAGGGTCTATCACCAAAAGGATGATAGAGAACACTGGCACAATCTGGCACCAATGGGATGACAAATCCATCACCCAAAGGATGATAGAGCGGCACACGCACACAATCCCGACACCAAAAGGATGAAGGGCCTATCACCAAAAAGATGATAGAGAACACTTGTAACACCCCCTTTCTATACCCCCAAATTAATACATTTAATCAATTAGGCACTTAGAAAATTTATTTCATCAGAGTTTAATTAAAACATGGTATATAAGAGGCGCATCACATTATCACGAAATTAAACACATACGATACCTGCTCAAAATAGATATGCAACAATGGGCAACCCACATCTCAATATTTAGAATAAAAGCGGAAACATCCAAATATTGAATCGATCACATTCATAAAAGTATATACAACCATTCAATCAATTCATGCTTTACAACCATATCCAGAACGGATACATACACAGATGTATCACAAGGAATCAAAACAAATGTAACTCCAAAAGAGTCAAAGGCTTCCTAACTACCCAGATGTTACATATCAGAGCCATTGACCAAAAAGAATGAAGACATCGCTTCACAAAAAGAACCTCCAGCTTCCTACTCTGCAATGCCTCATAGAGCATTATAAAACAGCAGAAGGGTGAGAAACAATATCATAATAGTTAATGCATAAAATTGTATATATACATATATCCATAATTGTACAAGTTATACTCAAATTATGTTCTCACCACATTAAGCATATACAATTAATCATGCCTCTACACATGCTCATGAACATTTACTATATGTTTCTCCCAACAATCATATATAACATACACAGTTATATTCATTCAACTAATGCATCATGCACAGATGACTCATGCAACTCATAGAGACCGACACACGACTCTATGCAGATGCAAA
Source organism: Lathyrus sativus (assembly GCA_963859935.3). NCBI lineage: Eukaryota > Viridiplantae > Streptophyta > Magnoliopsida > Fabales > Fabaceae > Lathyrus > Lathyrus sativus. The sequence continues at coordinate 201,493,247 of OZ012739.1, read as the reverse complement.
TGCGGTACCGACTCATTTCAACAGATTCTCTAAGGAATCGAGTATTCAGCAGATTCTCCACGGAATTAAGTATTCAGCAGATTCTCCACGGAATCAAATATTCATCAGATTCTCCACGGAATCGAATATTCAGCAGATTCTCCACGGAATCAAATACTCTGCAGATTCTCCACGGAATCAAATACTCTAGTCAATCCTCCAAGGGATTACATGTTATGACCGATTCTCCGAGGAATCACACAATGCAACCGATTCTCCAAGGAATCTAATGTAACCATCGTATCATACGAGGTTCTGCAAATCCTCTGAGGGATCATTCAACACAAAAATGCATACTAAGATGCTACACAATGCTAATCCTCCGAGGGATCGATCAACACAGAATGCATACTATGTTCACAAACATACTCATTGCATTTATCACATACATCGCATATATCTATCATGCATTCACATTATGCACCATTTCACACATGGTTTACACACATATCAGCCTATCAATGCGTTCCTATTCAATTCAAGCAAATACACAAGATTATCAAACGTTCAAGATTCACCATTGGCTTTACAATCTAGGATTCACGCCTTTCGGCCACCCACAGCACGACATGTCGAAACAGTTCACACATCAATCATTCATATAGGCATTAATCATAATTGAATCGGCCAAAAATCATGCTATGAATAAACAGCAAAACAAATAACACTGTCAGGTTCGCCAACCTTCGCCTGGCGAAGCCACGCAGCGAATGCTCGCTGGCCTTCGCCTGGCGAACTTCCCAGCGAAGACCACTGGGAGTAATTCTGGAATTACTCGCTGAGGCTCGCTACACACTCGCCTGGAGAACCTTCGCCAACTCACTTCGCCTGGCGAACTTGCCAGCGAAGACAGGGTGTTAGCTTCTGACTTGCTTCGCTACAGCTCGCTGGACTTCGCCTGGCGAAGCTTCGCTGCCATTCGTCTAGCGATCTTGCGAAGACAGAAACTCCATGGTTGTTCCAAAGCCCAAACTCCACACAACCAACCGATTAAATCCAAACCAGTATCAGTGGCACAACCCTACCATCACCCGACTAAACTACATCGTCTAATCCGAGTTCTAACCGATTAAAACCTCATTCTACTCACAAAACCAACTTCTAACCTAAGTGGAAAAAGAGTAGAAACTCTACAAAATCCAAACACATACACATACAATCATACACATTAAAGAGATGATGGAGTTTCACACCCTTACCGATCGATTGCAAGCTTTTGTGATGATCCCTTGATGATTCTAGGTTTTCCTCTCTACTTTCTCTTCTCTTTCTCTTCTCCTCTTTTCTTTCTCTTGTTTTTCTTCTTATGTTACTATCTTTCTTTCTTTTCCTCTCTTATTCTATTTTTATCTCTATTTCTTTCCTCTCAAATTCTTTCCAACACTTACCAATCAATTCTCACACTAAATTGCTAAATGTCTAAAATGCCCTTTTTACTCTAATTCCCCGAAAACTCTCCGAATCGGTAAAAATAGATAAAATAAGCAAACACCACATAGTAATATATAATTTCTCAATTTAAAACAAACATCAATTAAATAAATTAAAATACTCAACAATTAATGCGAATTCAGAATCGGGGCGTTACAACTCTCCCCCACTTTAGAAATTTTCGTCCTCGAAAATATTACCTGATTCAAACAACTCTGGATGCGATTCTCGCATCTTGCTCTCCAATTCCCAAGTCATGTTGCCTTCTGCGGCACCTCCCCAAGACACTTTCACAAGCGCAATATCCTTGCCTCTTAGTTTCTTAACTTCACGGTCTAAAATACTAACCGTTAAAACTTCAACTGTAAGGTTATCTCTTACTTCAACTTCATCCATTGGGATAAAATGTGACGGATCCAGAACATACTTCCGAAGTTGCGAGACATGGAATACATCATGCAAATTCGAAAGGTTCGGAGGTAACGCCACACGATAAGCCACAACACCAACTCGTGCGACAATCTGATACGGGCCAATAAAACGAGAAGTCAACTTTCTCGACTTCAAAGCACGACTCACACCCGTAACCGGTGTAACTCTCAAAAACACATGGTCTCCCTCTTGAAACTCGAGATCCTTTCTCCTTTTATCATGATAACTTTTTTGTCTACTCTGAGAAGCTCTCATCTTTTCCCGAATAAATTTCACCTTTTTCGTCGTTTGTTGTACCATTTCCGGACCAACTACCGACTTTTCACCTGTCTCATGCCAACACAGAGGTGTTCGACATCTCCGACCATATAAAGCCTCAAATGGCGCCATCCCAATACTCGAATGGAAACTGTTATTATAGGTGAACTCAATCAACGCTAAATAACCGTCCCACGCACCACCTTGTTCAAGCACACAAGCACGCAACAAATCTTCTAACGATTGAATCGTCCTCTCGGTTTGACCATCTGTTTGCGGATGATATGCCGAACTCAATCTCAACTTAGAACCCAAGGCACATTGCAAACTCTCCCAAAATCTTGAAGTAAATCTAGGATCTCTATCCGACACAATACTCTTAGGAACTCCATGAAGCTTCACAATAGTGCCAACATAAATCTCGGCCAACCTTTCCAAAGAATAAGTAATATCAATCGGAATAAAGTGAGCCGATTTAGTAAGCCTATCAACAATCACCCAAATAGCATTATGTCCTCTTTGCGTATTCGGCAATCCCGTAACAAAATCCATCGATATACTATCCCATTTCCATTCCGGAATATCCAACGGTTGCATAAATCCACTAGGCTTCTGATGCTCCACCTTAGACTTCTGGAAAGTCAAACACGAGTACACAAAACGAGCAACATCGCTTTTCAATCCAGACCACCAAAAGATCTTCTTCAAATCCTGATACATCTTATTCGCTCCCGGATGAATACTCAAGTTACTCCGATGTCCCTCTTCCAATATCATCTTTTTCAAATCCGCATCATCGGGAATACAAATACGACCTTGAAACCTCAAAACTCCTAATTCATCAACTTTGAAATCTTCATTTCCATTCGTCATCAAATCCACAAATTTCAAATCCAACTTTTGCTTTTCACACACCGTAGCAAGGAAATCATTCGTGACATGCAACATACCCAGCTTCACACTACTCGGTGTTAACTCACAAACCAAACTCAAATCTCTAAAGTTCTCCAAGAGTTCCCACTCTCTAACCATCAAAGTAGACACGTGCAACGACTTCCGACTTAAGGCATCGGCTACCACATTCGCCTTACCCGGATGATAATTTAAACCAAAATCATAGTCCTTCAAAAGTTCTAGCCATCTCCTTTGCCTCATATTCAATTCTTTTTGATCAAACAAATACTTCAAACTCTTGTGATCGCTAAAAACTTCAAATCTTGCACCATAGAGATAGTGCCTCCAAATTTTCAAAACGAACACTACGGCCGCTAACTCCAAATCATGAGTAGGATAATCCTTTTCATGAACTCTCAACTGTCTAGAAGCATACGCCACGACCTTCCAATCTTGCATCAATACACCACCCAATCCTGACAAAGAAGCATCGCAATAAACCACAAAAGGTTCCGTAGGATTCGGCAAAATCAAAACTGGCGCTGTCGTTAACCTTCTCTTTAATTCCATGAAACTCTCTTCACAATTAACATCCCAAATAAAAGCCTTTCCTTTACAAGTCAACTGCGTTAACGGAAGTGCTAACTTTGAAAATCCTTCGATAAACCTCCGGTAGTAACCGGCCAAGCCCAAAAAGCTTCGAATTTCCGTAACCGATCTTGGAGTCTCCCATTGCATTATCGCATCGATCTTGGATGGATCCACACTAATACCATTGCCGGAAATAATATGTCCAAGAAAAGTCACCTCCGACAACCAAAACTCACACTTAGACAATTTTGCGTACAACTTCTTCTCTTTCAAAATCTGCAACACAATCCTTAAATGTTCTTCGTGTTCCTCTCGAGACTTAGAATAAATCAAAATGTCATCGATAAACACTACCACTAAACGATCCAACTGCTCGTGGAAGATACGGTTCATATATTCCATGAAAACACCCGGCGCATTAGAAACTCCGAATGGCATCACCGTATACTCATAGTGACCATATCGTGTTCTAAAAGCCGTCTTCGAAATATCTTCTTCCTTAACCCGAATCTGGTGATAACCGGATCTCAAATAAATCTTACTAAAAACACGGGCTCCAACCAATTGATCCATCAAATCATCGATTCTTGGAAGCGGATACTTGTTCTTAATTGTCACCTTATTCAATTGCCGATAATCAATACACAATCGCATACCACCATCCTTCTTTTTTACCAACAATACTGGCGCACCCCAAGGAGAAACACTTGGTCTTACAAATCTCTTATCCAACAAATCATTCAATTGCTTCTTCAATTCCACCAACTCCGATGCCGACATCCGATACGGGGCCATCGAAATCGGTCTAGTACCCGGAACTAGATCAATAGAAAATTCAACCTCTCTCTTTGGCGGCACATCCGCAACATCTTCCGGAAACACTTCAGGAAATTCACAAACCACAGGAAACACGTCGAGCCCAACTTTGCTCTCCACCGACAACGATGCAAACAAACCAAACAACTGAGCTTCGTCCGCTAAAAGTTTCTTCAACTCTTTAGTGGAAAGAAAACTCTCGTTTTCACCATCTTCCAAAGAAGGAAACCCTACTAACTTGTGACAGCAATCCAGATGAACTCTATTAAATTGCAACCAGTTCATACCCAAGATTACGTCCAAACCTTCCAACGACAAACACACTAAATCCATAACGAAGTCCTTACCATACATGGTCAAAGGACAACTTGCACACACCAAAGAAGTAGTTACCGACTCCGAAGCGGGAGTCCCAATAACCATACCACTACTCAAAGAAACCATACACAAATCCAACCGCTTGCTTTATCGCAGGACGCAAGCCATTCTCATACTTGATACATTTGGAAAATTCCGCCGTAACCGCATCATAGTGAGGGTGAAACTTCACTAACTCAGTAAACTTAGCGGTGTAGTCCACCACCGACATATTACCTTGTTTCAACTCCAGAAATTCCATTTCTCTCTTCCCTTTAACACTTTCGGGATAATACTTCCTTAGAAACTCAGTACGAAATAAATCCCACGTAATCTCCTCATCGTCGACCTCAAGAACTTGCCTCACGCTGACCCACCAGTCATCAGCCTCTTCTCTCAGCATGTGAGTCCCTAGTCTCACCTTGTTCCCTTCAGCACAATCCATCACCCTAAAGATCCTCTCAATATCCTTTAACCATATCTGAGCACCATCCGGATCAAATCTCCCTTTGAACACCGGTGGTTGGTTCTTCCTGAACTCATCATTCGCATTCACGTTAGGTGCACCCTGCACAGCTCTGGCCATAACCTCTAACGCCGCTGCCATAGCATTGTCATTACGACCTACCATATTCTGAGGATTCCCAAAAATAACAACAAGGTTAAACAACCGTTCAACCAACACAACAACAAGACAGACACGACTGACTCAACACTCGCTCTGATACCACTTAATGTAACACCCCCTTTCTATACCCCCAAATTAATACATTTAATCAATTAGGCACTTAGAAAATTTATTCCGTCAGAGTTTAATTAAAACATGGTATATAAGAGGCGCATCACATTATCACGAAATTAAACACATACGATACCTGCTCAAAATAGATATGCAACAATGGGCAACCCACATCTCAATATTTAGAATAAAAGCGGAAACATCCAAATATTGAATCGATCACATTCATAAAAGTATATACAACCATTCAATCAATTCATGCTTTACAACCATATCCACAACGGATACATACACAGATGTATCACAAGGAATCAAAACAAATGTAACTCCAAAAGAGTCAAAGGCTTCCTAACTACCCAGATGTTACATATCAGAGCCATTGACCAAAAAGAATGAAGACATCGCTTCACAAAAAGAACCTCCAGCTTCCTACTCTGCAATGCCTCATAGAGCATTATAAAACAGCAGAAGGGTGAGAAACAATATCATAACAGTTAATGCATAAAATTGTATATATACATATATCCATAATTGTACAAGTTATACTCAAATTATGTTCTCACCACATTAAGCATATACAATTAATCATGCCTCTACACATGCTCATGAACATTTACTATATGTTTCTCCCAACAATCATATATAACATACACAGTTATATTCATTCAACTAATGCATCATGCACAGATGACTCATGCAACTCATAGAGACCGATACACGACTCTATGCAGATGCAAATGCGGTACCGGCTCATTTCAACAGATTCTCTAAGGAATCGAGTATTCAGCAGATTCTCCACGGAATCAAGTATTTAGCAGATTCTCCATGGAATCAAATATTCATCAGATTCTCCACGGAATCGAATATTCAGCAGATTCTCCACGGAATCAAATACTCTGCAGATTCTCCACGGAATCAAATACTCTAGTCAATCCTCCAAGGGATTACATGTTATGACCGATTCTCCGAGGAATCATACAACGCAACCGATTCTCCAAGGAATCTAATGTAACCATCGTATCATACGAGGTTCTGCAAATCCTCCGAGGGATCATTCAACACAAAAATGCATACTAAGATGCTACACAATGCTAATCCTCCGAGGGATCGATCAACACAGAATGCATATTATGTTCACAAACATACTCATTGCATTTATCACATACATCGCATATATCTATCATGCATTCACATTATGCACCATTTCACACATGGTTTACACACATATCAGCCTATCAATGCGTTCCTATTCAATTCAAGCAAATACACAAGATTATCAAACGTTCAAGATTCACCATTGGCTTTACAATCTAGGATTCACGCCTTTCGGCCACCCACAGCACGACATGTCGAAACAGTTCACACATCAATCATTCATATAGGCATTAATCATAATTGAATCGGCCAAAAATCATGCTATGAATAAACAGCAAAACAAATAACACTGTCAGGTTCGCCATCCTTCGCCTGGCGAAGCCACGCAGCGAATGCTCGCTGGCCTTCGCCTGGCGAACTTCCCAGCGAAGACCACTGGGAGTAATTCTGGAATTACTCGCTGAGGCTCGCTACACACTCGCCTGGCGAACATTCGCCAACTCACTTCGCCTGGCGAACTTGCCAGCGAAGACAGGGTGTTAGCTTCTGACTTGCTTCGCTACAGCTCGCTGGACTTCGCCTGGCGAAGCTTCGCTGACATTCGCTTGGCGAGCTTGCGAAGACAGAAACTCCATGGTTGTTCCAAAGCCCAAACTCCACACAACCAACCGATTAAATCCAAACCAGTCTCAGTGGCACAACCCTACCATCACCCGACTAAACTACATCGTCTAATCCGAGTTCTAACCGATTAAAACCTCATTCTACTCACAAAACCAACTTCTAACCTAAGTGGAAAAAGAGTAGAAACTCTACAAAATCCAAACACATACACATACAATCATACACATTAAAGAGATGATGGAGTTTCACACCCTTACCGATCGATTGCAAGCTTTGGTGATGATCCCTTGATGATTCTAGGTTTTCCTCTCTACTTTCTCTTCTCTTTCTCTTCTCCTCTTTTCTTTCTCTTGTTTTTCTTCTTATGTTACTATCTTTCTTTCTTTTCCACTCTTATTCTATTTCTATCTCTATTTCTTTCCTCTCAAATTCATTCCAACACTTACTAATCAATTCTCACACTAAATTGCTAAATGTCTAAAATACCCTTTTTACTCTAATTCCCCGAAAACTCTCCGAATCGGTAAAAATAGATAAAATAAGCAAACACCACATAGTAATATATAATTTCTCAATTTAAAACAAACATCAATTAAATAAATTAAAAGACTCAACAATTAATGGGAATTCAGAATCGGGGCGTTACAACACTCGCACCAAAAGGGTGACATACCCATCATCAAAAGGTTAATATAGAGACACACGCACACAATCCCGACACCAAAAGGATGCAGGGCCTATCACCAAAAGAATGACAGAGAACACTCGCACAATCTGGCACCAAAAGGATGACAGATCCATCACCCAAAGGATGATAGAGTGGCACACACACACAATCCCGACACCAAAAGGATGAAGGGCCTATCACCAAAAAGATGATAGAGAACACTCGCACAATAATGCACCAAAAGGATGACATACCCATCATCAAAAGGTTAATATATCGACTCATGCACACAATCCCGACACCAAAAGGATGCAAGGCCAATCACCAAAAGAATGATAGAGAACACTCGCACAATCTGGCACCAAAAGGATGACAGACCTATCACCAAAAGGATGAAAGAGCAACACGCGCACATCATCCTAACATCAAAAGGATGTATGGTTAATCACCAAAAGGATGATAGAGAACACTCACACAATTTGGCACCAAAATGATGACATACCCATCACTATAAGGATGATAGAGCGACACACGCACACAATCCCGACACGAAAAGGATGCAGGGTCTATCACCAAAAGGAAGATAGAGAACACTCGCACAATCTGGCACCAAAAGGATGACAGATCCATCACCCAAAGGATGATAGAGCGGCACACGCACACAATCCCGACACCAAAAGGATGAAGCGCCTATCCCTAAAAAGATGATAGAGAACACTCGCACAATATGGCACCAAAAGGATGACATACCCATCATCAAAAGGTTAATATAGCGACACATGCACCCAATCCCGACACCAAAAGGATGCAAGGCTAATCACCAAAAGAATGATAGAGAACATTCGCACAATCTATCACCAAAAAGATGATAGACCCATCCCTAAAAAAATGATAGAGCGACACACGCACACACAATCGCGACACCAGAAGGATGTATGGTCTATCACCAAAAGGATGATAGAGAACACTCGCACAATCTAGCACCAAAAGGATGACAGACCAATCACCAAAAGGATGAAAGAGGAACACGCGCACATCATCCTAACATCAAAAGGATGTATGGTTAATCACCAAAAGGATGATAGAGAACACTCACACAATTTGGCACCAAAATGATGACATACCCATCACTATAAGGATGATTGAGCGACACACGCACACAATCCCGACACGAAAAGGATGCAGGGTCTATCACCAAAAGGATGATAGAGAACACTCGCACAATCTGGCACCAAAAGGATGACAGATCCATCACCCAAAGGATGATAGAGCGGCACACGCATACAATCCCGACACCTAAAGGATGAAGGGCCTATCACCAAAAAGATGATACAGAACACTCGCACAATATGGCACCAAAAGGATGACATACCCATCATCAAAAGGTTAATATAGCGACTCACGCACACAATCCCGACACCAAAAGGATGCAAGGCCAATCACCAAAAGAATGACAGAGAACACTCGCACAATCTGGCACCAAAAGGATGACAGACCTATCACCAAAAGGATGAAAGAGCAACACGTGCACATCATCCTAACATCAAAAGGATGTATGGTGAATCACCAAAAGGATGATAGAGAACACTCACACAATTTGGCATCAAAATGATGACATATCCATCACTATAATGAAGATAGAGCGACACACGCACACAATCCCGACACCAAAAGGATGCAGGGCCTATCACCAAAAGAATGATAGAGAACACTCGCACAATCTGGCACCAAAAGGATGACAGATCCATCACCCAAAGGATGATAGAGTGGCACACACACACAATCCCGACACCAAAAGGATGAAGGGCCTATCACCAAAAAGATGATAGAGAACACTCGCACAATAATGCACCAAAAGGATGACATACCCATCATCAAAAGGTTAATATATCGACTCATGCACACAATCCCGACACCAAAAGGATGCAAGGCCAATCACCAAAAGAATGATAGAGAACACTCGCACAATCTGGCACCAAAAGGATGACAGACCTATCACCAAAAGGATGAAAGAGCAACACGCGCACATCATCCTAACATCAAAAGGATGTATGGTTAATCACCAAAAGGATGATAGAGAACACTCACACAATTTGGCACCAAAATGATGACATACCCATCACTATAAGGATGATAGAGCGACACACGCACACAATCCCGACACGAAAAGGATGCAGGGTCTATCACCAAAAGGAAGATAGAGAACACTCGCACAATCTGGCACCAAAAGGATGACAGATCCATCACCCAAAGGATGATAGAGCGGCACACGCACACAATCCCGACACCAAAAGGATGAAGCGCCTATCCCTAAAAAGATGATAGAGAACACTCGCACAATATGGCACCAAAAGGATGACATACCCATCATCAAAAGGTTAATATAGCGACACATGCACACAATCCCGACACCAAAAGGATGCAAGGCTAATCACCAAAAGAATGATAGAGAACATTCGCACAATCTATCACCAAAAGGATGATAGACCCATCCCCAAAAAAATGATAGAGCGACACACGCACACACAATCGCGACACTAGAAGGATGTATGGTCTATCACCAAAAGGATGATAGAGAACACTCGCACAATCTAGCACCAAAAGGATGACAGACCAATCACCAAAAGGATGAAAGAGGAACACGCGCACATCATCCTAACATCAAAAGGATGTATGGTTAATCACCAAAAGGATGATAGAGAACACTCACACAATTTGGCACCAAAATGATGACATACCCATCACTATAAGGATGATTGAGCGACACACGCACACAATCCCGACACGAAAAGGATGCAGGGTCTATCACCAAAAGGATGATAGAGAACACTCGCACAATCTGGCACCAAAAGGATGACAGATCCATCACCCAAAGGATGATAGAGCGGCACACGCACACAATCCCGACACCTAAAGGATGAAGGGCCTATCACCAAAAAGATGATACAGAACACTCGCACAATATGGCACCAAAAGGATGACATACCCATCATCAAAAGGTTAATATAGCGACTCACGCACACAATCCCGACACCAAAAGGATGCAAGGCCAATGACCAAAAGAATGACAGAGAACACTCGCACAATCTGGCACCAAAAGGATGACAGACCTATCACCAAAAGGATGAAAGAGCAACACGTGCACATCATCCTAACATCAAAAGGATGTATGGTGAATCACCAAAAGGATGATAGAGAACACTCACACAATTTGGCATCAAAATGATGACATATCCATCACTATAATGAAGATAGAGCGACACACGCACACAATCCCGACACCAAAAGGATGCAGGGCCTATCACCAAAAGAATGATAGAGAACACTCGCACAATCTGGCACCAAAAGGATGACAGATCCATCACCCAAAGGATGATAGAGTGCCACACACACACAATCCCGACACCAAAAGGATGAAGGGCCTATCACCAAAAAGATGATAGAGAACACTCGCACAATAATGCACCAAAAGGATGACATACCCATCATCAAAAGGTTAATATATCGACTCATGCACACAATCCCGACACCAAAAGGATGCAAGGCCAATCACCAAAAGAATGATAGAGAACACTCGCACAATCTGGCACCAAAAGGATGACAGACCTATCACCAAAAGGATGAAAGAGCAACACGCGCACATCATCCTAACATCAAAAGGATGTATGGTTAATCACCAAAAGGATGATAGAGAACACTCACACAATTTGGCACCAAAATGATGACATACCCATCACTATAAGGATGATAGAGCGACACACGCACACAATCCCGACACGAAAAGGATGCAGGGTCTATCACCAAAAGGAAGATAGAGAACACTCGCACAATCTGGCACCAAAAGGATGACAGATCCATCACCCAAAGGATGATAGAGCGGCACACGCACACAATCCCGACACCAAAAGGATGAAGCGCCTATCCCTAAAAAGATGATAGAGAACACTCGCACAATATGGCACCAAAAGGATGACATACCCATCATCAAAAGGTTAATATAGCGACACATGCACACAATCCCGACACCAAAAGGATGCAAGGCTAATCACCAAAAGAATGATAGAGAACATTCGCACAATCTATCACCAAAAGGATGATAGACCCATCCCCAAAAAAATGATAGAGCGACACACGCACACACAATCGCGACACCAGAAGGATGTATGGTCTATCACCAAAAGGATGATAGAGAACACTCGCACAATCTAGCACCAAAAGGATGACAGACCAATCACCAAAAGGATGAAAGAGGAACACGCGCACATCATCCTAACATCAAAAGGATGTATGGTTAATCACCAAAAGGATGATAGAGAACACTCACACAATTTGGCACCAAAATGATGACATACCCATCACTATAAGGATGATTGAGCGACACACGCACACAATCCCGACACGAAAAGGATGCAGGGTCTATCACCAAAAGGATGATAGAGAACACTCGCACAATCTGGCACCAAAAGGATGACAGATCCATCACCCAAAGGATGATAGAGCGGCACACGCACACAATCCCGACACCTAAAGGATGAAGGGCCTATCACCAAAAAGATGATACAGAACACTCGCACAATATGGCACCAAAAGGATGACATACCCATCATCAAAAGGTTAATATAGCGACTCACGCACACAATCCCGACACCAAAAGGATGCAAGGCCAATCACCAAAAGAATGACAGAGAACACTCGCACAATCTGGCACCAAAAGGATGACAGACCTATCACCAAAAGGATGAAAGAGCAACACGTGCACATCATCCTAACATCAAAAGGATGTATGGTGAATCACCAAAAGGATGATAGAGAACACTCACACAATTTGGCATCAAAATGATGACATATCCATCACTATAATGAAGATAGAGCGACACACGCACACAATCCCGACACCAAAAGGATGCAGGGCCTATCACCAAAAGAATGACAGAGAACACTCGCACAATCTGGCACCAAAAGGATGACAGATCCATCACCCAAAGGATGATAGAGTGGCACACACACACAATCCCGACACCAAAAGGATGAAGGGCCTATCACCAAAAAGATGATAGAGAACACTCGCACAATAATGCACCAAAAGGATGACATACCCATCATCAAAAGGTTAATATATCGACTCATGCACACAATCCCGACACCAAAAGGATGCAAGGCCAATCACCAAAAGAATGATAGAGAACACTCGCACAATCTGGCACCAAAAGGATGACAGACCTATCACCAAAAGGATGAAAGAGCAACACGCGCACATCATCCTAACATCAAAAGGATGTATGGTTAATCACCAAAAGGATGATAGAGAACACTCACACAATTTGGCACCAAAATGATGACATACCCATCACTATAAGGATGATAGAGCGACACACGCACACAATCCCGAAACGAAAAGGATGCAGGGTCTATCACCAAAAGGAAGATAGAGAACACTCGCACAATCTGGCACCAAAAGGATGACAGATCCATCACCCAAAGGATGATAGAGCGGCACACGCACACAATCCCGACACCAAAAGGATGAAGGGCCTATCCCTAAAAAGATGATAGAGAACACTCGCACAATATGGCACCAAAAGGATGACATACCCATCATCAAAAGGTTAATATAGCGACACATGCACACAATCCCGACACCAAAAGGATGCAAGGCCAATCACCAAAAGAATGATAGAGAACATTCGCACAATCTATCACCAAAAGGATGATAGACCCATCCCCAAAAAAATGATAGAGCGACACACGCACACACAATCGCGACACCAGAAGGATGTATGGTCTATCACCAAAAGGATGATAGAGAACACTCGCACAATCTAGCACCAAAAGGGTGACAGACCAATCACCAAAAGGATGAAAGAGCAACACGCGCACATCATCCTAACATCAAAAGGATGTATGGTTAATCACCAAAAGGATGATAGAGAACACTCACACAATTTGGCACCAAAATGATGACATATCCATCACTATAAGGATGATTGAGCGACACACGCACACAATCCCGACACGAAAAGGATGCAGGGTCTGTCACCAAAAGGATGATAGAGAACACTCGCACAATCTGGCACCAAAAGGATGACAGATCCATCACCCAAAGGATGATAGAGCGGCACACGCACACAATCCCGACACCAAAAGGATGAAGGGCCTATCACCAAAAAGATGATAGAGAACACTCGCACAATATGGCACCAAAAGGATGACATACCCATCATCAAAAGGTTAATATAGCGACACACGCACACAATCCCGACACCAAAAGGATGCAAGGCCAATCACCAAAAGAATGATAGAGAACATTCGCACAATCTATCACCAAAAGGATAACATACCCATCCCCAAAAGAATGATAGAGCGACACACGCACACACAATCGCGACACCAGAAGGATGTATGGTCTATTACCAAAAGGAGGATAGGGAACACTCGCACAATCTAGCACCAAAAGGATGATAGACCTATCACCAAAAGGATGAAAGAGCAACACGCGCACATCATCCTAACATCAAAAGGATGTATGGTTAATCACCAAAAGGATGATAGAGAACACTCACACAATTTGGCACCAAAATGATGACATACCCATCACTATAAGGATGATAGAGCGACACACGCACACAATCCCGAAACGAAAAGGATGCAGGGTCTATCACCAAAAGGAAGATAGAGAACACTCGCACAATCTGGCACCAAAAGGATGACAGATCCATCACCCAAAGGATGATAGAGCGGCACACGCACACAATCCCGACACCAAAAGGATGAAGGGCCTATCCCTAAAAAGATGATAGAGAACACTCGCACAATATGGCACCAAAAGGATGACATACCCATCATCAAAAGGTTAATATAGCGACACATGCACACAATCCCGACACCAAAAGGATGCAAGGCCAATCACCAAAAGAATGATAGAGAACATTCGCACAATCTATCACCAAAAGGATGATAGACCCATCCCCAAAAAAATGATAGAGCGACACACGCACACACAATCGCGACACCAGAAGGATGTATGGTCTATTACCAAAAGGAGGATAGGGAACACTCGCACAATCTAGCACCAAAAGGATGATAGACCTATCACCAAAAGGATGAAAGAGCAACACGCGCACATCATCCTAACATCAAAAGGATGTATGGTTAATCACCAAAAGGATGATAGAGAACACTCACACAATTTGGCACCAAAATGATGACATACCCATCACTATAAGGATGATAGAGCGACACACGCACACAATCCCGAAACGAAAAGGATGCAGGGTCTATCACCAAAAGGAAGATAGAGAACACTCGCACAATCTGGCACCAAAAGGATGACAGATCCATCACCCAAAGGATGATAGAGCGGCACACGCACACAATCCCGACACCAAAAGGATGAAGGGCCTATCCCTAAAAAGATGATAGAGAACACTCGCACAATATGGCACCAAAAGGATGACATACCCATCATCAAAAGGTTAATATAGCGACACATGCACACAATCCCGACACCAAAAGGATGCAAGGCCAATCACCAAAAGAATGATAGAGAACATTCGCACAATCTATCACCAAAAGGATGATAGACCCATCCCCAAAAAAATGATAGAGCGACACACGCACACACAATCGCGACACCAGAAGGATGTATGGTCTATCACCAAAAGGATGATAGAGAACACTCGCACAATCTAGCACCAAAAGGGTGACAGACCAATCACCAAAAGGATGAAAGAGCAACACGCGCACATCATCCTAACATCAAAAGGATGTATGGTTAATCACCAAAAGGATGATAGAGAACACTCACACAATTTGGCACCAAAATGATGACATATCCATCACTATAAGGATGATTGAGTGACACACGCACACAATCCCGACACGAAAAGGATGCAGGGTCTGTCACCAAAAGGATGATAGAGAACACTCGCACAATCTGGCACCAAAAGGATGACAGATCCATCACCCAAAGGATGATAGAGCGGCACACGCACACAATCCCGACACCAAAAGGATGAAGGGCCTATCACCAAAAAGATGATAGAGAACACTCGCACAATATGGCACCAAAAGGATGACATACCCATCATCAAAAGGTTAATATAGCGACACACGCACACAATCCCGACACCAAAAGGATGCAAGGCCAATCACCAAAAGAATGATAGAGAACATTCGCACAATCTATCACCAAAAGGATAACATACCCATCCCCAAAAGAATGATAGAGCGACACACGCACACACAATCGCGACACCAGAAGGATGTATGGTCTATTACCAAAAGGAGGATAGGGAACACTCGCACAATCTAGCACCAAAAGGATGATAGACCTATCACCAAAAGGATGAAAGAGCAACACGCGCACATCATCCTAACATCAAAAGGATGTATGGTTAATCACCAAAAGGATGATAGAGAACACTCACACAATTTGGCACCAAAATGATGACATATCCATCACTATAAGGATGATTGAGCGACACACGCACACAATCCCGACACGAAAAGGATGCAGGGTCTGTCACCAAAAGGATGATAGAGAACACTCGCACAATCTGGCACCAAAAGGATGACAGATCCATCACCCAAAGGATGATAGAGCGGCACACGCACACAATCCCGACACCAAAAGGATGAAGGGCCTATCACCAAAAAGATGATAGAGAACACTCGCACAATATGGCACCAAAAGGATGACATACCCATCATCAAAAGGTTAATATAGCGACACACGCACACAATCCCGACACCAAAAGGATGCAAGGCCAATCACCAAAAGAATGATAGAGAACATTCGCACAATCTATCACCAAAAGGATAACATACCCATCCCCAAAAGAATGATAGAGCGACACACGCACACACAATCGCGACACCAGAAGGATGTATGGTCTATTACCAAAAGGAGGATAGGGAACACTCGCACAATCTAGCACCAAAAGGATGATAGACCTATCACCAAAAGGATGAAAGAGCAACACGCGCACATCATCCTAACATCAAAAGGATGTATGGTTAATCACCAAAAGGATGATAGAGAACACTCACACAATTTGGCACCAAAATGATGACATACCCATCACTATAAGGATGATAGAGCGACACACGCACACAATCCCGAAACGAAAAGGATGCAGGGTCTATCACCAAAAGGAAGATAGAGAACACTCGCACAATCTGGCACCAAAAGGATGACAGATCCATCACCCAAAGGATGATAGAGCGGCACACGCACACAATCCCGACACCAAAAGGATGAAGGGCCTATCCCTAAAAAGATGATAGAGAACACTCGCACAATATGGCACCAAAAGGATGACATACCCATCATCAAAAGGTTAATATAGCGACACATGCACACAATCCCGACACCAAAAGGATGCAAGGCCAATCACCAAAAGAATGATAGAGAACATTCGCACAATCTATCACCAAAAGGATGATAGACCCATCCCCAAAAAAATGATAGAGCGACACACGCACACACAATCGCGACACCAGAAGGATGTATGGTCTATCACCAAAAGGATGATAGAGAACACTCGCACAATCTAGCACCAAAAGGGTGACAGACCAATCACCAAAAGGATGAAAGAGCAACACGCGCACATCATCCTAACATCAAAAGGATGTATGGTTAATCACCAAAAGGATGATAGAGAACACTCACACAATTTGGCACCAAAATGATGACATATCCATCACTATAAGGATGATTGAGTGACACACGCACACAATCCCGACACGAAAAGGATGCAGGGTCTATCACCAAAAGGATGATAGAGAACACTCGCACAATCTGGCACCAAAAGGATGACAGATCCATCACCCAAAGGATGATAGAGCGGCACACGCACACAATCCCGACACCAAAAGGATGAAGGGCCTATCACCAAAAAGATGATAGAGAACACTCGCACAATATGGCACCAAAAGGATGACATACCCATCATCAAAAGGTTAATATAGCGACACACGCACACAATCCCGACACCAAAAGGATGCAAGGCCAATCACCAAAAGAATGATAGAGAACATTCGCACAATCTATCACCAAAAGGATAACAGACCCATCCCCAAAAGAATGATAGAGCGACACACGCACACACAATCGCGACACCAGAAGGATGTATGGTCTATTACCAAAAGGAGGATAGGGAACACTCGCACAATCTAGCACCAAAAGGATGATAGACCTTATCACCAAAAGGATGAAAGAGCAACACGCGCACATCATCCTAACATCAAAAGGATGTATGGTTAATCACCTAAAGGATGATAGAGAACACTCACACAATTTGGCACCAAAATGATGACATACCCATCACTATAAGGATGATAGAGCGACACACGCACACAATCCCGACACGAAAAGGATGCAGGGTCTATCACCAAAAGGATGATAGAGAACACTCGCACAATCTGGCACCAAAAGGATGACAGATCCATCACCCAAAGGATGATAGAGCGGCACACGCACACAATCCCGACACCAAAAGGATGAAGGGCATATCATCAAAAAGATGATACAGAACACTCGCACAATATGGCACCAAAAGGATGACATACCCATCATCAAAAGGTTAATATAGCGACTCACGCACACAATCCCGACACCAAAAGGATGCAAGGCCAATCACCAAAAGAATGACAGAGAACACTCGCACAATCTGGCACCAAAAGGATGACAGACCTATCACCAAAAGGATGAAAGAGAAACACGTGCACACCATCCTAACATCAAAAGGATGTATGGTGAATCACCAAAAGGATGATAGAGAACACTAACACAATTTGGCAGCAAAATGATGACATACCCATCACTATAATGAAGATAGAGCGACACACGCACACAATCCCGACACGAAAAGGATGCAGGGTCTATCACCAAAAGATGATAGAGAACACTCGCACAATATGGCACCAAAAGGATGGCATACCCATCATCAAAAGGTTAATATACCGACACACGCACACAATCCCGACACCAAAAGGATGCATGGCCAATCACCAAAAGAATGATAGAGAACACTCGCACAATCTGGCACCAAAAGGATGACAGATCCATCACCCAAAGGATGATAGAGCGGCACACGCACACACAATCCCGACATCAGAATGATGTATGGTCTATCACCAAAAGGATGATAGAGAACACTCGAACAATCTAGCACCAAAAGGATGACATGCCTATCACCAAAAGGATGAAAGAGTAACACGCGCACATCATCCTAACATCAAAAGGATGTATGGTTAATCACCAAAAGGATGATAGAGAACACTCACACAATTTGGCACCAAAATGATGACATACCCATCACTATAAGGATGATAGAGCGACACACGCACACAATCCCGACACGAAAAGGATGCAGGGTCTATCACCAAAAGGAAGATAGAGAACACTCGCACAATCTGGCACCAAAAGGATGACAGATCCATCACCCAAAGGATGATAGAGCGGCACACGCACACAATCCCGACACCAAAAGGATGAAGCGCCTATCCCTAAAAAGATGATAGAGAACACTCGCACAATATGGCACCAAAAGGATGTTATACCCATCATCAAAAGGTTAATATAGCGACACATGCACACAATCCCGACACCAAAAGGATGCAAGGCTAATCACCAAAAGAATGATAGAGAACATTCGCACAATCTATCACCAAAAGGATGATAGACCCATCCCCAAAAAAATGATAGAGCGACACACGCACACACAATCGCGACACCAGAAGGATGTATGGTCTATCACCAAAAGGATGATAGAGAACACTCGCACAATCTAGCACCAAAAGGATGACAGACCAATCACCAAAAGGATGAAAGAGGAACACGCGCACATCATCCTAACATCAAAAGGATGTATGGTTAATCACCAAAAGGATGATAGAGAACACTCACACAATTTGGCACCAAAATGATGACATACCCATCACTATAAGGATGATTGAGCGACACACGCACACAATCCCGACACGAAAAGGATGCAGGGTCTATCACCAAAAGGATGATAGAGAACACTCGCACAATCTGGCACCAAAAGGATGACAGATCCATCACCCAAAGGATGATAGAGCGGCACACGCACACAATCCCGACACCTAAAGGATGAAGGGCCTATCACCAAAAAGATGATACAGAACACTCGCACAATATGGCACCAAAAGGATGACATACCCATCATCAAAAGGTTAATATAGCGACTCACGCACACAATCCCGACACCAAAAGGATGCAAGGCCAATCACCAAAAGAATGATAGAGAACACTCGCACAATCTGGCACCAAAAGGATGACAGACCTATCACCAAAAGGATGAAAGAGCAACACGTGCACATCATCCTAACATCAAAAGGATGTATGGTGAATCACCAAAAGGATGATAGAGAACACTCACACAATTTGGCATCAAAATGATGACATATCCATCACTATAATGAAGATAGAGCGACACACGCACACAATCCCGACACCAAAAGGATGCAGGGCCTATCACCAAAAGAATGACAGAGAACACTCGCACAATCTGGCACCAAAAGGATGACAGATCCATCACCCAAAGGATGATAGAGTGGCACACACACACAATCCCGACACCAAAAGGATGAAGGGCCTATCACCAAAAAGATGATAGAGAACACTCGCACAATAATGCACCAAAAGGATGACATACCCATCATCAAAAGGTTAGTATATCGACTCATGCACACAATCCCGACACCAAAAGGATGCAAGGCCAATCACCAAAAGAATGATAGAGAACACTCGCACAATCTGGCACCAAAAGGATGACAGACCTATCACCAAAAGGATGAAAGAGCAACACGCGCACATCATCCTAACATCAAAAGGATGTATGGTTAATCACCAAAAGGATGATAGAGAACACTCACACAATTTGGCACCAAAATGATGACATACCCATCACTATAAGGATGATAGAGCGACACACGCACACAATCCCGAAACGAAAAGGATGCAGGGTCTATCACCAAAAGGAAGATAGAGAACACTCGCACAATCTGGCACCAAAAGGATGACAGATCCATCACCCAAAGGATGATAGAGCGGCACACGCACACAATCCCGACACCAAAAGGATGAAGGGCCTATCCCTAAAAAGATGATAGAGAACACTCGCACAATATGGCACCAAAAGGATGACATACCCATCATCAAAAGGTTAATATAGCGACACATGCACACAATCCCGACACCAAAAGGATGCAAGGCCAATCACCAAAAGAATGATAGAGAACATTCGCACAATCTATCACCAAAAGGATGATAGACCCATCCCCAAAAAAATGATAGAGCGACACACGCACACACAATCGCGACACCAGAAGGATGTATGGTCTATCACCAAAAGGATGATAGAGAACACTCGCACAATCTAGCACCAAAAGGGTGACAGACCAATCACCAAAAGGATGAAAGAGCAACACGCGCACATCATCCTAACATCAAAAGGATGTATGGTTAATCACCAAAAGGATGATAGAGAACACTCACACAATTTGGCACCAAAATGATGACATATCCATCACTATAAGGATGATTGAGCGACACACGCACACAATCCCGACACGAAAAGGATGCAGGGTCTATCACCAAAAGGATGATAGAGAACACTCGCACAATCTGGCACCAAAAGGATGACAGATCCATCACCCAAAGGATGATAGAGCGGCACACGCACACAATCCCGACACCAAAAGGATGAAGGGCCTATCACCAAAAAGATGATAGAGAACACTCGCACAATATGGCACCAAAAGGATGACATACCCATCATCAAAAGGTTAATATAGCGACACACGCACACAATCCCGACACCAAAAGGATGCAAGGCCAATCACCAAAAGAATGATAGAGAACATTCGCACAATCTATCACCAAAAGGATAACAGACCCATCCCCAAAAGAATGATAGAGCGACACACGCACACACAATCGCGACACCAGAAGGATGTATGGTCTATTACCAAAAGGAGGATAGGGAACACTCGCACAATCTAGCACCAAAAGGATGATAGACCTATCACCAAAAGGATGAAAGAGCAACACGCGCACATCATCCTAACATCAAAAGGATGTATGGTTAATCACCTAAAGGATGATAGAGAACACTCACACAATTTGGCACCAAAATGATGACATACCCATCACTATAAGGATGATAGAGCGACACACGCACACAATCCCGACACGAAAAGGATGCAGGGTCTATCACCAAAAGGATGATAGAGAACACTCGCACAATCTGGCACCAAAAGGATGACAGATCCATCACCCAAAGGATGATAGAGCGGCACACGCACACAATCCCGACACCAAAAGGATGAAGGGCATATCATCAAAAAGATGATACAGAACACTCGCACAATATGGCACCAAAAGGATGACATACCCATCATCAAAAGGTTAATATAGCGACTCACGCACACAATCCCGACACCAAAAGGATGCAAGGCCAATCACCAAAAGAATGACAGAGAACACTCGCACAATCTGGCACCAAAAGGATGACAGACCTATCACCAAAAGGATGAAAGAGAAACACGTGCACACCATCCTAACATCAAAAGGATGTATGGTGAATCACCAAAAGGATGATAGAGAACACTAACACAATTTGGCAGCAAAATGATGACATACCCATCACTATAATGAAGATAAAGCGACACACGCACACAATCCCGACACGAAAAGGATGCAGGGTCTATCACCAAAAGATGATAGAGAACACTCGCACAATATGGCACCAAAAGGATGGCATACCCATCATCAAAAGGTTAATATACCGACACACGCACACAATCCCGACACCAAAAGGATGCATGGCCAATCACCAAAAGAATGATAGAGAACACTCGCACAATCTGGCACCAAAAGGATGACAGATCCATCACCCAAAGGATGATAGAGCGGCACACGCACACACAATCCCGACATCAGAATGATGTATGGTCTATCACCAAAAGGATGATAGAGAACACTCGAACAATCTAGCACCAAAAGGATGACATGCCTATCACCAAAAGGATGAAAGAGTAACACGCGCACATCATCCTAACATCAAAAGGATGTATGGTTAATCACCAAAAGGATGATAGAGAACACTCACACAATTTGGCACCAAAATGATGACACACCCTTCACTATAAGGTTGATAGAGCGACACACGCACACAATCCCGACACGAAAAGGATGCAGGGTCTATCACCAAAAAGGATGATAGAGAACACTCGCACAATCTGGCACCAAAAGGATGATAAATCCATCACCCAAAGGATGACAGATCCATCACCCAAAAGGATGACAGATCCATCACCCAAAGGATGATAGAGCGGCACACGCACACAATCCCGACACCAAAAGGATGAAGGGCCTATCCCCAAAAAGAAGATGGAGAACACTAGCACAATATGGCACCAAAAGGATGAGATACCCATCATCAAAAGGTTAATATAGCGACACACGCACACAATTCCGACACCAAAAGGATGCAAGGCCAATCACCAAAAGAATGATAGAGAACACTCGCACAATCTGGCACCAAAAGGATGACAGATCCATCACCCAAAGGATGACAGATCCATCACCCAAAGGATGACAGATCCATCACCCAAAAGGATGACAGGTCCATCACCCAAAGGATGATATAGCGGCACACGCACACAATCCCGACACCAAAAGGATGAAGGGCCTATCCCCAAAAAGATGATAAAGAACACTAGCACAATATGGCACCAAAAGGATGAGATACCCATCATCAAAAGGTTAATATAGAGACACACACACACAATCCCGACACGAAAAGGATGCAAGGCGAATCACCAAAAGAATAATAGAGAACACTCGCACAATCTGGCACCAAAAGGATGACAGACCCATCCCTAAAAGAATGATAGAGCGACACACGCGCACACAATCCCGACACCAGAAGGATGTATGGTCTATCACCAAAAGGATGATAGAGAACACTCGAACAATCTAGCACCAAAAGGATGACAGGCCTATCACCAAAAGGATGAAAGAGCAACACGCGCACATCATCCTAACATCAAAAGGATGTATGGTTAATCACCAAAAGGATGATAGAGAACACTCACACAATTTGGCACCAAAATGATGACATACCCATCACTATAAGGATGATAGAGCGACACACGCACACAATCCCGACACGAAAAGGATGCAGGGTCTATCACCAAAAGGATGATAGAGAACACTCGCACAATCTGGCACCAAAAGGATGACAGATCCATCACCCAAAGGATGACAGATCCATCACCCAACAGATGGCAGATCCATCACCCAAAAGGATGACAGATCCATCACCCAAAGGATGATAGAGCGGCACACGCACACAATCCCGACACCAAAAGGATGAAGGGCCTATCACCAAAAAGATGATAGAGAACACTCGCATGATATGGCATCAAAAGGATGACATACCCATCATCAAAAGGTTAATATATTGACTCACGCACACAATCCCGACACCAAAAGGATGCAAGGCCAATCACCAAAAGAATGATAGAGAACACTCGCACAATTTGGCACCAAAATGATGACATACCCATCACTATAAGGATGATAGAGCGACACACGCACACAATCCCGACACGAAAAGGATGCAGGGTCTATCACCAAAAGGATGATAGAGAACACTCGCACAATCTGGCACCAAAAGGATGACAGATCCATCACCAAAAGGATGACAGATCCATCACCCAACGGATGACAGATCCATCACCCAAAGGATGATAGAGCGGCACACGCACACAATCCCGACACCAAAAGGATGAAGGGCCTATCACCAAAAAGATGATAGAGAACACTCGCATAATATGGCATCAAAAGGACGACATACCCATCATGAAAAGGTTAATATATTGACTCACGCACATAATCCCGACACCAAAAGGATGCAAGGCCAATCACCAAAAGAATGATAGAGAACACTCGCACAATCTAGCACCAAAAGGATGACAGACCTATCACCAAAAGGATGAAAGAGCAACACGTGCACATCATCCTAAGATCAAAAGGATGTATGGTTAATCACCAAAAGGATGATAGAGAACACTCACACAATTTGGCACCAAAATGACGACATACCCATCACTATAAGGATGATAGAGCGACACACGCACACAATCCCGACACGAAAAGGATGCAGGGTCTATCACCAAAAGGATGATAGAGAACACTCGCACAATCTGGCACCAAAAGGATGACAGATCCATCACCCAAAGGATGACAGATCCATCACCCAACGGATGACAGATCCATCACCCAAAAGG
Organism: Lathyrus sativus; assembly: GCA_963859935.3. NCBI lineage: Eukaryota > Viridiplantae > Streptophyta > Magnoliopsida > Fabales > Fabaceae > Lathyrus > Lathyrus sativus. Next base: position 201,467,982 of record OZ012739.1, on the reverse strand, counting down.
ATGACAGATCCATCACCCAAAGGATGATAGAGCGGCACACGCACACAATCCCGACACCAAAAGGATGAAGGGCCTATCACCAAAAAGATGATAGAGAACACTCGCATAATATGGCATCAAAAGGATGACATACCCATCATCAAAAGGTTAATATATTGACTCACGCACACAATCCCGACACCAAAAGGATGCAAGGCCAATCACCAAAAGAATGATAGAGAACACTCGCACAATCTAGCACCAAAAGGATGACAGACCTATCACCAAAAGGATGAAAGAGCAACACATGCACATCATCCTAACATCAAAAGGATGTATGGTTAATCACGAAAAGGATGATAGAGAACACTCACACAATTTGGCACCAAAATGACGACATACCCATCACTATAAGGATGATAGAGCGACACACGCACACAATCCCGACACGAAAAGGATGCAGGGTCTATCACCAAAAGGATGATAGAGAACACTCGCACAATCTGGCACCGAAAGGATGACAGATCCATCACCCAAAGGATGACAGATCCATCACCCAACGGATGACAGATCCATCACCCAAAAGGATGACAGATCCATCACCCAAAGGATGATAGAGCGGCACACGCACACAATCCCGACACCAAAAGGATGAAGGGCCTATCACCAAAAAGATGATAGAGAACACTCGCATAATATGGCATCAAAAGGATGACATACCCATCATCAAAAGGTTAATATATTGACTCACGCACACAATCCCGACACCAAAAGGATGCAAGGCCAATCACCAAAAGAATGCTAGAGAACACTCGCACAATCTAGCACCAAAAGGATGACAGACCTATCACCAAAAAGATGAAAGAGCAACACGTGCACATCATCCTAACATCAAAAGGATGTATGGTTAATCACCAAAAGGATGATAGAGAACACTCACACAATTTGGCACCAAAATGATGACATACCCATCACTATAAGGATGATAGAGCGACACATGCACACAATCCCGACACGAAAAGGATGCAGGGTCTATCACCAAAAGGATGATAGAGAACACTCGCACAATCTGGCACCAAAAGGATGACAGATCCATCACCCAAAGGATGACAGATCCATCACCCAAAAGGATGACAGATCCATCACCCAAAGGATGATAGAGCGGCACACGCACACAATCCCGACACCGAAAGGATGAAGGGCCTATCACCAAAAAGATGATAGAGAACACTCGCATAATATGGCATCAAAAGGATGACATACCCATCATCAAAAGGTTAATATATTGACTCACGCACACAATCCCGACACCAAAAGGATGCAAGGCCAATCACCAAAAGAATGATAGAGAACACTCGCACAATCTAGCACCAAAAGGATGACAGACCTATCACCAAAAGGATGAAAGAGCAACACGTGCACTTCATCCTAACATCAAAAGGATGTATGGTTAATCACCAAAAGGATGATAGAGAACACTCACACAATTTGGCACCAAAATGACGACATACCCATCACTATAAGGATGATAGAGCGACACACGCACACAATCCCGACACGAAAAGGATGCAGGGTCTATCACCAAAAGGATGATAGAGAACACTCGCACAATCTGGCACCAAAAGGATGACAGATCCATCACCCAAAGGATGACAGATCCATCACCCAACGGATGACAGATCCATCACCCAAAAGGATGACAGATCCATCACCCAAAGGATGATAGAGCGGCACACGCACACAATCCCGACACCAAAAGGAAGAAGGGCCTATCACCAAAAAGATGATAGAGAACACTCGCATAATATGGCATCAAAAGGATGACATACCCATCATCAAAAGGTTAATATATTGACTCACGCACACAATCCCGACACCAAAAGGATGCAAGGCCAATCACCAAAAGAATGATAGAGAACACTCGCACAATCTAGCACCAAAAGGATGACAGACCTATCACCAAAAGGATGAAAGAGCAACACATGCACATCATCCTAACATCAAAAGGATGTATGGTTAATCACCAAAAGGATGATAGAGAACACTCACACAATTTGGCACCAAAATGACGACATACCCATCACTATAAGGATGATAGAGCGACACACGCACACAATCCCGACACGAAAAGGATGCAGGGTCTATCACCAAAAGGATGATAGAGAACACTCGCACAATCTGGCACCGAAAGGATGACAGATCCATCACCCAAAGGATGACAGATCCATCACCCAACGGATGACAGATCCATCACCCAAAAGGATGACAGATCCATCACCCAAAGGATGATAGAGCGGCACACGCACACAATCCCGACACCAAAAGGATGAAGGGCCTATCACCAAAAAGATGATAGAGAACACTCGCATAATATGGCATCAAAAGGATGACATACCCATCATCAAAAGGTTAATATATTGACTCACGCACACAATCCCGACACCAAAAGGATGCAAGGCCAATCACCAAAAGAATGCTAGAGAACACTCGCACAATCTAGCACCAAAAGGATGACAGACCTATCACCAAAAAGATGAAAGAGCAACACGTGCACATCATCCTAACATCAAAAGGATGTATGGTTAATCACCAAAAGGATGATAGAGAACACTCACACAATTTGGCACCAAAATGATGACATACCCATCACTATAAGGATGATAGAGCGACACACGCACACAATCCCGACACGAAAAGGATGCAGGGTCTATCACCAAAAGGATGATAGAGAACACTCGCACAATCTGGCACCAAAAGGATGACAGATCCATCACCCAAAGGATGACAGATCCATCACCCAAAAGGATGACAGATCCATCACCCAAAGGATGATAGAGCGGCACACGCACACAATCCCGACACCGAAAGGATGAAGGGCCTATCACCAAAAAGATGATAGAGAACACTCGCATAATATGGCATCAAAAGGATGACATACCCATCATCAAAAGGTTAATATATTGACTCACGCACACAATCCCGACACCAAAAGGATGCAAGGCCAATCACCAAAAGAATGATAGAGAACACTCGCACAATCTAGCACCAAAAGGATGACAGACCTATCACCAAAAGGATGAAAGAGCAACACGTGCACTTCATCCTAACATCAAAAGGATGTATGGTTAATCACCAAAAGGATGATAGAGAACACTCACACAATTTGGCACCAAAATGATGACATAACCATCACTATAAGGATGATAGAGCGACACACGCACACAATCCTGACACGAAAAGGACGCAGGGTCTATCACCAAAAGGATGATAGAGAACACTCGCACAATCTGGCACCAAAAGGATGACAGATCCCTCACCCAAAGGATGACAGATCCATCACCCAACGGATGACAGATCCATCACCCAAAAGGATGACAGATCCATCACCTAAAGGATGATAGAGCGGCACACCCACACAATCCCGACACCAAAAGGATGAAGGGCCTATCACCAAAAAGATGATAGAGAACACTCGCATAATATGGCATCAAAAGGATGACATACCCATCATCAAAAGGTTTATATATTGACTCACGCACACAATCCCGACACCAAAAGGATGCAAGGCCAATCACCAAAAGAATGATAGAGAACACTCGCACAATCTAGCACCAAAAGGATGACAGATCTATCACCAAAAGGATGAAAGAGCAACACGTGCACATCATCCTAACATCAAAAGGATGTATGGTTAATCACCAAAAGGATGATAGAGAACACTCACACAATTTGGCACCAAAATGATGACATACCCATCACTATAAGGATGATAGAGCGACACACGCACACAATCCCAACACGAAAAGGATGCAGGGTCTATCACCAAAAGGATGATAGAGAACACTCGCACAATCTGGCACCAAAAGGATGACAGATCCATCACCCAAAGGATGATAGAGCGGCACACACACACAATCCCGACACCAAAAGGACGAAGGGCCTATCCCCAAAAAGATGATAGAGAACACTCGCACAATATGGCACCAAAAGGATGACATACCCATCATCAAAAGGTTAATATAGCGACACACGCACACAATCCCAACATCAAAAGGATGTATGGTTAATCACAAAAGGATGATAGAGAACACTCGCACAATTTAGCACCAAAATGATGACATACCCATCACTATAAGGATGATAGAGCGACACACGCACACAATCCCGACACGAAAAGGATGCAGGGTCTATCACCAAAAGGATGATAGAGAACACTCGCACAATCTGGCACCAAAAGGATGACAGATCCATCACCCAAAGGATGACAGATCCATCACCCAAAGGATGACAGATCCATCACCCAAAGGGATGACAGATCAATCACCCAAAGGATGATAGAGCGGCATACGCACACAATCCCAACACCAAAAGGATGAAGGGCCTATCACCAAAAAGATGATAGAGAACACTCGCACAATATGGCATCAAAAGGATGACATACCCATCATCAAAAGGTTAATATAGCGACTCACGCACACAATCCCGACACCAAAAGGATGCAAGGCCAATCACCAAAAGAATGAGAGAGAACACTCGCACAATCTGGCACCAAAAGGATGACAGACCTATCACCAAAAGGATGAAAGAGCAACACGCGCACATCATCCTAACATCAAAAGGATGTATGGTTAATCACCAAAAGGATGATAGTGAACACTCACACAATTTGGCACCAAAATTATGACATACCCATCACTATAGGGATGATAGAGCGACACACGCACACAATCCCGACACGAAAAGGATGCAGGGTCTATCACCAAAAGGATGATAGATAACACTCGCACAATATGGCACCAAATGGATGATAGAAAACACTCGCACAATCTGGCACCAAAAGGATGAAAGATCCATCACCCAAAGGATGATAGAGCGGCACACGCACACAATCCCGACACCAAAAGGATGAAGGGCCTATCCCCAAAAAGATGACAGAGAACACTTGCACAATATGGCACCAAAAGGATGACATACCCATTATCAAAAGGTTAATATAGTGACACACGCACACAATCCCGACACCAAAAGGATGCAAGGCCAATCACCAAAAGAATGATAGAGAACACTCGCACAATATGGTACCAAAAAGATGATAGACCCATCCCCAAAAGAATGATAGAGCCACACACGCACACACAATCCCGACACCAGAAGGATGTATGGTCTATCACCAAAAGGATGATAGAGAACACTCGAACAATCTAGCACCAAAAGAATGACAGACCTATCACCAAAAGGATGAAAGAGCAACACGCGCACATCGTCCTAACATCAAAAGGATGAATGGTTAATCACCAAAAGGATGATAGAGAACACTCACACAACTGAGCACCAAAATGATGACATACCCATCACTATAAGGATGATAGAGCGACACACGCACACAATCCCGACACAAAAAGGATGCAGGGTCTATCACCAAAAGGATGATTGAGAACACTCGCACAATCTGGCACCAAAAGGATGACAGATCCATCACCCAAAGGATGACAAATCCATCACCCAAAGGATGACAAATTCATCACCCAAAAGGATGACTGATCCATCACCCAAAGGATGATAGAGCGGCACACGCACAAAATCCCAACACCAAAAAGATGAAGGGCCTATCACCAAAAAGATGATAGAGAACACTCGCACAATATGGCACCAAAAGGATGACATACCCATCATCAAAAGGTTAATATAGTGACTCACGCACACAATCCCGACACGAAAAGGATGCAAGGCCAATCACCAAAAGAATGATAGAGAACACTCGCACAATCTGGCACCAAAAGGATGACAGACCTATCACCAAAAGGATGAAAGAGCAACACGCGAACATCATCCTAACATCAAAAGGATGTATGGTTAATCACCAAAAGGATGATAGAGAACACTCACACAATTTGGCACCAAAATGATGACATACCCATCATGATAAGGATGATAGAGCGACACACGCACACAATCCCGACACGAAATGGACGCAGGGTCTTTTACCAAAAGGATGATAGAGAACACTCGCACAATCTGGCACCAAAAGGATGACAGATCCATCACCCAAAGGATGATAGAGCGGCACACGCACACAATCCCGACACCAAAAGGATGAAGGGCCTATGCCCAAAAAGATGATAGAGAACACTCGCACAATATGGCATCAAAAGGATGACATACCCATCATCAAAAGGTTAATATAGCGACACACGCACACAATCCTGACACCAAAAGGATGCAAGGCCAATCACCAAAAGAATGACAGAGAACACTCGCACAATCTGGTACCAAAAGGATGACAGACCCATCCCCGAAAGAATGATAGAGCGACACACGCGCACACACTCCCGACACCAGAAGGATGTATGGTCTATCACCAAAAGGATGATAGAGAACACTCGAACAATCTAGCACCAAAAGGATAACAGGCCTATCACCAAAAGGATGAAAGAGCAACACGTGCACATCATCCTAACATCAAAAGGATGTATGGTTAATCACCAAAAGGATGATAGATAACACTCACACAATTTGGCACCAAAATGATGACATACCCATCGCTATAAGGATGATAGAGCGACACACGCACACAATCCCAACACGAAAAGGATGCAGGGTCTATCACCAAAAGGATGATAGAGAACACTCGCACAATCTGGCACCAAAAGGATGACAGATCCATCACCCAAAGGATGATAGAGCGGCACACACACAATCCCGCACCAAAAGGATGAAGGGCCTATCCCCAAAAAGATGATAGAGAACACTCGCACAATATGGCACCAAAAGGATGACATACCCATCATCAAAAGGTTAATATAGCGACACACGCACACAATCCCAACATCAAAAGGATGTATGGTTAATCACAAAAGGATGATAGAGAACACTCGCACAATTTAGCACCAAAATGATGACATACCCATCACTATAAGGATGATAGAGCGACACACGCACACAATCCCGACACGAAAAGGATGCAGGGTCTATCACCAAAAGGATGATAGAGAACACTCGCACAATCTGGCACCAAAAGGATGACAGATCCATCACCCGAAGGATGACAGATCCATCACCCAAAGGATGACAGATCCATCACCCAAAGGGATGACAGATCAATCACCCAAAGGATGATAGAGCGGCACACGCACACAATCCCAACACCAAAAGGATGAAGGGCCTATCACCAAAAAGATGATAGAGAACATTCGCACAATATGGCACCAAAAGGATGACATACCCATCATCAAAAGGTTAATATAGCGACTCACGCACACAATCCCGACACCAAAAGGATGCAAGGCCAATCACCAAAAGAATGAGAGAGAACACTCGCACAATCTGGCACCAAAAGGATGACAGACCTATCACCAAAAGGATGAAAGAGCAACACGCGCACATCATCCTAACATCAAAAGGATGTATGGTTAATCACCAAAAGGATGATAGTGAACACTCACACAATTTGGCACCAAAATTATGACATACCCATCACTATAAGGATGATAGAGCGACACACGCACACAATCCCGACACGAAAAGGATGCAGGGTCTATCACCAAAAGGATGATAGAGAACACTCGCACAATATGGCACCAATGGATGATAGAGAACACTCGCACAATCTGGCACCAAAAGGATGAAAGATCCATCACCCAAAGGATGATAGAGCGGCACACGCACACAATCCCGACACCAAAAGGATGAAGGGCCTATCCCCTAAGAGATGACAGAGAACACTTGCACAATATGGCACCAAAAGGATGACATACCCATTATCAAAAGGTTAATATAGCGACACACGCACACAATCCCAACACCAAAAGGATGCAAGGCCAATCACCAAAAGAATGATAGAGAACACTCGCACAATATGGTACCAAAAAGATGATAGACCCATCCCCAAAAGAATGATAGAGCCACACACGCACACACAATCCCGACACCAGAAGGATGTATGGTCTATCACCAAAAGGATGATAGAGAACACTCGAACAATCTAGCACCAAAAGGATGACAGACCTATCACCAAAAGGATGAAAGAGCAACACGCGCACATCGTCCTAACATCAAAAGGATGAATGGTTAATCACCAAAAGGATGATAGAGAACACTCACACAACTGAGCACCAAAATGATGACATACCCATCACTATAAGGATGATAGAGCGACACACGCACACAATCCCGACACAAAAAGGATGCAGGGTCTATCACCAAAAGGATGATAGAGAACACTCGCACAATCTGGCACCAAAAGGATGACAGATCCATCACCCAAAGGATGACAAATCCATCACCCAAAGGATGACAGATTCATCACCCAAAAGGATGACTGATCCATCACCCAAAGGATGATAGAGCGGCACACGCACACAATCCCAACACCAAAAAGATGAAGGGCCTATCACCAAAAAGATGATAGAGAACACTCGCACAATATGGCACCAAAAGGATGACATACCCATCATCAAAAGGTTAATATAGTGACTCACGCACACAATCCCGACACGAAAAGGATGCAAGGCCAATCACCAAAAGAATGATAGAGAACACTCGCACAATCTGGCACCAAAAGGATGACAGACCTATCACCAAAAGGATGAAAGAGCAACACGCGAACATCATCCTAACATCAAAAGGATGTATGGTTAATCACCAAAAGGATGATAGAGAACACTCACACAATTTGGCACCAAAATGATGACATACCCATCACTATAAGGATGATAGAGCGACACACACACACAATCCAGACACGAAAAGGACGCAGGGTCTTTTACCAAAAGGATGATAGAGAACACTCGCACAATCTGGCACCAAAAGGATGACAGATCCATCACCCAAAGGATGATAGAGCGGCACACGCACACAATCCCGACACCAAAAGGATGAAGGGCCTATCACCAAAAAGATGATAGAGAACACTCGCACAATATGGCACCAAAAGGATCACATACCCATCATCAAAAGGTTAATATAGCGAATCACGCACACAATCCTGACACCAAAAGGATGCAAGGCCAATCACCAAAAGAATCATAGAGATCACTCGCACAATTTGGCACCAAAAGGATGACAGACCTATCACCAAAAGGATGACAGAGCAACACGCGCACATCATCCTAACATCAAAAGGATGTATGGTAAATAACCAAAAGGATGATAGAGAACACTCACACAATTTGGCACCAAAATGATGACATACTCATCACTATGACGATGATAGAGCGACACACGTACACAATCCCGACACGAAAAGGAAGCAGGGTCTATCACCAAAAGGATGATAGAGACCAGTCGCACAATCTGGCACCAAAAGGATGACAGATTTATCACCGAAAGGATGATAGAGCGGCACACACACACAATCCCGACACCAAAAGGATGAAGGGCCTATCACCAAAAAGATGATAGAGAACACTCGCACAATATGGCACCAAAAGGATCGCATACGCATCATCAAAAGGTTAATATAGTGACTCACGCACACAATCCCGACACCAAAAGGAAGCAAGGCCAATCACCAAAAGAATGATAGAGAACACTCGCACAATCTGGCACCAAAAGGATGACAGACCTATCACCAAAAGGATGAAAGTGCAACAGGCGCACATCATCCTAACATCAAAGGATGTATGGTTAATCACCAAAAGGATGATAGAGAACACTCACACAATTTAGCACCAAAATGATGACATACCCATCACTATAAGGATGATAGAGCGACACACGCACACAATCCCGACACGAAAAGGATGCAGGGTCTATCACCAAAAGGATGATAGAGAACACTCGCACAATCTGGCACCAAAAGGATGACAGATCCATCACCCGAAGGATGACAGATCCATCACCCAAAGGATGACAGATCCATCACCCAAAGGGATGACAGATCCATCATCGAAAGGTTAATATATTGACTCACGCACACAATCCCGACACCAAAAGGATGCAAGGCCAATCACCAAAAGAATGATAGAGAACACTCGCACAATCTAGCACCAAAAGGATGACAGACCTATCACCAAAAGGATGAAAGAGCAACACGCGCACATCATCCTAACATCAAAAGGATGTATGGTTAATCACCAAAAGGATGATAATGAACACTCACACAATTTGGCACCAAAATGATGACATACCCATCACTATAAGGATGATAGAGCGACACACGCACACAATCCCGACCCGAAAAGGATGCAGGGTCTATCACCAAAAGGATAGTAGAGAACACTCGCACAACCTGGCACCAAAAGGATGACAGATCCATCACCCAAAGGATGATAGAGCGGCACACGCACACAATCCCGACACCAAAAGGATGAAGGGCCTATCCCCAAAAAGATGACAGAGAACACTTGCACAATATGGCACCAAAAGGATGACATACCCATTATCAAAAGGTTAATATAGCGACACACGCACACAATCCCGACACCAAAAGGATGCATGGCCAATCACCAAAAGAATGATAGAGAACACTCGCACAATCTGGTACCAAAAAGATGATAGACCCATCCCCAAAAGAATGATAGAGCGACACACGCACACACAATCCCGACACCAGAAGAATGTATGGTCTATCACCAAAAGGATGATAGAGAACACTCGAACAATCTAGCACCAAAAGGATGACAGACCTATCACCAAAAGGATGAAAGAGAAACACGCGCACATCGTCCTAACATCAAAAGGATGAATGGTTAATCACCAAAAGGATGATAGAGAACACTCACACAATTGAGCACCAAAATGATGAAACACCCATCACTATAAGGATGATAGAGCGACACACGCACACAATCCCGACACGAAAAGGATGCAGGGTCTGTTACCAAAAGGATGATAGAAAACACTCGCACAATCTGGCACCAAAACGATGACAGATCCATCACCCAAAGGATGACAGATCCATCACCCAAAAGGATGACAGATCCATCACCCAAAGGATGATAGAGCGGCACACGCACACAATCCCAACACCAAAAGGATGAAGGGCCTATCACCAAAAAGATGATAGAGAACACTCGCACAATATGGCACCAAAAGGATGACATACCCATCATCAAAAGGTTAATATAGTGACTCACGCACACAATCCCGACACCAAAAGGATGCAAGGCTAATCACCGAAAGAATGATAGAGAACACTCGCACAATCTGGCACCAAAAGGATGACAGACCTATCACCAAAAGGATGAAAGAGCAACACGCGCACATCATCCTAACATCAAAAGGATGTATGGTTAATCACCAAAAGGATGATAGAGAACACTCACACAATTTGGCACCAAAATGATGACATACCCATCACTATAAGGATGATAGAGCGACACATGCACACAATCCTGACACGAAAAGGATGCAGGGTCATTTACCAAAAGGATGATAGAGAACACTCGCACAATCTGGCACCAAAAGGATGACAGATCCATCACCCAAAGGATGATAGAGCGGCACACGCACACAATCCCGACACCAAAAGGATGAAGGGCCTATCCCCAAAAAGATGATAAAGAACACTCACACAAGATGGCACCAAAAGGATGACATACCCATCATCAAAAGGTTAATATAGCGACACACGCACACAATCCTGACACCAAAAGGATGCAAGGCCAATCACCAAAAGAATGATAGAGAACACTCGCACAATCTGGTACCAAAAGGATGACAGACCCATCCCTAAAAGAATGATAGAGCGGCACACGCACACACAATCCTGACACCAGAAGGATGTATGATCTATCACCAAAAGGATGATAGAGAACACTCGAACAATCTAGCACCAAAAGGATGACAGACCTATCACCAAAAGGATGAAAGAGCAACACGCGCACATCGTCCTAACAACAAAAGGATGTATGGTTAATCACCAAAAGGATGATAGAGAACACTCACACAATTTAGCACCAAAATGATGACATACCCATCACTATAAGGATGATAGAGCGACACACGCACACAATCCCGACACGAAAAGGATGCAGGGTCTATCACCAAAAGGATGATAGAGAACACGCGCACAATCTGGCACCAAAAGGATGACAGATCCATCACCCAAAGGATGACAGATCCATCACCCAAAGGATGACAAATCCATCACCCAAAAGGATGACAGATCCATCACCCAAAGGATGATAGAGCGGCACACGCACACCATCCCAACACCAAAAGGATGAAGGGCCTATCACCAAAAAGATGATAGAGAACACTCGGACAATATGGCACCAAAAGGATGACATATCCATCATCAAAAGGTTAATATAGTGACTCACGCACACAATCCTGACACCAAAAGGATGCAAGGCCAATCACTAAAAGAATGATAGAGAACACTCGCACAATCCGGCACCAAAAGGATGACAGACCTATCACCAAAAGGATGAAAGAGCAACACGCGCACATCATCCTAACATCAAAAGGATGTATGGTTAATCACCAAAAGGATGATAGAGAACATTCACACAATTTGGCACCAAAATGATGACATACCCATCACTATAAGGATGATAGAGCGACACACGCACACAATCCCGACACGAAAAGGACGCAGGGTCTTTTACCAAAAGGATGATAGAGAACACTCGCACAATCTGGCACCAAAAGGATGACAGATCCATCACTTAAAGGATGATAGAGCGGCACACGCACACAATCCCGACACCAAAAGGATGAAGGGCCTATGCCCAAAAAGATGATATAGAACACTCGCACAATATGGCACCAACAGGATGACATACCCATCATCAAAAGGTTAATATAGCGACACACGCACACAATCCTGACACCAAAAGGATGCAAATCCAATCGCCAAAAGAATGATAGAGAACACTCGCACAATCTGGTACCAAAAGGATGACAGACCCATCCCCAAAAGAATGATAGAGCGACACACGCACACACAATCCCGACACATAAGGATGTATGGTCTATCACCAAAAGGATGATAGAGAACACTCGAACAATCTAGCACCAAAAGGATGACAGACCTATCACCAAAAGGATGAAAGATCAACACGCGCACATCATCCTAACATCAAAAGGATGTATAGTGAATCACCAAAAGGATGATAGAGAACACTCACATAATTTAGCACCAAAATGATGACATACCCATCACTATAAGGATGATAGAGCGACACACACATACAATCCCGACACGAAAAGGATGCAGGGTCTATCACCAAAAGGATGATAGAGAACACTCGCACAATCTGGCACCAAAAGGATGACAGATCCATCACCCAAAGGATGACAGATCCATCACCCAAAGGATGATAGAGCGGCACACGCACACAATCCCGACACCAAAACGATGAAGTTCCTATCACCAAAAAGATGATAGAGAACACTCGCACAATATGGCACCAAAAGGATGACATACCCATCATCCAAAGGTTAATATAGCGACACACGCACACAATCCCTACACCAAAAGGATGCAAGGCCAATCACCAAAAGAATGATAGAGAACACTCGCACAATCTGGCACCAAAAGGATGACAGATCCATCACCCAAAGGATTATAGAGCGGCACACGCACACAATCCCGACACCAAAAGGATGAAGGGCCTATGCCCAAAAAGATGATAGAGAACACTCGCACAATATGGAAATAAAAGCATGAGATACCCATCATCAAAAGGTTAATATAGAGACACACGCCCATAATCCCGACAGCAAAAGGATGCAAGGCCAATCACCAAAAGAATGATAGAGAACACTCGCACAATCTGGCACCAAAAGGATGACGGATCCATCCCCAAAAGAATGATAGAGCGACACATGCACACACAATCCTGACACCAGAAGGATGTATGGTCTATCACCAAAAGGATGATAGAGAACACTCGCACAATCTAGCACGAAAAGGATGACATACCTATCACCAAAAGGATGAAAGAGCAACACGCGCACATCATCCTAACATCAAATGGATGTATGGTTAATCACCAAAAAGATGATAGAGAACACTCACACAATTTGGAACCAAAATGATGACATAACCATCACTATAAGGATGATAGAGTGACACACGTACACAATCCCGACACGAAAAGGATGCAGGGTCTATCACCAAAAGGATGATAGAGAACACTCGCACAATCTGGCACTAAAAGGATGACAGATCCATTACCCAAAGGATGACAGATCCATCACCCAAAGGATGACAGGTCCATCACCCAAAAGGATGACAGATCCATCACCCAAAGGATCATAGAGCGGCACAAGCACACAATCCCGACACCAAAAGGATGAAGGGCCTATCCCCAAAAAGATGATATAGAACACTCTCACAATATGGCGCCAAAAGGATGACATACCCATCATCAAAATGTTAATATAGCGACACACGCACACAATCCCGACACTCGCACAATCTGGCACCAAAAGGATGACAGACCTATCACCAAAAGGATGAAAGAGCAACACGCGCACATCATCCTAACATCAAAAGGATGTATGGTTAATCACCAAAAGGATGATAGAGAACACTCACACAATTTGGCACCAAAATGATGACATACCCATCACTATAAGGATGATAGAGCGACACACGCACACAATCCCGACACGAAAAGGATGCAGGGTCTATCACCAAAAGGACGATAGAGAACACTCGCACAATCTGGCACCAAAAGGATGATAGATCCATCACCCAAAGGATGATAGAGCGGCACACGCACACAATCCCGACACCAAAACGATGAAGGGCCTATCACCAAAAAGATGATAGAGAACACTCGCACAATATGGCACCAAAAAGATGACATACCCATCATCAAAAGGTTAATATAGCGACACACGCACACAATCCCAACACCAAACAGATGCAATGCCAATCACCAAAAGAATGATAGAGAACACTCGCACAATCTGGCACCGAAAGGATGACAGACCTATCACCATAAGGATGAAAAAGCAACACGCGCACATCATCCCAACATCAAAAGGATGTATGGTTAATCACCAAAAGGATGATAGAGAACACTCACACAATTTAGCACCAAAATGATGACTAACCCATCACTATAAGGATGACAGAGCGACACACGCACACAATCTCGACACGAAAAGGATGCAGGGTCTATCACCAAAAGGAGGATAGAGAACACTCGCACAATCTGGAACCAAAAGGATGACCGATCCATCACCCAAAGGATGATAGAGCGGCACACGCACACAATCTTGACACCAAAAGGATGCAGGGTCTATCACCAAAAGGAAGATAGAGAACACTCGCACAATATGGCACCAAAAGGATGACAGATCCATCACCCAAAGGATGATAGAGCGGCACACGCACACAATCCCGACACCAAAAGGATGAAGGGCCTATCACCAAAAAGATGATAGAGAACACTCGCACAATATGGCACCAAAAGGATGACATACCCATCATCAAAAGGTTAATATAGCGACACACGCACACAATCCCGACACCAAAAGGATGCAAGGCCAATCACCAAAAGAATGATAGAGAACACTCGCACAATATGGCACCAAAAGGATGACAGAACTATCACCAAAAGGATGAAAGAGCAACACGCGCACATCATCCTAACATCAAAAGGATGTATGGTTAATCACCAAAAGGATGATAGAGAACACTCACACAATTTGGCACCAAAATGATGACATACCCATCACTATAAGGATGATAGAGCGACACACCCACACAATCCCGACACGAAAAGGATGCAGGGTCTATCACCAAAAGGACGATAGAGAACACTCGCACAATCTGGAACCAAAAGGATGACAAACATATCACCAAAAGGATGAAAGAGCAACACGCGCACATCATCCCAACATCTAAAGGATGAAGGGCCTATCCCCAAAAAGATGATAGAGAACACTCGCACAATATGGCACCAAAAGGATTACATACCCATCATCAAAAGGTTAATATAGCGACAAACGCACACATTCCCGACACCAAAAGGATGCAAGGCCAATCACCAAAAGAATGATAGAGAACACTCGCACAATCTGGCACCAAAAGGATGACAGACCTATCACCAAAAGGATGAAAGAGCAACACGCGCACATCATCCTAACATCAAAAGGATGTATGGTTAATCACCAAAAGGATGATAGAGAACACCCACAGAGTTTGGCACCAAAATGATGACATACCGATCACTATAAGGATGATAGAGCGACACACGCACACAATCCCGACACGAAAAGGATGCAGGGTCTATCACCAAAAGGACGATAGAGACCACTCGCACAATCTGGCACCAAAAGGATGACAGATCCATCACCCAAAGGATGATAGAGCGGCACACGCACACAATCCCGACACCAAAAGGATGAAGGGCCTATCACCAAAAAGATGATAGAGAACACTCGCACAATATGGCACCAAAAGGATGACATACCCATCATCAAAAGGTTAATATAGCGACACACGCACACAATCCCGACACCAAAAGGATGCAAGGCCAATCACCAAAAGAATGATAGAGAACACTCGCACAATCTGGCACCAAAAGGATGACAGACCTATCACCAAAAGGATGAAAGAGCAACACGCGCACATCATCCTAACATCAAAAGGATGTATGGTTAATCACCAAAAGGATGATAGAGAACACTCATACAATTTGGCACCAAAATGATGACATACCCATCACTATAAGGATGATAGAGCGACACACCCACACAATCCCGACACCAAAAGGATGCAGGGTCTATCACCAAAAGAATGATAGAGAACACTCGCACAATCTGGCACCAAAAGGATGACAGATCCATCACCCAAAGGATGATAGAGCGGCACACGCACACAATCCCGACACCAAAAGGATGAAGGGCCTATCCCCAAAAAGATGATAGAGAACACTCGCACAATATGGCACCAAAAGGATGACATACCCATCATCAAAAGGTTAATATAGCGACAAACGCACACAATCCCGACACCAAAAGGATGCAAGGCCAATCACCAAAAGAATGATCGAGAACACTCGCACAATCTGGCACCAAAAGGATGACAGACCTATCACCAAAAGGATGAAAGAGCAACACGCACACATCATCCTAACATCAAAAGGATGTATGGTTAATCACCAAAAGGATGATAGAGAACACTCACACAATTTGGCACCAAAATGATGACATACCCATCACTATAAGGATGATAGAGCGACACACGCACACAATCCCGACACGAAAAGGATGCAGGGTCTATCACCAAAAGGACGATAGAGAACACTCGCACAATCTGGCACCAAAAGGATGATAGATCCATCACCCAAAGGATGATAGAGCGGCACACGCACACAATCCCGACACCAAAACGATGAAGGGCCTATCACCAAAAAGATGATAGAGAACACTCGCACAATATGGCACCAAAAAGATGACATACCCATCATCAAAAGGTTAATATAGCGACACACGCACACAATCCCAACACCAA
This sequence comes from Lathyrus sativus, assembly GCA_963859935.3. Lineage (NCBI taxonomy): Eukaryota > Viridiplantae > Streptophyta > Magnoliopsida > Fabales > Fabaceae > Lathyrus > Lathyrus sativus. The sequence goes on along the minus strand of OZ012739.1, from coordinate 201,450,584 downwards.
ACAGATGCAATGCCAATCACCAAAAGAATGATAGAGAACACTCGCACAATCTGGCACCGAAAGGATGACAGACCTATCACCATAAGGATGAAAAAGCAACACGCGCACATCATCCCAACATCAAAAGGATGTATGGTTAATCACCAAAAGGATGATAGAGAACACTCACACAATTTAGCACCAAAATGATGACTAACCCATCACTATAAGGATGACAGAGCGACACACGCACACAATCTCGACACGAAAAGGATGCAGGGTCTATCACCAAAAGGAGGATAGAGAACACTCGCACAATCTGGAACCAAAAGGATGACCGATCCATCACCCAAAGGATGATAGAGCGGCACACGCACACAATCTTGACACCAAAAGGATGCAGGGTCTATCACCAAAAGGAAGATAGAGAACACTCGCACAATATGGCACCAAAAGGATGACAGATCCATCACCCAAAGGATGATAGAGCGGCACACGCACACAATCCCGACACCAAAAGGATGAAGGGCCTATCACCAAAAAGATGATAGAGAACACTCGCACAATATGGCACCAAAAGGATGACATACCCATCATCAAAAGGTTAATATAGCGACACACGCACACAATCCCGACACCAAAAGGATGCAAGGCCAATCACCAAAAGAATGATAGAGAACACTCGCACAATATGGCACCAAAAGGATGACAGAACTATCACCAAAAGGATGAAAGAGCAACACGCGCACATCATCCTAACATCAAAAGGATGTATGGTTAATCACCAAAAGGATGATAGAGAACACTCACACAATTTGGCACCAAAATGATGACATACCCATCACTATAAGGATGATAGAGCGACACACCCACACAATCCCGACACGAAAAGGATGCAGGGTCTATCACCAAAAGGACGATAGAGAACACTCGCACAATCTGGAACCAAAAGGATGACAAACATATCACCAAAAGGATGAAAGAGCAACACGCGCACATCATCCCAACATCTAAAGGATGAAGGGCCTATCCCCAAAAAGATGATAGAGAACACTCGCACAATATGGCACCAAAAGGATTACATACCCATCATCAAAAGGTTAATATAGCGACAAACGCACACATTCCCGACACCAAAAGGATGCAAGGCCAATCACCAAAAGAATGATAGAGAACACTCGCACAATCTGGCACCAAAAGGATGACAGACCTATCACCAAAAGGATGAAAGAGCAACACGCGCACATCATCCTAACATCAAAAGGATGTATGGTTAATCACCAAAAGGATGATAGAGAACACCCACACAGTTTGGCACCAAAATGATGACATACCGATCACTATAAGGATGATAGAGCGACACACGCACACAATCCCGACACGAAAAGGATGCAGGGTCTATCACCAAAAGGACGATAGAGACCACTCGCACAATCTGGCACCAAAAGGATGACAGATCCATCACCCAAAGGATGATAGAGCGGCACACGCACACAATCCCGACACCAAAAGGATGAAGGGCCTATCACCAAAAAGATGATAGAGAACACTCGCACAATATGGCACCAAAAGGATGACATACCCATCATCAAAAGGTTAATATAGCGACACACGCACACAATCCCGACACCAAAAGGATGCAAGGCCAATCACCAAAAGAATGATAGAGAACACTCGCACAATCTGGCACCAAAAGGATGACAGACCTATCACCAAAAGGATGAAAGAGCAACACGCGCACATCATCCTAACATCAAAAGGATGTATGGTTAATCACCAAAAGGATGATAGAGAACACTCATACAATTTGGCACCAAAATGATGACATACCCATCACTATAAGGATGATAGAGCGACACACCCACACAATCCCGACACCAAAAGGATGCAGGGTCTATCACCAAAAGAATGATAGAGAACACTCGCACAATCTGGCACCAAAAGGATGACAGATCCATCACCCAAAGGATGATAGAGCGGCACACGCACACAATCCCGACACCAAAAGGATGAAGGGCCTATCCCCAAAAAGATGATAGAGAACACTCGCACAATATGGCACCAAAAGGATGACATACCCATCATCAAAAGGTTAATATAGCGACAAACGCACACAATCCCGACACCAAAAGGATGCAAGGCCAATCACCAAAAGAATGATCGAGAACACTCGCACAATCTGGCACCAAAAGGATGACAGACCTATCACCAAAAGGATGAAAGAGCAACACGCACACATCATCCTAACATCAAAAGGATGTATGGTTAATCACCAAAAGGATGATAGAGAACACTCACACAATTTGGCACCAAAATGATGACATACCCATCACTATAAGGATGATAGAGCGACACACGCACACAATCCCGACACGAAAAGGATGCAGGGTCTATCACCAAAAGGACTATAGAGAACACTCGCACAATCTGGCACCAAAAGGATGACAGATCCATCACCCAAAGGATGATAGAGCGGCACACGCACACAATCCCGACACCAAAAGGATGAAGGGCCTATCACCAAAAAGATGATAGAGAACACTCGCACAATATGGCACCAAAAAGATGACATACCCATCATCAAAAGGTTAATATAGCGACACATGCACACAATCCCAACACCAAACAGATGCAAGGCCAATCACCAAAAGAATGATAGAGAACACTCGCACAATCTGGAACCAAAAGGATTACATACCCATCATCAAAAGGTTAATATAGCGACAAACGCACACATTCCCGACACCAAAAGGATGCAAGGCCAATCACCAAAAGAATGATAGAGAACACTCGCACAATCTGGCACCAAAAGGATGACAGACCTATCACCAAAAGGATGAAAGAGCAACACGCGCACATCATCCTAACATCAAAAGGATGTATGGTTAATCACCAAAAGGATGATAGAGAACACTCACACAATTTGGCACCAAAATGATGACATACCGATCACTATAAGGATGATAGAGCGACACACGCACACAATCCCGACACGAAAAGGATGCAGGGTCTATCACCAAAAGGACGATAGAGAACACTCGCACAATCTGGCACCAAAAGGATGACAGATCCATCACCCAAAGGATGATAGAGCGGCACACGCACACAATCCCGACACCAAAAGGATGAAGGGCCTATCACCAAAAAGATGATAGAGAACACTCGCACAATATGGCACCAAAAGGATGACATACCCATCATCAAAAGGTTAATATAGCGACACACGCACACAATCCCGACACCAAAAGGATGCAAGGCCAATCACCAAAAGAATGATAGAGAACACTCGCACAATCTGGCACCAAAAGGATGACAGACCTATCACCAAAAGGATGAAAGAGCAACACGCGCACATCATCCTAACATCAAAAGGATGTATGGTTAATCACCAAAAGGATGATAGAGAACACTCATACAATTTGGCACCAAAATGATGACATACCCATCACTATAAGGATGATAGAGCGACACACCCACACAATCCCGACACAAAAAGGATGCAGGGTCTATCACCAAAAGAATGATAGAGAACACTCGCACAATCTGGCACCAAAAGAATGACAGATCCATCACCCAAAGGATGATAGAGCGGCACACGCACACAATCTCGACACCAAAAGGATGAAGGGCCTATCCCCAAAAAGATGATAGAGAACACTCGCACAATATGGCACCAAAAGGATGACATACCCATCATCAAAAGGTTAATATAGCGACAAACGCACACAATCCCGACACCAAAAGGATGCAAGGCCAATCACCAAAAGAATGATCGAGAACACTCGCACAATCTGGCACCAAAAGGATGACAGACCTATCACCAAAAGGATGAAAGAGCAACACGCACACATCATCCTAACATCAAAAGGATGTATGGTTAATCACCAAAAGGATGATAGAGAACATTCACACAATTTGGCACCAAAATGATGACATACCCATCACTATAAGGATGATAGAGCGACACACGCACACAATCCCGACACGAAAAGGATGCAGGGTCTATCACCAAAAGGACGATAGAGAACACTCGCACAATCTGGCACCAAAAGGATGACAGATCCATCACCCAAAGGATGATAGAGCGGCACACACACACAATCCCGACACCAAAAGGATGAAGGGCCTATCACCAAAAAGATGATAGAGAACACTCGCACAATATGGCACCAAAAGGATGACATACCCATCATCAAAAGGTTAATATAGCGACACACGCACACAATCCCGACACCAAAAGGATGCAAGGCCAATCACCAAAAGAATGATAGAGAACACTCGCACAATCTGGCACCAAAAGGATGACAGACCTATCACCAAAAGGATGAAAGAGCAACACGCGCACATCATCCTAACATCAAAAGGATGTATGGTTAATCACCAAAAGGATGATAGAGAACACTCATACAATTTGGCACCAAAATGATGACATACCCATCACTATAAGGATGATAGAGCGACACACCCACACAATCCCGACACAAAAAGGATGCAGGGTCTATCACCAAAAGAATGATAGAGAACACTCGCACAATCTGGCACCAAAAGGATGATAGATCCATCACCCAAAGGATGATAGAGCGGCACACGCACACAATCCCGACACCAAAAGTATGAAGGGCCTATCCCCAAAAAGATGATAGAGAACACTCGCACAATATGGCACCAAAAGGATGACATACCCATCATCAAAAGGTTAATATAGCGACAAACACACACAATCCCGACACCAAAAGGATGCAAGGCCAATCACCAAAAGAATGATCGAGAACACTCGCACAATCTGGCACCAAAAGTATGACAGACCTATCACCAAAAGGATGAAACAGCAACACGCACACATCATCCTAACATCAAAAGGATGTATGGTTAATCACCAAAAGGATGATAGAGAACACTCACACAATTTGGCACCAAAATGATGACATACCCATCACTATAAGGATGATAGAGCGACACACGCACACAATCCCGACACGAAAAGGATGCAGGGTCTATCACCAAAAGGACGATAGAGAACACTCGCACAATCTGGCACCAAAAGGATGACAGCCCATCCCAAAAGAATAATAGAGCGACACACGCACACACAATCCCGACACCAGAAGGATGTATGGTCTATCACCAAAAGGATGATAGAGAACACTCACACAATCTATCACCAAAAGAATGACAGACCTATCACCAAAAGGATGAAAGAGCAACACGCGCACATCATCCTAACATCAAAAGGATGTATGGTTAATCACCAAAAGGATGATAGAGAACACTCACACAATTTGGCACCAAAATGATGACATACCCATCACTATAAGGAAGATAGAGCGACACACGCACACAATCCTGACACGAAAAGGATGCAGGGTCCATCACCAAAAGGACGATAGAGAACACTCGCACAATCTGGCACCAAAAGGATGACAGATCCATCACCCAAAGGATGATAGAGCGACACACGCACACAATCCCGACACCAAAAGGATGAAGGGCCTATCACCAAAAAGATGATAGAGAACACTCGCACAATATGGCACCAAAAGGATGACATACCCATCATCAAAAGGTTAATATAGCGACACACGCACACAATCCCGACACCAAAAGGATGCAAGGCCAATCACCAAAAGAATGATAGAGAACACTCGCACAATCTGGCACCAAAAGGATGACAGACCTATCACCAAAAGGATGAAAGAGCAACACGCGCACATCATCCTAACATCAAAAGGATGTATGGTTAATCACCAAAAGGATGATAGAGAACACTCATACAATTTGGCACCAAAATGATGACATACCCATCACTATAAGGATGATAGAGCGACACACCCACACAATCCCGACACCAAAAGGATGCAGGGTCTATCACCAAAAGAATGATAGAGAACACTCGCACAATCTGGCACCAAAAGGATGACAGATCCATCACCCAAAGGATGATAGAGCGGCACACGCACACAATCCCGACACCAAAAGGATGAAGGGCCTATCCCCAAAAAGATGATAGAGAACACTCGCACAATATGGCACCAAAAGGATGACATACCCATCATCAAAAGGTTAATATAGCGACAAACACACACAATCCCGACACCAAAAGGATGCAAGGCCAATCACCAAAAGAATGATCGAGAACACTCGCACAATCTGGCACCAAAAGGATGACAGACCTATCACCAAAAGGATGAAACAGCAACACGCACACATCATCCTAACATCAAAAGGATGTATGGTTAATCACCAAAAGGATGATAGAGAACACTCACACAATTTGGCACCAAAATGATGACATACCCATCACTATAAGGATGATAGAGCGACACACGCACACAATCCCGACACGAAAAGGATGCAGGGTCTATCACCAAAAGGACGATAGAGAACACTCGCACAATCTGGCACCAAAAGGATGATAGATCCATCACCCAAAGGATGATAGAGCGGCACACGCACACAATCCCGACACCAAAACGATGAAAGGCCTATCACCAAAAAGATGATAGAGAACACTCGCACAATATGGCACCAAAAAGAAGACATACCCATCATCAAAAGGTTAATATAGCGACACACGCACACAATCCCAACACCAAACAGATGCAATGCCAATCACCAAAAGAATGATAGAGAACACTCGCACAATCTGGCACCGAAAGGATGACAGACCTATCACCATAAGGATGAAAGAGCAACACGCGCACATCATCCCAACATCAAAAGGATGTATGGTTAATCACCAAAAGGATGATAGAGAACACTCACACAATTTAGCACCAAAATGATGACTAACCCATCACTATAAGGATGACAGAGCGACACACGCACACAATCTCGACACGAAAAGGATGCGGGGTCTATCACCAAAAGGACGATAGAGAACACTCGCACAATCTGGAACCAAAAGGATGACCGATCCATCACCCAAAGGATGATAGAGCGGCACACGCACACAATCTTGACACCAAAAGGATGCAGGGTCTATCACCAAAAGGACGATAGAGAACACTCGCACAATATGGCACCAAAAGGATGACAGATCCATCACCCAAAGGATGATAGAGCGGCACACGCACACAATCCCGACACCAAAAGGATGAAGGGCCTATCACCAAAAAGATGATAGAGAACACTCGCACAATATGGCACTAAAAGGATGACATACCCATCATCAAAAGGTTAATATAGCGACACACGCACACAATCCCGACACCAAAAGGATGCAAGGCCAATCACCAAAAGAATGATAGAGAACACTCGCACAATATGGCACCAAAAGGATGACAGAACTATCACCAAAAGGATGAAAGAGCAACACGCGCACATCATCCCAACATCAAAAGGATGTATGGTTAATCACCAAAAGGATGATAGAGAATACTCACACAATTTAGCACCAAAATGATGACATACCCATTACTATAAGGATGATAGAGCGACACACGCACACAGTCCCAACACGAAAAGGATGCAGGGTCTATCACCAAAAGGATGATAGAGAACACTCGCACAATCTGGCACCAAAAGGATGACAGCCCATCGCCAAAAGAATAATAGAGCGACACACGCACACACAATCCCGACACCAGAAGGATGTATGGTCTATCACCAAAAGGATGATAGAGAACACTCACACAATCTATCACCAAAAGAATGACAGACCTATCACCAAAAGGATGAAAGAGCAACACGCGCACATCATCCTAACATCAAAAGGATGTATGGTTAATCACCAAAAGGATGATAGAGAACACTCACACAATTTGGCACCAAAATGATGACATACCCATCACTATAAGGAAGATAGAGCGACACACGCACACAATCCCTACACGAAAAGGATGCAGGGTCTATCACCAAAAGGACGATAGAGAACACTCGCACAATCTGGCACCAAAAGGATGACAGATCCATCACCCAAAGGATGATAGAGCGACACACGCACACAATCCCGACACCAAAAGGATGAAGGGCCTATCACCAAAAAGATGATAGAGAACACTCGTACAATATGGCACCAAAAGGATGACATACCCATCATCAAAAGGTTAATATAGCGACACACGCACACAATCCCGACACCAAAAGGATGCAAGGCCAATCACCAAAAGAATGATAGAGAACACTCGCACAATCTGGCACCAAAAGGATGACAGACCTATCACCAAAAGGATGAAAGAGCAACACGCGCACATCATCCTAACATCAAAAGGATGTATGGTTAATCACCAAAAGGATGATAGAGAACACTCATACAATTTGGCACCAAAATGATGACATACCCATCACTATAAGGATGATAGAGCGACACACCCACACAATCCCGACACCAAAAGGATGCAGGGTCTATCACCAAAAGAATGATAGAGAACACTCGCACAATCTGGCACCAAAAGGATGACAGATCCATCACCCAAAGGATGATAGAGCGGCACACGCACACAATCCCGACACCAAAAGGATGAAGGGCCTATCCCCAAAAAGATGATAGAGAACACTCGCACAATATGGCACCAAAAGGATGACATACCCATCATCAAAAGGTTAATATAGCGACAAACGCACACAATCCCGACACCAAAAGGATGCAAGGCCAATCACCAAAAGAATGATCGAGAACACTGGCACAATCTGGCACCAAAAGGATGACAGACCTATCACCAAAAGGATGAAACAGCAACACGCACACATCATCCTAACATCAAAAGGATGTATGGTTAATCACCAAAAGGATGATAGAGAACACTCACACAATTTGGCACCAAAATGATGACATACCCATCACTATAAGGATGATAGAGCGACACACGCACACAATCCCGACACGAAAAGGATGCAGGGTCTATCACCAAAAGGACGATAGAGAACACTCGCACAATCTGGCACCAAAAGGATGACAGCCCATCCCAAAAGAATAATAGAGCGACACACGCACACACAATCCCGACACCAGAAGGATGTATGGTCTATCACCAAAAGGATGATAGAGAACACTCACACAATCTATCACCAAAAGAATGACAGACCTATCACCAAAAGGATGAAAGAGCAACACGCGCACATCATCCTAACATCAAAAGGATGTATGGTTAATCACCAAAAGGATGATAGAGAACACTCACACAATTTGGCACCAAAATGATGACATACCCATCACTATAAGGAAGATAGAGCGACACACGCACACAATCCTGACACGAAAAGGATGCAGGGTCCATCACCAAAAGGACGATAGAGAACACTCGCACAATCTGGCACCAAAAGGATGACAGATCCATCACCCAAAGGATGATAGAGCGACACACGCACACAATCCCGACACCAAAAGGATGAAGGGCCTATCACCAAAAAGATGATAGAGAACACTCGCACAATATGGCACCAAAAGGATGACATACCCATCATCAAAAGGTTAATATAGCGACACACGCACACAATCCCGACACCAAAAGGATGCAAGGCCAATCACCAAAAGAATGATAGAGAACACTCGCACAATCTGGCACCAAAAGGATGACAGACCTATCACCAAAAGGATGAAAGAGCAACACGCGCACATCATCCTAACATCAAAAGGATGTATGGTTAATCACCAAAAGGATGATAGAGAACACTCATACAATTTGGCACCAAAATGATGACATACCCATCACTATAAGGATGATAGAGCGACACACCCACACAATCCCGACACCAAAAGGATGCAGGGTCTATCACCAAAAGAATGATAGAGAACACTCGCACAATCTGGCACCAAAAGGATGACAGATCCATCACCCAAAGGATGATAGAGCGGCACACGCACACAATCCCGACACCAAAAGGATGAAGGGCCTATCCCCAAAAAGATGATAGAGAACACTCGCACAATATGGCACCAAAAGGATGACATACCCATCATCAAAAGGTTAATATAGCGACAAACACACACAATCCCGACACCAAAAGGATGCAAGGCCAATCACCAAAAGAATGATCGAGAACACTCGCACAATCTGGCACCAAAAGGATGACAGATCTATCACCAAAAGGATGAAACAGCAACACGCACACATCATCCTAACATCAAAAGGATGTATGGTTAATCACCAAAAGGATGATAGAGAACACTCACACAATTTGGCACCAAAATGATGACATACCCATCACTATAAGGATGATAGAGCGACACACGCACACAATCCCGACACGAAAAGGATGCAGGGTCTATCACCAAAAGGACGATAGAGAACACTCGCACAATCTGGCACCAAAAGGATGATAGATCCATCACCCAAAGGATGATAGAGCGGCACACGCACACAATCCCGACACCAAAACGATGAAGGGCCTATCACCAAAAAGATGATAGAGAACACTCGCACAATATGGCACCAAAAAGAAGACATACCCATCATCAAAAGGTTAATATAGCGACACACGCACACAATCCCAACACCAAACAGATGCAATGCCAATCACCAAAAGAATGATAGAGAACACTCGCACAATCTGGCACCGAAAGGATGACAGACCTATCACCATAAGGATGAAAGAGCAACACGCGCACATCATCCCAACATCAAAAGGATGTATGGTTAATCACCAAAAGGATGATAGAGAACAGTCACACAATTTAGCACCAAAATGATGACTAACCCATCACTATAAGGATGACAGAGCGACACACGCACACAATCTCGACACGAAAAGGATGCGGGGTCTATCACCAAAAGGACGATAGAGAACACTCGCACAATCTGGAACCAAAAGGATGACCGATCCATCACCCAAAGGATGATAGAGCGGCACACGCACACAATCTTGACACCAAAAGGATGCAGGGTCTATCACCAAAAGGACGATAGAGAACACTCGCACAATATGGCACCAAAAGGATGACAGATCCATCACCCAAAGGATGATAGAGCGGCACACGCACACAATCCCGACACCAAAAGGATGAAGGGCCTATCACCAAAAAGATGATAGAGAACACTCGCACAATATGGCACTAAAAGGATGACATACCCATCATCAAAAGGTTAATATAGCGACACACGCACACAATCCCGACACCAAAAGGATGCAAGGCCAATCACCAAAAGAATGATAGAGAACACTCGCACAATATGGCACCAAAAGGATGACAGAACTATCACCAAAAGGATGAAAGAGCAACACGCGCACATCATCCCAACATCAAAAGGATGTATGGTTAATCACCAAAAGGATGATAGAGAATACTCACACAATTTAGCACCAAAATGATGACATACCCATTACTATAAGGATGATAGAGCGACACACGCACACAGTCCCAACACGAAAAGGATGCAGGGTCTATCACCAAAAGGATGATAGAGAACACTCGCACAATCTGGCACCAAAAGGATGACAGCCCATCGCCAAAAGAATAATAGAGCGACACACGCACACACAATCCCGACACCAGAAGGATGTATGGTCTATCACCAAAAGGATGATAGAGAACACTCACACAATCTATCACCAAAAGAATGACAGACCTATCACCAAAAGGATGAAAGAGCAACACGCGCACATCATCCTAACATCAAAAGGATGTATGGTTAATCACCAAAAGGATGATAGAGAACACTCACACAATTTGGCACCAAAATGATGACATACCCATCACTATAAGGAAGATAGAGCGACACACGCACACAATCCCTACACGAAAAGGATGCAGGGTCTATCACCAAAAGGACGATAGAGAACACTCGCACAATCTGGCACCAAAAGGATGACAGATCCATCACCCAAAGGATGATAGAGCGACACACGCACACAATCCCGACACCAAAAGGATGAAGGGCCTATCACCAAAAAGATGATAGAGAACACTCGTACAATATGGCACCAAAAGGATGACATACCCATCATCAAAAGGTTAATATAGCGACACACGCACACAATCCCGACACCAAAAGGATGCAAGGCCAATCACCAAAAGAATGATAGAGAACACTCGCACAATCTGGCACCAAAAGGATGACAGACCTATCACCAAAAGGATGAAAGAGCAACACGCGCACATCATCCTAACATCAAAAGGATGTATGGTTAATCACCAAAAGGATGATAGAGAACACTCATACAATTTGGCACCAAAATGATGACATACCCATCACTATAAGGATGATAGAGCGACACACCCACACAATCCCGACACCAAAAGGATGCAGGGTCTATCACCAAAAGAATGATAGAGAACACTCGCACAATCTGGCATCAAAAGGATGACAGATCCATCACCCAAAGGATGATAGAGCGGCACACGCACACAATCCCGACACCAAAAGGATGAAGGGCCTATCCCCAAAAAGATGATAGAGAACACTCGCACAATATGGCACCAAAAGGATGGCATACCCATCATCAAAAGGTTAATATAGCGACAAACGCACACAATCCCGACACCAAAAGGATGCAAGGCCAATCACCAAAAGAATGATCGAGAACACTGGCACAATCTGGCACCAAAAGGATGACAGACCTATCACCAAAAGGATGAAACAGCAACACGCACACATCATCCTAACATCAAAAGGATGTATGGTTAATCACCAAAAGGATGATAGAGAACACTCACACAATTTGGCACCAAAATGATGACATACCCATCACTATAAGGATGATAGAGCGACACACGCACACAATCCCGACACGAAAAGGATGCAGGGTCTATCACCAAAAGGACGATAGAGAACACTCGCACAATCTGGCACCAAAAGGATGATAGATCCATCACCCAAAGGATGATAGAGCGGCACACGCACACAATCCCGACACCAAAACGATGAAGGGCCTATCACCAAAAAGATGATAGAGAACACTCGCACAATATGGCACCAAAAAGATGACATACCCATCATCAAAAGGGTAATATAGCGACACACGCACACAATCCCAACACCAAACAGATGCAATGCCAATCACCAAAAGAATGATAGAGAACACTCGCACAATCTGGCACCGAAAGGATGACAGACCTATCATCATAAGGATGAAAGAGCAACACGCGCACATCATCCCAACATCAAAAGGATGTATGGTTAATCACCAAAAGGATGATAGAGAACACTCACACAATTTAGCACCAAAATGATGACTAACCCATCACTATAAGGATGACAGAGCGACACACGCACACAATCTCGACACGAAAAGGATGCGGGGTCTATCACCAAAAGGACGATAGAGAACACTCGCACAATCTGGAACCAAAAGGATGACCGATCCATCACCCAAAGGATGATAGAGCGGCACACGCACACAATCTTGACACCAAAAGGATGCAGGGTCTATCACCAAAAGGACGATAGAGAACACTCGCACAATATGGCACCAAAAGGATGACAGATCCATCACCCAAAGGATGATAGAGCGGCACACGCACACAATCCCGACACCAAAAGGATGAAGGGCCTATCACCAAAAAGATGATAGAGAACACTCGCACAATATGGCACTAAAAGGATGACATACCCATCATCAAAAGGTTAATATAGCGACACACGCACACAATCCCGACACCAAAAGGATGCAAGGCCAATCACCAAAAGAATGATAGAGAACACTCGCACAATATGGCACCAAAAGGATGACAGAACTATCACCAAAAGGATGAAAGAGCAACACGCGCACATCATCCCAACATCAAAAGGATGTATGGTTAATCACCAAAAGGATGATAGAGAATACTCACACAATTTAGCACCAAAATGATGACATACCCATTACTATAAGGATGATAGAGCGACACACGCACACAGTCCCAACACGAAAAGGATGCAGGGTCTATCACCAAAAGGATGATAGAGAACACTCGCACAATCTGGCACCAAAAGGATGACAGCCCATCGCCAAAAGAATAATAGAGCGACACACGCACACACAATCCCGACACCAGAAGGATGTATGGTCTATCACCAAAAGGATGATAGAGAACACTCACACAATCTATCACCAAAAGAATGACAGACCTATCACCAAAAGGATGAAAGAGCAACACGCGCACATCATCCTAACATCAAAAGGATGTATGGTTAATCACCAAAAGGATGATAGAGAACACTCACACAATTTGGCACCAAAATGATGACATACCCATCACTATAAGGAAGATAGAGCGACACACGCACACAATCCCTACACGAAAAGGATGCAGGGTCTATCACCAAAAGGACGATAGAGAACACTCGCACAATCTGGAACCAAAAGGATGACAGATCCATCACCCAAAGGATGATAGAGCGACACACGCACACAATCCCGACACCAAAAGGATGAAGGGCCTATCACCAAAAAGATGATAGAGAACACTCGTACAATATGGCACCAAAAGGATGACATACCCATCATCAAAAGGTTAATATAGCGACACACGCACACAATCCCGACACCAAAAGGATGCAAGGCCAATCACCAAAAGAATGATAGAGAACACTCGCACAATCTGGCACCAAAAGGATGACAGACCTATCACCAAAAGGATGAAAGAGCAACACGCGCACATCATCCTAACATCAAAAGGATGTATGGTTAATCACCAAAAGGATGATAGAGAACACTCATACAATTTGGCACCAAAATGATGACATACCCATCACTATAAGGATGATAGAGCGACACACCCACACAATCCCGACACCAAAAGGATGCAGGGTCTATCACCAAAAGAATGATAGAGAACACTCGCACAATCTGGCATCAAAAGGATGACAGATCCATCACCCAAAGGATGATAGAGCGGCACACGCACACAATCCCGACACCAAAAGGATGAAGGGCCTATCCCCAAAAAGATGATAGAGAACACTCGCACAATATGGCACCAAAAGGATGACATACCCATCATCAAAAGGTTAATATAGCGACAAACGCACACAATCCCGACACCAAAAGGATGCAAGGCCAATCACCAAAAGAATGATCGAGAACACTGGCACAATCTGGCACCAAAAGGATGACAGACCTATCACCAAAAGGATGAAACAGCAACACGCACACATCATCCTAACATCAAAAGGATGTATGGTTAATCACCAAAAGGATGATAGAGAACACTCACACAATTTGGCACCAAAATGATGACATACCCATCACTATAAGGATGATAGAGCGACACACGCACACAATCCCGACACGAAAAGGATGCAGGGTCTATCACCAAAAGGACGATAGAGAACACTCGCACAATCTGGCACCAAAAGGATGATAGATCCATCACCCAAAGGATGATAGAGCGGCACACGCACACAATCCCGACACCAAAACGATGAAGGGCCTATCACCAAAAAGATGATAGAGAACACTCGCACAATATGGCACCAAAAAGATGACATACCCATCATCAAAAGGGTAATATAGCGACACACGCACACAATCCCAACACCAAACAGATGCAATGCCAATCACCAAAAGAATGATAGAGAACACTCGCACAATCTGGCACCGAAAGGATGACAGACCTATCATCATAAGGATGAAAGAGCAACACGCGCACATCATCCCAACATCAAAAGGATGTATGGTTAATCACCAAAAGGATGATAGAGAACACTCACACAATTTAGCACCAAAATGATGACTAACCCATCACTATAAGGATGACAGAGCGACACACGCACACAATCTCGACACGAAAAGGATGCGGGGTCTATCACCAAAAGGACGATAGAGAACACTCGCACAATCTGGAACCAAAAGGATGACCGATCCATCACCCAAAGGATGATAGAGCGGCACACGCACACAATCTTGACACCAAAAGGATGCAGGGTCTATCACCAAAAGGACGATAGAGAACACTCGCACAATATGGCACCAAAAGGATGACAGATCCATCACCCAAAGGATGATAGAGCGGCACACGCACACAATCCCGACACCAAAAGGATGAAGGGCCTATCACCAAAAAGATGATAGAGAACACTCGCACAATATGGCACTAAAAGGATGACATACCCATCATCAAAAGGTTAATATAGCGACACACGCACACAATCCCGACACCAAAAGGATGCAAGGCCAATCACCAAAAGAATGATAGAGAACACTCGCACAATATGGCACCAAAAGGATGACAGAACTATCACCAAAAGGATGAAAGAGCAACACGCGCACATCATCCCAACATCAAAAGGATGTATGGTTAATCACCAAAAGGATGATAGAGAATACTCACACAATTTAGCACCAAAATGATGACATACCCATTACTATAAGGATGATAGAGCGACACACGCACACAGTCCCAACACGAAAAGGATGCAGGGTCTATCACCAAAAGGATGATAGAGAACACTCGCACAATCTGGCACCAAAAGGATGACAGCCCATCGCCAAAAGAATAATAGAGCGACACACGCACACACAATCCCGACACCAGAAGGATGTATGGTCTATCACCAAAAGGATGATAGAGAACACTCACACAATCTATCACCAAAAGAATGACAGACCTATCACCAAAAGGATGAAAGAGCAACACGCGCACATCATCCTAACATCAAAAGGATGTATGGTTAATCACCAAAAGGATGATAGAGAACACTCACACAATTTGGCACCAAAATGATGACATACCCATCACTATAAGGAAGATAGAGCGACACACGCACACAATCCCTACACGAAAAGGATGCAGGGTCTATCACCAAAAGGACGATAGAGAACACTCGCACAATCTGGAACCAAAAGGATGACAGATCCATCACCCAAAGGATGATAGAGCGACACACGCACACAATCCCGACACCAAAAGGATGAAGGGCCTATCACCAAAAAGATGATAGAGAACACTCGTACAATATGGCACCAAAAGGATGACATACCCATCATCAAAAGGTTAATATAGCGACACACGCACACAATCCCGACACCAAAAGGATGCAAGGCCAATCACCAAAAGAATGATAGAGAACACTCGCACAATCTGGCACCAAAAGGATGACAGACCTATCACCAAAAGGATGAAAGAGCAACACGCGCACATCATCCTAACATCAAAAGGATGTATGGTTAATCACCAAAAGGATGATAGAGAACACTCATACAATTTGGCACCAAAATGATGACATACCCATCACTATAAGGATGATAGAGCGACACACCCACACAATCCCGACACCAAAAGGATGCAGGGTCTATCACCAAAAGAATGATAGAGAACACTCGCACAATCTGGCACCAAAAGGATGACAGATCCATCACCCAAAGGATGATAGAGCGGCACACGCACACAATCCCGACACCAAAAGGATGAAGGGCCTATCCCCAAAAAGATGATAGAGAACACTCGCACAATATGGCACCAAAAGGATGACATACCCATCATCAAAAGGTTAATATAGCGACAAACGCACACAATCCCGACACCAAAAGGATGCAAGGCCAATCACCAAAAGAATGATCGAGAACACTGGCACAATCTGGCACCAAAAGGATGACAGACCTATCACCAAAAGGATGAAACAGCAACACGCACACATCATCCTAACATCAAAAGGATGTATGGTTAATCACCAAAAGGATGATAGAGAACACTCACACAATTTGGCACCAAAATGATGACATACCCATCACTATAAGGATGATAGAGCGACACACGCACACAATCCCGACACGAAAAGGATGCAGGGTCTATCACCAAAAGGACGATAGAGAACACTCGCACAATCTGGCACCAAAAGGATGATAGATCCATCACCCAAAGGATGATAGAGCGGCACACGCACACAATCCCGACACCAAAACGATGAAGGGCCTATCACCAAAAAGATGATAGAGAACACTCGCACAATATGGCACCAAAAAGATGACATACCCATCATCAAAAGGGTAATATAGCGACACACGCACACAATCCCAACACCAAACAGATGCAATGCCAATCACCAAAAGAATATAGAGAACACTCGCACAATCTGGCACCGAAAGGATGACAGACCTATCACCATAAGGATGAAAGAGCAACACGCGCACATCATCCCAACATCAAAAGGATGTATGGTTAATCACCAAAAGGATGATAGAGAACACTCACACAATTTAGCACCAAAATGATGACTAACCCATCACTATAAGGATGACAGAGCGACACACGCACACAATCTCGACACGAAAAGGATGCAGGGTCTATCACCAAAAGGACGATAGAGAACACTCGCACAATCTGGAACCAAAAGGATGACCGATCCATCACCCAAAGGATGATAGAGCGGCACACGCACACAATCTTGACACCAAAAGGATGCAGGGTCTATCACCAAAAGGACGATAGAGAACACTCGCACAATATGGCACCAAAAGGATGACAGATCCATCACCCAAAGGATGATAGAGCGGCACACGCACACAATCCCGACACCAAAAGGATGAAGGGCCTATCACCAAAAAGATGATAGAGAACACTCGCACAATATGGCACCAAAAGGATGACATACCCATCATCAAAAGGTTAATATAGCGACACACGCACACAATCCCGACACCAAAAGGATGCAAGGCCAATCACCAAAAGAATGATAGAGAACACTCGCACAATATGGCACCAAAAGGATGACAGAACTATCACCAAAAGGATGAAAGAGCAACACGCGCACATCATCCTAACATCAAAAGGATGTATGGTTAATCACCAAAAGGATGATAGAGAACACTCACACAATTTGGCACCAAAATGATGACATACCCATCACTATAAGGATGATAGAGCGACACACCCACACAATCCCGACACGAAAAGGATGCAGGGTCTATCACCAAAAGGACGATAGAGAACACTCGCACAATCTGGAACCAAAAGGATGACAAACATATCACCAAAAGGATGAAAGAGCAACACGCGCACATCATCCCAACATCTAAAGGATGAAGGGCATATCCCCAAAAAGATGATAGAGAACACTCGCACAATATGGCACCAAAAGGATTACATACCCATCATCAAAAGGTTAATATAGCGACAAACGCACACATTCCCGACACCAAAAGGATGCAAGGCCAATCACCAAAAGAATGATAGAGAACACTCGCACAATCTGGCACCAAAAGGATGACAGACCTATCACCAAAAGGATGAAAGAGCAACACGCGCACATCATCCTAACATCAAAAGGATGTATGGTTAATCACCAAAAGGATGATAGAGAACACTCACACAATTTGGCACCAAAATGATGACATACCCATCACTATAAGGATGATAGAGCGACACACGCACACAATCCCGACACGAAAAGGATGCAGGGTCTATCACCAAAAGGACGATAGAGAACACTCGCACAATCTGGCACCAAAAGGATGACAGATCCATCACCCAAAGGATGATAGAGCGGCACACGCACACAATCCCGACACCAAAAGGATGAAGGGCCTATCACCAAAAAGATGATAGAGAACACTCGCACAATATGGCACCAAAAAGATGACATACCCATCATCAAAAGGTTAATATAGCGACACATGCACACAATCCCAACACCAAACAGATGCAAGGCCAATCACCAAAAGAATGATAGAGAACACTCGCACAATCTGGAACCAAAAGGATTACATACCCATCATCAAAAGGTTAATATAGCGACAAACGCACACATTCCCGACACCAAAAGGATGCAAGGCCAATCACCAAAAGAATGATAGAGAACACTCGCACAATCTGGCACCAAAAGGATGACAGACCTATCACCAAAAGGATGAAAGAGCAACACGCGCACATCATCCTAACATCAAAAGGATGTATGGTTAATCACCAAAAGGATGATAGAGAACACTCACACAATTTGGCACCAAAATGATGACATACCGATCACTATAAGGATGATAGAGCGACACACGCACACAATCCCGACACGAAAAGGATGCAGGGTCTATCACCAAAAGGACGATAGAGAACACTCGCACAATCTGGCACCAAAAGGATGACAGATCCATCACCCAAAGGATGATAGAGCGGCACACGCACACAATCCCGACACCAAAAGGATGAAGGGCCTATCACCAAAAAGATGATAGAGAACACTCGCACAATATGGCACCAAAAGGATGACATACCCATCATCAAAAGGTTAATATAGCGACACACGCACACAATCCCGACACCAAAAGGATGCAAGGCCAATCACCAAAAGAATGATAGAGAACACTCGCACAATCTGGCACCAAAAGGATGACAGACCTATCACCAAAAGGATGAAAGAGCAACACGCGCACATCATCCTAACATCAAAAGGATGTATGGTTAATCACCAAAAGGATGATAGAGAACACTCATACAATTTGGCACCAAAATGATGACATACCCATCACTATAAGGATGATAGAGCGACACACCCACACAATCCCGACACCAAAAGGATGCAGGGTCTATCACCAAAAGAATGATAGAGAACACTCGCACAATCTGGCACCAAAAGGATGACAGATCCATCACCCAAAGGATGATAGAGCGGCACACGCACACAATCCCGACACCAAAAGGATGAAGGACCTATCCCCAAAAAGATGATAGAGAACACTCGCACAATATGGCACCAAAAGGATGACATACCCATCATCAAAAGGTTAATATAGCGACAAACGCACACAATCCCGACACCAAAAGGATGCAAGGCCAATCACCAAAAGAATGATCGAGAACACTCGCACAATCTGGCACCAAAAGGATGACAGACCTATCACCAAAAGGATGAAAGAGCAACACGCACACATCATCCTAACATCAAAAGGATGTATGGTTAATCACCAAAAGGATGATAGAGAACACTCACACAATTTGGCACCAAAATGATGACATACCCATCACTATAAGGATGATAGAGCGACACACGCACACAATCCCGACACGAAAAGGATGCAGGGTCTATCACCAAAAGGACGATAGAGAACACTCGCACAATCTGGCACCAAAAGGATGACAGATCCATCACCCAAAGGATGATAGAGCGGCACACGCACACAATCCCGACACCAAAAGGATGAAGGGCCTATCACCAAAAAGATGATAGAGAACACTCGCACAATATGGCACCAAAAAGATGACATACCCATCATCAAAAGGTTAATATAGCGACACATGCACACAATCCCAACACCAAACAGATGCAAGGCCAATCACCAAAAGAATGATAGAGAACACTCGCACAATCTGGAACCAAAAGGATGACAAACATATCACCAAAAGGATGAAAGAGCAACACGCGCACATCATCCCAACATCAAAAGGATGTATGGTTAATCACCAAAAGGATGATAGAGAACAATCACACAATTTAGCACCAAAATGATGACATACCCATTACTATAAGGATGATAGAGCGACACACGCACACAGTCCCGACACGAAAAGGATGCAGGGTCTATCACCAAAAGGATGATAGAGAACACTCGCACAATCTGGCACCAAAAGGATGACAGCCCATCGCCAAAAGAATGATAGAGCAACACACGCACACACAATCCCGACACCAGAAGGATGTATGGTCTATCACCAAAAGGATGATAGAGAACACTCACACAATCTATCACCAAAAGAATGACAGACCTATCACCAAAAGGATGAAAGAGCAACACGCGCACATCATCCTAACATCAAAAGGATGTATGGTTAATCACCAAAAGGATGATAGAGAACACTCACACAATTTGGCACCAAAATGATGACATACCCATCACTATAAGGAAGATAGAGCAACACACGCACACAATCCTGACACGAAAAGGATGCAGGGTCTATCACCAAAAGGACGATAGAGAACACTCGCACAATCTGGCACCAAAAGGATGACAGATCCATCACCCAAAGGATGATAGAGCGGCACACGCACACAATCCCGACACCAAAAGGATGAAGGGCCTATCACCAAAAAGATGATAGAGAACACTCGCACAATATGGCACCAAAAGGATGACATACCCATCATCAAAAGGTTAATATAGCGACACACGCACACAATCCCGACACCAAAAGGATGCAAGGCCAATCACCAAAAGAATGATAGAGAACACTCGCACAATCTGGCACTAATAGGATGACAGACCTATCACCAAAAGGATGAAAGAGCAACACGCGCACATCATCCTAACATCAAAACGATGTATGGTTAATCACCAAAAGGATGATAGAGAACACTCACACAATTTGGCACCAAAATGATGACATACCCATCACTATAAGGATGATAGAGCGACACACCCACACAATCCCGACACGAAAAGGATGCAGGGTCTATCACCAAAAGAATGATAGAGTACACTCGCACAATCTGGCACCAAAAGGATGACAGATCCATCACCCAAAGGATGATAGAGCGGCACACGCACATAATCCCGACACCAAAAGGATGAAGGGCCTATCCCCAAAAAGATGATAGAGAACACTCGCACAATATGGCACCAAAAGGATGACATACCCATCATCAAAAGGTTAATATAGCGACAAACGCACACAATCCCGACACCAAAAGGATGCAAGGCCAATCAACAAAAGAATGATAGAGAACATTCGCACAATCTGGCACCAAAAGGATGACTGACCTATCACCAAAAGGATGAAAGAGCAACACGCGCACATCATCCTAACATCAAAAGGATGTATGGTTAATCACCAAAAGGATGATAGAGAACACTCACACAATTTGGCACCAAAATGATGACATACCCATCACTATAAGGATGATAGAGCGACACACGCACACAATCCCGACACGAAAAGGATGCAGGGTCTATCACCAAAAGGACGATAGAGAACACTCGCACAATCTGGCACCAAAATGATGACAGATCCATCACCCAAAGGATGATAGAGCGGCACACGCACACAATCCCGACACCAAAAGGATGAAGGGCCTATCACCAAAAAGATGATAGAAAACACTCGCACAATATGGCACCAAAAAGATGACATACCCATCATCAAAAGGTTAATATAGCGACACATGCACACAATCCCAACACCAAACAGATGCAAGGCCAATCACCAAAAGAATGATAGAGAACACTCGCACAATCTGGAACCAAAAGGATGACAAACATATCACCAAAAGGATGAAAGAGCAACACGCGCACATCATCCCAACATCAAAAGGATGTATGGTTAATCACCAAAAGGATGATAGAGAACACTCACACAATTTAGCACCAAAATGATGACATACCCATTACTATAAGGATGATAGAGCGACACACGCACACATTCCCGACACGAAAAGGATGCAGGGTCTATCACCAAAAGGATGATAGAGAACACTCGCACAATCTGGCACCAAAAGGATGACAGGCCCATCGCCAAAAGAATGAAAGAGCGACACACGCACACACAATCCCGACACCAGAAGGATGTATGGTCTATCACCAAAAGGATGATAGAGAACACTCGCACAATCTATCACCAAAAGGATGACAGACCTATCACCAAAAGGATGAAAGAGCAACACGCGCACATCATCCTAACATCAAAAGGATGTATGGTTAATCACCAAAAGGATGATAGAGAACACTCACACAATTTGGCACCAAAATGATGACATACCCATCACTATAAGGAAGATAGAGCGACACACGCACACAATCCCGACACGAAAAGGATGCAGGGTCTATCACCAAAAGGACGATAGAGAACACTCGCACAATCTGGCACCAAAAGGATGACAGATCCATCACCCAAAGGATGATAGAGCGGCACACGCACACAATCCCGAAACCAAAAGGATGAAGGGCCTATCACCAAAAAGATGATAGAGAACACTCGCACAATATGGCACCAAAAGGATGACATACCCATCATCAAAAGGTTAAAATAGCGACACACGCACACAATCCCGACACCAAAAGGATGCAAGGCCAATCACCAAAAGAATGATAGAGAACACTCGCACAATCTGGCACCAAAAGGATGACTGACCTATCACCAAAAGGATGAAAGAGCAACACGCGCACATCATCCTAACTTCAAAAGGATGTATGGTTAATCACCAAAAGGATGATAGAGAACACTCAAACAATTTGGCACCAAAATGATGACATACCCATCACTATAAGGATGATAGAGCGACACACGCACACAATCCCGACACGAAAAGGATGCAGGGTCTATCACCAAAAGGACGATAGAGAACACTCGCATAATCTGGCACCAAAAGGATGACAGATCCATCACCCAAAGGATGATAGAGCGGCACACGCACACAATCCCGACACCAAAAGGATGAAGGGCCTATCACCAAAAAGATGATAGAGAACACTAGCACAATATGGCACCAAAAAGATGACATACCCATCATCAAAAGGTTAATATAGCGACACATGCACACAATCCCGACACCAAAAGGATGCAAGGCCAATCACCAAAAGAATGATAGAGAACACTCGCACAATCTGGCACCAAAAGGATGACTGACCTATCACCAAAAGGATGAAAGAGCAACACGCGCACATCATCCTAACATCAAAAGGATGTATGGTTAATCACCAAAAGGATGATAGAGAACACTCACACAATTTGGCACCAAAATGATGACATACCCATCACTATAAGGAAGATAGAGCGACACACGCACACAATCCCGACACAAAAAGGATGCAGGGTCTATCACCAAAAGGACGATAGAGAACACTCGCACAATCTGGCACCAAAAGGATGACAGATCCATCACCCAAAGGATGATAGAGCGGCACACGCACACAATCCCGACACCAAAAGGATGAAGGGCCTATCACCAAAAAGATGATAGAGAACACTCGCACAATATGGCACCAAAAAGATGACATACCCATCATCAAAAGGTTAATATAGCGACACATGCACACAATCCCAACACCAAACAGATGCAAGGCCAATCACCAAAAGAATGATAGAGAACACTCGCACAATCTGGAACCAAAAGGATGACAAACATATCACCAAAAGGATGAAAGAGCAATACGCGCACATCATCCCAACATCAAAAGGATGTTTGGTTAATCACCAAAAGGATGATAGAGAACACTCACACAAGTTAGCACCAAAATGATGACATACCCATTACTATAAGGATGATAGAGCGACACACGCACACAATCCCGACACGAAAACGATGCAGGGTCTATCACCAAAAGGATGATAGAGAACACTCGCCTAATCTGGCACCAAAAGGATGACAGGCCCATCGCCAAAAGAATGAAAGAGTGACACACGCACACACAATCCCGACACCAGAAGGATGTATGGTCTATCACCAAAAGGATGATAGAGAACACTCGCACAATCTATCACCAAAAGGATGACAGACCTATCACCAAAAGGATGAAAGAGCAACACACGCACATCATCCTAACATCAAAAGGATGTATGGTTAATCACCAAAAGGATGATAGAGAACACTCACACAATTTGGCACCAAAATGATGACATACCCATCACTATAAGGAAGATAAAGCGACACACGCACAGAATCCCGACAGGAAAAGGATGCAGGGTCTATCACCAAAAGGATGATAGAGAACACTCGCACAATCTGGCACCAAAAGGATGACAGATCCATCACCCAAAGGATGATAGAGCGGCACACGCACACAATCCCGACACGAAAAGGATGAAGGGCCTATCCCCAAAAAGATGATAGAGAACACTCGCACAATATGGCACCAAAAGGATGACATACCCATCATCAAAAGGGTAATATAGCGACAAACGGACACAATCCCGACACCAAAAGGATGCAAGGCCAATCACCAAAAGAATGATAGAGAACACTCGCACAATCTGGCACCAAAAGGATGACTGACCTATCACCAAAAGGATGAAAGAGCAACACGCGCACATCATCCTAACATCAAAAGGATGTATGGTTAATCACCAAAAGGATGATAGAGAACACTCAAACAATTTGGCACCAAAATGATGACATACCCATCACTATAAGGATGATAGAGCGACACACGCACACAATCCCGACACGAAAAGGATGCAGGGTCTATCACTGAAAGGACGATAGAGAACACTCGCACAATCTGGCACCAAAAGGATGACAGATCCATCACCCAAAGGATGATAGAGCGGCACACGCACACAATCCCGACACCAAAAGGATGAAGGGCTTATCACCAAAAAGATGATAGAGAACATTCGCACAATATGGCACCAAAATGATGACATACCCATCATCAAAAGGTTAATATAACGACACATGCACACAATCCCAACACCAAACAGATGCAAGGCCAATCACCAAAAGAATGATAGAGAACACTCGCACAATCTGGAACCAAAAGGATGACAAACATATCACCAAAAGGATGAAAGAGCAATACGCGCAGATCATCCCAACATCAAAAGGATGTATGGTTAATCACCAAAAGGATGATAGAGAACACTCACACAATTTAGCACCAAAATGATGACATACCCATTACTATAAGGATGATAGAGCGACACACGCACACAATCCCGACACGAAAACGATGCAGGGTCTATCACCAAAAGGATGATAGAGAACACTCGCACAATCTGGCACCAAAAGGATGACAGGCCCATCGCCAAAAGAATGAAAGAGCGACACACGCACACACAATCCCGACACCAGAAGGATGTATGGTCTATCACCAAAAGGATGATAGAGAACACTCGCATAATCTATCACCAAAAGGATGACAGACCTATCACCAAAAGGATGAAAGAGCAACACGCGCACATCATCCTAACATCAAAAGGATGTATGGTTAATCACCAAAAGGATGATAGAGAACACTCACACAATTTGGCACCAAAATGATGACATACCCATCACTATAAGGAAGATAGAGCGACACACGCACACAATCCCGACACGAAAAGGATGCAGGGTCTATCACCAAAAGGACGATAGAGAACACTCGCACAATCTGGCACCAAAAGGATGACAGATCCATCACCCAAAGGATGATAGAGCGGCACACGCACACAATCCCGACACCAAAAGGATGAAGGGCCTATCACCAAAAAGATGATAGAGAACACTCGCACAATATGGCACCAAAAAGATGACATACCCATCATCAAAAGGTTAATATAGCGACACATGCACACAATCCCAACACCAAACAGATGCAAGGCCAATCACCAAAAGAATGATAGAGAACACTCGCACAATCTGGAACCAAAAGGATGACAAACATATCACCAAAAGGATGAAAGAGCAATACGCGCAGATCATCCCAACATCAAAAGGATGTATGGTTAATCACCAAAAGGATGATAGAGAACACTCACACAATTTAGCACCAAAATGATGACACACCCATTACTATAAGGATGATAGAGCGACACACGCACACAATCCCGACACAAAAACGATGCAGGGTCTATCACCAAAAGGATGATTGAGAACACTCGCACAATCTGGCACCAAAAGGATGACAGGCCCATCGCCAAAAGAATGAAAGAGCGACACACGCACACACAATCCCGACACCAGAAGGATGTATGGTCTATCACCAAAAGGATGATAGAGAACACTCACACAATCTATCACCAAAAGGATGACAGACCTATCACCAAAAGGATGAAAGAGCAACACGCGCACATCATCCTAACATCAAAAGGATGTATGGTTAATCACCAAAAGGATGATAGAGAACACTCACACAATTTGGCATCAAAATGATGACATACCCATCACTATAAGGAAGATAGAGCGACACACGCACACAATCCCGACACGAAAAGGATGCAGGGTCTATCACCAAAAGGACGATAGAGAACACTCGCACAATCTGGCACCAAAAGGATGACAGATCCATCACCCAAAGGATGATAGAGCGGCACACGCACACAATCCCGACACCAAAAGGATGAAGGGCCTATCACCAAAAAGATGATAGAGAACACTCGCACAATATGGCACCAAAAGGATGACATACCCATCATCAAAAGGTTAATATAGCGACACACGCACACAATCCCAACACCAAACAGATGCAAGGCCAATCACCAAAAGAATGATAGAGAACACTCGCATAATCTGGCACCAAAAGGATGACAAACATATCACCAAAAGGATGAATGAGCAACACGCGCACATCATCCCAACATCAAAAGGATGTATGGTTAATCACCAAAAGGATGATAGAGAACACTCACACAATTTGGCACCAAAATGATGACATACCCATCACTATAAGGATGATAGAGCGACACACGCACACAATCCCGACACGAAAAGGATGCAGGGTCTATCACCAAAAGGATGATAGAGAACACTCGCACAGTCTGGCACCAAAAGGATGATAAATCCATCACCCAAAGAATGATAGAGCGGCACACACACACAATCCCGACTGCAAAAGGATGAAGGGCCTATCACCAAAAAGATGATAGAGAACACTCGCACAATATGGCACCAAAAGGATGACATACCCGTCATCAAAAGGTTAATATAGCGACAAACACACACAATCCCGACACAAAAAGGATGCAAGGCCAATCACCAAAAGAATGATAGAGAACACTCGCACAATCTAGCACCAAAAAGATGACAGGCCCATCGCCAAAAGAATGATAGAGCAACACACGCACACACAATCCAGACACCAGAAGGATGTATGGTCTATCACCAAAAGGATGATAGAGAACACTCGCACAATCTATCACCAAAAGGATGACAGACCTATCACCAAAAGGATGAAAGAGCAACATGCGCACATCATCCTAACATCAAAAGGATGTATGGTTAATCACCAAAAAGATGATAGAGAACACTCACACAATTTGGCACCAAAATGATGACATACCCATCACTATAAGGAAGATAGAGCGACACACGCACACAATCCCGACACGAAAAGGATGCAGGGTCTATCACCAAAAGGACGATAGGGAACACTCGCACAATCTGCACCAAAAGGATGACAGATCTATCACCCAAAGGATGATAGAGCGGCACACGCACACAATCCCGACACCAAAAGGATGAAGGGCCTATCACCAAAAAGATGATAGAGAACACTCGCACAATATGGCACCAAAAGGATGACATACCCATAATCAAAAGGTTAATATAGCGACACACGCACACAATCCCGACACCAAAAGGATGCAAGGCCAATCACCAAAAGAATGATAGAGAACATTCGCACAATCTGGCACCAAAAGGATGACAGACCTATCACCAAAAGGATGAAAGAGCAACACGCGCACATCATCCTAACATCAAAAGGATGTATGGTTAATCACCAAAAGGATGATAGAGAACATTCACACAATTTGGCACCAAAATGATGACATACCCATCACTATAAGGATGATAGAGCGACACACCCACACAATCCCGACACCAAAAGGATGCAGGGTCTATCACCAAAAGAATGATAGAGAACACTCGCACAATCTGGCACCAAAAGGATGACAGATCCATCACCCAAAGGATGATAGAGCGGCACACGCACACAATCCCGACACCAAAAGGATGAAGGGCCTATCCCCAAAAAGATGATAGAGAACACTCGCACAATATGGCACCAAAAGGATGACATACCCATCATCAAAAGGTTAATATAGCGACAAACGCACACAATCCCGACACCAAAAGGATGCAAGGCCAATCACCAAAAGAATGATCGAGAACACTCGCACAATCTGGCACCAAAAGGATGACAGACCTATCACCAAAAGGATGAAACAGCAACACGCACACATCATCCTAACATCAAAAGGATGTATGGTTAATCACCAAAAGGATGATAGAGAAGACTCACACAATTTGGCACCAAAATGATGACATACCCATCACTATAAGGATGATAGAGCGACACACGCACACAATCCCGACACGAAAAGGATGCAGGGTCTATCACCAAAAGGACGATAGAGAACACTCGCACAATCTGGCACCAAAAGGATGACAGATCCATCACCCAAAGGATGATAGAGCGGCACACGCACACAATCCCGACACCAAAAGGATGAAGGGCCTATCACCAAAAAGATGATAGAGAACACTCGCACAATATGGCACCAAAAAGATGACATACCCATCATCAAAAGGTTAATATAGCGACACATGCACACAATCCCAACACCAAACAGATGCAAGGCCAATCACCAAAAGAATGATAGAGAACACTCGCACAATCTGGAACCAAAAGGATGACAAACATATCACCAAAAGGATGAAAGAGCAACACGCGCACATCATCCCAACATCAAAAGGATGTATGGTTAATCACCAAAAGGATGATAAAGAACATTCACACAATTTAGCACCAAAATGATGACATACCCATTACTATAAGGATGATAGAGCGACACACGCACACAGTCCCGACACGAAAAGGATGCAGGGTCTATCACCAAAAGGATGATAGAGAACACTCGCACAATCTGGCACCAAAAGGATGACAGCCCATCGCCAAAAGAATGATAGAGCGACACACGCACACACAATCCCGACACCAGAAGGATGTATGGTCTATCACCAAAAGGATGATAGAGAACACTCACACAATCTATCACGAAAAGAATGACAGACCTATCACCAAAAGGATGAAAGAGCAACACGCGCACATCATCCTAACATCAAAACGATGTATGGTTAATCACCAAAAGGATGATAGAGAACACTCACACAATTTGGCACCAAAATGATGACATACCCATCACTATAAGGATGATAGAGCGACACACCCACACAATCCCGACACGAAAAGGATGCAGGGTCTATTACCAAAAGAATGATAGAGTACACTCGCACAATCTGGCACCAAAAGGATGACAGATCCATCACCCAAAGGATGATAGAGCGGCACACGCACACAATCCCGACACCAAAAGGATGAAGGGCCTATCCCCAAAAAGATGATAGAGAACACTCGCACAATATGGCACCAAAAGGATGACATACCCATCATCAAAAGGTTAATATAGCGACAAACGCACACAATCCCGACACCAAAAGGATGCAAGGCCAATCACCAAAAGAATGATAGAGAACATTCGCACAATCTCGCACCAAAAGGATGACTGACCTATCACTAAAAGGATGAAAGAGCAACACGCGCACATCATCCTAACATCAAAAGGATGTATGGTTAATCACCAAAAGGATGATAGAGAACACTCACACAATTTGGCACCAAAATGATGACATACCCATCACTATAAGGATGATAGAGCGACACACGCACACAATCCCGACACGAAAAGGATGCAGGGTCTATCACCAAAAGGACGATAGAGAACACTCGCACAATCTGGCACCAAAATGATGACAGATCCATCACCCAAAGGATGATAGAGCGACACACGCACACAATCCCGACACCAAAAGGATGAAGGGCCTATCACCAAAAAGATGATAGAAAACACTCGCACAATATGGCACCAAAAAGATGACATACCCATCATCAAAAGGTTAATATAGCGACACATGCACACAATCCCAACACCAAACAGATGCAAGGCCAATCACCAAAAGAATGATAGAGAACAGTCGCACAATCTGGAACCAAAAGGATGACAAACATATCACCAAAAGGATGAAAGAGCAACACGCGCACATCATCCCAACATCAAAAGGATGTATGGTTAATCACCAAAAGGATGATAGAGAACACTCACACAATTTAGCACCAAAATGATGACATACCCATTACTATAAGGATGATAGAGCGACACACGCACACATTCCGGACACGAAAAGGATGCAGGGTCTATCACCAAAAGGATGATAGAGAACACTCGCACAATCTGGCACCAAAAGGATGACAGGCCCATCGCCAAAAGAATGAAAGAGCGACACACGCACACACAATCCCGACACCAGAAGGATGTATGGTCTATCACCAAAAGGATGATAGAGAACACTCGCACAATCTGTCACCAAAAGGATGACAGACCTATCACCAAAAGGATGAAAGAGCAACACGCGCACATCATCCTAACATCAAAAGGATGTATGGTTAATCACCAAAAGGATGATAGAGAACACTCAAACAATTTGGCACCAAAATGATGACATACCCATCACTATAAGGATGATAGAGCGACACACGCACACAATCCCGACACGAAAAGGATGCAGGGTCTATCACCAAAAGGACGATAGAGAACACTCGCACAATCTGGCACCAAAAGGATGACAGATCCATCACCCAAAGGATGATAGAGCGGCACACGCACACAATCCCGACAACAAAAGGATGAAGGGCCTATCACCAAAAAGATGATAGAGAACACTCGCACAATATGGCACCAAAAAGATGACATACCCATCATCAAAAGGTTAATATAGCGACACATGCACACAATCCCGACACCAAAAGGATGCAAGGCCAATCACCAAAAGAATGATAGAGAACACTCACACAGTCTGGCACCAAAAGGATGACTGACCTATCACCAAAAGGATGAAAGAGCAACACGCGCACATCATCCTAACATCAAAAGGATGTATGGTTAATCACCAAAAGGATGATAGAGAACACTCAAACAATTTGGCACCAAAATGATGACATACCCATCACTATAAGGATGATAGAGCGACACACGCACACAATCCCGACACGAAAAGGATGCAGGGTCTATCACCAAAAGGACGATAGAGAACACTCGCACAATCTGGCACCAAAAGGATGACAGATCCATCACCCAAAGGATGATAGAGCGGCACACGCACACAATCCCGACACCAAAAGGATGAAGGGCCTATCACCAAAAAGATGATAGAGAACACTCGCACAATATGGCACCAAAAAGATGACATACCCATCATCAAAAGGTTAATATAGCGACACATGCACACAATCCCAACACCAAACAGATGCAAGGCCAATCACCAAAAGAATGATAGAGAACACTCGCACAATCTGGAACCAAAAGGATGACAAACATATCACCAAAAGGATGAAAGAGCAACACGCGCACATCATCCCAACATCAAAAGGATGTTTGGTTAATCACCAAAAGGATGATAGAGAACACTCACACAATTTAGCACCAAAATGATGACATACCCATTACTATAAGGATGATAGAGCGACACACGCACACAATCCCGACACGAAAACGATGCAGGGTCTATCACCAAAAGGATGATAGAGAACACTCGCCTAATCTGGCACCAAAAGGATGACAGGCCCATCGCCAAAAGAATGAAAGAGTGACACACGCACACACAATCCCGACACCAGAAGGATGTATGGTCTATCACCAAAAGGATGATAGAGAACACTCGCACAATCTATCACCAAAAGGATGACAGACCTATCACCAAAAGGATGAAAGAGCAACACGCGCACATCATCCTAACATCAAAAGGATGTATGGTTAATCACCAAAAGGATGATAGAGAACACTCACACAATTTGGCACCAAAATGATGACATACCCATCACTATAAGGAAGATAGAGCGACACACGCACAGAATCCCGACACGAAAAGGATGCAGGGTCTATCACCAAAAGGATGATAGAGAACACTCGCACAATCTGGCACCAAAAGGATGACAGATCCTTCACCCAAAGGATGATAGAGCGGCACACGCACACAATCCCGACACCAAAAGGATGAAGGGCCTATCCCCAAAAAGATGATAGAGAACACTCGCACAATATGGCACCAAAAGGATGACATACCCATCATCAAAAGGGTAATATAGCGACAAACGCACACAATCCCGACACCAAAAGGATGCAAGGCCAATCACCAAAAGAATGATAGAGAACACTCGCACAATCTGGCACCAAAAGGATGACTGACCTATCACCAAAAGGATGAAAGAGCAACACGCGCACATCATCCTAACATCAAAAGGATGTATGGTTAATCGCCAAAAGGATGATAGAGAACACTCAAACAATTTGGCACCAAAATGATGACATACCCATCACTATAAGGATGATAGAGCGACACACGCACACAATCCCGACACGAAAAGGATGCAGGGTCTATCACCAAAAGGACGATAGAGAACACTCGCACAATCTGGCACCAAAAGGATGACAGATCCATCACCCAAAGGATGATAGAGCGGCACACGCACACAATCCCGACACCAAAAGGATGAAGGGCTTATCACCAAAAAGATGATAGAGAACATTCGCACAATATGTCACCAAAATGATGACATACCCATCATCAAAAGGTTAATATAGCGACACATGCACACAATCCCAACACCAAACAGATGCAAGGCCAATCACCAAAAGAATGATAGAGAACACTCGCACAATCTGGAACCAAAAGGATGACAAACATATCACCAAAAGGATGAAAGAGCAATACGCGCAGATCATCCCAACATCAAAAGGATGTATGGTTAATCACCAAAAGGATGATAGAGAACACTCACACAATTTAGCACCAAAATGATGACATACCCATTACTATAAGGATGATAGAGCGACACACGCACACAATCCCGACACGAAAACGATGCAGGGTCTATCACCAAAAGGATGATAGAGAACACTCGCACAATCTGGCACCAAAAGGATGACAGGCCCATCGCCAAAAGAATGAAAGAGCGACACACGCACACACAATCCCGACACCAGAAGGATGTATGGTCTATCACCAAAAGGATGATAGAGAACACTCGCACAATCTATCACCAAAAGGATGACAGACCTATCACCAAAAGGATGAAAGAGCAACACGCGCACATCATCCTAACATCAAAAGGATGTATGGTTAATCACCAAAAGGATGATAGAGAACACTCACACAATTTGGCACCAAAATGATGACATACCCATCACTATAAGGAAGATAGAGCGACACACGCACAGAATCCCGACACGAAAAGGATGCAGGGTCTATCACCAAAAGGATGATAGAGAACACTCGCACAATCTGGCACCAAAAGGATGACAGATCCTTCACCCAAAGGATGATAGAGCGGCACACGCACACAATCCCGACACCAAAAGGATGAAGGGCCTATCCCCAAAAAGATGATAGAGAACACTCGCACAATATGGCACCAAAAGGATCACATACCCATCATCAAAAGGGTAATATAGCGACAAACGCACACAATCCCGACACCAAAAGGATGCAAGGCCAATCACCAAAAGAATGATAGAGAACACTCGCACAATCTGGCACCAAAAGGATGACCGACCTATCACCAAAAGGATGAAAGAGCAACACGCGCACATCATCCTAACATCAAAAGGATGTATGGTTAATCGCCAAAAGGATGATAGAGAACACTCAAACAATTTGGCACCAAAATGATGACATACCCATCACTATAAGGATGATAGAGCGACACACGCACACAATCCCGACACGAAAAGGATGCAGGGTCTATCACCAAAAGGACGATAGAGAACACTCGCACAATCTGGCACCAAAAGGATGACAGATCCATCACCCAAAGGATGATAGAGCGGCACACGCACACAATCCCGACACCAAAAGGATGAAGGGCTTATCACCAAAAAGATGATAGAGAATATTCGCACAATATGGCACCAAAATGATGACATACCCATCATCAAAAGGTTAATATAGCGACACATGCACACAATCCCAACACCAAACAGATGCAAGGCCAATCACCAAAAGAATGATAGAGAACACTCGCACAATCTGGAACCAAAAGGATGACAAACATATCACCAAAAGGATGAAAGAGCAATACGCGCAGATCATCCCAACATCAAAAGGATGTATGGTTAATCACCAAAAGGATGATAGAGAACACTCACACAATTTAGCACCAAAATGATGACATACCCATTACTATAAGGATGATAGAGCGACACACGCACACAATCCCGACACGAAAACGATGCAGGGTCTATCACCAAAAGGATGATAGAGAACACTCGCACAATCTGGCACCAAAAGGATGACAGGCCCATCGCCAAAAGAATGAAAGAGCGACACACGCACACACAATCCCGACACCAGAAGGATGTATGGTCTATCACCAAAAGGATGATAGAGAACACTCGCACAATCTATCACCAAAAGGATGACAGACCTATCACCAAAAGGATGAAAGAGCAACACGCGCACATCATCCTAACATCAAAAGGATGTATGGTTAATCACCAAAAGGATGATAGAGAACACTCACACAATTTGGCACCAAAATGATGACATACCCATCACTATAAGGAAGATAGAGCGACACACGCACAGAATCCCGACACGAAAAGGATGCAGGGTCTATCACCAAAAGGATGATAGAGAACACTCGCACAATCTGGCACCAAAAGGATGACAGATCCTTCACCCAAAGGATGATAGAGCGGCACACGCACACAATCCCGACACCAAAAGGATGAAGGGCCTATCCCCAAAAAGATGATAGAGAACACTCGCACAATATGGCACCAAAAGGATGACATACCCATCATCAAAAGGGTAATATAGCGACAAACGCACACAATCCCGACACCAAAAGGATGCAAGGCCAATCACCAAAAGAATGATAGAGAACACTCGCACAATCTGGCACCAAAAGGATGACTGACCTATCACCAAAAGGATGAAAGAGCAACACGCGCACATCATCCTAACATCAAAAGGATGTATGGTTAATCGCCAAAAGGATGATAGAGAACACTCAAACAATTTGGCACCAAAATGATGACATACCCATCACTATAAGGATGATAGAGCGACACACGCACACAATCCCGACACGAAAAGGATGCAGGGTCTATCACCAAAAGGACGATAGAGAACACTCGCACAATCTGGCACCAAAAGGATGACAGATCCATCACCCAAAGGATGATAGAGCGGCACACGCACACAATCCCGACACCAAAAGGATGAAGGGCTTATCACTAAAAAGATGATAGAGAATATTCGCACAATATGGCACCAAAATGATGACATACCCATCATCAAAAGGTTAATATAGCGACACATGCACACAATCCCAACACCAAACAGATGCAAGGCCAATCACCAAAAGAATGATAGAGAACACTCGCACAATCTGGAACCAAAAGGATGACAAACATATCACCAAAAGGATGAAAGAGCAATACGCGCAGATCATCCCAACATCAAAAGGATGTATGGTTAATCACCAAAAGGATGATAGAGAACACTCACACAATTTAGCACCAAAATGATGACATACCCATTACTATAAGGATGATAGAGCGACACACGCACACAATCCCGACACGAAAACGATGCAGGGTCTATCACCAAAAGGATGATAGAGAACACTCGCACAATCTGGCACCAAAAGGATGACAGGCCCATCGCCAAAAGAATGAAAGAGCGACACACGCATACACAATCCCGACACCAGAAGGATGTATGGTCTATCACCAAAAGGATGATAGAGAACACTCGCACAATCTATCACCAAAAGGATGACAGACCTATCACCAAAAGGATGAAAGAGCAACACGCGCACATCATCCTAACATCAAAAGGATGTATGGTTAATCACCAAAAGGATGATAGAGAACACTCACACAATTTGGCACCAAAATGATGACATACCCATCACTATAAGGAAGATAGAGCGACACACGCACACAATCCCGACACGAAAAGGATGCAGGGTCTATCACCAAAAGGACGATAGAGAACACTCGCACAATCTGGCACCAAAAGGATGACAGATCCATCACCCAAAGGATGATAGAGCGGCACACGCACACAATCCCGACACCAAAAGGATGAAGGGCCTATCACCAAAAAGATGATAGAGAACACTCGCACAATATGGCACCAAAAAGATGACATACCCATCATCAAAAGGTTAATATAGCGACACATGCACACAATCCCAACACCAAACAGATGCAAGGCCAATCACCAAAAGAATGATAGAGAACACTCGCACAATCTGGAACCAAAAGGATGACAAACATATCACCAAAAGGATGAAAGAGCAATACGCGCAGATCATCCCAACATCAAAAGGATGTATGGTTAGTTGTAACAGCTCAAATTTCATTAAATAATTAATTGTAGTAATTAATTTATTTAGTGGGATTTTATCAATGTTGGAAATTAATTTTTATTAATTGGGATTAATAGAGAATTAAGAAGGAATTGGAGAGGAAGGAAAATGAAGGAAATATATAAGAGAGAAAGAAAAGAAAAGAAAGATAGAAAACATTTGGAAAGAAAGAGGAAAGAAGAAGAAAGGAGAGAAAGAGAAGAGAAGAAGAGGAAAAGTGGAAATCATCAAGAACCAACATCAAAGCTCCGATTAATCGAGGTAAGGGTGAGAAATGTTTCTATTTGATCATTGTATGATGTTATGTATGTTGGGTTGGGGTTTTGGTAGAGTTTTCATCACTTTCCAATTAGGGCAAAAGTTGGAATAATCGGTAGATTGATGATTTAATCGGTTGAAACTGGGCAATAATGCCGTAGAATAGTTGGGTAACATGTGTTGAGGCTGTTTGTACTGATTTTGTTGTGTGAGAAGTTGGATGATGGTGGATGGTGGAGGTGGAACAGAATAGGGTTCTGTTCTACGCAGGTTCGCTGGCTCTCGCCAGGCAAGCGAAGGCGAAGCTTCGCCAGGCGAAGCCTAGCGAATGTTGGCGAATAATTATATTTAAGTCCCAGTGGACTTCGCTGGTGGATTCGCCAGGCGAAGTTGAGTAGCGAGGGTTCGCCCAGCGAAGGTGCTGGCGAATGGTGGCTAATGAAGTCAGTAGCTACTGACTTGGGCTCGCTGGGAAGTCTCGCCAGGCGAAGCCTAGCGAGTGTTCGCTGAGAGAGTTCGCCAGGCGAAGGCCAAGCGAAGGTTCGCTGCGAGGGTTCGCCAGGCGAATGGAGGCGAATGTGACAGCATTTTTCCTTTGCTGTGTTGTTCATGTGGAGATGGTTTGGTTGCCTCTCAGAGGTCAATACCTCTATGATATGATATAGATATGATCTATTGTGATGATGTGTGTTGTGGGTAGCCTACGGGCGTGAATCCTAGAATTGTGATTTGAATGTTAATTGCATCAAGTATAAATACATGTGAACATAATAGGTGATTATGTGTGTATTATTTAATGAACTTGTGAATGCTTGATGTGTATACAATTATGTGATGAGTATGCATGAGAACATTGTGAATATGTGTGCATCACTTGTAATTGTATGATTGGTATTGTGATGTGAATACCTTGATTGTTGTGATATATGTTGTATGTGCAATCATTGTGTAATTCTTGAAGAGATGAACTATGTAAATGCATAAGATTAAGATGTCGGTCTTAAGTGCATTTGTTGTGGTTGATTGTACATGCATCATTTAGTCAAGAGGCAATGTCTGTTAGTTTCGTGGAAACTAGTGGCTTGTCCCAAACCTAGAAGAGTGGGTTTGAAGGCTTAGAGGACGGGCCTTTGTGGTTATCGGTCTAGAAGAGTGGACCCGGTTTAATGTAAAAACCGAAAAAAAGATAACGGGTTATCGGTCTAGAAGAGTGGACCCGGTTTAAATGTAAAAACCGAAAAAAGATAACGAGAGTCGGTACCGCATTGCATGAGTTGCATTGAGTTATTAAGTCACATTGATATATGACATATGCATGAAGAGATGCTTATGTGTGAATGATGAGATTGTGGAAATTGTAAGTGTATGCATAATGTGGAAATGCTTTGTGAATATCCAGGTTCGTCTATATATGTGTGGTAAATATATATGACTAAGAGAATGAAGTATGGTGAGAAATGTGAATATGTGTTATATGACTACCTATACATATATATGATCTTATGCTTTGATTATTATGGTTATATTTCTCACCCTTCTACTGTTTTATAATGCTCTATGAGGCATTGCAGATTAGGATGCTGGAGTCCTTTTGTGAAGTTAGTCTTCATTCTTTTGAGTCGGCTGCTCTGATATGTAACTCCGGGTAGTTAGACTAGTATAGTCATTCTTTTGTGATACATTGCGATGTATTAGCTGATATGGTTTTGTAATCTAACTGATATGATGCATTAATCTGGATGACTTATGTGCATTTGAATTAATATTTTGGAACTGATCAAATGATGTTATTTTCCGCTCAAATTGAATGTTGAAATGTGAATTCTAAAACTACGAAATTGTTACATATTTTATGGAGCAAAATGTTAAAGAGTTTCGTTGGTGAAATTGTGGCATTCTTCTTTTATACCTTATTATAAAACCTTTTTACTCTGATAATTTGTATGTGCTTAATTGTTTTATATGCATTTATTTGGGGTGTAGAAGGGGGTGTTACAATAGTGGTATCAGAGCAGGTCGGTCCGTCCGGCCAAGTTGTTAGAGTGTTTTTCCCTGTGTGTTATTGATATGCGTGTGTTGCATTATCAATATTGGTTGTTCTTACGTGGTTCTGTTGCTGGAATTAGTAAGATGGTTGCAGGAAGGAACGACGAAGCGATTGCGGAGGCATTGACGAGATTGGCGGGGGCAATTGGGCAGAATCCTCCGGCCAATGTGAATGAGAGGAATCATGCTGATGACGGATTCCGTGCCTTGGGGAAATTCCAAAAGAATAACCCTCCGGTCTTCAAGGGAACTCATGAACCGGACAAGGCACAAATTTGGTTGAAAGCCGTGGAAAAGATTTTTCGAGTTATGAATTGCTCGGATGCACAGAAGGTGCAGTTTGGAACTCATATGCTCGAAGAAGAAGCTGAAGATTGGTGGGGTAATACTCGCCAAAGATTTGAGGAAGATGATATTGTGATTACTTGGGATTTGTTTAGAGAAACCTTTCTGGAGAAGTATTTTCCAGAGGATGTGCGGGGGAAGAAAGAGATCGAATTTCTTGAGTTGAAGCAAGGTAATTCGACGGTTGCTGAGTATGCGGCGAAATTTGAGGAGTTGATCAAATTTTGTCCTCACTATAATACTGGTAATGCTGAGAGGTCTAAGTGCCTCAAGTTTGTGAACGGTTTGAGACCCGAGATTAGACAAGCTATTGGATATCAGGAAATCAGACGGTTTTCTGAGTTGGTTAACAAGAGCAGAATTTATGACGAAGACAGTAGGGCTAGGTCCAGCCACTACAAGAGTCTAAGTGACAAGAAAGGAAAGGGACAATTCAGAGGAAAACCTTACGTGACTCCTGCTGATAAGGGGAAACAAAAGGTTGGTTTTGGCAAGAGGCCAAGTGGGGGAGTTTCTACCCCGGTTAGGTGTTACAATTGTGGTGAAGCGGGGCATCGTGCTCCGGAGTGCAAAAGTGTTGATCTGAAGTGTTTTAAGTGTGGCAAGCCAGGCCACAAGGCTCTAGAGTGTAGGAGCGGTGCGGGTGTTACTTGCTATAACTGTGGTGAGCGAGGGCACATCAGTACCAAGTGCGATAAGCCGAAGAAGAATCAAGGGAGCGGGAAAGTGTTCGCTCTATCTGGATCTGAGACTGCTAGCGACGATCGATTGATCCGAGGTACGTGCTTCATTCATGGTACACCTTTGATCGCTATAATTGATACCGGAGCTACGCATTCTTTTATTTCTTTGGATTGTGTTAGAAGGTTAAATCTTGAGTTGTCTGTGATTGGTGGCGGTATGGTTATTGATACTCCTGCTATGGGTTCGGTAACTACACCGTATGTTTGCTTGAATTGCCCGTTGAGTATTTTCGGTAGAGATTTTGGGATTGATTTAGTGTGTCTTCATTTGGATCAACTGGATGTCATTCTTGGAATGAATTGGTTAAAATTCAATCGTGTGTATATTAACTGTTTTGACAAAACGGTTATTTTTCCCGACTCGGATGTTGAAAGGGAATTGTTTATGACGAGGAAACAAGTGAAAGAATCGGTGCAAGATGGGGCTAAGGTATTTATGCTTATGGCAACTTTGAGGACTGGTGAGAGTGAAGGGATTGATGGTTTGCCCATTGTTAGAGATTTTCCGGAAGTATTCCCTGATGAGATAAAGGATTTACCGCCGGAGCGAGAAGTGGAGTTTTCGATAGATTTGATTCCTGGAACTAGTCCGATATCGATGGCTCCATATCGTATGTCGGCCTCAGAGTTAAAAGAGTTGAAGAGTCAACTTGAGGATTTGCTTGAAAAGAGGTTTATTCGTCCGAGCGTGTCACCGTGGGGTGCACCGGTGTTATTGGTTAAGAAGAAAGAGGGTTCTATGAGGCTCTGTGTGGATTACAGACAGTTGAACAAGGTGACTATTAAGAATAAGTATCCACTTCCAAGGATTAATGATCTGATGGATCAGTTGGTTGGTGCAAGCGTGTTCAGCAAGATTGATTTGAGATCTGGGTATCATCAGATCCGTGTGAAAGCTGAGGATATTCAGAAGACGGCCTTCCGAACGAGGTATGGACACTATGAGTATTCCGTGATGCCATTTGGTGTGACTAATGCACCGGGTGTATTTATGGAGTACATGAATAGGATTTTCCATCCTTATTTGGATAAGTTTGTGGTGGTGTTTATCGACGACATCTTGGTTTATTTGAAGAGCGAAGGAGAGCATGCCGAGCATCTGAAGATTGTGTTATCTGTGCTGAGAGAGAAGCAGTTGTTCGCGAAGCTTTCTAAGTGTGAATTTTGGTTGAAGGAAGTTAGTTTCCTTGGTCATGTGATTTCTAGTAGTGGTGTTGCGGTTGATCCGTCGAAGGTTGAAGCGGTGTCGCAATGGGAGACTCCGAAGTCAGTTTTTGAGATCAGAAGTTTTCTTGGTTTAGCCGGTTATTATCGGAAGTTTATTGAAGGATTTGCTAAGTTATCATTGCCGTTGACGCAGTTGACTAGGAAAGGTCAAGCCTTTGTTTGGGACGCCAAGTGTGAAGCGAGTTTTCAAGAACTTAAGCGAAGGTTGACGACAGCTCCTGTTTTGATTCTGCCAAATCTAGAAGAACCATTCGTTGTGTATTGTGATGCTTCTTTGATGGGTTTAGGAGGTGTGTTGATGCAGAATAACCAAGTTGTGGCTTATGCTTCGAGGCAACTCAAAGTGCATGAGAAGAATTATCCGACGCATGACTTAGAGTTGGCCGCCGTTGTGTTCGTGTTGAAGCTTTGGAGGCATTATTTGTTTGGTGCGAGGTTTGAAGTGTTTAGTGACCACAAGAGTTTGAGGTATCTTTTTGATCAAAAGGAATTGAATGCGAGACAAAGAAGATGGCTTGAACTTTTGAAGGATTATGATTTTGGCTTGAATTACCATCCGGGTAAAGCGAATGTTGTAGCGGATGCATTGAGTCGGAAATCATTGCATATGTCGGCGTTGATGGTGAAAGAGTTAGAATTGGTCGAGCAATTTCGAGATTTGAGTTTGGTATGTGAGAGAACTTCTTTTGGATTTAAGTTGGGTATGTTAAAGCTTACGAGTGGTATTTTGGACGAAATTCGAGAAGGACAGAAATCGGATTTGAGCTTAGTTGATCGGTTGACTTTAATCAACCAAGGCCAAGGTGGTGATTTTCGGATTGATGAGAATGGTATTATGAGATGTCGGGATCGGGTTTGTGTTCCGAACATGGTTGAGCTTAAGAAGAGCATCCTTGAGGAAGGACATCGTAGCGGATTGAGTATTCATCCGGGTGCTACTAAGATGTATCAGGATTTGAGGAAAGTATTTTGGTGGCCTAGTATGAAGAAGGATATTGCGGAATTTGTGTATTCTTGTTTGACTTGCCAGAAGTCGAAGATTGAGCATCAGAAGTCATCGGGTTTGATGAAGCCGTTGTTTATTCCTGAGTGGAAATGGGATAGTATCTCCATGGATTTTGTATCGGGTTTGCCGAGGACGCCGAGTAATTTTGAGGCTGTTTGGGTTATCGTGGATAGGTTGACTAAATCTGCTCACTTTATTCCTATGCGTATGGATTACCCTTTGGAGAAGTTGGCTAAGTTGTATATTGAAAGGATTGTGTGCCTGCATGGTATTCCGCT
This sequence comes from Lathyrus sativus, assembly GCA_963859935.3. Lineage (NCBI taxonomy): Eukaryota > Viridiplantae > Streptophyta > Magnoliopsida > Fabales > Fabaceae > Lathyrus > Lathyrus sativus. The sequence goes on along the minus strand of OZ012739.1, from coordinate 201,406,794 downwards.
GAGTATTGTTTCGGATAGAGATCCGCGGTTTACTTCGAGATTTTGGGAGAGCCTGCAGAGTACTTTGGGTACTAAGTTGCGTTTGAGTTCAGCGTATCATCCTCAGACTGATGGTCAGACGGAGAGGACGATTCAGTCGCTTGAAGATCTTTTGAGAGCTTGTGTATTGGAAAAAGGAGGAGCTTGGGATAGCTACTTGCCTTTGATTGAGTTTACCTACAACAACAGTTTCCATTCGAGTATTGGTATGGCACCATTTGAGGCGTTGTATGGTAGGAGGTGTAGGACACCATTGTGTTGGTTCGAGTCCGGAGAGAGTTCTGTTGTTGGACCCGAGTTAGTTCAACAGACTACTGATAAGATCAAGATGATTCAAGAGAAGATGAGAATTACTCAGAGTCGTCAGAAGAGTTATTATGACAAGAGGAGGAAGGCACTTGAATTTCAAGAGGGAGATCATGTGTTTCTTCGAGTCACTCCGATGACAGGTGTTGGTAGGGCACTGAAGTCGCGCAAGTAGTCGCCGCGTTTCATTGGTCCTTATCAGATTTTGCAAAGGATAGGAGAAGTGGCCTATCGTGTGGCTTTACCACCGTCGCTTGCTAATCTTCATGACGTATTCCATGTATCTCAGTTGAGGAAATACATTGCGGATCCGTCTCATGTAGTCCAAATAGATGATGTGCAGGTGAAAGATAACCTGACTGTTGAGGCATCACCTATGCGGATTGAGGATCGGAAATTGAAGCAGCTTCGAGGTAAAGAGATTGCTTTAGTAAAGGTCGCTTGGGGAGGACCGGCTGGTGGAAATGTTACTTGGGAGCTTGAGAGTCGGATGAAGGAGTCTTATCCAGAACTGTTTGAATCAGGTAACATTTTCGGGGACGAAAATTCCTAAAGTGGGGGAGAGTTGTAACAGCCCAAATTTCATTAAATAATTAATTGTAGTAATTAATTTATTTAGTGGGATTTTATCAATGTTGGAAATTAATTTTTATTAATTGGGATTAATAGAGAATTAAGAAGGAATTGGAGAGGAAGGAAAATGAAGGAAATATATAAGAGAGAAAGAAAAGAAAAGAAAGATAGAAAACATTTGGAAAGAAAGAGGAAAGAAGAAGAAAGGAGAGAAAGAGAAGAGAAGAAGAGGAAAAGTGGAAATCATCAAGAACCAACATCAAAGCTCCGATTAATCGAGGTAAGGGTGAGAAATGTTTCTATTTGATCATTGTATGATGTTATGTATGTTGGGTTGGGGTTTTGGTAGAGTTTTCATCACTTTCCAATTAGGGCAAAAGTTGGAATAATCGGTAGATTGATGATTTAATCGGTTGAAACTGGGCAATAATGCCGTAGAATAGTTGGGTAACATGTGTTGAGGCTGTTTGTACTGATTTTGTTGTGTGAGAAGTTGGATGATGGTGGATGGTGGAGGTGGAACAGAATAGGGTTCTGTTCTGCGCAGGTTCGCTGGCTCTCGCCAGGCGAAGCCTAGCGAATGTTGGCGAATAATTATATTTAAGTCCCAGTGGACTTCGCTGGTGGGTTCGCCAGGCGAAGTTGAGTAGCGAGGGTTCGCCCAGCGAAGGTGCTGGCGAATGGTGGCTAATGAAGTCAGTAGCTACTGACTTGGGCTCGCTGGGAAGTCTCGCCAGGCGAAGCCTAGCGAGTGTTCGCTGAGAGAGTTCGCCAGGCGAAGGCCAAGCGAAGGTTCGCTGCGAGGGTTCTCCAGGCGAATGGAGGCGAATGTGACAGCATTTTTCCTTTGCTGTGTTGTTCATGTGGAGATGGTTTGGTTGCCTCTCAAAGGTCAATACCTCTATGATATGATATAGATATGATCTATTGTGATGATGTGTGTTGTGGGTAGCCTACGGGCGTGAATCCTAGAATTGTGATTTGAATGTTAATTGCATCAAGTATAAATACATGTGAACATAATAGGTGATTATGTGTGTATTATTTAATGAACTTGTGAATGCTTGATGTGTATACAATTATGTGATGAGTATGCATGAGAACATTGTGAATATGTGTGCATCACTTGTAATTGTATGATTGGTATTGTGATGTGAATACCTTGATTGTTGTGATATATGCTGTATGTGCAATCATTGTGTAATTCTTGAAGAGATGAATTATGTAAATGCATGAGATTAAGATGTCGGTCTTAAGTGCATTTGTTGTGGTTGATTGTACATGCATCATTTAGTCAAGAGGCAATGTCTGTTAGTTTCGTGGAAACTAGTGGCTTGTCCCAAACCTAGAAGAGTGGGTTTGAAGGCTTAGAGGACGGGCCTTTGTGGTTATCGGTCTAGAAGAGTGGACCCGGTTTAATGTAAAAACCGAAAAAAAATATAACGGGTTATCGGTCTAGAAGAGTGGACCCGGTTTAAATGTAAAAACCGAAAAAAGATAACGAGAGTCGGTACCGCATTGCATGAGTTGCATTGAGTTATTAAGTCACATTGATATATGACATATGCATGAAGAGATGCTTATGTGTGAATGATGAGATTGTGGAAATTGTAAGTGTATGCATAATGTGGAAATGCTTTGTGAATATCCAGGTTCGTCTATATATGTGTGGTAAATATATATGACTAAGAGAATGAAGTATGGTGAGAAATGTGAATATGTGTTATATGACTACCTATATATATATATGATCTTATGCTTTGATTATTATGGTTATATTTCTCACCCTTCTGCTGTTTTATAATGCTCTATGAGGCATTGCAGATTAGGATGCTGGAGTCCTTTTGTGAAGTTAGTCTTCATTCTTTTGAGTCGGCTGCTCTGATATGTAACACCAGGTAGTTAGACTAGTATAGTCATTCTTTTGTGATACATTGCGATGTATCAGCTGATATGGTTTTGTAATCTAACTGATATGATGCATTAATCTGGATGACTTATGTGCATTTGAATTAATATTTTGGAACTGATCAAATGATGTTATTTTCCGCTCAAATTGAATGTTGAAATGTGAATTCTAAAACTACGAAATTGTTACATATTTTATGGAGCAAAATGTTAAAGAGTTTCGTTGGTGAAATTGTGGCATTCTTCTTTTATACCTTATTATAAAACCTTTTTACTCTGATAATTTGTATGTGCTTAATTGTTTTATATGCATTTATTTGGGGTGTAGAAGGGGGTGTTACATTAATCACCAAAAGGATGATAGAGAACACTCACACAATTTAGCACCAAAATGATGACATACCCATTACTATAAGGATGATAGAGCGACACACGCACACAATCCCGACACGAAAACGATGCAGGGTCTATCACCAAAAGGATGATAGAGAACACTCGCACAATCTGGCACCAAAAGGATGACAGGCCCATCGCCAAAAGAATGAAAGAGCGACACACGCACACACAATCCCGACACCAGAAGGATGTATGGTCTATCACCAAAAGGATGATAGAGAACACTCGCACAATCTATCACCAAAAGGATGACAGACCTATCACCAAAAGGATGAAAGAGCAACACGCGCACATCATCCTAACATCAAAAGGATGTATGGTTAATCACCAAAAGGATGATGGAGAACACTCACACAATTTGGCACCAAAATGATGACATACCCATCACTATAAGGAAGATAGAGCGACACACGCACACAATCCCGACACGAAAAGGATGCAGGGTCTATCACCAAAAGGACGATAGGGAACACTCGCACAATCTGCACCAAAAGGATGACAGATCTATCACCCAAAGGATGATAGAGCGGCACACGCACACAATCCCGACACCAAAAGGATGAAGGGCCTATCACCAAAAAGATGATAGAGAACACTCGCACAATATGGCACCAAAAGGATGACATACCCATAATCAAAAGGTTAATATAGCGACACACGCACACAATCCCGACACCAAAAGGATGCAAGGCCAATCACCAAAAGAATGATAGAGAACATTCGCACAATCTGGCACCAAAAGGATGACAGACCTATCACCAAAAGGATAAAAGAGCAACACGCGCACATCATCCTAACATCAAAAGGATGTATGGTTAATCACCAAAAGGATGATAGAGAACATTCACACAATTTGGCACCAAAATGATGACATACCCATCACTATAAGGATGATAGAGCGACACACGCACACAATCCCGACACGAAAAGGATGCAGGGTCTATCACCAAAAGGACGATAGAGAACACTCGCACAATCTGGCACCAAAAGGATGACAGATACATCACCCAAAGGGTGATAGAGCGGCACACGCAAACAATCCCGACACAAAAAGGATGAAGGGCCTATCACCAAAAAGCTGATAGAGAACACTCGCACAATATGGCACCAAAAGGATGACATACCCATCATCAAAAGGTTAATATAGCGACAAACACACACAATCCCGACACCAAAAGGATGCAAGGCCAATCACCAAAAGAATGATAGAGAAAACTCGCACAATCTAGCACCAAAAGGATGACAGGCCCATCCCCAAAAGAATGATAGAGCGACACACGCACACACAATCCCGACACATGAAGGATGTATGGTCTATCACCAAAAGGATGATAGAGAACACTCACACAATCTACCACCAAAAGGATGACATACCTATCACCAAAAGGATGAAATAGCAACACGCGCACATCATCCTAACATCAAAAGGATGTATGGTTAATCACCAAAAGGATGATAGAGAACACTCACACAATTTGGCACCAAAATGATGACATATCCATCGCAATAAGGATGATAGAGCGACACACACACACAATCCCGACACGAAAAGGATGCAGGGTCTATCACCAAAAGGACAATAGAGAACACTCGCACAATCTGGCACCAAAAGGATGACAGATCCATCACCCAAAGGGTGATAGAGCGGCACACGCACACAATCCCGACACCAAAAGGATGAAGGGCCTATCACCAAAAAGATGATAGAGAACACACACACAATATGGCACCAAAAGGATGACATACCCATCATCAAAAGGTTAATATAGCGACAAACACACACAATCCCGACACCAAAAGGATGCAAGGCCAATCACCAAAAGAATGATAGAGAACACTCGCACAATCTAGCACCAAAAGGATGACAGACCCATCGCCAAAAGAATGATATAGCGATACACGCACACACAATCCCGACACCAGAAGGATGTATGGTCTATCACCAAAAGGATGATAGAGAACACTCGCACAATCTATCACCAAAAGGATGACAGACCTATCACCAAAATAATGAAAGAGCAACACGCGCACATCATCCTAACATCAAAAGAATGTATGGTTAATCACCAAAAGGATGATAGAGAACACTCACACAATTTGGCACCAAAATGATGACATACCCATCACTATAAGGAAGATAGAGCGACACACGCACACAATCCCGACACGAAAAGGATGCAGGGTCTATCCCTAAAAGGACGATAGAGAACACTCGCACAATCTGCACTAAAAGGATGACAGATCCATCACCCAAAGGATGATAGAGCGGCACACGCACACAATCCCGACACCAAAAGGATGAAGGGCCTATCAGCAAAAAGATGATAGAGAACACTCGCACAATATGGCACCAAAAGGATGACATACCCATCATCAAAAGGTTAATATAGCGACACACGCACACAATCCTAACACCAAACAGATGCAAGGCCATTCACCAAAAGAATGATAGAGAACACTCGCATAATCTGCCACCAAAAGGATGACAAACATATCACCAAAAGGATGAAATAGCAACACGCGCACATCATCCTAACATCAAAAGGATGTATGGTTAATCACCAAAAGGATGATAGAGAACACTCACACAATTTGGCACCAAAATGATGACATACCCATCACTATAAGGATGATAGAGCGACACACACACACACAATCCCGACATGAAAAGGATGCAGGGTCTATCACCAAAAGGACGATAGAGAACACTCGCACAATCTGGCACCAAAAGGATGACAGATCCATCACCCAAAGGGTGATAGAGCGGCACACGCACACAATCCCGACACCAAAAGGATGAAGGGCCTACCACCAAAAAGATGATAGAGAACACTCGCACAATATGGCACCAAAAGGATGACATACCCATCATCAAAAGGTTAATATAGCGACAAACACACACAATCCCGACACCAAAAGGATGCAAGGCCAATCACCAAAAGAATGATAGAGAACACTCGCACAATCTAGCACCAAAAGGATGACAGGCCCATCGCGAAAAGAATGATAGAGCGACACACGCACACACAATCCCGACACCAGAAGGATGTATGGTCTATCACCAAAAGGATGATAGAGAACACTCGCACAATCTATCACCAAAAGGATGTCAGACCTATCACCAAAATGATGAAAGAGCAACACGCGCACATCATCCTAACATCAAAACAATGTATGGTTAATCACCAAAAGGATGATAGAGAACACTCACACAATTTGGCACCAAAATGATGACATACCCAGCACTATAAGGAAGATAGAGCGACACACGCACACAATCCTGACACGAAAAGGATGCAGGGTCTATCACCAAAAGGACGATAGAGAACACTCGCACAATCTGCACCAAAAGGATGACAGATCCATCACCCAAAGGATGATAGAGCGGCACACGCACACAATCCCGACACCAAAAGGATGAAGGGCCTATCACCAAAAAGATGATAGAGAACACTCGCACAATATGGCACCAAAAGGATGACATACCGATCATCAAAAGGTTAATATAGCGACACACGCACACAATCCTAACACCAAACAGATGCAAGGCCAATCACCAAAAGAATGATAGAGAACACTCGCATAATCTGGCACCAAAAGGATGACAAACATATCACCAAAAGGATGAAAGAGCAACACGCGCACATCATCCCAACATTAAAAGGATGTATGGTTAATCACCAAAAGGATGATAGAGAACACTCACACAATTTGGCACCAAAATGATGACATACCCATTACTATAAGGATGATAGAGCGACACACGCACACAATCCCGACACGAAAAGGATGCAGGGTCTATCACCAAAAGGACGATAGAGAACACTCGTACAATCTGGCACCAAAAGGATGAAAGATCCATCACCCAAAGGATGAATGAGCGGCACACGCACACAATCCCGACACCAAAAGGATGAAGCGCCTATCACCAAAAAGATGATAGAGAACACTCACACAATTTGGCACCAAAATGATGACATACCCATCACTATAAGGATGATAGAGCGACACACGCACACAATCCCGACACGAAAAGGACGCAGGGTCTATCACCAAAAGGATGATAGAGAACACTCGCACAGTCTGGCACCAAAAGAATGACAGATCCATCACCCAAAGAATGATAGAGCGGCACACACACACAATCCCGACTGCAAAAGGATGAAGGGCCAATCACCAAAAAGATGATAGAGAACACTCGCACAATATGGGACCAAAAGGATGACATACCCATCATCAAAAGGTTAATATAGCGACACACGCACACAATCCCGACACCCATAGGATGCAAGGCCAATCACAAAAAGAATGATAGAGAACACTCGCACAATCTAGCACCAAAAGGATGACAGGCCCATCCCCAAAAGAATGATAGAGCGACACACGCACACAAAATCCAGACACCAGAAGGATGTATGGTCTATCACCAAAAGGATGATAGAGAACACTCGCACAATCTACCACCAAAAGGATGACAGACCTATCACCAAAAGGATGAAATAGCAACACGCGCACATCATCCTAACATCAAAAGGATTTATGGTTAATCACCAAAAGGATGATAGAGAACACTCACACAATTTGGCACCAAAATGATGACATACCCATCACTATAAGGAAGATAGAGCGACACACGCACACAATCCCGACACGGAAAGGATGCAGGGTCTATCACCAAAAGGACGATAGAGAACACTCGCACAATCTGCACCAAAAGGATGACAGATCCATCACCCAAAGGATGATAGAGCGGCACACGCACACAATCCTGACACCAAAAGGATGAAGGGCCTATCACCAAAAAGATGATAGAGAACACTCGCACAATATGGCACCAAAAGGATGACATACCCATCATCAAAAGGTTAATATAGCGACACACGCACACAATCCTAACACCAAACAGATGCAAGGCCAATCACCAACAGAATGATAGAGAACACTCGCATAATCTGGCACCAAAAGGATGACAAACATATCACCAAAAGGATGATATAGCAACACGCGCACATCATCCTAACATCAAAAGGATGTATGGTTAATCACCAAAAGGATGATAGAGAACACTCACACAATTTGGCACCAAAATGATGACATACCCATCACTATAAGGATGATAGAGCGACACACACACACAATCCCGACACGAAAAGGATGCAGGGTCTATCACGAAAAGGACGATAGAGAACACTCGCACAATCTGGCACCAAAAGGATGACAGATCCATCACCCAAAGGGTGATAGAGCGGCACACGCACACAATCCAGACACCAAAAGGATGAAGGGCCTATCACCAAAAAGATGATAAAGAACACTCGCACAATATGGCACCAAAAGGATGACATACCCATCATCAAAAGGTTAATATAGCGACAAACACACACAATCCCGACACCAAAAGGATGCAAGGCCAATCACCAAAAGAATGATAGAGAACACTCGCACAATCTAGCACCAAAAGGATGACAGGCCCATCGCCAAAAGAATGATAGAGCGACACACGCACACACAATCCCGACACCAGAAGGATGTATGGTCTATCACAAAAAGGATGATAGAGAACACTCGCACAATCTATCACCAAAAGGATGACAGACCTATCACCAAAATGATGAAAGAGCAACACGCGCACGTCATCCTAACATCAAAAGAATGTATGGTTAATCACCAAAAGGATGATAGAGAACACTCACACAATTTGGCACCAAAATGATGACATACCCAGCACTATAAGGAAGATTGAGAGACACACGCACACAATCCTGACACGAAAAGGATGCAGGGTCTATCACCAAAAGGACGATAGAGAACACTCGCACAATCTGCACCAAAAGGATGACAGATCCATTACCCAAAGGATGATAGAGCGGCACACGCACACAATCCCGACACCAAAAGGATGAAGGGCCTATCACCAAAAAGATGATAGAGAACACTCGCACAATATGGCACCAAAAGGATGACATACCCATCATCAAAAGGTTAATATAGCGACACACGCACACAATCCTAACACCAAACAGATGCAAGGCCAATCACCAAAAGAATGATAGAGAACACTCGCATAATCTGGCACCAAAAGGATGACAAACATATCACCAAAAGGATGAAAGAGCAACACGCGCACATCATCCCAACATTAAAAGGATGTATGGTTAATCACCAAAAGGATGATAGAGAACACTCACACAATTTGGCACCAAAATGATGACATACCCATCACTATAAGGATGATAGAGCGAAACACACACACAATCCCGACACAAAAAGGATGCAGGGTCTATCACCAAAAGGACGATAGAGAACACTCGTACAATCTGGCACCAAAAGGATGAAAGATCCATCACCCAAAGGATGAATGAGCGGCACACGCACACAATCCCGACACCAAAAGGATGAAGCGCCTATCACCAAAAATATGATAGAGAACACTCACACAATTTGGCACCAAAATGATGACATACTCATCACTATTAGGATGATAGAGCGACACACGCACACAATCCCGACACGAAAAGGACGCAGGGTCTATCACCAAAAGGATGATAGAGAACACTCGCACAGTCTGGCACCAAAAGAATGACAGATCCATCACCCAAAGAATGATAGAGCGGCACACACACACAATCCCGACTGCAAAAGGATGAAGGGCCAATCACCAAAAAGATGATAGAGAACACTCGCACAATATGGCACCAAAAGGATGACATACCCATCATCAAAAGGTTAATATAGCGACACACACACACAATCCCGACACCCATAGGATGCAAGGCCAATCACAAAAAGAATGATAGAGAACACTCGCACAATCTAGCACCAAAAGGATGACAGGCCCATCGCGAAAAGAATGATAGAGCGACACACGCACACACAATCCAGACACCAGAAGGATGTATGGTCTATCACCAAAAGGATGATAGAGAACACTCGCACAATCTACCACCAAAAGGATGACAGACCTATCACCAAAAGGATGAAATAGCAACACGCGCACATCATCCTAACATCAAAAGGATGTATGGTTAATCACCAAAAGGATGATAGAGAACACTCACACAATTTGGCACCAAAATGATGACATACCCATCACTATAAGGATGATAGAGCGACACACACACACAATCCCGACACGAAAAGGATGCAGGGTCTATCACCAAAAGGACGATAGAGAACACTCGCACAATCTGGCACCAAAGGGATGACAGATCCATCACCCAAAGGGTGATAGAGCGGCACACGCACACAATCCCGACACCAAAAGGATGAAGGGCCTATCACCAAAAAGATGATAGAGAACACTCGCACAATATGGCACCAAAAGGATGACATACCCATCATCAAAAGTTTAATATAGCGACAAACACACACAAACCCAACACCAAAAGGATGCAAGGCCAATCACCAAAAGAATGATAGAGAACACTCGCACAATCTAGCACCAAAAGGATGACAGGCCCATCGCCAAAAGAATGATAGAGCGACACACGTACACCCAATCCCGACACCAGAAGGATGTATGGTCTATCACCAAAAGGATGATAGAGAACACTCACACAATCTATCACCAAAAGGATGACAGACCTATCACCAAAATGATGAAAGAGCAACACGCGCACATCATCCTAACATCAAAAAAATGTATGGTTAATCACCAAAAGGATGATAGAGAACACTCACACAATTTGGCACCAAAATGATGACATACCCATCACTATAAGGAAGATAGAGCGACACACGCACACAATCCCGACACGAAAAGGATGCAGGGTCTATCACCAAAAGGACGATAGAGAACACTCGCACAATCTGCACCAAAAGGATGACAGATCCATCACCCAAAGGATGATAGAGCGGCACACGCACACAATCCCGAAACCAAAAGTATGAAGGGCATATTACCAAAAAGATGATAGAGAACACTCGCACAATATGGCACCAAAAGGATGACATACCCATCATCAAAAGGTTAATATAGCGACACACGCACACAATCCTAACACCAAACAGATGCAAGGCCAATCACCAAAAGAATGATAGAGAACACTCGCATAATCTGGCACCAAAAGGATGACAAACATATCACCAAAAGGATGAAAGAGCAACACGCGCACATCATCCCAACATTAAAAGGATGTATGGTTAATCACCAAAAGGATGATAGAGAACACTCACACAATTTGGCACCAAAATGATGACATACCCATCACTATAAGGATGATAGAGCGACACACGCACACAATCCCGACACGAAAAGGATGCAGGGTCTATCACCAAAAGGACGATAGAGAACACTCGTACAATCTGGCACCAAAAGGATGACAGATCCATCACCCAAAGGATGAATGAGCGGCACACGCACACAATCCCGACACCAAAAGGATGAAGCGCCTATCACCAAAAAGATGATAGAGAACACTCACACAATTTGGCACCAAAATGATGACATACCCATCACTATAAGGATGATAGAGCGACACACGCACACAATCCCGACACGAAAAGGACGTAGGGTCTATCACCAAAAGGATGATAGAGAACACTCGCACAGTCTGGCACCAAAAGAATGACAGATCCATCACCCAAAGAATGATAGAGCGGCACACACACACAATCCCGACTGCAAAAGGATGAAGGGCCAATCACCAAAAAGATGATAGAGAACACTCGCACAATATGGCACCAAAAGGATGACATACCCATCATCAAAAGGTTAATATAGCGACACACGCACACAATCCCGACACCCATAGGATGCAAGGCCAATCACAAAAAGAATGATAGAGAACACTCGCACAATCTAGCACCAAAAGGATGACAGGCCCATCGCCAAAAGAATGATAGAGCGACACACGCACACACAATCCAGACACCAGAAGGATGTATGGTCTATCACCAAAAGGATGATAGAGAACACTCGCACAATCTATCACCAAAAGGATGACAGACCTATCACCAAAAGGATGAAAGAGCAACACGCGCGCATCATCCTTACATCAAAAGGATGTATGGTTAATCGCCAAAAGGATGATAGAGAACACTCACACAATTTGGCACCAAATTGATGACATACCCATCACTATAAGGAAGATAGAGCGACACACGCACACAATCCCTACACGAAAAGGATGCAGGGTCTATCACCAAAAGGACGATAGAGAACCTTCGCACAATCTGGCACCAAAAGGATGACAGATCCATCACCCAAAGGATGATAGAGCGACACACGCACACAATCCAGACACCAAAAGGATGAAGGGCCTATCACCAAAAAATGATAGAGAACACTCGCAAAATATGGCACCAAAAGGATGACATACCCATCATCAAAAGGTTAATATAGCGACACACGCACACAATCCCGACACCAAAAGGATGCAAGGCCAATCACCAAAAGAATGATAGAGAACACTCGCACAATCTGGCACCAAAAGGATGACAGACCTATCACCAAACGGATGAAAGAGCAACACGCGCACATCATCCTAACATCAAAAGGATGTATGGTTAATCACCAAAAGGATGATAGAGAACATTCACACAATTTGGCACCAAAATGATGACATACCCATCACTATAAGGATGATAGAGCGACACACGCACACAATCCCAACACGAAAAGGATGCAGGGTCTATCACCAAAAGGACGATAGAGAACACTCGCACAGTCTGGCACCAAAAGGATGACAGATCCATCACCCAAAGGGTGATAGAGCGGCACACGCACACAATCCCGACACCAAAAGGATGAAGGGCCTATCACCAAAAAGATGATAGAGAACACTCGCAGAATATGGCACCAAAAGGATGACATACCCATCATCAAAAGGTTAATATAGCGACACACGCACACAATCCCAACACCAAACAGATGCAAGGCCAATCACCAAAAGAATGATAGAGAACACTCGCATAATCTGGCACCAAAAGGATGACAAACATATCACCAAAAGGATGAAAGAGCAACACGCGCACATCATCTCAACATCAAAAGGATGTATGGTTAATCACCAAAAGGATGATAGAGAACACTCACACAATTTGGCACCAAAATGATGACATACCCATCACTATAAGGATGATAGAGCGACACACGCACACAATCCCGACACGAAAAGGATGCAGGGTCTATCACCAAAAGGATGATAGAGAACACTCGCACAGTCTGGCACCAAAAGGATGACAGATCCATCACCCAAAGAATGATAGAGCGACACACACACACAATCCCGACTGCAAAAGGATGAGGGGCCTATCACCAAAAAGATGATAGAGAACACTCGCACAATATGGCACCAAAAGGATGACATACCCATCATCAAAATGTTAATATAGCGACACACGCACACAATCCCGACACCCAAAGGATGCAAGGAAAATCACCAAAAGAATGATAGAGAACACTCGCACAATCTAGCACCAAAAGGATGACAGGCCCATCGCCAAAAGAATGATAGAGCGACACACGCACACACAATCCAGACACCAGAAGGATGTATGGTCTATCACCAAAAGGATGATAGAGAACACTCGCACAATCTATCACCAAAAGGATGACAGACCTATCACCAAAAGGATGAAAGAGCAACACGCGCACATCATCCTAACATCAAAAGGATGTATGGTTAATCACCAAAAGGATGATAGAGAACACTCACACAATTTGGCACCTAAATGATGACATACCCATCACTATAAGGAAGATAGAGCGACACACGCACACAATCCCGACACGAAAAGGATGCAGGGTCTATCACCAAAAGGACGATAGAGAACCTTCACACAATCTGGCACCAAAAGGATGACAGATCCATCACCCAAAGGGTGATAGAGCGGCACACGCACACAATCCCGACACCAAAAGGATGAAGGGCCTATCACCAAAAAGATGATAGAGAACACTCGCACAATATGGCACCAAAAAGATGACATACCCATCATCAACAGGTTAATATAGCGACACACGCACACAATCCCAACACCAAACAGATGCAAGGCCAATCACCAAAAGAATGATACAGAAGACTCGCACAATCTGGCACCAAAAGGATGACAAACATATCACCAAAAGGATGAAAGAGCAACACGCGCACATCATCCCAAAATCAAAAGGATGTATGGTTAATCACCAAAAGGATGATAGAGAACACTCACACAACTTAGCACCAAAATGATGACATACCCATTACATAAGGATGATAGAGCGACACACGCACACAATCCCGACACGAAAAGGAAGCAGGGTCTATAACCAAAAGGATGATAGAGAACACTCGCACAATCTGGCACCAAAAGGATGACAGGCCCATCATCAAAAGGTTAATATAGCGACACACGCACACAATCCCGACACCAAAAGGATGCAAGGCCAATCACCAAAAGAATGATAGAGAACACTCGCACAATCTGGCACCAAAAGGATGACAGACCTATCACCAAAAGGATGAAAGAGCAACACGCGCATATCATCCTAACATCAAAAGGATGTATGGTTAATCACCAAAAGGATGATTGAGAACATTCACCCAATTTGGCACCAAAATGATGACATACCCATCACTATAAGGATGATAGAGCGACACACGCACACAATCCCGACACGAAAAGGATGCAGGGTCTATCACCAAAAGGACGATAGAGAACACTCGCACAATCTGGCACCAAAAGGATGACAGATCCATCACCCAAAGGGTGATAGAGCGGCACACGCACACAATCCCGACACCAAAAGGATGAAGGGCCTATCACCAAAACGATGATAGAGAACACTCGCACAATATGGCACCAAAAGGATGACATACCCATCATCAAAAGGTTAATATAGCGACACACGCACACAATCCCAACACCAAACAGATGCAATGCCAATCACCAAAAGAATGATAGAGAACACTCGCATAATCTGGCACCAAAAGGATGACAAACATATCACCAAAAGGATGAAAGAGCAACACGCGCACATCATCCCAACATCAAAAGAATGTATGGTTAATCACCAAAAGGGTGATAGAGAACACTCACACAATTTGGCACCAAAATGATGACATACCCATCACTATAAGGATGATAGAGCGACACACGCACACAATCCCGACACGAAAAGGATGCAGGGTCTATCACCAAAAGGATGATAGAGAACACTCCCACAGTATGGCACCAAAAGGATGACAGATCCATCACCCAAAGAATGATAGAGAGGCACACACACACAATCCCGACTGCAAAAGGATGAAGGGCCCATCACCAAAAAGATGATAGAGAACACTCGCACAATACGACACCAAAAGGATGACATACCCATCATCAAAAGGTTAATATAGCGACACACGCACACAATCTCGACACCCAAAGGATGCAAGGCCAATCCCCAAAAGAATGATAGAGAACACTCGCACAATCTGGCACCAAAAGGATGACAAACCTATCACCAAAAGGATGAAAGAGCAACACGCGCACATCATCCCAACATCAAAAGGATGTATGGTTAATCACCAAAAGGATGATAGAGAACACTCACACAATTTGGCACCAAAATGATGACATACCCATCACTATAAGGATGATAGAGCGACACACCCACACAATCCCGTCACGAAAAGGATGTAGGGTCTATCACCAAAAGAATGATAGAGAACACTCGCACAATCTGGCACCAAAAGGATGACAGATCCATAACCCAAAGGATGATAGAGCGGCACACGCACACAATCCCGACACCAAAAGGATGAAGGGCCTATCCCCAAAAAGATGATAGAGAACACTCGCACAATATGGCACCAAAAGGATGACATACCCATCATCAAAATGTTAATATAGCGACAAACGCACACAATCCCGACACCAAAAGGATGCAAGGCCAATCACCAAAAGAATGATAGAGAACACTCGCACAATCTAGCACCAAAAGGATGACAGGCCCATCCCCAAAAGAATGATAGAGCGACACATGCACACACAATCCCGACACCAGAAGGATGTATGGTCTATCACCAAAAGGATGATAGAGAACACTCGCACAATCTATCACCAAAAGGATGAAAGACCTATCACCAAAAGGATGAAAGAGCAACACGCGCACATCATCCTAACATCAAAAGGATGTATGGTTAATCACCAAAAGGATGATAGAGAACACTCACACAATTTGGCACCAAAATGATGACATACCCATCACTATAAGGAAGATAGAGCGACACACGCACACAATCCCGACACGAAAAGGATGCAGGGTCTATCACCAAAAGGACGATAGAGAACACTCGCATAATCTGGCACCAAAAGGATGACAGATCCATCACCCAAAGGATGATAGAGTGGCACACGCACACAATCCCGACACCAAAAGGATGAAGGGCCTATCACCAAAAAGATGATAGAGAACACTCGCACAATATGGCACCAAAAGGATGACATACCCATCATCAAAAGGTTAATATAGCGACAAACGCACACAATCCCGACACCAAAAGGATGCAAGGCCAATCACCAAAAGAATGATAGAGAACACTCGCACAATCTAGCACCAAAAAGATGACAGGCCCATCCCCAAAAGAATGATAGAGCGACACACGCACACACAATCCCGACACCAGAAGGATGTATGGTCTATCACCAAAAGGATGATAGAGAACACTCGCACAATCTATCACCAAAAGGATGAAAGACCTATCACCAAAAGGATGAAAGAGCAACACGCGCACATCATCCTAACATCAAAAGGATGTATGGTTAATCACCAAAAGGATGATAGAGAACACTCACACAATTTGGCACCAAAATGATGACATACCCATCACTATAAGGAAGATAGAGCGACACACGCACACAATCCCGACACGAAAATGATGCAGGGTCTATCACCAAAAGGAAGATAGAGAACACTCGCATAATCTGGCACCAAAAGGATGACAGATCCATCACCCAAAGGATGATAGAGCGGCACACGCACACAATCCCGACACCAAAAGGATGAAGGGCCTATCACCAAAAAGATGATAGAGAACACTCGCACAATATGGCACCAAAAGGATGACATACCCACCATCAAAAGGTTAATATAGCGACAAACGCACACAATCCCGACACCAAAAGGATACAAGGCCAATCACCAAAAGAATGATAGAGAACACTCGCACAATCTAGCACCAAAAGGATGACAGGCCCATCCCCAAAAGAATGATAGAGCGACACACGCACACACAATCCTGACACCAGAAGGATGTATGGTCTATCACCAAAAGGATGATAGAGAACACTCGCACAATCTATCACCAAAAGGATGACAGACCTATCACCAAAAGGATGAAAGAGCAACACGCGCATATCATCCTAACATCAAAAGGATGTATGGTTAATCACCATAAGGATGATAGAGAACACTCACACAATTTGGAACCAAAATGATGACATACCCATCACTATAAGGAAGATAGAGCGACACACGCACACAATCCCGACACAAAAAGGATGCAGGGTCTATCACCAAAAGGACGATAGAGAACTCTCGCACAATCTAGCACCAAAAGGATGACAGATCCATCACCCAAAGGATGATAGAGCGGCACACGCACACAATCCCGACACCAAAAGGATGAAGGGCCTATCCCCAAAAAGATGATAGAGAACCCTCGCACAATATGGCACCAAAAGGATGACATACCCATCATCAAAAGGTTAATATAGCGACAAACGCACACAATCCCGACACCAAAAGGATGCAAGGCCAATCACCAAAAGAATGATAGAGAACACTCGTACAATCTAGCAGCAAAAGGATGACAGGCCCATCCCCAAAAGAATGATAGAGCGACACACGCACACACAATCCCGACACCAGAAGGATGTGTGGTCTATCACCAAAAGGATGATAGAGAACACTCGCACAATCTATCAACAAAAGGATGAAAGACCCATCACCAAAAGGATGAAAGAGCAACACGCGCACATCATCCTAACATCAAAAGGATGTATGGTTAATCACCAAAAGGATGATAGAGAACACTCACACAATTTGGCACCAAAATGATGACATACCCATCACTATAAGGAAGATAGAGCGACACACGCACACAATCCCGACACAAAAAGGATGCAGGGTCTATCACCAAAAGGACGATAGAGAACTCTCGCATAATCTGGCACCAAAAGGATGACAGATCCATCACCCAAAGGATGATAGAGCGACACACGCACACAATCCCGACACCAAAAGGATGAAGGGCCTATCCCCAAAAAGATGATAGAGAACACTCGCACAATATGGCACCAAAAGGATGACATACCCATCATCAAAAGGTTAATATTGCGACAAATGCACACAATCCCGACACCAAAAGGATGCAAGGCCAATCACCAAAAGAATGATAGAGAACACTCGTACAATCTAGCAGCAAAAGGATGACAGGCCCATCCCCAAAAGAATGATAGAGCGACACACGCACACACAATCCCGACACCAGAAGGATGTGTGGTCTATCACCAAAAGGATGATATAGAACACTCGCACAATCTATCACCAAAAGGATGAAAGACCCATCACCAAAAGGATGAAAGAGCAACAGGCGCACATCATCCTAACATCAAAAGGATGTATGGTTAATCACCAAAAGGATGATAGAGAACACTCACACAATTTGGCACCAAAATGATGACATACCCATCACTATAAGGAAGATAGAGCGACACACGCACACAATCCCGACACGAAAAGGATGCAGGGTCTATCACCAAAAGGACGATAGAGAACACTCGCATAATCTGGCACCAAAAGGATGACAGATCCATCACCCAAAGGATGATAGAGCGGCACACGCACACAATCCCGACACCAAAAGGATGAAGGGACTATCCCCCAAAAGATGATAGAGAACACTCGCACAATATGGCACCAAAAGGATGACATACCCATCGTCAAAAGGTTAATATAGCGACAAACGCACACAATCCCGACACCAAAAGGATGCAAGGCCAATCACCAAAAGAATGATAGAGAACACTCGCACAATCTAGCAGCAAAAGGATGACAGGCCCATCCCCAAAAGAATGATAGAGCGACACACGCACACACAATCCCGACACCAGAAGGATGTGTGGTCTATCACCAAAAGGATGATAGAGAACACTCGCACAATCTATCACCAAAAGGATGAAAGACCCATCACCAAAAGGATGAAAGAGCAACATGCGCACATCATCCTAACATCAAAAGGATGTATGGTTAATCACCAAAAGGATGATAGAGAACACTCACACAATTTGGCACCAAAATGATGACATACCCATCACTATAAGGAAGATAGAGCGACACACGCACACAATCCCGACACGAAAAGGATGCAGGGTCTATCACCAAAAGGACGATAGAGAACACTCGCATAATCTGGCACCAAAAGGATGACAGATCCATCACCCGAAGGATGATAGAGCGGCACACGCACACAATCCCGACACCAAAAGGATGAAGGGCCTATCACCAAAAAGATGATAGAGAACACTCGCACAATATGGCACCAAAAGGATGACATACCAATCATCAAAAGGTTAATATAGCGACAAACACACACAATCCCGACACCAAAAGGATGCAAGGCCAATCACCAAAAGAATGATAGAGAACACTTGCACAATCTGCCACCAAAAGGATGACAGACCTATCACCAAAAGGATGAAAGAGCAACACGCGCACATCATCCTAACATCAAAAGGATGTATGGTTAATCACCAAAAGGATGATAGAGAACTCTCACACAATTTGGCACCAAAATGATGACATACCCATCACTATAAGGATGATAGAGCGACACACCCACAAAATCCCGACACGAAAAGGATGCAGGGTCTATCACCAAAAGAATGATGGAGAACACTCGCACAATCTCGCACCAAAAGGATGACAGTTCCATCACCCAAAGGATGATAGAGCGGCACACGCACACAATCCCGACACCAAAAGGATGAAGGGCCTATCCCCAAAAAGATGATAGAGAACACTCGCACAATATGGCACCAAAAGGATGACATACCCGTCATCAAAAGATTAATATAGCGACAAACGCACACAATCCCGACACCAAAAGGATGCAAGGCCAATCACCAAAAGATTGATAGAGAACACTCGCACAATCTAGCACCAAAAGGATGACAGGTCCATCCCCAAAAGAATGATAGAGCGACACACGCACACACAATCCTGACACTAGAAGGATGTATGGTCTATCACCAAAAGGATGATAGAGAACACTCGCACAATCTATCACCAAAAGGATGACAGACCTATCACCAAAAGGATGAAAGAGCAACACACGCACATCATCCTAACATCAAAAGGATGTATGGTTAATCGCCAAAAGGATGATAGAGAACTCTCACACAATTTGGCACCAAAATGATGACATACCCATCACAATAAGGATGATAGAGCGACACACCCACACAATCCCGACACGAAAAGGATGCAGGGTCTATCACCAAAAGAATGATAGAGAACATTCGCACAATCTGGCACCAAAAGGATGACAGATCCATCACCCAAAGGATGATAGAGTGGCACACGCACACAATCCCGACACCAAAAGGATGAAGGGCCAATCCCCAAAAAGATGATAGAGAACACTCGCACAATATGGCACCAAAAGGATGACATACCCATCATCAAAAGGTTAATATAGCGACAAACACACACATTCCCGACACCAAAAGGATGCAAGGCCAATCACCAAAAGAATGATAGAGAACACTCGCACAATCTAGCAGCAAAAGGATGACAGGCCCATCCCCAAAAGAATGATAGAGCGACACACGCACACACAATCCCGACACTAGAAGGATGTATGGTCTCTCACCAAAAGGATGATAGAGAACACTCGCACAATCTATCACCAAAAGGATGAAAGACCTATCACCAAAAGGATGAAAGAGCAACACGCGCACATCATCCTAACATCAAAAGGATGTATGGTTAATCACCAAAAGGATGATAGAGAACACTCACACAATTTGGCACCAAAATGATGACATACCCATCACTATAAGGAAGATAGAGCGACACACGCACACAATCCCGACACGAAAAGGATGCAGGGTCTATCACCAAAAGGACGATAGAGAACACTCGCATAATCTGGCACCAAAAGGATGACAGATCCATCACCCAAAGGATGATAGAGCGGCACACGCACACAATCCCGACACCAAAAGGATGAAGGGCCTATCACCAAAAAGATGATAGAGAACACTCGCACAATATGGCACCAAAAGGATGACATACCCATCATCAAAAGGTTAATATAGCGACAAACACACACAATCCCGACACCAAAAGGATGCAAGGCCAATCACCAAAAGAATGATAGAGAACACTTGCACAATCTGCCACCAAAAGGATGACAGACCTATCACCAAAAGGATGAAAGAGCAACACGCGCACATCATCCTAACATCAAAAGGATGTATGGTTAATCACCAAAAGGATGATAGAGAACTCTCACACAATTTGGCACCAAAATGATGACATACCCATCACTATAAGGATGATAGAGCGACACACCCACAAAATCCCGACACGAAAAGGATGCAGGGTCTATCACCAAAAGAATGATGGAGAACGTTCGCACAATCTCGCACCAAAAGGATGACAGTTCCATCACCCAAAGGATGATAGAGCGGCACACGCACACAATCCCGACACCAAAAGGATGAAGGGCCTATCCCCAAAAAGATGATAGAGAACACTCGCACAATATGGCACCAAAAGGATGACATACCCGTCATCAAAAGATTAATATAGCGACAAACGCACACAATCCCGACACCAAAAGGATGCAAGGCCAATCACCAAAAGAATGATAGAGAACACTCGCACAATCTAGCACCAAAAGGGTGACAGGTCCATCCCCAAAAGAATGATAGAGCGACACACGCACACACAATCCTGACACCAGAAGGATGTATGGTCTATCACCAAAAGGATGATAGAGAACACTCGCACAATCTATCACCAAAAGGATGACAGACCTATCACCAAAAGGATGAAAGAGCAACACGCGCACATCATCCTAACATCAAAAGGATGTATGGTTAATCACCAAAAGGATGATAGAGAACTCTCACACAATTTGGCACCAAAATGATGACATACCCATCACAATAAGGATGATAGAGCGACACACCCACACAATCCCGACACGAAAAGGATGCAGGGTCTATCACCAAAAGAATGATAGAGAACATTCGCACAATCTGGCACCAAAAGGATGACAGATCCATCACCCAAAGGATGATAGAGTGGCACACGCACACAATCCCGACACCAAAAGGATGAAGGGCCTATCCCCAAAAAGATGATAGAGAACACTCGCACAATATGGCACCAAAAGGATGACATACCCATCATCAAAAGGTTAATATAGCGACAAACGCACACAATCCCGACACCAAAAGGATGCAAGGCCAATCACCAAAAGAATGATAGAGAACACTCGCACAATCTAGCAGCAAAAGGATGACAGGCCCATCCCCAAAAGAATGATAGAGCGACACACGCACACACAATCCCGACACTAGAAGGATGTATGGTCTCTCACCAAAAGGATGATAGAGAACACTCGCACAATCTATCACCAAAAGGATGAAAGACCTATCACCAAAAGGATGAAAGAGCAACACGCGCACATCATCCTAACATCAAAAGGATGTATGGTTAATCACCAAAAGGATGATAGAGAACACTCACACAATTTGGCACCAAAATGATGACATACCATCACTATAAGGAAGATAGAGCGACACACGCACACAATCCCGACACGAAAAGGATGCAGGGTCTATCACCAAAAGGACGATAGAGAACACTCGCATAATCTGGCACCAAAAGGATGACAGACCCATCACCCAAAGGATGATAGAGCGGCACACGCACACAATCCCGACACCAAAAGGATGAAGGGCCTATCACCAAAAAGATGATAGAGAACACTCGCACAATATGGCACCAAAAGGATGACATACCCATCATCAAAAGGTTAATATAGCGACAAACACACACAATCCCGACACCAAAAGGATGCAAGGCCAATCACCAAAAGAATGATAGAGAACACTTGCACAATCTGCCACCAAAAGGATGACAGACCTATCACCAAAAGGATGAAAGAGCAACACGCGCACATCATCCTAACATCAAAAGGATGTATGGTTAATCACCAAAAGGATGATAGAGAACTCTCACACAATTTGGCACCAAAATGATGACATACCCATCACTATAAGGATGATAGAGCGACACACCCACAAAATCCCGACACGAAAAGGATGCAGGGTCTATCACCAAAAGAATGATGGAGAACACTCGCACAATCTCGCACCAAAAGGATGATAGTTCCATCACCCAAAGGAAGATAGAGCGGCACACGCACACAATCCCGACACCAAAAGGATGAAGGGCCTATCCCCAAAAAGATGATAGAGAATACTCGCACAATATGGCACCAAAAGGATGACATACCCGTCATCAAAATATTAATATAGCGACAAACGCACACAATCCCGACACCAAAAGGATGCAAGGCCAATCACCAAAAGAATGATAGAGAACACTCGCACAATCTAGCACCAAAAGGATGACAGGTCCATCCCCAAAAGAATGATAGAGCGACACACGCACACACAATCCTGACACCAGAAGGATGTATGGTCTATCACCAAAAGGATGATAGAGAACACTCGCACAATCTATCACCAAAAGGATGACAGACCTATCACCAAAAGGATGAAAGAGCAACACGCGCACATCATCCTAACATCAAAAGGATGTATGGTTAATCACCAAAAGGATGATAGAGAACTCTCACACAATTTGGCACCAAAATGATGACATACCCATCACAATAAGGATGATAGAGCGACACACCCACACAATCCCGACACGAAAAGGATGCAGGGTCTATCACCAAAAGAATGATAGAGAACATTCGCACAATCTGGCACCAAAAGGATGACAGATCCATCACCCAAAGGATGATAGAGTGGCACACGCACACAATCCCGACACCAAAAGGATGAAGGGCCTATCCCCAAAAAGATGATAGAGAACACTCGCACAATATGGCACCAAAAGGATGACATACCCATCATCAAAAGGTTAATATAGCGACAAACGCACACAATCCCGACACCAAAAGGATGCAAGGCCAATCACCAAAAGAATGATAGAGAACACTCGCACAATCTAGCAGCAAAAGGATGACAGGCCCATCCCCAAAAGAATGATAGAGCGACACACGCACACACAATCCCGACACTAGAAGGATGTATGGTCTCTCACCAAAAGGATGATAGAGAACACTCGCACAATCTATCACCAAAAGGATGAAAGACCTATCACCAAAAGGATGAAAGAGCAACACGCGCACATCATCCTAACATCAAAAGGATGTATGGTTAATCACCAAAAGGATGATAGAGAACACTCACACAATTTGGCACCAAAATGATGACATACCATCACTATAAGGAAGATAGAGCGACACACGCACACAATCCCGACACGAAAAGGATGCAGGGTCTATCACCAAAAGGACGATAGAGAACACTCGGATAATCTGGCACCAAAAGGATGACAGACCCATCACCCAAAGGATGATAGAGCGGCACACGCACACAATCCCGACACCAAAAGGATGAAGGGCCTATCACCAAAAAGATGATAGAGAACACTCGCACAATATGGCACCAAAAGGATGACATACCCATCATCAAAAGGTTAATATAGCGACAAACACACACAATCCCGACACCAAAAGGATGCAAGGCCAATCACCAAAAGAATGATAGAGAACACTTGCACAATCTGCCACCAAAAGGATGACAGACCTATCACCAAAAGGATGAAAGAGCAACACGCGCACATCATCCTAACATCAAAAGGATGTATGGTTAATCACCAAAAGGATGATAGAGAACTCTCACACAATTTGGCACCAAAATGATGACATACCCATCACTATAAGGATGATAGAGCGACACACCCACAAAATCCCGACACGAAAAGGATGCAGGGTCTATCACCAAAAGAATGATGGAGAACACTCGCACAATCTCGCACCAAAAGGATGACAGTTCCATCACCCAAAGGAAGATAGAGCGGCACACGCACACAATCCCGACACCAAAAGGATGAAGGGCCTATCCCCAAAAAGATGATAGAGAATACTCGCACAATATGGCACCAAAAGGATGACATACCCGTCATCAAAAGATTAATATAGCGACAAACGCACACAATCCCGACACCAAAAGGATGCAAGGCCAATCCCCAAAAGAATGATAGAGAACACTCGCACAATCTAGCACCAAAAGGATGACAGGTCCATCCCCAAAACAATGATAGAGCGACACATGCACACACAATCCTGACACCAGAAGGATGTATGGTCTATCACCAAAAGGATGATAGAGAACACTCGTACAATCTATCACCAAAAGGATGACAGACCTATCACCAAAAGGATGAAAGAGCAACACGCGCACATCATCCTAACATCAAAAGGATGTATGGTTAATCACCAAAAGGATGATAGAGAACTCTCACACAATTTGGCACCAAAATGATGACATACCCATCACAATAAGGATGATAGAGCGACACACCCACACAATCCCGACACGAAAAGGATGCAGGGTCTATCACCAAAAGAATGATAGAGAACATTCGCACAATGTGGCACCAAAAGGATGAAAGATCCATCACCCAAAGGATGATAGAGTGGCACACGCACACAATCCCGACACCAAAAGGATGAAGGGCCTATCCCCAAAAAGATGATAGAGAACACTCGCACAATATGGCACCAAAAGGATGACATACACGTCATCAAAAGATTAATATAGCGACAAACGCACACAATCCCGACACCAAAAGGATGCAAGGCCAATCACCAAAAGAATGATAGAGAACACTCACACAATCTAGCACCAAAAGGATGACAGGTCCATCCCCAAAACAATGATAGAGCGACACACGCACACACAATCCTGACACCAGAAGGATGTATGGTCTATCACCAAAAGGATGATAGAGAACACTCGCACAATCTATCACCAAAAGGATGACAGACCTATCACCAAAAGGATGAAAGAGCAACACGCGCACATCATCCTAACATCAAAAGGATGTATGGTTAATCACCAAAAGGATGATAGAGAACACTCACACAATTTGGCACCAAAATGATGACATACCCATCATATAAGGAAGATAGAGCGACACACGCACACAATCCCGACACGAAAAGAATGCAGGGTCTATCACCAAAAGGACGATAGAGAACACTCGCATAATCTGGCACCAAAAGGATGACAGATCCATCACCCAAAGGATGATAGAGCGGCACACGCACACAATCCCGACACTAAAAGGATGAAGGGCCTATCACCAAAAAGATGATAGAGAACACTCGCACAATATGGCACCAAAAGGATGACATACCCATCATCAAAAGGTTAATATAGCGACAAACACACACAATCCCGACACCAAAAGGATGCAAGGCCAATCACCAAAAGAATGATAGAGAACACTTGCACAATCTGCCACCAAAAGGATGACAGACCTATCACCAAAAGGATGAAAGAGCAACACGCGCACATCATCCTAACATCAAAAGGATGTATGGTTAATCACCAAAAGGATGATAGAGAACTCTCACACAATTTGGCACCAAAATGATGACATACCCATCACTATAAGGATGATAGAGCGACACACCCACAAAATCCCGACACGAAAAGGATGCAGGGTCTATCACCAAAAGAATGATGGAGAACACTCGCACAATCTCGCACCAAAAGGATGACAGTTCCATCACCCAAAGGATGATAGAGCGGCACACGCACACAATCCCGACACCAAAAGGATGAAGGGCCTATCCCCAAAAAGATGATAGAGAACACTCGCACAATATGGCACCAAAAGGATGACATACCCGTCATCAAAAGATTAATATAGCGACAAACGCACACAATCCCGACACCAAAAGGATGCAAGGCCAATCACCAAAAGAATGATAGAGAACACTCGCACAATCTAGCACCAAAAGGATGACAGGTCCATCCCCAAAACAATGATAGAGCGACACACGCACACACAATCCTGACACCAGAAGGATGTATGGTCTATCACCAAAAGGATGATAGAGAACACTCGCACAATCTATCACCAAAAGGATGACAGACCTATCACCAAAAGGATGAAAGAGCAACACGCGCACATCATCCTAACATCAAAAGGATGTATGGTTAATCACCAAAAGGATGATAGAGAACACTCACACAATTTGGCACCAAAATGATGACATACCCATCACTATAAGGAAGATAGAGCGACACACGCACACAATCCCGACACGAAAAGGATGCAGGGTCTATCACCAAAAGGACGATAGAGAACACTCGCATAATCTGGCACCAAAAGGATGACAGATCCATCACCCAAAGGATGATAGAGCGGCACACGCACACAGTCCCGACACCAAAAGGATGAAGGGCCTATCACCAAAAAGATGATAGAGAACACTCGCACAATATGGCACCAAAAGGATGACATACCCATCATCAAAAGGTTAATATAGCGACAAACGCACACAATCCCGACACCAAAAGGATGCAAGGCCAATCACCAAAAGAATGATAGAGAACACTCGCACAATCTAGCACCAAAAGGATGACAGGCCCATCCCCAAAAGAATGATAGAGCGACACACGCACACACAATCCTGACACCAGATGGATGTATGGTCTATCACCAAAAGGATGATAGAGAACACTCGAACAATCTAGCACCAAAAGGATGACAGAACTATCACCAAAAGGATGAAAGAGCAACACGCGCGCATCATCATAACATAAAAGGATGTATGGTTAATCCCCAAAAGGATGATAGAGAACACTCACACAATTTGACACCAAAATGATGACATACCCATCACTATAAGGAAGATAGAGCGACACACGCACACAATCCCGACACGAAAAGGATGCAGGGTCTATCACCAAAAGGACGATAGAGAACACTCGCATAATCTGGCACCAAAAGGATGACAGATCCATCACCCAAAGGATGATAGAGCGGCACACGCACACAGTCCCGACACCAAAAGGATGAAGGGCCTATCACCAAAAAGATGATAGAGAAGACTCGCACAATATGGCACCAAAAGGATGACATACCCATCATCAAAAGGTTAATATAGCGACAAACGCACACAATCCCGACACCAAAAGGATGCAAGGCCAATCACCAAAAGAATGATAGAGAACACTCGCACAACTTAGCACCAAAAGGATGACAGGCCCATCCCCAAAAGAATGATAGAGCGACACATGCACACACAATCCTGACACCAGAAGGATGTATGGTCTATCACCAAAAGGATGATAGAGAACACTCGCACAATCTATCACCAAAAGGATGACAGACCTATCACCAAAAGGATGAAAGAGCAACACACGCATATCATCCTAACATCAAAAGGATGTATGGTTAATCACCAAAAGGATGATAGAGAGCACTCACACAATTTGGCACCAAAATGATGACATACCCATCACTATAAGGAAGATAGAGCGACACACGCACACAATCCCGAGACGAAAAGGATGCAGGGTCTATCACCAAAAGGACGATAGAGAACACTCGCAAAATCTGGCACCAAAAGGATGACAGGCCCATCACCCAAAGGATGATAAACCGGCACACGTACACAATCCCGACACCAAAAGGATGAAGGGCCTATCACCAAAAAGATGATAGAGAACACTCGCACAATATGGCTCCAAAAGGATGACATACCCATCATCAAAAGGTTAATATAGCGACACACGCACACAATCCCGACACCAAAAGGATGCAAGGCCAATCACCAAAAGAATGATAGAGAACACTCGCAAAATCTGCCACCAAAAGGATGACATACCTATCACCAAAAGGATGAAAGAGCAACACGCGCATATCATCCTAACATCAAAAGGATGTATGGTTAATCACCAAAAGGATGATAGAGAACTCTCACACAATTTGGCACCAAAATGATGACATACCCATCACTATAAGGATGATAGAGCGACACACCCACACAATCCCGACACGAAAAGGATGCAGGGTTTATCACCAAAAGAATGATAGAGAACACTCGCACAATCTGGCACCAAAAGGATGACAAATCCATCACCCAAAGGATGATAGAGCGACACACGCACACAATCCCGACACGAAAAGGATGCAGGGTCTATCACCAAAAGGACGATAGAGAACACTCGCATAATCTGGCACCAAAAGGATGACAGATCCATCACCCAAAGGATGATAGAGCGGCACACGCACACAATCCCGACACCAAAAGGATGAAGGGCCTATCACCAAAAAGATGATATAGAACACTCGCACAATATGGCACCAAAAGGATGACATACCCATCATCAAAAGGTTAATATAGCGACAAACACACACAATCCCGACAACAAAAGGATTCAAGGCCAATCACCAAAAGAATGATAGAGAACACTCGCACAATCTGCCACCAAAATGATGACAGACCTATCACCAAAAGGATGAAAGAGCAACACGCGCACATCATCCTAACATCAAAAGGATGTATGGTTAATCACCAAAAGGATGATAGAGAACTCTCACACAATTTGGCACCAAAATGATGACATACCCATCACTATAAGGATGATAGAGCGACACACCCACACAATCCCGACACGAAAAGGATGCAGGGTCTATCACCAAAAGAATGATAGAGAACACTCGCACAATCTGGCACCAAAAGGATGACAGTTCCATCACCCAAAGGATGATAGAGCGGCACACACACACAATCCCGACACCAAAAGGATGAAGGGCCTATCCCCAAAAAGATGATAGAGAACACTCGCACAATATGGCACCAAAAGGATGACATACCCGTCATCAAAAGATTAATATAGCGACAAACGCACACAATCCGGACACCAAAAGGATGCAAGGCCAATCACCAAAAGAATGATAGAGAACACTCGCACAATCTAGCACCAAAAGGATGACAGGTCCATCCCCAAAAGAATGATAGAGCGACACACGCACACACAATCCTGACACCAGAAGGATGTATGGTCTATCACCAAAAGGATGATAGAGAACACTCGCACAATCTATCACCAAAAGGATGACAGACCTATCGCCAAATGGATGAAAGAGCAACACGCGCACATCATCCTAACATCAAAAGGATGTATGGTTAATCACCAAAAGGATGATAGAGAACACTCACACAATTTGGCACCAAAATGATGACATACCCATCACTATAAGGAAGATAGAGCGACACACGCACACAATCCCGACACGAAAAGGATGCAGGGTCTATCACCAAAAGGACGATAGAGAACACTCGCATAATCTGGCACCAAAAGGATGACAGATCCATCACCCAAAGGATGATAGAGCGGCACACGCACACAGTCCCGACACCAAAAGGATGAAGGGCCTATCACCAAAAAGATGATAGAGAACACTCGCACAATATGGCACCAAAAGGATGACATACCCATCATCAAAAGGTTAATATAGCGACAAACGCACACAATCCCGACACCAAAAGGATGCAAGGCCAATCACCAAAAGAATGATAGAGAACACTAGCACAATCTAGCACCAAAAGGATGACAGGCCCATCCCCAAAAGAATGATAGAGCGACACACGCACACACAATCCTGACACCAGAAGGATGTATGGTCTATCACCAAAAGGATGATAGAGAACACTCGCACAATCTATCACCAAAAGGATGACAGACCTATCACCAAAAGGATGAAAGAGCAACACGCACATATCATCCTAACATCAAAAGGATGTATGGTTAATCACCAAAAGGATGATAGAGAGCACTCACACAATTTGGCAACAAAATGATGACATACCCATCACTATAAGGAAGATAGAGCGACACACACACACAATCCCGACACGAAAAGGATGCAGGGTCTATCACCAAAAGGACGATAGAGAACACTCGCACAATCTGGCACCAAAAGGATGACAGATCCATCACCCAAAGGATGATAAAGCGGCACACGTACACAATCCCGACACCAAAAGGATGAAGGGCCTATCACCAAAAAGATGATAGAGAACACTCGCACAATATGGCTCCAAAAGGATGACATACCCATCATCAAAAGGTTAATATAGCGACACACGCACACAATCCCGACACCAAAAGGATGCAAGGCCAATCACCAAAAGAATGATAGAGAACACTCGCAAAATCTGCCACCAAAAGGATGACAGACCTATAACCAAAAGGATGAAAGAGCAACACGCGCACATCATCCTAACATCAAAAGGATGTATGGTTAATCACCAAAAGGATGATAGAGAACTCTCACACAATTTGGCACCAAAATGATGACATACCCATCACTATAAGGATGATAGAGCGACACACCCACACAATCCCGACACTAAAAGGATGCAGGGTTTATCACCAAAAGAATGATAGAGAACACTCGCACAATCTGGCACCAAAAGGATGACAGATCCATCACCCAAAGGATGATAGAGCGGCACACACACACAATCCCGACACCAAAAGGATGAAGGGCCTATCCCCAAAAAGATGATAGAGAACACTCGCACAATATGGCACCAAAAAGATGACATACCCATCATCAAAAGATTAATATAGCGACAAACGCACACAATCCCGACACCAAAAGGATGCAAGGCCAATCACCAAAAGAGTGATAGAGAACACTCGCACAATCTAGCACCAAAAGGATGACAGGTCCATCCCCAAAAGAATGATAGAGCGACACACGCACACACAATCCTGACACCAGAAGGATGTATGGTCTATCACCAAAAGGATGATAGAGAACACTCGCACAATCTATCACCAAAAGGATGACAGACCTATCACCAAAAGGATGAAAGAGCAACACGCGCACATCATCCTAACATCAAAAGGATGTATGGTTAATCACCAAAAGGATGATAGAGAACACTCACACAATTTGGCACCAAAATGATGACATACCCATCACTATAAGGAAGATAGAGCGACACACGCACACAATCCCGACACGAAAAGGATGCAGGGTCTATCACCAAAAGGACGATAGAGAACACTCGCATAATCTGGCACCAAAAGGATGACAGATCCATCACCCAAAGGATGATAGAGCGGCACACGCACACAGTCCCGACACCAAAAGGATGAAGGGCCTATCACCAAAAAGATGATAGAGAACACTCGCACAATATGGCACCAAAAGGATTACATACCCATCATCAAAAGGTTAATATAGCGACAAACGCACACAATCCCGACACCAAAAGGATGCAAGGCCAATCACCAAAAGAATGATAGAGAACACTCGCACAATCTAGCACCAAAAGGATGACAGGCCCATCCCCAAAAGAATGATAGAGCGACACACGCACACACAATCCTGACACCAGTAGGATGTATGGTCTATCACCAAAAGGATGATAGAGAACACTCGCACAATCTATCACCAAAAGGATGACAGACCTATCACCAAAAGGATGAAAGAGCAACACGCGCATATCATCCTAACATCAAAAGGATGTATGGTTAATCACCAAAAGGATGATAGAGAGCACTCACACAATTTGGCACCAAAATGATGACATACCCATCACTATAAGGAAGATAGAGCGACACACGCACACAATCCCGACACGAAAAGGATGCAGGGTCTATCACCAAAAGGACGATAGAGAACACTCGCACAATCTGGCACCAAAAGGATGACAGATCCATCACCCAAAGGATGATAAAGCGGCACACGTACACAATCCCGACACCAAAAGGATGAAGGGCCTATCACCAAAAAGATGATAGAGAACACTCGCACAATATGGCTCCAAAAGGATGACATACCCATCATCAAAAGGTTAATATAGCGACACACGCACACAATCCCGACACCAAAAGGATGCAAGGCCAATCACAAAAAGAATGATAGAGAACACTCGCAAAATCTGCCACCAAAAGGATGACAGACCTATCACCAAAAGGATGAAAGAGCAACACGCGCACATCATCCTAACATCAAAAGGATGTATGGTTAATCACCAAAAGGATGATAGAGAACTCTCACACAATTTGGCACCAAAATGATGACATACCCATCACTATAAGGATGATAGAGCGACACACCCACACAATCCCGACACGAAAAGGATGCAGGGTTTATCACCAAAAGAATGATAGAGAACACTCGCACAATCTGGCACCAAAAGGATGACAGATCCATCACCCAAAGGATGATAGAGCGGCACACGCACACAATCCCGACACCAAAAGGATGAAGGGCCTATCCCCAAAAAGATGATAGATAACACTCGCACAATATGGCACCAAAAGGATGACATACCCATCATCAAAAGATTAATATAGCGACAAACGCACACAATCCCGACACCAAAAGGATGCAAGGCCAATCACCAAAAGAATGATAGAGAACACTCGCACAATCTAGCACCAAAAGGATGACAGGTCCATCCCCAAAAGAACGATAGAGCGACACACGCACACACAATCCTGACACCAGAAGGATGTATGGTCTATCACCAAAAGGATGATAGTGAACACTCGCACAATCTATCACCAAAAGGATGACAGACCTATCACCTAAAGGATGAAAGAGCAACACACGCACATCATCCTAACATCAAAAGGATGTATGGTTAATCACCAAAAGGATGATAGAGAACACTCACACAATTTGGCACCAAAATGATGACATACCCATCACTATAAGGAAGATAGAGCGACACACGCACACAATCCCGACACGAAAAGGATGCAGGGTCTATCACCAAAAGGACGATAGAGAACACTAGCATAATCTGGCACCAAAAGGATGACAGATCCATCACCCAAAGGATGATAGAGCGGCACACGCACACAGTCCCGACACCAAAAGGATGAAGGGCCTATCACCAAAAAGATGATAGAGAACACTCGCACAATATGGCACCAAAAGGATGACATACCCATCATCAAAAGGTTAATATAGTGACAAACGCACACAATCCCGACACCAAAAGGATGCAAGGCCAATCACCAAAAGAATGATAGAGAACACTCGCACAATCTAGCACCAAAAGGATGACAGGCCCATCCCCAAAAGAATGATAGAGCGACACACGCACACACAATCCTGACACCAGAAGGATGTATGGTCTATCACCAAAAGGATGATAGAGAACACTCGCACAATCTATCACCAAAAGGATGACAGACCTATCACCAAAAGGATGAAAGAGCAACACGCGCATATCATCCTAACATCAAAAGGATGTATGGTTAATCACCAAAAGGATGATAGAGAGCACTCACACAATTTGGCACTAAAATGATGACATACCCATCACTATAAGGAAGATAGAGCGACACACGCACACAATCCCAACACGAAAAGGATGCAGGGTCTATCACCAAAAGGACGATAGAGAACACTCGCACAATCTGGCACCAAAAGGATGACAGATCCATCACCCAAAGGATGATAAAGCGGCACACGTACACAATCCCGACACCAAAAGGATGAAGGGCCTATCACCAAAAAGATGATAGAGAACACTCGCACAATATGGCTCTAAAAGGATGACATACCCATCATCAAAAGGTTAATATAGCGACACACGCACACAATCCCGACACCAAAAGGATGCAAGGCCAATCACCAAAAGAATGATAGAGAACACTGTCGCTTGCGCGAAAATAAGGTGCCGGCATGACAGAAGAGTCGCCACCTTTCGTTATTTATCCCTCAGAGCGGGAAAGGAAACGATCGGAAAAACCTGACGAAAAAGGGTAAGACAAGGTCATCGCAACCGTTGTCTGGGTTCGGGAGTCGGTTACGCAAGGGGAAGGTATTAGCACCCCTCACGTCCGTCGTACTCGACGGGATCCACGCTTGTTTGTTTACTTGGACGGGTTGGTTATAATCTATCTACCTATCAAGGCTGGCTAAAAAGAAAAGAAAAATGAATCGGCAAAGCGTCGCACTTTATGCCTACGTATTCCCATCAGAGAATGAGAAATCAGAGTCAACGTAGTTCGGCCTACGAAGGATTATGGGGAAAGGGTTGAAGGTTGCTCGCTAGGACGTCGCATCCTATGCCTACGTACTTCCACACAATATGGAAGATCAGAGCAAATGTAGTTCGGGAAACTACGGGTTATCTCCTGAAAGAAGTGTTTTTTATTGTGTTTGCGATTTCAACCGCACTAGAGACTATGACCTGAGAGTGAATGCGTCGCATGTCACCCAAAGGGTACCATACTAAACATCCAGACTATGGAAAAGAAACTCTCCCACAATCCTTTCTTAGATAGCTTAAGGCTCGTAACGTATGAAAGAAATCATTCATGATTACTGTATCTTAAACTGCTTTGAGATGAGAAGAGAACAGGCCCAACTAGGAGGGAGACTATCAAGTCCTACTGTTATCATGCCATGGATTCATCCTATGGTTGAGGTTTGAACAGGGAACTCCTAGATGTCGTCATGCATAGGTTTCAACCTAAAAGTCTATCATCAAATCCTTATCAAAGGAAATGAGAGTCCTAAGGGATCATGTCAATGATACACCAAAACAGACAAATCATCAGCTTAACACTAAAATGCATGCAATGCAAGTGAGGGAGGAAATGTGTGTGGGGCTTCAGCCTCCACAAGCTCGTCTCAACCTCAAGCCAGTCATGAAATAACAGTAACCATACTGAAATATAAACAACATGCTATCAAGCAATAAACAGTAACTGCAATCATACAGATAAAAGAAATGAAATGCCATCAGGCAAACAGACCACATGCTCTAGAAAGAAACCATCTACATCTAATCTCTAATCTTAACCCTAAAACAAAATCCTAATCAAATCTAAGCAAGGCCCTAAAGCAAAACCCTAAGCGAGAGAAATCAATCCCAGTCTTCAAGCTTCAAAACTAGCTTACCAAAGAAAGGGAGCTAAGTAGGCAGACTCATAGTGTCTTCCTCAGGAAAGCACTAGGAGACTTATACTCAGGAGTCATACCCTATGTGGCTCAACCACTGTGATCAGTTTACATTCCTCCTCAGGAGAAACTAAACTCACAAGCAGGCTCCAACATCACTGGATATTTAAGAAATCCTACCTGAACTAGTGGAACTAAGTGAATAGACCCATAGGACCTTCCTCAGAAAAGTACTAGGAGGCTTCCACTTAGGAGTTGTATCCCATGTGGCTCAACAACTGTGATCAGTTTACATTCCTCCTCAGGAGAAATTAAACTCACAAGTTGGCTCCAACATCATTGGATACTTAAGAAATCCTAGATGAACTAAGGGAACTAAGTGAACAGACCCATAGTGCCTTCCTCAGGAAAGTACTAGGAGGCTTCCACTTAGGAATTGTATCCCATGTGGCTCAACAACTGTGATCAGTTTACATTCCTCCTCAGGAGAAATTAAACTCACAAGTTGGCTTCAACATCATTGGATACTTAAGAAAGAGGTGAGAAGAAAGAATGAAAGTCATTCATAGTGCCTTCCTCAGGAAAGTACCATGAATTCCCCTCACACTTCAGGATCTCAAACCTCACAAACAGGGAACAATCCAAACTATGGGTCTCCGAGTCTTGATCTACAATCTTCTCTTCATCATGCTCCTCAACAAGATCTTCAAAACAAACTAAGCCCCACAACAAATTCCCAAAAATAAACCCCAGAGACAGACAAATAACCCCAGAACAGACAAAACCATCAGAACAGTCAAAACTATCAGAAAACTTCAGAAAATACCTAAAAATACTAAAACAAGGGGGAAAATTCTAACAATTATTCACAAGGGTCTACAACATCTACCCATACCATCCCTATATGCCCATCCCCAAAAATCAAGACAAAACTCTAAAGAAAATGAATTATTTCACTTATGCATCCTAAAACCCTAATTATGATACCCTAATGCTAACCTAATTAAACTAATCAAATTTTAATCTAAAAATCAAGAATTAAATCCTATGGGGAACTATGATTCAATATCTAATCACACCAAAAAGAATGAATTAAAAAGACTAAGGGAAGGTCTTAAAAGAAATTCTACAAAATTGGGTACAATATTAATCCTATTTAAAAGCTATTTAAATGGAAAATACTCTAAAAATGCTATACTAAAAATAAAATGGAATTTTATTTATTTATAATTTTCTAGACAAATTTATGAACATGGAGAAAAAACAAGAATTAAAAAAACAATCATTTTTCAATTTTCTATGAATTTATTAAATGCAAGAAATATAAAGGGAATTGAAAAATAAAAGAAATTAATTAAAGGGGAGGGGGGTGTTAACAGTAGACACGCTTAGTTGGTTTTCTAGATGGGCTGGGAGGTGGTGGTGCAGATAGCAGTCTTGGTAAGCCCATACATGCTCAGAAAAACAATTGAGAAATTAAAAGAAAATTAAAAAAGCCAACGGTGTGGATAGCAACCAATTTAGTTCAAGAGTTGATTTGGGCCGCTGGTGGGGGTGCTGATATGAAAACATTGCTAAAGTCCAGATGGGGCTGTTAATGAAACGGAGCGTTTTGAACGCATCCGAGTTCCCTCTCATTTCAATTAAATGCTGGCCGCACGATCACTCTCCCAGTCAACCGTCTTGGCCTGATCGCACGGTGGATGGCCATCTTCTTCCTCATGCGTGTTAGGGTTTGCAGAATTGCCATGAACACGAAGCTTAATGCAGCTACCTTCATCCTCCTCGTTCTCCTTCGTTTCTCAATAAAATCTAAAATCGTAAACAACAAAGATGTTCCTCTTTCCTCTCTGAACACAACCATGTCAATAGCTTGCACTAAAACGGCCTCAAACGGGAAACCCGATAGCATCACCCTCCATAATTACTTAAACTTCCACTTTCTTGCTTCTTCGATTTCTTGGCACTAAACTGTTCAACTCATGGCACTGATAATTCTGATCTATTTCACTAAGATTACAATCCCATATCTAGCTAGTTCTTGATCATTAAAGTATGTGTGCCAAATTCTCAACCTTCACAGATGGCTCTTAAACTTTCCAATATTAATCACTACTGGTCCCTAATCATTTCTATCCTAACCAATCCATCTAACAATGCATAAATAAGTGTGTATAAGAGGTTTTGCAAACCTGGTTTTTGTTAATGGCAGAGGTGGTTGCACTTGAACTCAAGCCTTGAAATTCTCCATGATTGATCTTTGATGGATTGTAGGAGTTCTGTATGCAATAGTTCTTGATAACAATTCCTGAATCACTCTATCCAATTCTTCATGCAATTTGGAGTGAAGACTTGGATCTCATGAACCAGCCACGAATCCCTCTCAATTTTGTTGGCCAATTGCTCTATGATGATGGTAGATGATGATGATAACAAGAATGATGCTAATTGATGAAGTTTTTATGGAGTTTGAAAGCAAGATGCAAGATGGAGTTATAGAATCAAACTATGTGGTGCAAGCTCTCTCAATCACCAACCAGGGCATGGATCATCTCTAGGGCATATATAGGTGTCAATGGAAATGTGTGGAAGCTTTGAGAACCTTCCAAGAAGTCTCTAGAATGTATCACGCAATGAGAATTTGAATTTTCCATATTGAGTAAATCTCATGCAATCTCATGATAAACCATGCAATTCCACTTAATTTCTCCCCACATGATATTATGACATGAAAACAAGGCCTTACAAACCCTTATGTAGCATTTTCTCACTATTCTTTTTGGTGCCTCAAGATGCAAGAATGAAAATTACAAAGCAACTCCAATTTTTAAGCCTAAACTCAAAAATCTATTTGAACCATTGCTTTTAAAATTATGTTTGGAGTCAAAATGACATATTGGATGACCCATTTTGGATTTGTAGATCTCTCAAACCAAAATTCCATTTCAACTTTTTCAACTTATAAGCCATTTTAGGTCATTTTTACCCAATCATGAAAATCCTTGCTACAAGCTTTTTCAATAACTCATGACCACTTTTCTAGGCTTAAAATCCCATTTTGAACAACTTTTATGTTTTGAGTTTTTTCATTTGAGGCTTGGAAATAGGAGATATGGCCTTTGCGAAAAATGACCTATAACTTCCAAATGACCAAAATACCCCTGTCTTGTTCAAACCATAAGTTGAGTTCTACAAATCCTATCAAGGACTTCTAGTACTCTCTAGAAAGCTAAGAAGATGCTCTTCAACATTCATGTTGACCAAGAGATCATAGGAATCATCCTACTAGGGCAAACGTTGTCTGCAAGTTGGGTGACTTTCAAGGACCCAGATTCACACACCTCAGCTGACCTGTAATTTGTCAAAACCATAACTTGAGCTCTGCAACTCCTATCAAGGACTTCCACCACTAAAATTAAAGCTAAGAACAAGCTCTACAACATTCATGTTATGGGGAAGATGAGATATCAATCACATCTTGAGCTAAAACTGCCTGGAAGATAGGGATCAAATTAGGGTTTTTTCACTGACAATCCCTGGAAACCTTAACTCAAAACTTCTCAAACTCCTCAATCATGATGAGTTGGCCTAGGGATCATCTTTATAACATCTCCATACATCATTCCATGATCTCATGGCCCTTGTATTGGGTCTCAACCTTCTCCAAATCTTCAGCTGGTCTAGGGTTGACCCAGTCAAAACCTTAATTCTACCATTCATGGTTGAATCTCCTGAATTCTTGCATAATGACCTCTCTGGGCTTCATGATGGCTATCAAGACATCTCATAAGTTGTCTCAAAGCATCAAGTTCACTCTCAAAGTCTCAGAATCATCTGAGGAGCTCCCACAACTGTCAAGCTATGAAGCACAAAACCTTGGTTTCAACCAATTCCTCTGAGGATCTCTTGAACTTTCTGATGAAGGCATCAACTTTCAAACACTTGATCGGTAAATAAATGTTGGTCAAATTTTGGGATGCAACAGCTGCCCCTATTCAAACGGCTTGAACCTGACTGGGTGAGAAGCGAACGGCTCTCAACCAATCAAGGTGCGAGACGGTTGAATACCGGTAAACCCGAAAATTTGCCAACTGCACGAGCACACGATACTCTGCGGAGAACAAGCCTT
Organism: Lathyrus sativus; assembly: GCA_963859935.3. Classification (NCBI taxonomy): domain Eukaryota; kingdom Viridiplantae; phylum Streptophyta; class Magnoliopsida; order Fabales; family Fabaceae; genus Lathyrus; species Lathyrus sativus. The sequence continues at coordinate 201,366,415 of OZ012739.1, read as the reverse complement.
CGAACACTGCAACACTAGCTGCTCAACAACTAGCTGGAGAGATACCAATCTGACATCGCTGTCAATTATCCACATTAAATTCTCCTGACATCATCTTCAGGTAACCAAACACCCAACATCGCCGCTGGAAGATTAGACCTGATGTCGCCGTCGAATAATCAACATACCCCGCCTCTTCACTGGAGAAAATAGAACACTGAACAAAATACCCTGCATCGTCGCTGGAGAACTACATCTGACATCGCCGTCGGACAATCGAAATACCCCGCATCGCCGCTGGAGAACTACGTCAATCAAAATACCCCGCATCGCCGCTGGAGAACTAAATCTGACATCGCCGTCGGACAATCGAAATACCCCGCATCGCCGCTGGAGAACTAAATCTTCTGGCATACCCAACATCGCCGCTGGAAACCTGAATTTGACATCGCCGTCGGAAACAAACATCACTCTGAGAGACACTCGACATCGCCGTCGTACAAACATCATCTCTGCTGGGGATTTAAAGAGTTTGACATCGCCGTCAAACAAACATCCAACATCACCGCCGGACACAAACATTCAACCTCGCCGTCGAACAAACATTCAACCTCGCCGTCGAACAAACATCCAACCTCGCCGTCGAACAAACATTCAACCTCGCCGTCGAACAAACATTCAACCTCTCCGTCGAACAAACATCCAACCTCGCCGTCGAACAAACATCCAACCTCGCCGTCGAACAAACATTCAACCTCGCCGTCGAACAAACATCCAACCTCGCCGTCGAATAAACATCCAACCTCGCCGTCGAACAAACATCCAACCTCGCCGTCGAACACATTCATACTCTGACCTGGGGTTCACCCCCGGTAAATGGAACAAAAGGTACACTTGCGTATTTGAAACTACTCCGCTGGGAATTATAGACTTAACCGAGTACACTCTGGTCTGGGGTTCACCCTCAGAACCATAACGAACATCCGAATACTACTGCATACTGCCCATCGTAGAACTTCAACATCAAAGACATATGAAACCCTGGCCCCTGGCCGCTTCCAGCTTCAGCTAGAAAAGATCTTCAAGTATTCCTGAAGATAAGCATCCTTGGCCTTCAAGGATGTAAACTTTTGCCTGTCGGCCACTCTGCAGGAGGTATCTTCGACTTCAGTCTAAAGAAATGGTCCTTGGCCTTCAAGGATACATGGATCTGCCTTCAGGCAACTCCGCCTCTGCTATAGAGTATTCGTGACTTCAGTCAGGGATGTACTTCGGCCCTCAGTCCGAAAAAATGAATCCTAGGTCATTCATGACCTTGTGGATAACCTTGCCTTCAGGCACCTTCGCTTCAGCTTGGGAAATCTGTGACTTCAGTCAGAGAAATGGTATCCTGAGCCATTCATGACTCTACGGGGATTCGAACACTTTGCCTTCAGGCAAAACTCCGCTTCAGCTGGGTAAACATCTTCGACTTCAGTCAGAAGAAACACTATTCACTTGATCATAATCAATCATCACCTCAGGATAACTGACTTGGTCTTCAGGCCAACACGGATCACCTTGAATACAAACTTTGAACTTTGTCTTCAGATAAGCGCTGATTCATCAACATGGAAATCTGAATTCACCGGAACCTCTGATACCGCCTTCAGGCGTTTACGAAGTCAATCTTCAGATTAGACGTCACTGTTGGAGCAGACATATCACGCTGCTAAGGACTTCAAGAATCATCTTGAACAAACAACTCCGTCGGGCCCCTTCAAGAATCATCCTGAACCGATAACCATTCTGGAGACTTTATTCTGCTGGGTATTCCAGGAATCTTCCTGGGCAACTCTTGCAGGGGACGCTACTGGGAAGCTCAAGAATCATCCTAAACAACCAACTCGGGAAACTGCGCTGAGGTCTTAAGAATCATCTTAAGCAAACGGCCCTGCTGAGGATTCGTCTTGAACTGAAGACTTCGCTGGGGATCTCAAAAATCATCTTGAGCGAGCGACTGTGGGGATTACACCGGGGTCTTAAGAATCATCCTAAGAAAACGACCTTTTCGGGGAGAATATCAGGAATCATCCTGAGCAACTGGTCTTTTGGTGGAACACCTGTAAACAAGAATGATAATAACCTAGATCACGCTTATGATGCATATGTTTCGGTGCCATGCCCCACACGGTGGAAATGCTATGCGTTTATGCTAAATGCTATGCAGTCATGCACCATGATGCGATCCCGTCAGCAAAATAAATGTCGAAGGGGAATTCTCCTGTCAAGGAGAAAGAACCACTCAGGTAGAGGAATCATCCTGCTGAGGAGAACATGGACACGCCAATATCAATCGGACTCTGCCTGGGGAAATGATCTTCGGTTGACTGCTGCAGGGAGACAACTTCAGTTGATTACTGCAGGGGGTGAAGCTCTACGAGAAACCAGACTTGCTGATATCAATCGCGAGAATAAACTGCGCAGCCTCCTCGACTACTCTTCTGGGGATGATAACTCTGTGGGGAAACAACTTCAGCTGCCCCACACTCCCCTGGGGAAAACCAATCATGATATGATCAACTTCCAAGGATTCAGCTCTCTTGGACATCTGCAAACTCGGCTGAGGAAGGAGAAGTCATTCTGCTTTGCTGGAGAGAGTGTGACTCTGGGGAAATACCGCATCAGCTGCCCCACGCTCTGCTAGGGAAAATCCACTCATGGTCCCAACTGCTTCCAAGGATTCGGCTCTCTTGGGGGTTTGCGGACTCAGCCGGGGAGAGAGAAATCGTTCTACTTCACTGGAGAGTACGACTCTGATGAGGAATTTCAATTCCGCTGGGGAAGAAAGAATCATCTGACTTCGGGGGAGAGTACAACTCTGCAGGGGAATACAACATTAGCCATTCCTACACTCTACTGGGGAAGGAGAAGTCATTCTACTTCGGGAGAGAATACGGTTCTGGTGGGGAATCTCAATTCCGCTGGAGACTTCAGTCTGGCACCATCAGTTACTGCCTCCTTCGGCATACGAACATCTTCCTACAAGATTTGCACTTGCGACCCAGTGCTGGGGGAGACACCTGCTTCGGCGACTTTACTGGGGACACACGAGCTTCGGCACCCGGACATTTCTACGAAATCTGCACTTGTGACCCGGTGCTGGGGGAAGAAGACATCATTCTTCGGTGCTTGACTCAGCGGATGAGGTGACGTTCCTTCAGGATGCGTCTGCTTGGGGAAGAGAATCATCTCTGCCTGGGGAGACATATCAATGCTCATTATCCTGCGTTCAGATGCTGCGGAGGAGACCACTGAGCACTGCTGGAGAAAGAGGACTCGCCCTGCTTCGGGGATGCGCACGGCACATCTTCTGGAAGGCGCTACACCTGCAACAACACAAAAAAAACAGACAAGATACCCTCCTCAAAGGGGCCTATCCAGGTTATTATCTCGCGACAATATTCGGTTAATTAATTGTTTCAACAATCAATGGGCCTAGGCCCGTAAGTTTATGTATGCGCATTTTATCAAAAAAACATCGGCGTTTTCATTCGCAAACAAAACGGATAAATGCTAAACAGACAAGCAGAATTGCTGAATAATGTGCATTTTATTGATGATGAACCCCTGAATGGGCAAAAATGTTTTACAACAGAGGCAAGCTCCTGGAATGAGGAAGCCGCGCAAAAATAAAACATAAATGTAAATCAGTATATACAAATGTCGGCAATGAGGCGTAGACGAACACCATGAGTTGATCCCTCTAAGACCCACTCGACTTCGATACTTCTCCGATGCTTCAGCTTCGGAAGAGATTGATTCAGATAAACGGCCCTCAGGTCCTCCAAACCACTAAACAATGAAAGTCCACACGCGGAACGCAGTCATTTGCTTTATTCAAATCCCTAACTTTTGCGTGAACCGCCTTTTACGGGTTTTCAGTTCACCGGGATACCCTTTTTTGCCGAAGCCGCCCAGTGTAGGTTTTCGACTTCGCGGGTGTACATTTTTTCAATATATCCCTAATTTTTGCCCGAACCTTTTATTCTGTTTTTGGTTCGCCGGGATGCCCCTTTTTTGCCTGGACTCTTTCTTTTTTTTGTCCAGCGGGTCTCTTTCAAGCAAAGTATTTTTTAACTGCGTCCGCGTTCACCGGGGATGCAAAATCTTCACCATCCATCGTGGATAACAACAAAGCTCCTCCTGAGAAGACCTTGCTGACGACATACGGCCCTTCGTAATTCGGAGTCCACTTGCCCCGGTGATCGGAGTGTGGCGGAAGAATCTTCTTCAGGATGAGATCACCCGTCTGAAAGCTTCTAGGACGCACCTTCTTATCATAAGCTTTCTTCATTCGGCTTTGGTACAGGCGACCAAATGCAATCGATGCTAACCTCTTCTCGTCCATCAGGCTGAGTTGGTTCAAACGATTCGTAATCCATTCTGCCTCGGCGAGTTTCACATCAACCAAAACTCGCAAAGAAGGAATCTCCACTTCTAACGGCAGGACAACCTCCATACCGTACACCAAGGAGAAAGGAGTTGCCCCGGTCGACGTACGCACCATCGTACGATAACCGTGCAAGGCGAACGGCAACATCTCGTGCCAATCTTTGTACGTCACAACCATCTTCTGAACAATCTTCTTGATGTTCTTGTTGGCCGCTTCAACAGCGCCATTCATCTTCGGCCGGTAAGGAGATGAGTTGTGGTGTTCAATCTTGAAGCTCTGGCACAGCTCCTTCATCATCTTGTTATTCAAATTCGAACCATTATCAATAATGATCCGCTCGGGAATTCCATAGCGACAGATGATGTCCCTCTTTATGAATTTAGCTACCACCTGCTTGGTCACATTAGCGTATCAGGCTGCCTCCACCCACTTGGTGAAGTAGTCAATAGCTACCAGAATGAAACGATGACCATTGGATGCAGTGGGCTCGATCTTGCCTATCATGTCGATGCCCCACATGGAGAACGGCCAAGGGGAGGACATGACATTCAATGGGCACGGCGGCACATGAACTTTATCAGCATAAATCTGGCATTTATGACATTTCTTCGCGAATCTGAAGCAATCCGACTCCATAGTCAGCCAGTTATACCCTGCTCTCAGGATCTTTCTCGTCATGGCATGCCCGCCGGCGTGCGTACCAAATGTGCCCTCATGGACTTCTTCCATGAGCATACTCGCCTCTTTCTCATCTACACATCTGAGTAGCACAAGATCGTGGTTTCTCTTATACAACACTTCGTCAGGATTGAGATAAAAGTTTCCAGATAGCCTCCTTAGAGTCTTCTTATCCTGGGTTGACGCACCCGCAGGATACTCCTTAGTCATAAGGAAGGTCTGGATATCGTGGAACCATGGCTTGCCGTCGGTGGCATCCTCGATTGCAAAGACAAATGCCGGTCTATCAAGACGCGAAAGTACAATTCTTGGAGCCTCATTCCAATAATTGACTTTATACATTGAAGCCAACGTGGCTAAGGCATCAGCCATCTGATTTTCAGCCCAGGGCACATGATGAAGTTCCACTCGGTCGAAGAACGGAAGCAGCCTCCTGGCATAATTCATGTACGACACCAAATTCGTTTGACGAGTTTCCCACTCCCCTTTAATCTGATTGATTACAAGCGCTGAGTCACCATATACGTCTAGATTCTTGATTCTCAAATCAATTGCCTCTTCTAGACCCATGATACATGCTTCATACTCTGCTTCATTGTTGGTAACTGGAAACGTCAGTCTCGCAGTAAACGGGATGTGGGATCCGTGAGGAGTCGTGATGATAGCCCCGATACCACTTCCATAGGAATTAACCGCTCCGTCGAATATCAACTTCCACTGAGACTTCCTATCTGGCCCTTCATCGGGCAATGGCTCATCGCAATCCTTCGCTTTGAGAAACATAATATCCTCGTCAGGGAATTCGAACTTCATCGGCTGGTAGTCTTCAATTGGCTGTTCGGCAAGGTAATCAGATAATACGCTTCCCTTAATGGCCTTCTTGGAGACGTACTGAATATCATATTACGTTAACACCATTTGCCATCTGGCAATCCTGCCCGAAAGAGCCTGCTTCTCGAAGACGTACTTGATCGGATCCATCTTCGAAATTAGCATGGTGGTGTGATTGAGCATATACTGTCGTAGACGTTTGGCAGCCCAAGCTAATGCACAACACGTCTTCTCCAGCATCGAGTATCGAGACTCACACTCAGTGAACTTTTTACTCAAATAATAAATGGCATGCTCCTTTCTGCCCGTCTCGTCGTGCTGACCGAGAACACACCCCATACTATTCTCCAGAACCGTCAGGTACATGATTAATGGTCGTCCAGCCACTGGGGGTATCAAGATTGGAGGTTCTTGAAGATACTGCTTTATTTTGTCGAATGCCTTCTGGCAATCCTCATTCCAAGTAATCGCCTGATCTTTCTTTAAAAGCTTGAACATCGGTTCACAAGTGGCCGTGAGCTGGGAGATAAACCTTGCAATGTAGTTTATTCGGCCCAAGAAACCACGAACTTCTTTTTCTGTTTTCGGCGCTGGCATTTCTTGAATAGCTTTTATTTTTGCAGGATCAACTTCAATCCCTCGTTCACTAACGATAAACCCCAATAACTTTCCGGACCGCACTCCGAAAGTGCACTTGTTAGGATTCAGCCTCAGCCTGAATTTCCTAAGCCTCTCAAAAAGCTTCAATAAGTTGACCAGATGCTCTTCCTCCGTTTGGGACTTTGCAATCATGTCATCAACATAGACCTCGATCTCATGATGAATCATATCATGAAACAAAGTTACCATTGCTCGCTGGTAAGTGGCCCCTGCGTTCTTCAGACCGAAGGGCATTACCTTATAGCAAAATGTTCCCCAGAGGGTGATGAACGTCGTTTTCTCCATGTCCTCCGGCGCCATCTTAATCTGATTGTAACCGGAGAAGCCATCCATTAATGAAAACACGGAAAATTGGGCTGTATTGTCGACCAACACATCGATATGAGGCAACGGGAAATCATCCTTAGGGCTTGCCCTATTCAAATCCCGATAATCGACGCACATGCGTACCTTACCGTCCTTCTTCGGTACAGGCACTATGTTGGCGACCCACGGAGGGTAAGTGGTAACGGCTAGAAATCCCGCGTCCAACTGCTTCTGGACTTCTTCTTTGATTTTTACATCCATGTCTGGTCTCGTCCTCCTAAGCTTCTGCTTGACTGGAGGGCAATCTTCTCGTAACGGCAAGCGATGAACCACGATGTCTGTGTCAAGTCCGGGCATATCTTCGTATGACCAAGCAAAGACGTCACTATACTCTCGAAGCATCTCGACCAGTCTATGCTTGACATCAACCTGCAGCGCTGCCCCTACTCTGACATTTCTGACGAGCTCTTCAGAACCCAGATTTATGATCTCAATATCCTCTTCATGAGGCAGAATAACCTTTTCCTCTTGTCTCAACAAGCGGGCCAACTCTTCCGGAAGGTCCTCGTCTTCATCAATCTCATCCTCGGCTTGATAGATCGGGCAATCAAAGTCGTAGTGAGCCGTAGAGGGTCCAGAGTCAATGTCATCTGTTATGTGGATCCTGCAATAACAAGGGTTAAGTTTAAAGCAAGAATTTGCAGGTTAGCACAACCCTCGTTGCCATTTTGCTGTTTTTCAAAATAAACATAAAACAGGAATAACAGAGAGCACAATATTTGAGTACGAAGAAAACGCCTTTTATTTATTAACAAAATGCATGTACATAATCCAACAAGGCCCTGACAATAAAACCACTATGCCCCGGGCAGGACATAGGGTTGTACAAAGATTGTAAAAAGCAAATCATTACTCTTCACTTGTCAGCTTGATAATCTCCTTGATGGTCCAATTGTTGAGGCGCTCGCCCGGCTTGCTTGGCTGAATCCAGGCGTCAAGATCACAATCACTATCCCCGCTGTCCTCAGACGCTGCGTTGATGCTTTCGAAGATTACTCCGCCTTTGGTGAATAGGATCGGCCCCTTCCCACGAGACGAACTGCTAGAAGAAGATGAAGCTTCAGCTTCAGGAGAATATCCCAATCCAAACTTATCCTGCTTGATTGGTATATCCAAAACATGCCCCCAGCCTGGGGTGGAACCGGCTTCGACAACGGCCCGAGCTTCCTTGAATGAGGAGAGATTCATCTCTTGCTTCTCTACAACGACTGGAGCTACCTCTTTCACCTTGACGGTTTCAAATGCTTGGCAGAGAGTTTCATGGATCTCGCCATCCATTTCAACATATTTAAAGGATGACAAGTGGCTCACCATAATGTCCTCCTCACCACAGACGGTTACTATGCTGCCCCCGACAACGTATTTGAGCTTTTGATGCAGCGTGGACGTCACGGCACCAGCAGCATGGATCCATGGCCGACCTAAGAGGCAACTGTAGGCAGGCATGATATCCATGATATAGAAAACCGTATTGAACGTCTCCGGACCAACTTGAATTGGCAGGGTCAACACTCCGAAGACGTGGCGCTTAGTTCCATCAAAGGCTTTCACCACCAGATCACTGGGCGTGCAAAGCAATCCACGGGTATCCAACTTCATTAGTGCCTTCTTCGGAAGCACATTAAGCGACGAACCCGTATCCACCAGGACATGCGACATGATAGTGCCTCTGCACTCTATTGAGACGTGCAAGGCGCTGTTGTGATCTCTTCCTTTAGGAGTCAGCTCTAGATCTGTGAATCCCAGCCCATTACCAGCATTAACATGGGCTACCACCTCTTCCAGCTGATTTACTGATATCTCCTGCGGCACGTATGCAGCGTTCAATACCTTCAGTAATGCGTTGCGGTGCGCCTCAGAACACAGCAACAAGTTAAGAATAGAGATCTTTGACGGAGTCTGATGAAGATGATCTACAATCTTGTAGTCGCTCTTCTTGATTAATCGCATGAACTCTTCAGCATCTTTAACCAGCAAGTCCTTCTCTGCCCCAGAAGGGACCTCTTCGACAGCCTTACCTTTACCCTTATCCACAGCATCAGCTCTGACTACCTTCTCTGCCGCAACTTCCGCTGGCGCGAACACCCTACCGCTTCGAGTAATGCCACTGACCCCGGTAAGGTTCTGTACAGTCGATCCGTATGGCTCCAGCTCTAACTTCTGACCATTGCAATAGACTTTGGCGCCGTAATGCCATGGGACGGCGTTAGTGCTTTCGAACGGGATTGGCCCGGCCCTGGTGATAGTGATTGTAGGCGGTCGGGGCGCAGAAATAGTAATAGGGTGACGAGGAATAGTAATGGTAGCGACTTCATCGGCCTGCTTCAGCACGACCTCCCCTGATGCACTTTCTATGCTCCGGTTGAACTGCAAAATACCCTCAGACATCAGACTTTGGATACCCTCGACCAGCTGCTCACACCCATCAGGAAGTGTAGCACAAGCCATACATAACTCTCCGCATCCAGGAAAGAAGCCCTTCTTCAGCAACTTAGCCTTGACAAAACTAAGTGGTGTCTTCAAGCTCTTGACATCAGTCAGCAAGTCTGAACTCTCTTCGGTAATAACGGCATTCACTCCGCCTCCCCTATGATGAGGCATAAGGTTTTTGGTAACGTTGGGCACGCTATCAGAAAAGTTAATGACCTTGGCGTCTACCAAGTCCTGCACTTTGTGCTTAAAAGCTTTACAATTCTCAATCGTATGGCCCGGTGCCCCAGAATGGAAATCACAAGTAGCATTGGCGTCATACCCCGGTGGTGGTGCCCCTGTCAAGGGAGCCAACATCCTCTTTTGAACTAGCTGAAGCTGCAGCAAAGTTTGCAGAAGCTGCGCATATGACATAGGTGGAGTTTCAAAATAACGATTTGCCAAAGGAGCCCGGTTCTGATATTTCCTATACCCCTGCTGATTCTGCTGCTGAGGCTGCTGCTGCTGCTGCTGCGGTGGAGCAGCTGGGATATTTATGCTAGCAATCTGCTGTTGAGGGCCCTTGCCCTTTCTCCGAGCATTAGTGATAGCACTGGCATCTCCCTCTCGACGCTTGCCAGCGTAAGGTTTGTTGCTACTTCCTCCAGCTGAGGATGATTCGCCTTGAATTTTTCCAATCTTTATACCGTTCTCAACATGCTCGCCCATAGTGATGAGAGCCGAGAATGTTCCAGACATGCCACTGACCAGCTTTTCATAGTAGATTCCAGGAAGGGTAGTCACGAACATTTGCACTAGCTCACGCTCAACCATCGGCGGTTGAACTCGAGCAGCCAATTCACGCCACCGCTGGGCGTACTCTTTAAAGCTTTCATTATTCCGCTGTGAGAGATTCTGAAGCTGAACTCGGTTGGGAGCCAAGTCGCTATTGTATTGATAGTGAAGGACGAACGCTTCAGCGAGGTCTTTCCAGGTGCGCACAGTAGCGGGCTCCAGGCCCATATACCATTCGAGTGATGGACCAGAAAGACTATCCTGGAAGAAGTGCATCAGCAACTTCTCATCGTCAGAATAGGCGGACATCTTTCTATAATAAGATCGGAGGTGGACGCGGGGGCAAGTAGTACCCTTATACTTCTCAAAGACAGGCACCTTGAACTTATGAGGTACCTTGAAGTCAGCAATCAACCCGAGCTTGGACATATCAACGCCCAATGTGTTCTGATTTTCAATGTCTCTCATCTTGTCTTCCAGCGCTTTGAACCTGAGTCGAGCTTCAGCATTCAACTCTGCTTCTACACCTCTCTGAGAGAATATGTCATCCTGATGGTCCTCCAGCCACGGTTGAGGCACCAACAGATTTCCAACACCAGCATTGCCGTTGACCGGCCCTATGTTAACGTTGGCTCCCAGACTGCCATTGCCGACGCCTGCTGCATTGAGTCCGAGATTAGTCATCATGTTGCCGTTAGCACTGTCGTTGCCCCCGGCAACAGGAACAACATTCTGTGGAGCATCCACTGGAGGAGGAGTGGGCACAACCCCGCCGTGAAGTATGCCATTACTGTCAACCCTGGAGATCAGAGGTTGAACCAAAGTACGAAGCTGGTCTTGACCATTAGCGACTACCTGCATCAGCTCCATAAAACGATCCATCCGTTCACGGAGCTCTTGAACATCTGACTGCACCTGGTCCATTATCCTTGTCTGATTAGCGCGAGTTGAGTAACGGTGAATGAGTTTTTGATCAATCCTGGAGATCGAAAGCAGCTCGGAACCCGTGTACCTGAAAAACCTGTCAACATTAAAGGTTAGGAAAAGCAATAAAGTGTATGTCATGCAAAATGCTTCATGCAGATGTATGCGTGTGTCTGTGTGCTTGAGAGATTTCCCCCGATCCTGGCGCCTTAGTACCAGTGCTGACAATAATAAGGAGGGGAATCTGGGCCCAATCATGGAAACAGCAATCTCACATATACATAGTACCAGTGATAGTCAACTCCGACACATCAGGGATCGAGAACTCGTATGCAACAGTCTTCTTGAGAGAGGCTGTAGTAATACAATAAGAGGTGAGAGATCCTGGATCGGGGAAACGGTACCTGTCACAGACACACGTCAATGGAATACGAATGATCATGCAAACTAATGCAAAATGCAGGTATGCAACAATATATCCAGGTGGCTGCTGTGGAGATTCGGTATCGACAATCACTGATGAGAAGGAAACCCCGGTGCAAGACCACTAATCCGACCTGCTGAGAATAACCATCTGATAGGATCGAGATCAAAATCCTGCTCTGCCGAGAACGAATGTCTGATAACAAGGACCCCGGATGTATGATCAGAAAACGTCCGCTGATGAAGTCTTCAGACCCCAAATCAAAATTCTGCCCTATCAAGAACAACCATACAGCTGCTGATGAGATCTTCAGACCCCACTCAAAATCTGCCCTATCAAGAACAAACAACAACTGCTGATGAGATCTTCAGACCCCACTCAAAATCTGCTCCATCCAGGACAAACCTCCGATGACAATACTCCGATCGAAACCTGCTCTATCAAGAACAGACATGCACCCGATGATAAAATCCTTTGATCAAAAACTTGCTCTGTCAAGAACAGTCAAATCTGCCACTGAGAACCCTGGTACCAACATAACTGATTCACTGTCAAGAAAACCAGGTAGTCTGGAGGTCAAAGTTTCCTGCAATATCCCAATCCCACTCACAGGTATGAACCTAATCCACGGACAAAGGTACGACATCCTATGCGGTCATCAGCGTCACAGACTTTCACGAGTGATGATACGATTCCCAGAAGGAGTGGCATCATCAAGTCATGAAGAGGCCTCACTTAGCTGACTTCCAAATGATCGGTCCCCAGAGTCGACAATCCTCACGTCTGGACTCCCCTCAGATCCTCAGGACCGGAAAGGAGCACCTATGCAAGAATCTCGTCTGAGCGCAGATTTTCGTAGGGAACTGTGCCTGTTCAGCAGACAGGTTCGTCTACTACTTCTCCGCAACTATATCTAGGTGTATACTCAAGCCCATGTTCGGCTTCTCACTCATAGTAACATCCCTCTCCCACAGCAGCACAGATAATCATAACAAACTGGAAAATAACAAATGCGGGAAATAAAATGCGAGAGGTAAAAAAATGCGATAAATAAACGCAACCCAACAAGCAAACATACACGCGCTAGGATTGACTCGCGTAGGGGATGGGAAACGGTCCCAGCATAAGGGATGGGAAAAGTCCCTAGATGCTATAAGTCCCCAGCAGAGTCGCCAGCTGTCGCTTGCGCGAAAATAAGGTGCCGGCATGACAGAAGAGTCGCCACCTTTCGTTATTTATCCCTCAGAGCGGGAAAGGAAACGATCGGAAAAACCTGACGAAAAAGGGTAAGACAAGGTCATCGCAACCGTTGTCTGGGTTCGGGAGTCGGTTACGCAAGGGGAAGGTATTAGCACCCCTCACGTCCGTCGTACTCGACGGGATCCACGCTTGTTTGTTTACTTGGACGGGTTGGTTATAATCTATCTACCTATCAAGGCTGGCTGAAAAAGAAAAGAAAAATGACTCGGCAAAGCGTCGCACTTTATGCCTACGTATTCCCATCAGAGAATGAGAAATCAGAGTCAACGTAGTTCGACCTACGAAGGATTATGGGGAAAGGGTTGAAGGTTGCTCGCTAAGACGTCGCATCCTATGCCTACGTACTTCCACACAGTATGGAAGATCAGAGCAAACGTAGTTCGGGAAACTACGGGTTATCTCCTGAAAGAAGTGTTTTTTATTGTGTTTGCGATTTCAACCGCACTAGAGACTATGACCTGAGAGTGAATGCGTTGCATGTCACCCAAAGGGTACCATACTAAACATCCAGACTATGGAAAAGAAACTCTCCCACAATCCTTTCTCAGATAGCTTAAGGCTCGTAATGTACGAAAGAAATCATTCATGATTACTGTATCTTAAACTGCTTTGAGATGAGAAGAGAACAGGCCCAACTAGGAGGGAGACTATCAAGTCCTACTGTTATCATGCCATGGATTCATCCTATGGTTGAGGTTTGAACAGGGAACTCCTAGATGTTGTCATGCATAGGTTTCAACCTAAAAGTCTATCATCAAATCCTTATCAAAGGAAATGAGAGTCCTAAGGGATCATGTCAATGATACACCAAAACAGACAAAGCATCAGCTTAACAGTAAAATGCATGCAATGCAAGTGAGGGAGGAAATGTGTGTGGGGCTTCAGCCTCTACAAGCTCGTCTCAACCTCAAGCCAGTCATGAAATAACAGTAACCATACTGAAATATAAACAACATGCTATCAAGCAATAAATAGTAACTGCAATCATACAGATAAAAGAAATGAAATGCCATCAGGCAAACAGACCACATGCTCTAGAAAGAAACCATCTACATCTAATCTCTAATCCTAACCCTAAAACAAAATCCTAATCAAATCTAAGCAAGGCCCTAAATTAAAACCCTAAGCGAGAGAAATCAATCCCAGTCTTCAAGCTTCAAAACTAGCTTACCAAAGAAAGGGAGCTAAGTAGGCAGACTCATAGTGTCTTCCTCAGGAAAGCACTAGGAGACTTATACTCAGGAGTCATACCCTATGTGGCTCAACCACTGTGATCAGTTTACATTCCTCCTCAGGAGAAACTAAACTCACAAGCAGGCTCCAACATCACTGGATATTTAAGAAATCCTACCTGAACTAGTGGAACTAAGTGAATAGACCCATAGGACCTTCCTCAGAAAAGTACTAGGAGGCTTCCACTTAGGAGTTGTATCCCATGTGGCTCAACAACTGTGATCAGTTTACATTCCTCCTCAGGAGAAATTAAACTCACAAGTTGGCTCCAACATCATTGGATACTTAAGAAATCCTAGATGAACTAAGGGAACTAAGTGAACAGACCCATAGTGCCTTCCTCAGGAAAGTACTAGGAGGCTTCCACTTAGGAATTGTATCCCATGTGGCTCAACAACTGTGATCAGTTTACATTCCTCCTCAGGAGAAATTAAACTCACAAGTTGGCTTCAACATCATTGGATACTTAAGAAAGAGGTGAGAAGAAAGAATGAAAGTCATTCATAGTGCCTTCCTCAGGAAAGTACCATGAATTCCCCTCACACTTCAGGATCTCAAACCTCACAAACAGGGAACAATCCAAACTATGGGTCTCCGAGTCTTGATCTACAATCTTCTCTTCATCATGCTCCTCAACAAGATCTTCAAAACAAACTAAGCCCCACAACAAATTCCCAAAAATAAACCCCAGAGACAGACAAATAACCCCAGAACAGACAAAACCATCAGAACAGTCAAAACTATCAGAAAACTTCAGAAAATACCTAAAAATACTAAAACAAGGGGGAAAATTCTAACAATTATTCACAAGGGTCTACAACATCTACCCATACCATCCCTATATGCCCATCCCCAAAAATCAAGACAAAACTCTAAAGAAAATGAATTATTTCACTTATGCATCCTAAAACCCTAATTATGATACCCTAATGCTAACCTAATTAAACTAATCAAATTTTAATCTAAAAATCAAGAATTAAATCCTATGGGGAACTATGATTCAATATCTAATCACACCAAAAAGAATGAATTAAAAAGACTAAGGGAAGGTCTTAAAAGAAATTCTACAAAATTGGGTACAATATTAATCCTATTTAAAAGCTATTTAAATGGAAAATACTCTAAAAATGCTATACTAAAAATAAAATGGAATTTTATTTATTTATAATTTTCTAGACAAATTTATGAACATGGAGAAAAAACAAGAATTAAAAAAACAATCATTTTTCAATTTTCTATGAATTTATTAAATGCAAGAAATATAAAGGGAATTGAAAAATAAAAGAAATTAATTAAAGGGGAGGGGGGTGTTAACAGTAGACACGCTTAGTTGGTTTTCTAGATGGGCTGGGAGGTGGTGGTGCAGATAGCAGTCTTGGTAAGCCCATACACGCTCAGAAAAACAATTGAGAAATTAAAAGAAAATTAAAAAAAGCCAACGGTGTGGATAGCAACCAATTTAGTTCAAGAGTTGATTTGGGCCGCTGGTGGGGGTGCTGATATGAAAACATTGCTAAAGCCCAGATGGGGCTGTTAATGAAACGGAGCGTTTTGAACGCATCCGAGTTCCCTCTCATTTCAATTAAATGCTGGCCGCACGATCACTCTCCCAGTCAACCGTCTTGGCCTGATCGCACGGTGGATGGCCATCTTCTTCCTCATGCGTGTTAGGGTTTGCAGAATTGCCATGAACACGAAGCTTAATGCAGCTACCTTCATCCTCCTCGTTCTCCTTCATTTCTCAATAAAATCTAAAACCGTAAACAGCAAAGATGCTCCTCTTTCCTCTCTGAACACAACCATGTCAATAGCTTGCACTAAAACGGCCTCAAACGGGAAACCCGATAGCATCACCCTCCATAATTACTTAAACTTCCACTTTCTTGCTTCTTCGATTTCTTGGCACTAAACTGTTCAACTCATGGCACTGATAATTCTGATCTATTTCACTAAGATTACAATCCCATATCTAGCTAGTTCTTGATCATTAAAGTATGTGTGCCAAATTCTCAACCTTCACAGATGGCTCTTAAACTTTCCAATATTAATCACTACTGGTCCCTAATCATTTCTATCCTAACCAATCCATCTAACAATGCATAAATAAGTGTGTACAAGAGGTTTTGCAAACCTGGTTTTTGTTAATGGCAGAGGTGGTTGCACTCGAACTCAAGCCTTGAAATTCTCCATGATTGATCTTTGATGGATTGTAGGAGTTCTGTATGCAATAGTTCTTGATAACACTTCCTGAATCACTCTATCCAATTCTTCATGCAATTTGGAGTGAAGACTTGGATCTCATGAACCAGCCACGAATCCCTCTCAATTTTGTTGGCCAATTGCTCTATGATGATGGTAGATGATGATGATAACAAGAATGATGCTAATTGATGAAGTTTTTATGGAGTTTGAAAGCAAGATGCAAGATGGAGTTATAGAATCAAACTATGTGGTGCAAGCTCTCTCAATCACCAACCAGGGCATGTATCATCTCTAGGGCATATATAGGTGTCAATGGAAATGTGTGGAAGCTTTGAGAACCTTCCAAGAAGTCTCTATAATGTATCACGCAATGAGAATTTGAATTTTCCATATTGAGTAAATCTCATGCAATCTCATGATAAACCATGCAATTCCACTTAATTTCTCCCCACATGATATTATGACATGAAAACAAGGCCTTACAAACCCTTATGTAGCATTTTCTCACTTTTCTTTTTGGTGCCTTAAGATGCAAGAATGAAAATTACAAAGCAACTCCAATTTTTAAGCCTAAACTCAAAAATCTATTTGAACCATTGCTTTTAAAATGATGTTTGGAGTCAAAATGACATATTGGATGACCCATTTTGGATTTGTAGATCTCTCAAACCAAAATTCCATTTCAACTTTT
This sequence comes from Lathyrus sativus, assembly GCA_963859935.3. NCBI lineage: Eukaryota > Viridiplantae > Streptophyta > Magnoliopsida > Fabales > Fabaceae > Lathyrus > Lathyrus sativus. The sequence goes on along the minus strand of OZ012739.1, from coordinate 201,349,528 downwards.
TCAACTAATAAGCCATTTTAGGTCATTTTTACCCAATCATGAAAATCCTTGCTACAAGCTTTTTCAATAAGTCATGACCACTTTTATAGGCTTAAAATCCCATTTTGAACAACTTTGATGTTTTGAGTTTTTTCATTTGAGGCTTGGAAATAGGACATATGGCCTTTGCTTAAAATGACCTATAACTTCCAAATGACCAAAATACCCCTGTCTTGTTCAAACCATAAGTTGAGTTCTACAAACCCTATCAAGGACTTCTAGTACTCTCTAGAAATCTAAGAAGATGCTATTAAACATTCATGTTGACCAAGAGATCATAGGAATCATCCTCAGCTGACCTGTAATTTGTCAAAACCATAACATGAGCTCTGCAACTCCTATCAAGGACTTCCACCACTCAAATTAAAGCTAAGAACAAGATATACAACATTCATGTTGTGGGGAAGATGAGATATCAATCACATCTTGATCTAAAACTGCCTGGAAGATAGGGATCAAATTAGGGTTTTTTCACTTACAATCCCTGGAAACCCTAACTCAAAACTTCTCAAACTCCTCAATCATGATGAGTTGGCCTAGGGATCATCTTTATAACATCTCCATACATCATTCCATGATCTCATGGCCCTTGGATTGGGTCTCAACCTTCTCCAAATCTTCAGCTGGTCTAGGGTTGACCCAGTCAAAACCCTAATTCTACCATTCATGGTTGAATCTCCTGAATTCTTGCATAATGACCTCTCTGGGCTTCATGATGGCTATCAAGACATCTCATAAGTTGTCTCAAAGCATCAAGTTCACTCTCAAAGTCTCAGAATCATCTGAGGAGCTCCCACAACTGTCAAGCTATGAAGCACAAAACCTTGGTTTCAACCAATTCCTCTGAGGATCTCTTGAACTTTCTGATGAAGGCATCAACTTTCAAACACTTGATGGGTAAATAAATGTTGGTCAAATTTTGGGGTGCAACAAACACTCGCAAAATCTGCCACCAAAAGGATGACAGACCTATCACCAAAAGGATGAAAGAGCAACACGCGCACATCATCCTAACATCAAAAGGATGTATGGTTAATCACCAAAAGGATGATAGAGAACTCTCACACAATTTGGCACCAAAATGATGACATACCCATCACTATAAGGATGATAGAGCGACACACCCACACAATCCCGACACAAAAAGGATGCAGGGTTTATCACCAAAAGAATGATAGAGAACACTCGCACAATCTGGCACCAAAAGGATGACAGATCCATCACCCAAAGGATGATAGATCGGCACACGCACACAATCCCGACACCAAAAGGATGAAGGGCCTATCCCCAAAAAGATGATAGAGAACACTCGTACAATATGGCACCAAAAGGATGACATACCCATCATCAAAAGTTTAATATAGCGACAAACGCACACAATCCCGACACCAAAAGGATCCAAGGCCAATCACCAAAAGAATGATAGTGAACACTCGCACAATCTAGCACCAAAAGGATGACAGGCCCATCCCCAAAAGAATGATAGAGCGACACACGCACACACAATCCCGACACCAAAAGGATGCAAGGCCAATCACCAAAAGAATGATAGAGAACACTCGCACAATCTGGCACCAAAAGGATGACAGACCTATCACCAAAAGGATGAAAGAGCAACACGTGCACATCATCCTAACATCAAAAGGATGTATGGTTAATCACCAAACGGATGATACAGAACTCTCACACAATTTGGCACCAAAATGATGACATACCCATCACTATAAGGATGATAGAGCGATACACGCACACAATCCCGACACGAAAAGGATGCAGGGTCTATCACCAAAAGGACGATAGAGAACACTCGTACAATCTGGCACCAAAAGGATGACAGATCCATCACCCAAAGGATGATAGAGCGGCACACGTACACAATCCCGACACCAAAAGGAGGAAGGGCATGTCACCAAAAAGATGATAGAGAACACTCGCACAATATGGCACTAAAAGGATGACATACCCATCATCAAAAGGTTAATATATCGACACACACACACACTCCCGACACCAAACAGATGCAAGGCCAATCACCAAAAGAATGATAGAGAAGACTCGCACAATCTGGCACCAAAAGGATGACAAACATATCACCAAAAGGATGAAAGAGCAACACGCGCACATCATCCCAACATCAAAAGGATGTATGGTTAATCACAAAAATGATGATGGAGAACACTCACACAATTTGGCACCAAAATGATGACATACCAATCACTATAAGGATGATAGAGCGACAGAGGCACACAATCCCAACACGAAAAGGATGCAGGATCTATCACCAAAAGAATGATAGAGAACACTCGCACAATCTGGCACCAAAAGGATGACAGATCCATCACCCAAAGGATGATAGAGTGGCACACGCACACAATCCCGACACCAAAAGGATGAAGGGCCTATCCCCAAAAAGATGATAGAGAACACTCGCACAATATGGCACCAAAAGGATGACATACCCATCATCAAAAGGTTAATATAACGACAAACGCACACAATCCCAACACCAAAAGGATGCAAGGCCAATCACTAAAAGAATGATAGAGAACACTCGCACAATCTAGCACCAAAAGGATGATAGGCCCATCCCCAAAAGAATGATAGAGCGACACACACACACACAATCCCGACACCAGAAGGATGTATGGTTTATCACCAAAAGGATGATAGAGAACACTCGCACAATCTATCACCAAAAGGATGACAGACCTATCACCAAAAGGATGAAAGAGCAACACGCGCACATCATCCTAACATCAACAGGATGTATGGTTAATCACCAAAAGGATGATAGAGAACACTCACACAATTTGGCACCAAAATGATGACATACCCATCACTATAAGGATGATAGAGCGACACACGCACACAATCCCGACACGAAAAGGATGCAGGGTCTATCACCAAAAGGACGATAGATAACACTCGCACAATCTGGCACCAAAAGGATGACAGATCCATCACCCAAAGGATGATAGAGCGGCACACGCACACAATCCCGACACCAAAAGGAGGAAGGGCCTATCACCAAAAAGATGATAGAGAACACTCGCACAATATGGCACCAAAAGGATGACATACGCATCATCAAAAGGTTAATATATCGACGCACACACACAATCCTGACACCAAACAAATGCAAGGCCAATCACCAAAAGAATGATAGAGAACACTCGCACAATCTGGCACCAAAAGGATGACAAACATATCACCAAAAGGATGAAAGAGCAACACACGCACATCATCCCAACATCAAAAGGATGTATGGTTAATCACCAAAAGGATGATAGAGAACACTCACACAATTTGGCACCAAAATGATGACATACCCATCACAATAAGAATGATAAAGCGACACAAGCATACAATCCCGACACGAAAAGGATGCAGGGTCTATCACCAAAAGAATGATAAAGAACACTCGCACAATCTGGCACCAAAAGGATGACAGATCCATCACCCAAAGGATGATAGAGCGGCACACGCACACAATCCCGACACCAAAAGGATGTAGGGCCTATCCCAAAAAAGATGATAGAGAACACTCGCACAATATGGCACCAAAAGGATGACATACCCATCATCAAAAGGTTAATATAACGACAAACGCACACAATCCCGACACCAAAAGGATGCAAGGCCAATCACCAAAAGAATGATAGAGAACCCTCGCACAATCTAGCAATAAAAGGATGACAGGCCCATCCCCAAAAGAATGATAGAGCGACACACGCACACACAATCCCGACACCAGAAGGATGTATGGTCTATCACCAATAGGATGATGGCGAACACTCGCACAATCTATCACCAAAAGGATGACAGACCTATCACCAAAAGGATGAAAGAGCAACACGCGCACATCATCCTAACATCAAAAGGATGAATGGTTAATCACCAAAAGGATGATAGAGAACACTCACACAATTTGGCACCAAAATGATGACATACCCATCACTATAAGGAAGATAGAGCGACACACGCACACAATCCCGACACGAAAAGGATGCAGGGTCTATCACCAAAAGGACGATAGAGAACACTCGCACAATCTGGCACCAAAAGGATGACAAATGCATCACCCAAAGGATGATAGAGCAGCACACGCACACAATCCCGACACCAAAAGGATGCAAGGCCAATCACCAAAAGAATAATAGAGAACACTCGCACAATCTAGCACCAAAAGGATGACAGGCCCATCCCCAAAAGAATGATAGAGCGACACACGCACACACACTCCCGACACCAGAAGGATGTATGGTCTATCACCAAAAGGATGATAGAGAAGACTCGCACAATCTATCACCAAAAGGATGACATACCTATCACCAAAAGGATGAAAGAGCAACACGCGCACATCATCCTAACATCAAAAGGATGTATGGTTAATCACCAAAAGGATGATAGAGAACACTCACACAATTTGGCACCAAAATGATGACATACCCATCACTATAAGGAAGATAGAGCGACACACGCACACAATCCCGACACGAAAAGGATGCAGGGTCTATCACCAAAAGGACGACAGAGAACACTCGCACAATCTGGCACCAAAAGGATGACAGATCCATCACCCAAAGGATGATAGAGCGGCACACGCACACAATCCCGACACCAAAAGGATGAAGGGCCTATCCCAAAAAAGATGATAGAGAACACTCGCACAATATGGCACCAAAAGGATGACATACCCATCATCAAAAGGTTAATATAACGACAAACGCCCACAATCCCGACACCAAAAGGATGCAAGGCCAATCACCAAAAGAATGATAGAGAACACTCACACAATCTAGCACCAAAAGGATGACAAACATATCACCAAAAGGATGAAAGAGCAACACGCGCACATCATCCCAACATCAAAAGGATGTATGGTTAATCACCAAAAGGATGATAGAGAACACTCACACAATTTGGCACCAAAATGATGACATACCCATCACTATAAGGATGATAGAGCGACACAGGCATACAATCCCGACACGAAAAGGATGCAGGGTCTATCACCAAAAGAATGATAGAAAACACTCGCACAATCTGGCACCAAAAGGATGACAGATCCATCACCCAAAGGATGATAGAGCGGCACACGCACACAATCCCGACACCAAAAGGATGAAGGGCCTATCCCCAAAAAGATGATAGAGAACACTCGCACAATATGGCACCAAAAGGATGACATACCCATCATCAAAAGGTTAATATAACGACAAACGCACACAATCCCGACACCAAAAGGATGCAAGGAAAATCACCAAAAGAATAATAGAGAACACTCGCACAATCTAGCACCAAAAGGATGACAGGCCCATCCCCAAAAGAATGATAGAGCGACACACGCACACACAATCCCGACACCAGAAGGATGTATGGTCTATCACCAAAAGGATGATAGAGAACACTCGCACAATCTATCACCAAAAGGATGACAGACCTATCACCAAAAGGATGAAAGAGCAACACGCGCACATCATCCTTACATCAAAAGGATGTATGGTTAATCACCAAAAGGATGATAGAGAACACTCACACAATTTGGCACCAAAATGATGACATACCCATCACTATAAGGAAGATAGTGCGACACACGCACACAATCCCGACACAAAAAGGATGCAGGGTCTATCACCAAAAGGACGATAGAGAACACTCGCACAATCTGGCACCAAAAGGATGACAGATCCATCACCCAAAGGATGATAGAGCGGCACACGCACACAATCCCGACACCAAAAGGAGGAAGGGCCTATCACCAAAAAGATGATAGAGAACACTCGCACAATATGGCACCAAAAGGATGACATACGCATCATCAAAAGGTTAATATATCGACGCACACAAACAATCCTGACACCAAACAGATGCAAGGCCAATCACCAAAAGAATGATAGAGAACACTCGCACAATCTGGCACCAAAAGGATGACAAACATATCACCAAAAGGATGAAAGAGAAACACACGCACATCATCCCAACATCAAAAGGATGTATGGTTAATCACCAAAAGGATGATAGAGAACACTCACACAATTTGGCACCAAAATGATGACATACCCATCACTATAAGAATGATAGAGCGACACAAGCATACAATCCCGACACGAAAAGGATGCAGGGTCTATCACCAAAAGAATGATAGAGAACACTCGCACAATCTGGCACCAAAAGGATGACAGATCCATCACCCAAAGGATGATAGAGCGGCACACGCACACAATCCCGACACCAAAAGGATGAAGGGCCTATCCCAAAAAAGATGATAGAGAACACTCGCACAATATGGCACCAAAAGGATGACATACCCATCATCAAAAGGTTAATATAACGACAAACGCACACAATCCCGACACCAAAAGGATGCAAGGCCAATCACCAAAAGAATGATAGAGAACACTCGCACAATCTAGCACCAAAAGGATGACAAGCCCATCCCCAAAAGAATGATAGAGCGACACACGCACACACAATCCCGACACCAGAAGGATGTATGGTCTATCACCAAAAGGATGATGGCAAACACTCGCACAATCTATCACGAAAAGTATGACAGACCTATCACCAAAAGGATGAAAGAGCAACACGCGCTCATCATCCTAACATAAAAAGGATGAATGGTTAATCACCAAAAGGATGATAGAGAACACTCACACAATTTGGCACCAAAATGATGACATACCCATCACTATAAGGAAGATAGAGCGACACACGCACACAATCCCGACACAAAAAGGATGCAGGGTCTATCACCAAAAGGACGATAGAGAACACTCGCACAATCTGGCACCAAAAGGATGACAGATCCATCACCCAAAGGATGATAGAGCGGCACACGCACACAATCCCGACACCAAAAGGATGAAGGGCCTATCACCAAAAAGATGATAGAGAACACTCGCACAATATGGCACCAAAAGGATGACATACCCATCATCAAAAGGTTAATATAACGACAAACGCACACAATCCCGACACCAAAAGGATGCAAGGCCAATCACCAAAAGAATGATAGAGAACACTCGCACAATCTAGCACCAAAACGATGACAGGCCCATCCCCAAAAGAATGATAGAGCGACACACGAACACACAATCCCGACACCAGAAGGATGTATGGTCTATCACCAAAAGGATGATAGAGAACACTCGCACAATCTATCACCAAAAGGATGACAGACCAATCACCAAAAGGATGAAAGAGCAACACGCGCACATCATCCTTACATCAAAAGGATGTATGGTTAATCACCAAAAGGATGATAGGGAACACTCACACAATTTGGAACCAAAATGATGACATACCCATCACTATAAGGAAGATAGAGCGACACACGCACACAATCCCGACACGAAAAGGATGCAGGGTCTATCACCAAAAGGACGATAGAGAACACTCGCACAATCTGGCACCAAAAGGATGACAGATCCATCACCCAAAGGATGATAGAGCGGCACACGCACACAATCCCGACACCAAAAGGATGAAGGGCCTATCCCCAAAAAGATGATAGAGAACACGCACAATATGGCACCAAAAGGATGACATACCCATCATCAAAAGGTTAATATAACGACAAACGCACACAATCCCGACACCAAAAGGTAGCAAGGCCAATCACCAAAAGAATGATTGAGAACACTCGCACAATCTAGCACCAAAACGATGACAGGCCCATCCCCAAAAGAATGATAGAGCGACACACGAACACACAATCCCGACACCAGAAGGATGTATGGTCTATCACCAAAAGGATGATAGAGAACACTCGCACAATCTATCACCAAAAGGATGACAGACCTATCACCAAAAGGATGAAAGAGCAACACGCGCACATCATCCGAACATCAAAAGGATGTATGGTTAATCACCAAAAGGATGATAGAGAACACTCACACAATTTGGCACCAAAATGATGACATACCAATCACTATAAGGAAGATAGAGCGACACACGCACACAATCCCGACACGAAAAGGATGCAGGGTCTATCACCAAAAGGACGATAGAGAACACTCGCACAATCTGGCACCAAAAGGATGACAGATCCATCACCTAAAGGATGATAGAGCGGCACACACACACAATCCCGACACTAAAAGGATGAAGGGCCTATCACCAAAAAGATGATAGAGAACACTCGCACAATATGGCACCAAAAGGATGACATACCCATCATCAAAAGGTTAATATACCGACAAACGCACACAATCCCGACACCAAAAGGATGCAAGGCCAATCACCAAAAGAATGATAGAGAACACTCGCACAATCTAGGACCAAAAGGATGACAGGCCCATCCCCAAAAGAATGATAGAGCGACACACGTACACACAATCCCGACACCAGAAGGATGTGTGGTCTATCACCAAAAGGATGATAGAGAACACTCGCACAATCTATCACCAGAAGGATGACAGACCTATCACCAAAAGGATGAAAGAGCAACACGCGCACATCATCCTAACATCAAAAGGATGTATGGTTAATCACCAAAAGGATGATAGAGAACACTCACACAATTTGGCACCAAAATGATGACATACCCATCACTATAAGGAAGATAGAGCGACACACGCACACAGTCCAGACACGAAAAGGATGCAGGGTCTATCACCAAAAGGACGATAGGGAACACTCGCACAATCTGGCACCAAAAGGATGAGAGATCCATCACCCAAAATATGATAGAGCGGCACACGCACACAATCCCGACACCAAAAGGATGAAGGGCCTATCCCCAAAAAGATGATAGAGAACACTCGCACAATATGGCACCAAAAAGATGACATACCCATCTTCAAAAGGTTAATATAACGACAAATGCACACAATCCCGACACCAAAAGGATGCAAGGCCAATCACCAAAAGAATGATAGAGAACACTCGCACAATCTAGCACCAAAAAGATGACAGGCCCATCACCAAAAGAATGATAGAGCGACACACGCACACACAATCTCGACACCAGAAGGATGTATGGTCTATCACCAAAAGGATGATAGAGAACATTCGCACAATCTATCACCAAAAGGATGACAGACCTATCACCAAAAGGATGAAAGAGCAACACGCGCACATCATCCTTACATCAAAAGGATGTATGGTTAATCACCAAAAGGATGATAGAGAACACTCACACAATTTGGAACCAAAATGATGACATACCCATCACTATAAGGAAGATAGAGCGACACACGCACACAATCCCGACACGAAAAGGATGCAGGGTCTATCACCAAAAGGACGATAGGGAACACTCGCACAATCTGGCACCAAAAGGATGACAGATCCATCACCCAAAAGATGATAGAGCGGCACACGCACACAATCCCGACACCAAAAGGATGAAGGGCTTATCCCCAAAAAGATGATAGAGAACACTCGCACAATATGGCACCAAAAGGATGACATACCCATCTTCAAAAGGTTAATATAACGACAAACGCACACAATCCCGACACCAAAAGGATGCAAGGCCAATCACCAAAAGAATGATAGAGAACACTCGCACAATCTAGCACCAAAAGGATGACAGACCCATCCCCAAAAGAATGATAGAGCGACACACGCACACACAATCCCGACACCAGAAGGATGTATGGTCTATCACCAAAAGGATGATAGAGAACACTCGCACAATCTATCACCAAAAGGATGACAGACCTATCACCAAAAGGATGAAAGAGCAACACGCGCACATCATCCTTACATCAAAAGGATGTATGGTTAATCACCAAAAGGATGATAGAGAACACTCACACAATTTGGAACCAAAATGATGACATACCCATCACTATAAGGAAGATAGAGCGACACACGCACACAATCCCGACACAAAAAGGATGCAGGGTCTATCACCAAAAGGACGATAGAGAACACTCGCACAATCTGGCACCAAAAGGATGACAGATCCATCACCCAAAGGATGATAGAGCGGCACACGCACACAATCCCGACACCAAAAGGATGAAGGGCCTATCCCCAAAAAGATGATAGAGAACACTCGCACAATATGGCACCAAAAGAATGACATACCCATCATCAAAAGGTTATTATAATGACAAACGCACACAATCCCGACACCAAAAGGATGCAAGGCCAATCACCAAAAGAATGATAGAGAACACTCGCACAATCTAGCACCAAAACGATGACAGGCCCATCCCCAAAAGAATGATAGCGTGACACACGAACACACAATCCCGACACCAGAAGGATGTATGGTCTATCACCAAAAGGATGATAGAGAACACTCGCACAATCTATCACCAAAAGGATGACATACCTATCACCAAAAGGATGAAAGAGCAACACGCACACATCATCCTAACATCAAAAGGATGTATGGTTAATCACCAAAAGGATGATAGAGAACAATCACACAATTTGGCACCAAAATGATGACATACCCATCACTATAAGGAAGATAGAGCGACACACGCACACAATCCCGACACGAAAAGGATGCAGGGTCTATCACCAAAAGGACGATAGAGAACACTCGCACAATCTGGCACCAAAAGGATGACAGATCCATCACCCAAAGGATGATAGAGCAGCATACGCACACAATCCCGACACCAAAAGAATGAAGGGCCTATCACCAAACAGATGATAGAGAACACTCGCACAATATGACACCAAAAGGATGACATACCCATCATCAAAAGGTTAATATAGCGACAAACGCACACAATCCCGACACCAAAAGGATGCAAGGCGAATCACCAAAAGAATGATAGAGAACACTCGCACAATCTAGCACCAAAAGGATGACAGGCCCATCCCCAAAAGAATGATAGAGCGACACACGCACACACAATCCCGACACCAGAAGGATGTATGGTCTATCACGAAAAGGATGATAGGGAACACTCGCACAATCTATCACCAAAAGGATGACAGACCTTTCACCAAAAGGATGAAAGAGCAACACGCGCATATCATCCTAACATCAAAAGGATGTATGGTTAATCACCAAAAGGATGATAGAGAACACTCACACAATTTGGCACCAAAATGATGACATACCCATCACTATAAGGATGATAGAGCGACACAGGCACACAATCCCGACACGAAAAGGATGCAGAGTCTATCACCAAAAGAATGATAGAGAACACTCGCACAATCTGGCACCAAAAGGATGACAGATCCATCACCCAAAGGATGATAGAGCGGCACACGCACACAATCCCAACACCAAAAGGATGAAGGGCCTATCCCCAAAAAGATGATAGAGAACACTCGCACAATATGGCACCAAAAGGATGACATACCCATCATCAAAAGGTTAATATAACGACAAACGCACACAATCCCGACACCAAAAGGATGCAAGGCCAATCACCAAAAGAATGATAGAGAACACTCGCACAATCTAGCACCAAAAGGATGACAGGCCCATCCCCAAAAGAATGATAGAGCGACACACGCACACACAATCCCGACACCAGAAGGATGTATGGTCTATCACGAAAAGGATGATAGAGAACACTCGCACAATCTATCACCAAAAGGATGACAGACCTTTCACCAAAACGATGAAAGAGCAACACGCGCACATCATCCTAACATCAAAAGGATGTATGGTTAATCACCAAAAGGACGATAGAGAACACTCACACAATTTGGCACCAAAATGATGACATACCCATCACTATAAGGAAGATAGAGCGACACACGCACACAATCCCGACACGAAAAGGATGCAGGGTCAATCACCAAAAGGACGATAAAGAACACTCGCACAATCTGGCACCAAAAGGATGACAGATCCATCACCCAAAGGATGATAGAGCGGCACACGCACACAATCCCGACACCAAAAGGATGAAGGGCCTATCCTCAAAAAGATGATAGAGAACACACGCACAATATGGCACCAAAAGGATGACATACCCATCATCAAAAGGTTAATATAATGACAAACGCACACAATCCCGACACCAAAAGGATGCAAGGCCAATCACCAAAAGAATGATAGAGAACACTCGCACAATCTAGCACCAAAAGGATGACAGGCCCATCCCCAAAAGAATGATAGAGCGACACACGAACACACAATCCCGACACCAGAAGGATGTATGGTCTATCACGAAAAGGATGATAGAGAACACTCGCACAATCTATCACCAAAAGGATGACAGACCTTTCACCAAAAGGATGAAATAGCAACACGCGCACATCATCCTAACATCAAAAGGATGTATGGTTAATCACCAAAAGGATGATAGAGAACACTCACACAATTTGGCACCAAAATGATGACATACCCATCACTATAAGGATGATAGAGCGACACAGGCACACAATCCCGACACGAAAAGGATGCAGAGTCTATCACCAAAAGAATGATAGAGAACACTCGCACAATCTGGCACCAAAAGGATGACAGATCCATCACCCAAAGGATGATAGAGCGGCACACGCACACAATCCCGACACCAAAAGGATGAAGGGCCTATCCCCAAAAAGATGATAGAGAACACTCGCACAATATGGCACCAAAAGGATGACATACCCATCATCAAAAGGTTAATATAACGACAAACGCACACAATCCCGACACCAAAAGGATGCAAGGCCAATCACCAAAAGAATGATAGAGAACACTCGCACAATCTAGCACCAAAAGGATGACAGGCCCATCCACAAAAGAATGATAGAGCGACACACGCACACACAATCCCGACACCAGAAGGATGTATGGTCTATCACGAAAAGGATGATAGAGAACACTCGCACAATCTATCACCAAAAGGATGACAGACCTTTCACCAAAAGGATGAAAGAGCAACACGCGCACATCATCCTAACATCAAAAGGATGTATGGTTAATCACCAAAAGGACGATAGAGAACACTCACACAATTTGGCACCAAAATGATGACATACCCATCACTATAAGGAAGATAGAGCGACACACGCACACAATCCCGACACGAAAAGGATGCAGGGTCAATCACCAAAAGGACGATAGAGAACACTCGCACAATCTGGCACCAAAAGGATGACAGATCCATCACCCAAAGGATGATAGAGCGGCAGACGCACACAATCCCGACACCAAAAGGATGAAGGGCCTATCCCCAAAAAGATGATAGAGAACACTCGCACAATATGGCACCAAAAGGATGACATACCCATCATCAAAAGGTTAATATAACGACAAACGCACACAATCCCGACACCAAAAGGATGCAAGGCCAATCACCAAAAGAATGATAGAGAACACTCGCACAATCTAGCACCAAAAGGATGACAGGCCCATCCCCAAAAGAATGATAGAGCGACACACGAACACACAATCCCGACACCAGAAGGATGTATGGTCTATCACCAAAAGGATGATAGAGAACACTCGCACAATCTATCACCAAAAGGATGACAGACCTATCACCAAAAGGATGAAAGAGCAACACGCGCACATCATCCTAAAATCAAAAGGATGTATGGTTAATCACCAAAAGGATGATAGAGAACACTCACACAATTTGGCACCAAAATGATGACATACCCATCACTATAAGGAAGATAGAGCGACACACGCACACAATCCCGACACGAAAAGGATGCAGAGTCTCTCACCAAAAGAATGATAGAGAACACTCGCACAATCTGGCACCAAAAGGATGACAGATCCATCACCCAAAGGATGATAGAGCGGCACACGCACACAATCCCGACACCAAAAGGATGAAGGGCCTATCCCCAAAAAGATGATAGAGAACACTCGCACAATATGGCACCAAAAGGATGACATACCCATTATCAAAAGGTTAATATAACGACAAACGCAAACAATCCCGACACCAAAAGGATGCAAGGCCATCACCAAAAGAATGATAGAGAACACTCGCACAATCTAGCACCTAAAGGATGACATGCCCATCCCCAAAAGAATGATAGAGCGACACACGCACACACAATCCCGACACCAGAAGGATGTATGGTCTATCACCAAAAGGATGATAGAGAACACTCTCACAATCTATCACCAAAAGGATGACAGACCTATCACCAAAAGGATGAAAGAGCAACACGCGCACATCATCCTTACATCAAAAGGATGTATGGTTAATCACCAAAAGGATGATAGAGAACACTCACACAATTTGGCACCAAAATGATGACATACCCATCACTATAAGGAAGATAGAGCGACACACGCACACAATCCCGACACGAAAAGGATGCAGAGTCTATCACGAAAAGAATGATAGAGAACACTCGCACAATCTGGCACCAAAAGGATGACAGTTCCATCACCCAAAGGATGATAGAGCGGCACACACACACAATCCCGACACCAAAAGGATGAAGGGCCTATCCCCAAAAAGATGATAGAGAACACTCGCACAATATGGCACCAAAAGGGTGACATACCCATCATCAAAAGGTTAATATAACGACAAACGCACACAATCCCGACACCAAAAGGATGCAAGGCCAATCACCAAAAGAATGATAGAGAACACTCGCACAATCTAGCCCCAAAAGGATGACAGGCCCATCCCCAAAAGAATGATAGAGCGACACACGAACACACAATCCCGACACCAGAAGGATGTATGGTCTATCACCAAAAGGATGATGGAGAACACTCGCACAATCTATCACCAAAAGGATGACAGACCTATCACCAAAAGGATGAAAGAGCAACACGCGCACATCATCCTTACATCAAAAGGATGTATGGTTAATCACCAAAAGGATGATAGAGAACACTCACACAATTTGGCACCAAAATGATGACATACCCATCACTATAAGGAAGATAGAGCGACACACGCACACAATCCCGACACGAAAAGGATGCAGGGTCTATCACCAAAAGGACGATAGAGAACACTCGCACAATCTGGCACCAAAAGGATGACAGATCCATCACCCAAAGGATGATAGAGTGGCACACGCACACAATCCCGACACCAAAAGGATGAAGGGCCTATCCCCAAAAAGATGATAGAGAACACTTGCACAATATGGCACCAAAAGGATGACATACCCATCATCAAAAGGTTAATATAACGACAAACGCACACAATCCCGACACCAAAAGGATGCAAGGCCAATCACCAAAAGAATGATAGAGAACACTCGCACAATCTAGCACCAAACGGATGACAGGCCCATCCCCAAAAGAATGATAGAGCGACACACGAACACACAATCCCGACACCAGAAGGATGTATGGTCTATCACCAAAAGGATGATAGAGAACACTCGCACAATCTATCACCAAAAGGATGACAGACCTATCACCAAAAGGATGAAAGAGCAACACGCGCACATCATCCTAACATCAAAAGGATGTATGGTTAATCACCAAAAGGATGATAGAGACCACTCACACAATTTGGCACCAAAATGATGACATACCCATCACTATAAGGAAGATAGAGCGAAACACGCACACAATCCCGACACGAAAAGGATGCAGGGTCTATCACCAAAAGAATGATAGAGAACACTCGCACAATCTGGCACCAAAAGGATGACAGATCCATCACCCAAAGGATGATAGAGCGGCACACGCACACAATCCCGACACCAAAAGGATGAAGGGCCTATCACCAAACAGATGATAGAGAACACTCGCACAATATGACACCAAAAGGATGACATACCCATCATGAAAAGGTTAATATAGCGACAAACGCACACAATCCCGACACCAAAAGGATGCAAGGCCAATCATCAAAAGAATGATAGAGAACACTCGCACTATCTAGCACCAAAAGGATGACAGGCCCATCCCCAAAAGAATGATAGAGCGACACACGCACACACAATCCCGACACCAGAAGGATGTATGGTCTATCACGAAAAGGATGATAGAGAACACTCGCACAATCTATCACCAAAAGGATGACAAACCTATCACCAAAAGGATGAAAGAGCAACACGCGCACATCATCCTAACATCAAAAGGATGTATGGTTAATCACCAAAAGCATGATAGAGAACACTCACACAATTTGGCACCAAAATGATGACATACCCATCACTATAAGGAAGATAGAGCGACACACGCACACAATCCCGACACGAAAAGGATGCAGGGTCTATCACCAAAAGGACGATAGAGAACACTCGCACAATCTGGAACCAAAAGGATGACAGATCCATCACCCAAAGGATGATAGAGCGGCACACGCACACAATCCCGACACCAAAAGGATGAAGGGCCTATCCACAAAAAGATGATAGAAAACACTTGCACAATATGGCACCAAAAGGATGACATACCCATCATCAAAAGGTTAATATAACGACAAACGCACACAATCCCGACACCAAAAGGATGCAAGGCCAATCACCAAAAGAATGATAGAGAACACTCGCACAATCTAGCACCAAAAGGATGACAGGCCCATCCCCAAAAGAATGATAGAGCGACACACGAACACACAATCCCGACACCAGAAGGATGTATGGTCTATCACCAAAAGGATGATAGAGAACACTCGCACAATCTATCACCAAAAGGATGACAGACCTATCACCAAAAGGATGAAAGAGCAACACGCGCACATCATCCTAACATCAAAAGGATGTATGGTTAATCACCAAAAGGATGATAGAGACCACTCACACAATTTGGCACCAAAATGATGACATACCCATCACTATAAGGAAGATGGAGCAAAACACGCACACAATCCCGACACGAAAAGGATGCAGGGTCTATCACCAAAAGAATGATAGAGAACACTCGCACAATCTGGCACCAAAAGGATGACAGATCCATCACCCAAAGGATGATAGAGCGGCACACGCACACAATCCCGACACCAAAAGGATGAAGGGCCTATCACCAAACAGATGATAGAGAACACTCGCACAATATGACACCAAAAGGATGACATACCCATCATGAAAAGGTTAATATAGCGACAAACGCACACAATCCCGACATCAAAAGGATGCAAGGCCAGTCATCAAAAGAATGATAGAGAACACTCGCACAATCTAGCACCAAAAGGATGACAGGCCCATCCCCAAAAGAATGATAGAGCGACACACGCACACACAATCCCGACACCAGAAGGATGTATGGTCTATCACGAAAAGGATGATAGAGAACACTCGCACAATCTATCACCAAAAGGATGACAAACCTATCACCAAAAGGATGAAAGAGCAACACGCGCACATCATCCTAACATCAAAAGGATGTATGGTTAATCACCAAAAGCATGATAGAGAACACTCACACAATTTGGCACCAAAATGATGACATACCCATCACTATAAGGTAGATAGAGCGAGACACGCACACAATCCCGACACGAAAAGGATGCAGGGTCTATCACCAAAAGGACGATAGAGAACACTCGCACAATCTGGCACCAAAAGGATGACAGATCCATCACCCAAAGGATGATAGAGCGGCACACGCACACAATCCCGACACCAAAAGGATGAAGGGCCTATCCCCAAAAAGATGATAGAGAACACTTGCACAATATGGCACCAAAAGGATGACATACCCATCATCAAAAGGTTAATATAACGACAAACGCACACAATCCCGACACCAAAAGGATGCAAGGCCAATCACCAAAAGAATGATAGAGAACACTCGCACAATCTAGCCCCAAAAGGATGACAGGCCCATCCCCAAAAGAATGATAGAGCGACACACGAACACACAATCCCGACACCAGAAGGATGTATGGTCTATCACCAAAAGGATGATAGAGAACACTCGCACAATCTATCACCAAAAGGATGACAGACCTATCACCAAAAGGATGAAAGAGCAACACGCGCACATCATCCTAACATCAAAAGGATGTATGGTTAATCACCAAAAGGATGATAGAGACCACTCACACAATTTGGCACCAAAATGATGACATACCCATCACTATAAGGAAGATGGAGCGAAACACGCACACAATCCCGACACGAAAAGGATGCAGGGTCTATCACCAAAAGAATGATAGAGAACACTCGCACAATCTGGCACCAAAAGGATGACAGATCCATCACCCAAAGGATGATAGAGCGGCACACGCACACAATCCCGACACCAAAAGGATGAAGGGCCTATCACCAAACAGATGATAGAGAACACTCGCACAATATGACACCAAAAGGATGACATACCCATCATGAAAAGGTTAATATAGCGACAAACGCACACAATCCCGACACCAAAAGGATGCAAGGCCAATCATCAAAAGAATGATAGAGAACACTCGCACAATCTATCACCAAAAGGATGACAAACCTATCACCAAAAGGATGAAAGAGCAACACGCGCACATCATCCTAACATCAAAAGGATGTATGGTTAATCACCAAAAGCATGATAGAGAACACTCACACAATTTGGCACCAAAATGATGACATACCCATCAGTATAAGGTAGATAGAGCGAGACACGCACACAATCCCGACACGAAAAGGATGCAGGGTCTATCACCAAAAGGACGATAGAGAACACTCGCACAATCTGGTACCAAAAGGATGACAGATCCATCACCCAAAGGATGATAGAGCGGCGCACGCACACAATCCCGACACCAAAAGGATGAAGGGCCTATCCCCAAACAGATGATAGAGAACACTCGCACAATATGGCACCAAAAGGATGACATACCCATCATCAAAAGGTTAATATAACGACACACGCACACAATCCCGACACCAAAAGGATGCAAGGCCAATCACCAAAAGAATGATAGAGAACACTCGCACAATCTAGCACCAAAAGGATGACAGGCACATCCCCAAAAGAATGATAGACCGACACACGCACACACAATCCCGACACCAGAAGGATGTATGGTCTATCACGAAAAGGATGATAGAGAACACTCGCACAATCTATCACCAAAAGGATGACAGACCTTTCACCAAAAGGATGAAAGAGCAACACGCGCACATCATCCTAACATCAAAAGGATGTATGGTTAATCACCAAAAGGATGATAGAGAACACTAACACAATTTGGCACCAAAATGATGACATACCCATCACTATAAGGAAGATAGAGCGACACACGCACACACTCCCGACACGAAAAGGATGTATGGTCAATCACCAAAAGGACGATAGATAACACACGCACAATCTGGCACTAAAAGGATGACAGATCCATCACTCAAAGGATGATAGAGCGGCACACGCACACAATCCCGGCACCAAAAGGATGAAGGGCCTATCACCAAAAAGATGATAGAGAACACTCGCACAATATGACACCAAAAGGATGACATACCCATCATCAAAAGGTTAATATAGCGACAAACGCACACAATCCCGACACCAAAAGGATGCAAGGCCAATCACCAAAAGAATGATAGAGAACACTCGCACAATCTAGCACCAAAAGGATGACAGGCCCATCCCCAAAAGAATGATAGAGCGACACACGCACACACAATCCCGACACCAGAAGGATGTATGGTCTATCACGAAAAGGATGATAGAGAACACTTGCACAATCTATCACCAAAAGGATGACAGACCTTTCACCAAAAGGATGAAAGAGCAACACGAACACATCATCCTAACATCAAAAGGATGTATGGTTAATCACCAAAAGCATGATAGAGAACACTCACACAATTTGGTACCAAAATGATGACATACCCATCACTTTAAGGAAGATAGAGCGACACACGCACACAATCCCGACACGAAAAGGATGCAGGGTCGATCACCAAAAGGACGATAGAGAACACTCACACAATCTGGCACCAAAAGGATGACAGATCCATCACCCAAAGGATGATAGAGCGGCACACGCACACAATCCCGACACCAAAAGGATGAAGGGCCTATCACCAAAAAGATGATAGAGAACACTCGCACAATATGGCTCCAAAAGGATGACATACCCATCATCAAAAGGTTAATATAGCGACACACGCACACAATCCCGACACCAAAAGGATGCAAGGCCAATCACCAAAAGAATGATAGAGAACACTCGCACAATCTGGCACCAAAAGGATGACAGACCTATCACCAAAAGGATGAAAGAGCAACACGCGCACATCATCCTAACATCAAAAGGAAGTATGGTTAATCACCAAAAGGATGATAGAGAACTCTCACACAATTTGGCACCAAAATGATGACATACCCATCACTATAAGGATGATAGAGCGACACATGCACACAATCCCGACACGAAAAGGATGCAGGGTCTATCACCAAAAGGACGATAGAGAACACTCGCACAATTTGGCACCAAAAGGATGACAGATCCATCACCCAAAGGATGATAGAGCGGCACACGCACACAATCCCGACACCAAAAGGAGGAAGAGCCTATCACCAAAAAGAGGATAGAGAACACTCGCACAATATGGAACCAAAAGGATGACATACCCATCATCAAAAGGTTAATATATCGACACACGCACACAATCCTGACACCAAACAGATGCAAGGCCAATCACCAAAAGAATGATAGAGAACACCCGCACAATCTAGAACCAAAAGGATTACAAACATATCACCAAAAGGATGAAAGAGCAACACGCGCACATCATCCCAACATCAAAAGGATGTATGGTTAATCACCAAAAGGATGATATAGAACACTCACACAATTTGGCACCAAAATGATGACATACCCATCACTATAAGGATGATAGAGCGACACAGGCACAAAATCCCGACACGAAAAGGATGCAGAGTCTATCACCAAAAGAATGATAGAGAACACTCGCACAATCTGGCACCAAAAGGATGACAGATCCATCACCCAAAGGATGATAGAGCGGCACACGCACACAATCCCGACACCAAAAGGATGAAGGGCCTATCCCCAAAAAGATGATAGAGAACACTCGCACAATATGGCACCAAAAGGATGACATACCCATCATCAAAAGGTTAATATAACGACAAACACACACAATCCCGACACCAAAAGGATGCAAGGCCAATCACCAAAAGAATGATAGAGAACACTCGCACAATCTAGCACCAAAAGGATGACAGGCCCATCACCAAAAGAATGATAGAGCGACACACGCACACACAATCCCGACACCAGAAGGATGTATGGTCTATCACCAAAAGGATGATAGAGAACACTCGCACAATCTATCACCAAAAGGATGACAGACCTATCACCAAAAGGATGAAAGAGCAACACGCGCACATCATCCTAACATCAAAAGGATGTATGGTTAATCACCAAAAGGATGATAGAGAACACTCACACAATTTGGCACCAAAATGATGACATACCCATCACTATAAGGAAGATAGAGCGACACACGCACACAATCTCGACACGAAAAGGATGCAGGGTCTATCACCAAAAGGACGATAGAGAACACTCGCACAATCTGGCACCAAAAGGATGACAGATCCATCACCCAAAGGATGATAGAGCGGCACACGCACACAATCCCGACACCAAAAGGATGAAGGGCCTATCACCAAAAAGATGATAGAGAACACTCGCACAATATGGCACCAAAAGGATGACATACCCATCATCAAAAGGTTAATATAGCGACAAACGCACACAATCCCGACACCAAAAGGATGCAAGGCCAATCACCAAAAGAATGATAGAGAACACTCGCACAATCTAGCACCAAAAGGATGACATGCCCATCCCCAAAAGAATGATAGAGCGACACATGCACACACAATCCCGACACCAGAAGGATGTATGGTCTATCACCAAAAGAATGATAGAGAACACTCGCACAATCTGGCACCAAAAGGATGACAGACCTATCACCAAGAGGATGAAAGAGCAACATGCGCACATCATCCTAACATCAAAAGGATGTATGGTTCATCACCAAAAGGATGATAGAGAACATTCACACAATTTGGCACCAAAATGATGACATACCCATCACTATAAGGAAGATAGAGTGACACACGCACACAATCCCGACACGAAAAGGATGCAGGGTCTATCACCAAAAGGACGATAGAGAACACTCGCACAATCTGGCACCAAAAGGATGACAGATCCATCACCCAAAGGATGATAGAGCGGCACACGCACACAATCCCGACACCAAAAGGATGAAGGGCCTATCACCAAAAAGATGAGAGAGAACACTCGCACAATATGGCTCCAAAAGGATGAAATACCCATCATGAAAAGGTTAATATAGCGACACACGCACACAATCCCGACACCAAAAGGATGCAAGGCCAATCACCAAAAGAATGATATAGAACACTCGCACAATCTGGCACCAAAAGGATGACAGACCTATCACCAAAAGGATGAAAGAGCAACACACGCACATCATCCTAACATGAAAAGGATGTATGGTTAATCACCAAAAGGATGATAGAGAACTCTCACACAATTTGGCACCAAAATAATGACATACCCATCACTATAAGGAAGATAGAGCGACACACGCACACAATCCCGACACGAAAAGGATGCAGGGTCTATCACCAAAAGGACGATAGAGAACACTCGCACAATCTGGCACCAAAAGGATGACAGATCCATCACCCAAAGGATGATAGAGCGGCACACGCACACAATCCCGACACCAAAAGGATGAAGGGCCTATCACCAAAAAGATGATAGAGAACACTCGCACAATATGGCTCCAAAAGGATGACATACCCATCATCAAAAGGTTAATATAGCGACACACGCACACAATCCCGACACGAAAAGGATGCAAGGCCAATCACCAAAAGAATGATAGAGAACACTCGCACAATCTGGCACCAAAAGGATGACAGACCTATCACCAAAAGTATGAAAGAGCAACACGCGCACATCATCCTAACATCAAAAGGATGTATGGTTAATCACCAAAAGGATGATAGAGAACTCTCACACAATTTGGCACCAAAATAATGACATACCCATCACTATAAGGATGATAGAGCGACACACGCACACAATCCCAACACGAAAAGGATGCAGGATCTATCACCAAAAGGACGATAGAGGACACTCGCACAATCTGGCACCAAAAGGATGACAGATCCATCACCCAAAGGATGATAGAGCGGCACACGCACACAATCCCGACACCAAAAGGATGAAGGGCCTATTGTCGCTACTGCGAAAATCGGCGCCGGCTTGACAGGAGAGTCGCCACCGTGCGTTATTTATCCCTCAGAGCGGGAAAGGAAACGCTCGAAGTAAACCTCGCAAAGACGGGAAAAGGTATGGTCATCGCAACCAAAACCTGGATTCGGGAGTCGGTTACGCAAGGGGAAGGTATTAGCACCCCTCACGTCCATCGTACTCGATGGGATCCACGCTGGGTGTTTATAGGTAAAAGGGTGTGTTATCTATCTACGCTACTGGCTGGTCTGAAAAGAAAATAAAAGGACAGGACTCGACAGAACATACGGTGTTCTGGGCCTACGTATTCCCTCGTGCAATGGGAAAGTCAGAGTCAACGTAGTTCGACTGCCTACGTCTAAACAGGGGAAAGGTTGCTCGCCAGGACATCGCGTCCTGTGCCTACGTACTTCCACACAGTATGGAAGATCAGAGCAAACGTAGTTCGGCTAACTACGGGTAAACAGGGCTCTCACACAGCAGTGAGAAAACAAACTGGTCTCTAAGGCTCGGGAACCTACAAATACGATCTGGTCTCACATGCACTCGGGCAGGAGAAAGGAGACAATTAGTCGTTAGCGGGAAAGTCTCGATCGCACAGCCGCGAGAGAACTAAAGGTTAGTCGTTAGTGTGCTCGCTAGGATATTGCATCCTATGCCTACATATCTTCGTCTGGAACGAAGAATCAGAGCAGCTGTAGTTCAGCTAACTACGGGTCAAGCTACTCAAAAGCTCCTACAGAAAGGAAAGGGAAACCCTAGAACTATAGCTGAGAAACAGGGGAATCTACCTACTGCTATCACACCTGGTTGACCATCCTACTGTCTATCATAACAACTCCGCAGCGGAGAAGTCAGAGCTCCTAAGGGATCATGGCAACAGGACTAAACTACAAACAAGAGACTGCAGAGTAAATGAATACTGAAAATATGCATGAATGCAACAACTAGACAAACAAGGCGCAAAGGCCGCAAACCACAAAGGAAAGGGAGCTCAGCTCTACCAAATACCAACAAGCAAAGCCACGCAATAACAAACAAGCAGAAGGAGGACCACCTCAACTTCTCATGCACACAAAGTCTACTTCTAAGATGCACTTATTCAGAACTATCTAGATGAATACCTAAGTCTAATGCAACACAACATCACACAAATCAAACAACACAAAGAGACTAACCCTGAGCAGGGCCTCTAACAAACCTGAAACAAGCTCCTAATCCATCTCTAAAAACTCTATACAACACCCTAAGCAAAGATCTAAACAAACTCCTAGGCAAGAGGAATCAATCCCAGTCTCCAAGCTTCAGAACAAGCTTACCAGAGAAAAGGGAGCTAAGCAGGAGAGCTCATAGTACCTTCCTCAGGAAAGTACCAGGAGGTTACTACTCAGGAGTCATATCCTATGCGGCTCGACAACTGTGATCAGTTTACATTCCTCCTCAGGAGGAATTAAACTCACATGAAGGCTCCGGCATCACGGGATACTTGAGAAATACCTATATGCACTAGGGGAACTAAGTGAACAGACTCATAGGACCTTCCTCAGGAAAGTACTAGGAGACTGACACTTAGGAATCGTATCCTACGTGGCTCAACAACTGTGATCAGTTTATATTTCTCCTCAGGAGAAATTAAACTCACAAGTTGGCTCCAACATCACCGGATACTTAAGAAATCCTAGACAAACTAATGGAACTAAGTGAATAGACCCATAGGACCTTCCTCAGGAAAGTACTAGGAGGCTTCCACTTAGGAATCGTATCCCATGTGGCTCAACAACAGGTGATCAGTTTACATCTCTCCTCAGGAGAAATTAAACTCACAAGTCGGCTCCGACATCATTGGATACTTAAGAAAGAGGTGAGAAGAAAGAATGAAAGTCATTCATAGTGCCTTCCTCAGGAAAGTACCATAAACTCCCTTCAAACTTCAGGATCTCGAACCTCACACACAGACAACAAACTCCTAGACTAAGCCTCAATCCACTGCATCCTTGCAAGCTCTAGCAGGACCTCCATCAGCTCCCACCTTCAAGAAGAAACCACAGGCCAACAAACCACAAAAGACTATCTCTGAAGTTCAACCACAGTTGAACTTCAAAGTCAGAAGTCACCCAGACTTCTCCTATCTTCAGGCTCAGACAAATCATATCAGAATACCCTACAAAAATCTATCAAAAATCTAATGGGAGACCTATGACAACATATTGAAAAATCAGAACAAAATTCAATACCAGATGAAAGAACTAAAATCAGCAACACAAACATATCCACAGACGAATTTATTCAACATCAATAACAATGAAAAAATGCAATTAAAATGAAAATGCATGATTAAGCTAATGTTTCTGCACTATAAAATTCTACACTGAATCACGAGTCTACAGAAAAAAGAACGGAATTATTTGACTAAATCTACCATTTTTTATGAATTTTCTAATGATATGCATGCATTGAAAATATTAAAAGCATCAATTAAATGGAAAATATACAAAAAATAACAAACAAAAATAGAATGACATTTTTATTTTTATTTAATTTTCTAAACATTTTCATGAAATGGTAGTACAAAGAAGAATTAAAAAAAAACATTTATTTACATTTATTTATGAATTATTTAATATGAAAAAAAAAGAAAAAATAAAAGAAACAACCTGGGGGTTCAAATAGCAAGAGATTCAGGCCTATTCTGGACGGGCCCACATTCTGGGGGGTGCAACTAGCATTTGGGCGCAGGGCCCAGGTTTAGAAACCAAACAATCAGAAAAGAAACATATGGGGGGTGCAGCACTAGCAAGTTCCTAGTTATTATCTACTATGGGCTTGGACGAGGGGGGCGCGAAAAGCAAATAGGGCCTAAGGCCCATATCCAAATCACTCAGATCTCACACACCAGGGGGGTGGGGAAGCAAATTGGGATGTAGCGTTCAGAAAACGCGCTTGGGCCTAAGCCCAATACCCTAATTCAATACTCAGTGAACAAAACTCATCTCTCTCTCTCCAAACCCTAATACTGTTCACCAATCTACCAAACCCTAGCCGTTTTCGTCATCTTCCTCCTCTATCTCACCCTATCTGAAATTCTCAAACATCAAACAATCCTTCACAACAATCTGAATTGAACCCTAATACGCCTCACCATCTTTCCCATCTCAGTCCTACATTCAACCTAAATCCTCTTCAAACCAAAATTAAATCCACGCTTCAACAATCAAAACAAGATGCAAACAAGGATCGAAGAACCAACGCACCTGGATGTGGAATACGGGCAAATTGTGAAGCTTCTGGAACTTTTAACACGAAGATCTTGAGTCGTCTTGAAGAGAACTCAGAATCTGGAGTTCTGATGAGCGCCTATGAGGGACTCTGACAACGGATGAATCTCCTTGAAGATTTGGTGAATTCTGAAGATCCTTGAGGAAAATCGCGCGAGAAGAACTAGGATCGGTTGATGAAGTTGCAGATCCTTGAATCTGGTGGATTTCTGGAAATTCTGGGAGGAAGATGAGGACGTTCTGGAGAATTTGATGAAGATTGTCGGCGGTTTGAGTGGATTCTGGAAATCTTGCTTGAAGATGGATGAAGATTCCGGCGACGATGATGTTTCCGGCGAGTTATTGATGAGGGTGGACGGAGGAGATCTGGGGAAGAAGATGAAGAAAGGAGGTGTTTGGCAGATTCTGCAGTTTTTTGCAGATTCCGGCGAGGCTGGTGGCGTCAATGGCGGCCGGACGGAATTTGCATGCCGGCCGGTGGCTTCTCCGGCGTCGCGTGTAGTGCTGACAAGTGGTGGAGGACCGGTGCAGGAAGGGGATCGGAGGCAGTCGGGGTGAAGAAGTGGTTTTCTGGGGAATTTTGGACGTTTGGAGATGACGGTGGCCGGAAGTCGTTGGGGGTCACCGGCGGTGGGAAGTTACGGCTGATGCATGGCCGCCGGTGAGTTTCCAGGTGAGGCTCCGGTGAATGATGGCGGGGTGCCAAGTGTCTCAGGGAGAGAGAGAATGGAGGACAGCTGTGGACCACGTGGCGTGATTCTGGGAGCAAATCTGAGTTGTGGTGGCGTCCTCAAGGCAAAACGCGTGGGCCCTTTTTGAGCCAACACGTGGCTCTGTATTATTTATATCACTGAAAACGCGTGGCACCTTCTAGAAGCTCCTGGAGTCTGCTGGACTATGCTGGAAAGACTTGGACCTTTGGATTTTTTTGCTGGATATTTGGACGAACCTGGACAAAAAAAAAAAAAAACAATACTGGGCCTCCCCAATTGGGCCCAACGAAACTCAACATAAAAGAAATTCAGAAAAACTGCAAAATAATGAAAAAACTAGTTAACTAAACTAATAAACCTGCAATTAATTCTAACCAACATTAATCTATCCTAATTAAATCTAAAAAGACAATTAACCCAATTAAACTCTAAAAAGAGATTAAGATCTAATTAATCCTACATTATCCTAATTAAATCTAAAAAAAAAACAATTAACCTAATTAAACTCTAAAAGAGAGATTAAGATCTAATTGACTTTAAACTTCTACTAATTCTCTATTAAAATCCTAATATCATTTAATATCAATTAAAATCTATCATTAATAAAAGAAAAAAACTATATTATTTTCTATATTATCTAAAAACAATTAAACCTATTTTAAAATCTATAGAAAATTCTAAAAATGATTTTAAAAACAATTAAACCTATTAATCCTAATTTTTATCATTCTATTTAATATGCTAAGAAAAATTCACTAATATTCTAAAAATGATAAAAGCTATTTAAATTCTATTAAAAATTCTTCAAATGATTAAAACCTATTTAAAATATTCTATAAAATTCTAAAAAGAGGATTAAGCTATTAAAATATTCAAAAACCCTATTTAAATTCCAGAAAAATCTATAAAGCCTGCTAAAAATTCACAAAAGCCTATTAAACCCTAAAAATGCAGATGAATGCACATGACCCCCGTAAAAGAGCGCACGAGACCAGATCGAATCGAACAGAGATCCCCGGGCATCAGAATATCCTCAAAATCACTGTGCAAACTGAAAATCACCGAGGAGCGCACAATTTCCTGAAAATAGAACCCTGGTGATCTGGACTGGATCTGCCATATCTGATAGACAAAAATCAAGCTGTAAACTCTGATATCCCCTGCTTGTACACAAAAATCATACATCTGAGCTGTGAATATGAAATTAAACCATGAGTCAGATAGGAGAATCGGTTGGTCAAATTTTAGGGTGCAACAGCTGCCCCTATTCAAGCGACTTGGACCTGGAGGGTTTGAAGAGCGCTCAGCCTTCAAACATTCAGAGGTACGAGACGGTTGAATACAAATAAAACCCGAAAATTTGCCAACCGCGAGCATATACTGTCAACTGCTTGGGGAATAAAGTCCAGAAAACCGAGTCCAGTCATTATGGCACCAAACTGATCAATCATCTGATAAAGAACTCCTGATTGAATACCCGTTGCTTGTGATACCCCATATAACAAACCCTATGGTTGCAACAGAACACCTGATCCTTTCACATTGCCTACTGGTAGGCAGGAAGAGAAATATACCCACATCGTCCAAAGATGGACGGGAAGACACCCTGATTGAATACTCACCTCGTCTAAAGATAGACAGAAAGACAACATAAATCTCCATATTCACATCGTCTAAGGATAGACGGCATCATCCTGATTGATGAACAAATCAATTCACCTCGTCTAAGCATAGACGGCATCATCCTGATCGATGAACGAATCCATATTCACATCGTCTAAGGGTAGACGGCATCATCCTGATTGATGAAACAAATCAATATTCTCATCATCTAAGGGTAGATGGGAAGAAATAATCTCTGTACTTGCCTCGTCTAAGGGTAGACGGAGAGACACCATAATCTCCATATTCACATCGTCTAAGGGTAGACGGCATCATCCTGATTGATGAAACAAATCAATATTCTCATCATCTAAGGGTAGATGGGAAGAAATAATCTCTGAATTCACATCGTCTACTGATAGACGGGAAGGAATAATCTCCACATTCACATCGTCTACTGATAGACGGGAAGAAATAATCTCCGTACTTGCATCGTCTAAGGGTAGACGGAAAGACATTCATTAATCTCCATATGCACATCGTCTAAGAGTAGACGGCATCATCCTGATTGATGAACAAATCAATATTCTCATCGTCTAAGGGTAGACGGGATCATCCTGATTGATGAAACAAATCAATATTCTCATCGTCTAAGGATAGACGGGAACATCCTGATTGATGAAACAAAACAACTCACATCGTCTAAGGATAGACGGAAAGACATTCATAATCTCCAAACTCACATCGTCTAAGAGTAGACGGGATCAAATTCTTAATCTCCATACACACATCGTCTAAGAGTAGACGGGATCATCCTGATTGATGAACAAATCAGTTCACATCGTCTAAGGATATACGGGAACAAAGCCTGCTCGCATACTCACATCGTCTAAGGATAGACGGAAAGACACCATAATCTCCATATTCACATCATCTAAGGGTAGACGGAAAGTCACCGTAATCTCCATATTCACATCGTCTAAGGGTAGACGGCATCATCCTGATCGATGAACCAAATCAATTCACATCGTCTAAGGATAGACGGAAAGACATTCATTAATCTCCATATGCACATCGTCTACTGATAGACGGAAAGAAATTCTTAATCTCCATACCCACATCGTCTAAAGATAGACGGAAAGACACCATAACGCAATTCAACACCATCCTTTGAATTTCAGAATTCTTCTGTTTACGGGAATTGATGGAAAGATCAACATCCTTGAAGGGGCCACATCGTCAGTATGGACTGACGGGAAGAAAACCACCTTTTAAAGAACCATGTCGTCAATAAGAATCAACGATCACGAAAACTGAACATTCTTCAAAGAGCCTCGACATCAATAGGGATTGATGGTCGGAAAAGTACCCCCTTGAAACGTCATCTCATCCAATAACCAGAAAGAAGACCATTATCGGAAATATCGCTTTGAAACCCCTCAACAATCAAGGATAGCCGGAGAAGACTCGCTGGGGAAACACCTCACCATATGTATGATCTGGCAATAAGAAACCCGCTGAACAGTAACTCGAAACTTCACATCGTCTGCTGACAGACGGAAAGAAAAGCCACTTGCTATAGAAACTCTATTTTGAACCTTATTGAAAATCAACCAAAACTTCACATCGTCTACTGATAGACGGGAAGGAAAGCATATCCTGGGGGAAACCCCTTCTTGAAACCTTACTGCGACCACCCGCAACTTCACATCGTCTATGGATAGACGGAAAGAAAACCACATTCGTACTCAAGACGTCTAATGGTAGACGGAGAAATCCACTTATCGAAGGAACACATCGTCAATATGAACTGACGGGAAGAAAAGTCTGTCGATATCAGATGACTGCTTGATCAAAGCACAACTATCGTAAGATCTGATACAAATAATCCGCTGAATCGTCTGAATACTGCTGCTGGATACATGCCCCTGAACTGATCACAGAGTAATTCACGCGCCATATGAGGCTGATGGAAAACCTGACTTATGCTTTGTATGCATATGCAAATGCTTTAATCTTTCTACAGCGTAATGCTCCATTCTGGATGGAAATGCTACGCATTTTGACAATGATATGCAAGTATGATGCAAATATGATGATGTATGCAATATGCTAATGCAGGCTTGAGCTGTTGGAGAGAGCTGGGCACAGAACCACTTCATCGAAATAAATGCTGAAGGCGAGGCCAACTCTGCTGGGGATAAACTGGATATCACTGAATCGTCCTAGCAAAATAAATGCTGGGAGAGTGAAATTAACTCCGCTGGGGATATTGGGAACTTAACCGAACACCTCGACGAAGTAATACCCTGCTGGGGTATATAACTCCGCTGTGAAATAGCAGACGTGCTGAATATGATTAGACTCCTCTGGGAATAGCTTATCCAGGCCAATGACAAATTGGACTTTGCTGGAGAAAATAGAGGGAGTCCTCCTGCGCACTGATGAAGCTCGGATCTGGAAATTGATGCGCCAACACAGATGGGCTTCGCAGTAATCGAAAACATGGATTTGAGCTCTTAAGCTATCTTGCTGGGTCAGGTACAACTAACGCTGAAAAACATCCTTCATGAATACACAGCCTTTTAGTGAAGAGTCAAGGGATAGTAACACGACTTCCCGCATTCATCTCACTCTCGAAAATCGACTGCATCCGCTCAAATAACTCTGAATGACCCTGTAGGTACGGAGAACGACAATCCTTTCGCTTCTGATATGCCCCCAGCCTACAGGACATCTGTGGGGATAGTCCTTGAAAGGAAATCTGCAAATCTGAGCCCTGATGGTCTGATATAACGTGCCTCAGCGTTCTGAACTTCTGAGAGATATCTCACCTCCCCTGCTTCTCGCACAACCTTTGCGCGCTTAAGATGGTCTGCCCCTGACTGCAATGACCTTGCCCCTGATTAGCTGATTCAGAGTAGTACCCCCTGACTACGGCGCATTCACCGAATCTCAACCTGATTGCCCCAGAATAACTGATTTCGAAAAGCTGACCTGACTGGGGATCACAATAAAGCTTGCTCCTGCTCTTGGAACATTCGGGCATTCTGCATTCTATCTTGACCATACTTTCCATTGTAGGAAGCTTTTCTGCTGTCAAGCGCTTACTTGCAAGTAAAACAAGTTGTTATGCATAAAAGATGTATTAATGCAACGCATATGACGGCTTTGACATCCAATCTGTTCACTGGGAAAAGGAAAAACAGTTTATGGCATATAATGCACAAAACATTTATCAACATCAGTACCAGCATGGTAAGAGGAACCTTTTTAAGAGTCAGAATCGACGCGACCTTTACCGGAGTATGCTTTCGAAACAACCTGCTTCAATTAGGACTTTTGAAGGTTGTAACGTGGTCAGGTTCATGGTTTTGAAAGAAAGGGTAAAGGCTCAAAGTTTATCTTAACCCACCCGTTCTCCTTGATGTTCTCCCATCCTACGTTCAGCTAATTTGACCTTAGCGCTCACCTCTCAGAGGCCGAAAAAAAATAGGAATGATAGTTCGAGAAACTTTTGGATTTTGGAGTGACAGCCACTCACTTTTCATCTTTGACACCTGTGGTCACACGACTCGTATTTCCATTGAGGATTTTTCTTTTGATCCTTTTCTTCTTTTTCTTTTCATATCCCTAACTTTTGCCTGGACTGACTCTTCTTGAGTTTCTTTTGATTCTTTAAGTCCAGCGGGATGCCCTCATTTTTGCCTAAGTCATTTGTTTTGAGGTTTTCTTGACTTAGCGGGCTTTTGATTCTTTTTTCATTTTTCTTTCGAACAAGTCGTGTGACATTGGTCGTCTGACTCTTTGGGGAATGATGTGGCTGTCCCACTCTTGATTGAACCATTGTGGTCTTTTAGGCACGACCTCTAGGGACGTGATTGATCCTCGAATGGACACTCCTTTTGCAATTTGGACGCTTGGTCAAATTAGCTAACACCTACCCTGCCCCAAGGTTAGGATTGAGGGTTTTTCATTCACAGAAAGAAACTCCTACTACAAGGCTCGAAGGGGTTGACAAGGGATTATCTTCCTTATATCTCCGGTGTTTAGGGGTTTGAAACAATGCCTGTACATCATCAGCAGGTTTATTTCAAAAGCATACAATCGGAATTTGCATGTCGGTCACTTTCGTCATCCTCCCCAAATTCTTCTTAACCAAACGGTGGACATTTGTAAAAACAATTATTGAACACGACTGGATTCAATCAAAACATGCATATTTATTTCATTATCATCAATTGAAATGAAGACAACAAGTTTTACAAACAAGCTTACAAATTCAGACAGGAAAGCAACTACAAATGTAAAGAAATGACAAGCTAAAACAAAGAAAATATGCTAGCTTCTGAGAACCGGGCTTTTGCATCTGCCCTGCTGCTGAACCAGCTATCTTTATTAGAGGCAATTCGATGCTGTCCTGATCTGCTTTCAACGACCTAGCCAAATTATAGAGCCCTTCCTCCTTCATTCAGATGACCCTAGGATCTCTTGGCCCGAAGCTGATTGCTGCACTATCAAGCAAATCCTGCACTTTGTGCTTAAAAGCATGGCAACCTTCTATATCGTGACCCGGGGCTCCAGAATGAAACTCACAGTGCTTGCTTGCATCATAACCAAACGGGGGAGTTCCCGTTATTGGTGCCAGAGTTCTTTTCTCTACCAGATTCAATCCCAACAATGTCTGCAACAACTCGGCATATGTTGAGGGAGGCTTCTCGAACGCTCTTCTCGGTTTACTACCCTGGAATCTTCGTTGAGCCTGCTGTGCCCCCTGCTGAGGCTGCTGCTGCTGGTGTCGGGTTGACCCTTGAACACCCTTTGTATCAAATGCAACATTGGTTTCTTGACCTTCAATGTACTGATTAACGCTCTCCTTATGCTTAACCATTTTCTTTCTCAGATCTGCCCCAGGAATAGGCAACAGTTGTGGGCCTGGAGATTCTGACACCATGGAGTCCAGGATACGCTTCTGCCCCACTGCAGCTTTAGAAACATCTGTCATCTTAGCATCGACTGAGACAGGAGCAATATGCACAGCTACGCCGCCCGGCGTGAATTCAATATCGTGCGAGTCAATCAAGTCTTGAACATTGTGCTTGAAAGCATGACAACCCTCGATGTCATGTCCGAATGCCCCGGAATGAAATTCACATTGCTTACTGGCATCGTACCCTTGAGGAAGCACTCTCGTTGGTGGTGTCAACGTTCTCTTCTCAACCAGATTAAACCTCAATAAGGTCTGCAAGAGCTCAGCATATGCCATAGGTGGTGCCTCAAATATTCTCCTTGGCTTTCCTTCCTGGATCTTCCGCTGAGCCGGATGTATCCTCTGTTGCTGCTGCTCAGGCTCCACATGCACAGGTGGCACGAGCTTCTTCATTGCGGCTTCAAATAGCTGATCGTCTTCTTTTCTAAGCACATTCTTGACTACCTCCATGATCAAGCTCATTTGGGTCTTCAGCTGACTGTTCTCTTCTTTGAGAATCTTCTGCTCCAGACGCATCTCTTGCATGTCTCTCATCATCTGCCCCAGCTGGCTTCGGACTTCAATCAATTCGAACTGATTCTGTTCCATATCTCTGAAGGAATTCCTGCAACAAACTGAGACGATGAGGAAATAAGGCCCACGGTTCTGATATACCTGTTAAATGATAATGCAGCGCAGAAAGCAAACATATATTCACAACGAGATAAAGAGAAACTCAAGCTATAAGCACACAGACGAACATCTCCCATACATGTACAACCAACAAAATCAGCAGGTAAGCACAAATGAGTCTGAATATACCGACCCCAGCCAACAATCCTGGTGGTGGTCAGCAAATACTGATGCACAAAAGCTAAACGGGCTAGGCAGGGAAAACAGATGCGACACCCAGCACAGAAACCTCTAGCAACTTCCCCCATATTCAACTGAACTCTCCGATTGACAATCCTCAGAGCACACACTTCCTGTGGAGTCTTCCATGACATTAACTGACGAACCCGCACAACTGGAGGATGGAAAATCATTAATCTGAACAAAACCCTGAGGCGTGATGCAAATACGGTCGGAGTCTAACAGATCCTGAATCTGACTTCTAAGCACTTTACAATCATTGGTGGAATGCCCCTGTGCCCCATCATGGTACTCACAGCGAGCGCTGGCATCAAAACCTGGAGGATACGGTGGAATCACCGGCTTAGTCTCTTTCGGCACTATCAATCCGCTTCTGACCAGATCTGGTAACAACTGACTGTACGACACTGGTAGCTGAGTAAACGGCCTTTCAGGCTTCCTTGGTCTTCGTGGAGCATGCTGACGCGATCGGCGATAGGATGATCGTTGACTTGAAGTGTCTGAAAACTGATCCTGAGATGCTAGAGATTCTGAGGTGGCGTCATCTCCTTCCCACTCCTCTTGAGAACTGACAACTGACTCAATCTTATTAACTGGGACGTAAGGAACACCTCGAAACTTTCCACTCCTGAGTCCTCTGTCAACAATCTCTCCCAGCCTCATCAGGCCCACAAAGCTTGTGCAACTGAACAATTTGTCAAAATAATGGCCTTTCAGGGTACCCAGGAAGATGTCAACCAGTTCCCTTTCTGGAAGCGGTGGTCGAACACTAGCAGCCAATTCCTTCCATCTTCGCAAATACGCTCTGAACGATTCATTCTCCGCTTGAGACAATTCTTGCAGATTTACAAGACTAGGAGTCAAATCCAAGTTGTAATCGTACTGCTTTATGAAAGCTCTGGCTAAATCCACCCAAGATCGAATCTGATTACTTTCCAATTGCACATACCACCTTAACGATGCCCCAGTCAGGCTATACTGGAAGCAATGGATCATCAATTTGTCATTTCGCGCAAACGAAGTCATCCTTCGACAGAACATCATCAAATGCAGCTTGGGACAGCTATCTCCTGTGTATTTTTCAAATTCCGGCATTTTGAACCTGTACGGCAACACGAGGTCAGGGACCAAGCACATGGCTACAGCATCCAGGTTAACGGCATCTTTCGCTTCCAAGGCTTTCATTTGCTCTTCCAACACTCGGACTCTTCTTGGATCTACCACCCCGGTCATTGGAATATCTCTCCGGTAATTCATCACAGGGAAAGCAACACATTGATTGTTAACAGGAGGATAGCGTTCATTTCGGGTGAGAAACTGCTCATGCCGATCTCTGTTCTCAACAGCAGGCTGCACAACTTGGGCTGCAGTAAGATTGTTTGCTTGCGGGAAGCCTTCCATAGAATCATACTGATGGTTGGACGCCATAGTAAACCTTGCCAAGGTGTTAGAAGACTGGAAATTTCCTTCAGACATAGCCACCAATTACCTGTAACGGACTATGCTGCTTGATTCTGCTCAAATCTGCTTCAGCCCCTTGGTCGTCTTCAACACTCCACTCTTGCCTCAAACAATTCCCCGAGAATCACTTTCTGGTGAAAACAAAGGTTGGATAAGTGCTCTGACCTGCTAAATGCTATGCAATATGATTTATGCAAACAGAAAAAAAATGCTAACGTGCATATGTGCATTGGAGATATTTTCCCTCCAATTCCAGTGTCAGTGGTAGCAAGACGAGATAAACCATAAAGACAATATTTGGAAAAACCCTCATATATTGATTAGAATAACAGTCTTGTCAAGAGGTTACATAACTATGCTCCATACAGCTGATATGACAAAGAGGATCCCAGCCAACATGCCTGGTGGTGATCTCAACATACAGAATACAAGAGAGAAATCAAATACGGGTACGGTTGCGGAAGTCCTCGACCATCTTCTTTGTCTCTGCATGATCTGGTTGATAAATCAAACCTTCTATCAGCCGATCCCTCTTCCTGACCGTCCCCTGGATGTCTCTGACAAAGTCTTCCCAAGCCTTATCATTGGCGCCGTCCCCAGGTTTGGGTCTCTTGGCATCTGCTCTATGCTGGAAATCTTCCAAATTCTTCATGGCATCTGTCAACTTGCGCTCGGCCTCGTATCGGCGACAGGCTTCTTCTTCAAGCTCTTCGTTCTTCACCTTGACCTGTTCTTCTAATTGAGCAATCTGTGTCTTCAGCTCTTCTTCTCGTTCCTTGCGCTTGGTCATAGTGCGATCCCAGTGTTCTCTGAACTTGGCTAGCTTTGTGTAGGCCCTTTCCAGCTCTTGCTTCTTGGTGGCCAACACACTACTAACTGAGTCTACATCTAACTCCAGACGCTTCTTGGTTTCATTCAATTCCAATAGCGTAGTCTTCAGATGTTTCAGAGTTTCAGCCTGTTGTCTGGAAATATATCCTGTTTCAATCTTTTCATGCCGAAGCTGGGCATTCTCCTGCTCTAAAGCCTCTTTAGCCCTCGCTAGCTCTTCTTTCTCCGCCATCAGCTGCTTGTAAACCTGAATGTCCACAGTGGTAGGTTCCTCTACCGGAGGAGGATGCAATGGCTGAACTGCTGGATACGGCATAAGGAACTTCACAGCTCGCTCACGAATCCATTCTACATATGGGCTAGGAACTCGAATATCCCCTCTGCTGCCTGAAAGCTTCCCTCTCTTGTGCAAGTTTTTCCAGGCTTTCTCAAGTTTGGTCAGCATTTCTTTCCCTATTGCCCCGGTGAGGTACAGAGATTCCTGTATCTCCTCGGGCTTTGGCGCTCCTTGAGGTATGTACCCAAATTGCTTGATCAATAAGGAAGGGTTATAGTTGACACAACCTTTCCTTCCTATTAACGGAACATTCGGGAATCCTTCGCCTTTGAGTATGACTTCAGCTCCAAATACTTCTTTATTGGTCCATACCACGTTCTCAGCAGTTAATCCCATTAAGCGCTCGGGCCATCCTAGAGAATTGATAAAGGTGACAAAAGGACCTGACTTAGGCATATGACTGGTGAACCACCTGCATAGGAGAGGTACACAGCAAGACACATTTCTTCCTCGTCGCTTTTCATTCTGGTAGTGGGTTGAATGGTGGATATCTCCCAGCAAAGTAGGAACTGGGTTTCCCGCAGCCAAAATATAGAAGGCATCAGAATCAACA
Organism: Lathyrus sativus; assembly: GCA_963859935.3. Classification (NCBI taxonomy): domain Eukaryota; kingdom Viridiplantae; phylum Streptophyta; class Magnoliopsida; order Fabales; family Fabaceae; genus Lathyrus; species Lathyrus sativus. The sequence goes on along the minus strand of OZ012739.1, from coordinate 201,311,821 downwards.
AAATCAGGAATGTTCGGGAACAACACGATGCCATACACACATACAGCAAGAATGACGTCAAAAACACCCCAGCTACCCTTCTGGGCATACTCTCGAGCCTTCTCCACTAAGACATCCAATGGAAATCCCCATACGTCTCCTCTTCTGATCATCTTCCCAGACAGCTCAGACCCTTTCAAACACAGGATGGCAGAAAGCTCAGCCAGCTTAGGCTCAGCGTCCGTACGATAAAAAGGCATCTGCTCACGGATCGGTATATCTAGAAGTGCAGAGTACTCCTCCAGGGTAGGAGCCAAAACGAAGTCGGGAAATACAAAACACCTGAGCTCTGCGTCGTAAAACTGTAACAGAGTATAGATACCGCTGGTCTCGTAGGCAGATGGCTGATAAACGTAGGTCAGAATCCTCCCATATCTCTTTCTGAAGTCACCCATTCCTCTCTTCTTAGCAATAGCAATCAATTCTAACAATAGACTGATATTCGGCGACGGAAACTTATAGGGCAATACTCTCTTCAGGTTTTCCATGTCTTGCTAGGAACAAACACCAGAACTGGAAGGGAAAATATGTACCTGCAATACACACACGTTAGTTGAATGCAGATGGTAATGCAATGATGCAATATGATAAATAATGCAATCTGCGAACACAGGGGCTATGCTGTAGCCTGAAGAGGAATATCTCTGTGATCAAGAACAGAAAACCAACACGGTCACCAGAATCCCATGCCACTAACTATCATCTGATACTCAAAATATCAATCCCCTGGTAAGAAAACCATCTGAACCTCTGTATCTGACGAGAATACCATCTGATAATAGCCTCAACCTCAGATAAGAAACCCATCTGACCCAGACAACACACCTGGAGATAAATCAAGAACACCATCTGACAAAGGTACTGAATCATGGTTTCTGAAGGCCAGTTTTCCTGCAATAACCCAGTCCCTCTCACAGGTAGGATAGACCTAATCCACGGACAAAGGTACGGCATCCTATGCGGTCATCAGCGTCACAGACTTTCATGAGTGACGATACGATTCCCAGAAGGAGTGGCATCATCAAGTCATGAAGAGGCCTCACTTAGCTGACTTCCAAATGATCGGTCCCCAGAGTCGACAACCCTCACGTCTGGACTCCCCTCAGATCCTCAGGACCGGAAAGGAGCACCTCTGTAAGAATCTCGTCTGAGCGCAGATTTTCGTAGGGAACTGTGCCTGCTCAGCAGACAGGTTCGTCTACTACTTCTCCACAACTATATCTAGGTGTGTACTCAAGCCCAGGTCCGGCTTCTCACTCACAGTAACATCCCTCTGCCCACAGCAATAATCATAATAATATAATGCTGGAAAATAAATGCGGAAAGGTAAAGGTACAGAAAAGTAAAGTGCAGAAAAGTAAAACACAATATGCACAACACCCAACAAATAAACACCCAAGCGCTAGGATTGACTCGCGTAGGGGATGGGAAACGGTCCCAGCATAAGGGATGGGAAAAGTCCCTAGATGCTATAAGTCCCCAGCAGAGTCGCCAGCTGTCGCTACTGCGAAAATCGGCGCCGGCTTGACAGGAGAGTCGCCACCGTGCGTTATTTATCCCTCAGAGCGGGAAAGGAAACGCTCGAAGTAAACCTCGCAAAGACGGGAAAAGGTATGGTCATCGCAACCAAAACCTGGATTCGAGAGTCGGTTACGCAAGGGGAAGGTATTAGCACCCCTCACGTCCATCGTACTCGATGGGATCCACGCTGGGTGTTTATAGGTAAAAGGGTGTGTTATCTATCTACGCTACTGGCTGGTCTGAAAAGAAAATAAAAGGACAGGACTCGACAGAACATACGGTGTTCTGGGCCTACGTATTCCCTCGTGCAATGGGAAAGTTAGAGTCAACGTAGTTCGACTGCCTACGTCTAAACAGGGGAAAGGTTGCTCGCCAGGACATCGCGTCCTGTGCCTACGTACTTCCACACAGTATGGAAGATCAGAGCAAACGTAGTTCGGCTAACTACGGGTAAACAGGGCTCTCACACAGCAGTGAGAAAACAAACTGGTCTCTAAGGCTCGGGAACCTACAAATACGATCTGGTCTCACATGCACTCGGGCAGGAGAAAGGAGACAATTAGTCGTTAGCGGGAAAGTCTCGATCGCACAGCCGCGAGAGAACTAAAGGTTAGTCGTTAGTGTGCTCGCTAGGATATCGCATCCTATGCCTACATATCTTCGTCTGGAACGAAGAATCAGAGCAGCTGTAGTTCAGCTAACTACGGGTCAAGCTACTCAAAAGCTCCTACAGAAAGGAAAGGGAAACCCTAGAACTATAGCTGAGAAACAGGGGAATCTACCTACTGCTATCACACCTGGTTGACCATCCTACTGTCTATCATAACAACTCCGCAGCGGAGAAGTCAGAGCTCCTAAGGGATCATGGCAACAGGACTAAACTACAAACAAGAGGCTGCAGAGTAAATGAATACTGAAAATATGCATGAATGCAACAACTAGACAAACAAGGCGCAAAGGCCGCAAACCACAAAGGCAAGGGAGCTCAGCTCTACCAAATACCAACAAGCAAAGCCACGCAATAACAAACAAGCAGAAGGAGGACCACCTCAACTTCTCATGCACACAAAGTCTACTTCTAAGATGCACTTATTCAGAACTATCTAGATGAATACCTAAGTCTAATGCAACACAACATCACACAAATCAAACAACACAAAGAGACTAACCCTGAGCAGGGCCTCTAACAAACCTGAAACAAGCTCCTAATCCATCTCTAAAAACTCTATACAACACCCTAAGCAAAGATCTAAACAAACTCCTAGGCAAGAGGAATCAATCCCAGTCTCCAAGCTTCAGAACAAGCTTACCAGAGAAAAGGGAGCTAAGCAGGAGAGCTCATAGTACCTTCCTCAGGAAAGTACCAGGAGGTTACTACTCAGGAGTCATATCCTATGCGGCTCGACAACTGTGATCAGTTTACATTCCTCCTCAGGAGGAATTAAACTCACATGAAGGCTCCGGCATCACGGGATACTTGAGAAATACCTATATGCACTAGGGGAACTAAGTGAACAGACTCATAGGACCTTCCTCAGGAAAGTACTAGGAGACTGACACTTAGGAATCGTATCCTACGTGGCTCAACAACTGTGATCAGTTTATATTTCTCCTCAGGAGAAATTAAACTCACAAGTTGGCTCCAACATCACCGGATACTTAAGAAATCCTAGACAAACTAATGGAACTAAGTGAATAGACCCATAGGACCTTCCTCAGGAAAGTACTAGGAGGCTTCCACTTAGGAATCGTATCCCATGTGGCTCAACAACAGGTGATCAGTTTACATCTCTCCTCAGGAGAAATTAAACTCACAAGTCGGCTCCGACATCATTGGATACTTAAGAAAGAGGTGAGAAGAAAGAATGAAAGTCATTCATAGTGCCTTCCTCAGGAAAGTACCATAAACTCCCTTCAAACTTCAGGATCTCGAACCTCACACACAGACAACAAACTCCTAGACTAAGCCTCAATCCACTGCATCCTTGCAAGCTCTAGCAGGACCTCCATCAGCTCCCACCTTCAAGAAGAAACCACAGGCCAACAAACCACAAAAGACTATCTCTGAAGTTCAACCACAGTTGAACTTCAAAGTCAGAAGTCACCCAGACTTCTCCTATCTTCAGGCTCAGACAAATCATATCAGAATACCCTACAAAAATCTATCAAAAATCTAATGGGAGACCTATGACAACATATTGAAAAATCAGAACAAAATTCAATACCAGATGAAAGAACTAAAATCAGCAACACAAACATATCCACAGACGAATTTATTCAACATCAATAACAATGAAAAAATGCAATTAAAATGAAAATGCATGATTAAGCTAATGTTTCTGCACTATAAAATTCTACACTGAATCACGAGTCTACAGAAAAAAGAACAGAATTATTTGACTAAATCTACCATTTTTTATGAATTTTCTAATGATATGCATGCATTGAAAATATTAAAAGCATCAATTAAATGGAAAATATACAAAAAATAACAAACAAAAATAGAATGACATTTTTATTTTTATTTAATTTTCTAAACATTTTCATGAAATGGTAGTACAAAGAAGAATTAAAAAAAACATTTATTTACATTTATTTATGAATTATTTAATATGAAAAAAAAAGAAAAAATAAAAGAAACAACCAGGGGGTTCAAATAGCAAGAGATTCAGGCCTATTCTGGATGGGCCCACATTCTGGGGGGTGCAACTAGCATTTGGGCGCAGGGCCCAGGTTTAGAAACCAAACAATCAGAAAAGAAACATATGGGGGGTGCAGCACTAGCAAGTTCCTAGTTATTATCTACTATGGGCTTGGACGAGGGGGGCGCGAAAAGCAAATAGGGCCTAAGGCCCATATCCAAATCACTCAGATCTCACACACCAGGGGGGTGGGGAAGCAAATTGGGATGTAGCGTTCAGAAAACGCGCTTGGGCCTAAGCCCAATACCCTAATTCAATACTCAGTGAACAAAACTCATCTCTCTCTCCAAACCCTAATACTGTTCACCAATCTACCAAACCCTAGCCGTTTTTGTCATCTTCCTCCTCTATCTCACCCTATCTGAAATTCTCAAACATCAAACAATCCTTCACAACAATCTGAACTGAACCCTAATACGCCTCACCATCTTTCCCATCTCAGTCCTACATTCAACCTAAATCCTCTTCAAACCAAAATTAAATCCACGCTTCAACAATCAAAACAAGATGCAAACAAGGATCGAAGAACCAACGCACCTGGATGTGGAATACGGGCAAATTGTGAAGCTTCTGGAACTTTTAACACGAAGATCTTGAGTCGTCTTGAAGAGAACTCAGAATCTGGAGTTCTGATGAGCGCCTATGAGGGACTCTGACAACGGATGAATCTCCTTGAAGATTTGGTGAATTCTGAAGATCCTTGAGGAAAATCGCGCGAGAAGAACTAGGATCGGTTGATGAAGTTGCAGATCCTTGAATCTGGTGGATTTCTGGAAATTCTGGGAGGAAGATGAGGACGTTCTGGAGAATTTGATGAAGATTGTCGGCGGTTTGAGTGGATTCTGGAAATCTTGCTTGAAGATGGATGAAGATTCCGGCGACGATGATGTTTCCGGCGAGTTATTGATGAGGGTGGACGGAGGAGATCTGGGGAAGAAGATGAAGAAAGGAGGTGTTTGGCAGATTCTGCAGTTTTTTGCAGATTCCGGCGAGGCTGGTGGCGTCAATGGCGGCCGGACGGAATTTGCATGCCGGCCGGTGGCTTCTCCGGCGTCGCGTGTAGTGCTGACAAGTGGTGGAGGACCGGTGCAGGAAGGGGATCGGAGGCAGTCGGGGTGAAGAAGTGGTTTTCTGGGGAATTTTGGACGTTTGGAGATGACGGTGGCCGGAAGTCGTTGGGGGTCACCGGCGGTGGGAAGTTACGGCTGATGCATGGCCGCCGGTGAGTTTCCAGGTGAGGCTCCGGTGAATGATGGCGGGGTGCCAAGTGTCTCAGGGAGAGAGAGAATGGAGGACAGCTGTGGACCACGTGGCGTGATTCTGGGAGCAAATCTGAGTTGTGGTGGCGTCCTCAAGGCAAAACGCGTGGGCCCTTTTTGAGCCAACACGTGGCTCTGTATTATTTATATCACTGAAAACGCGTGGCACCTTCTAGAAGCTCCTGGAGTCTGCTGGACTATGCCGGAAAGACTTGGACCTTTGGATTTTTTTGCTGGATATTTGGACGAACCTGGACAAAAAAAAAAAAAAACAATACTGGGCCTCCCCAATTGGGCCCAACGAAACTCAACATAAAAGAAATTCAGAAAAACTGCAAAATAATGAAAAAACTAGTTAACTAAACTAATAAACCTGCAATTAATTCTAACCAACATTAATCTATCCTAATTAAATCTAAAAAGACAATTAACCCAATTAAACTCTAAAAAGAGATTAAGATCTAATTAATCCTACATTATCCTAATTAAATCTAAAAAAAAAACAATTAACCTAATTAAACTCTAAAAGAGAGATTAAGATCTAATTGACTTTAAACTTCTACTAATTCTCTATTAAAATCCTAATATCATTTAATATCAATTAAAATCTATCATTAATAAAAGAAAAAAACTATATTATTTTCTATATTATCTAAAAACAATTAAACCTATTTTAAAATCTATAGAAAATTCTAAAAATGATTTTAAAAACAATTAAACCTATTAATCCTAATTTTTATCATTCTATTTAATATGCTAAGAAAAATTCACTAATATTCTAAAAATGATAAAAGCTATTTAAATTCTATTAAAAATTCTACAAATGATTAAAACCTATTTAAAATATTCTATAAAATTCTAAAAAGAGGATTAAGCTATTAAAATATTCAAAAACCCTATTTAAATTCCAGAAAAATCTATAAAGCCTGCTAAAAATTCACAAAAGCCTATTAAACCCTAAAAATGCAGATGAATGCACATGACCCCCGTAAAAGAGCGCACGAGACCAGATCGAATCGAACAGAGATCCCCGGGCATCAGAATATCCTCAAAATCACTGTGCAAACTGAAAATCACCGAGGAGCGCACAATTTCCTGAAAATAGAACCCTGGTGATCTGGACTGGATCTGCCATATCTGATAGACAAAAATCAAGCTGTAAACTCTGATATCCCCTGCTTGTACACAAAAATCATACATCTGAGCTGTGAATATGAAATTAAACCATGAGTCAGATAGGAGAATCGGTTGGTCAAATTTTAGGGTGCAACACCTATCACCAAAAAGATGATAGAGAACACTCGCACAATATGGCTCCAAAAGAATGACATACCCATCATCAAAAGGTTAATATAGCGACACACGCACACAATCCCGAGACCAAAAGGATGCAAGGCCAATCACCAAAAGAATGATAGAGAACACTCGCACAATCTGGCACCAAAAGGATGACAGACCTATCACCAAAAGGATGAAAGAGCAACACGCGCACATCATCCCAACGTCAAAAGGATGTATGGTTAATAACCAAAAGGATGATAGAGAACACTCACACAATTTGGCATCAAAATGATGACATACCCATCACTATAAGGATGATAGAGCGACACAGGCACACAATCCCGACACGAAAAGGATGCAGGGTCTATCACCAAAAGAATGATAGAGAACACTCGCACAATCTGGCACCAAAAGGATGACAGATCCATCACCCAAAGGATGATAGAGCGGCACACGCACACAATCCCGACACCAAAAGGATGAAGGGCCTACGCCAAAAAGATGATAGAGAACACTCGCACAATATGGCACCAAAAGGATGACATACCCATCATCAAAAGGTTAATATAACGACAAACGCACACAATCCCGTCACCAAAAGGATGCAAGGCCAATCACCAAAAGAATGATAGAGAACACTCGCACAATCTAGCACCAAAAGGATGACAGGCCCATCCCCAAAAGAATGATAGAGCGACACACGCACACACAATCCCGACACCAGAAGGATGTATGGTCTATCACCAAAAGGATGACAGAGAACACTCGCACCATCTATCACCAAAAGGATGACAGACCTATCACCAAAAGGATGAAAGAGCAACACGCGCACATCATCCTAACATCAAAAGGATGTATGGTTAATCACCAAAAGGATGATAGAGAACACTCACACAATTTGGCACCAAAATGATGACATACCCATCACTATAAGAAAGATAGAGCGACACACGCACACAATCCCGACACGAAAAGGATGCAGGGTCTATCACCAAAAGGACGATAGAGAACACTCGCACAATCTGGCACCAAAAGGATGACAGATCCATCACCCAAAGGATTATAGAGCGGCACACGCACACAATCCCGACGCCAAAAGGATGAAGGGCCTATCACCAAAAAGATGATAGAGAACACTCGCACAATATGGCTCCAAAAGGATGACATACCCATCATCAAAAGGTTAATATAGCGACACACGCACACAATCCCGACACCAAAAGGATGCAAGGCCAATCACCAAAAGAATGATAGAGAACACTGGCACAATCTGGCACCAAAAGGATGACAGACCTATCACCAAAAGGATGAAAGAGCAACACGCGCACATCATCCTAACATCAAAAGGATGTATGGTTAATCACCAAAAGGATGATAGAGAACTCTCACACAATTTGGCAGCAAAATGATGACATACCCATCACTATAAGGAAGATAGAGCGACACACGCACACAATCCCGACACGAAAAGGATGTAGGGTCTATCACCAAAAGGACGATAGAGAACACTCGCACAATCTGGCAGCAAAAGGATGACAGATCCATCACCTAAAGGATGATAGAGCGGCACACGCACACAATCCCGACACCAAAAGGATGAAGGGCCTATCACCAAAAAGATGATAGAGAACACTCACACAATATGGCACCAAAAGGATGACATACCCATCATCAAAAGGTTAATATAGCGACAAACGCACACAATCCCGACACCAAAAGGATGCAAGGCCAATCACCAAAAGAATGATAGAGAACACTCGCACAATCTAGCACCAAAAGGATGACATGCCCATCCCCAAAAGAATGATAGAGCGACACATGCACACACAATCCCGACACCAGAAGGATGTATGGTCTATCACCAAAAGGATGATAGAGAACACTCGCACAATCTATCACCAAAAGGATGACAGACCTATCACCAAAAGGATGAAAGAGCAACACGCGCACATCATCCTAACATCAAAAGGATGTATGGTTCATCACCAAAAGGATGATAGAGAACATTCACACAATTTGGCACCAAAATGATGACATACCCATCACTATAAGGAAGATAGAGTGACACACGCACACAATCCCGACACGAAAAGGATGCAGGGTCTATCACCAAAAGGACGACAGAGAACACTCGCACAATCTGGCACCAAAAGGATGACAGATCCATCACCCAAAGGATGATAGAGCGGCACACGCACACAATCCCGACACCAAAAGGATGAAGGGCCTATCACCAAAAAGATGAGAGAGAACACTCGCACAATATGGCTCCAAAAGGATGAAATACCCATCATGAAAAGGTTAATATAGCGACACACGCACACAATCCCGACACCAAAAGGATGCAAGGCCAATCACCAAAAGAATGATAGAGAACACTCGCACAATCTGGCACCAAAAGGATGACAGACCTATCACCAAGAGGATGAAAGAGCAACATGCGCACATCATCCTAACATGAAAAGGATGTATGGTTAATCACCAAAAGGATGATAGAGAACTCTCACAGAATTTGGCACCAAAATAATGACATACCCATCACTATAAGGAAGATAGAACGACACACGCACACAATCCCGACATGAAAAGGATGCAGGGTCTATCACCAAAAGGACGATAGAGAACACTCGCACAATCTGGCACCAAAAGGATGACAGATCCATCACCCAAAGGATGATAGAGCGGCGCACGCACACAATCCCGACACCAAAAGGATGAAGGGCCTATCACCAAAAAGATGATAGAGAACACTCGCACAATATGGCTCCAAAAGGATGACATACCCATCATCAAAAGGTTAATATAGCGACACACGCACACAATCCCGACACCAAAAGGATGCAAGGCCAATCACAAAAAGAATGATAGAGAACACTCGCACAATCTGGCACCAAAAGGATGACAGACCTATCACCAAAAGGATGAAAGAGCAACACGCGCACATCATCCTAACATGAAAAGGATGTATGGTTAATCACCAAAAGGATGATAGAGATCTCTCACACAATTTGGCACCAAAATAATGACATACCCATCACTATAAGGAAGATAGAGCGACACACGCACACAATCCCGACACGAAAAGGATGCAGGGTCTATCACCAAAAGGACGATAGAGAACACTCGCACAATCTGGCACCAAAAGGATGACAGATCCATCACCCAAAGGATGATAGAGCGGCACACGCACACAATCCCGACACCAAAAGGATGAAGGGCCTATCACCAAAAAGATGATAGAGAACACTCGCACAATATGGCTCCAAAAGGATGACATACCCATCATCAAAAGGTTAATATAGCGACACACGCACACAATCCCGACACGAAAAGGATGCAAGGCCAATCACCAAAAGAATGATAGAGAACACTCGCACAATCTGGCACCAAAAGGATGACAGACCTATCACCAAAAGGATGAAAGAGCAACACGCGCACATCATCCTAACATCAAAAGGATGTATGGTTAATCACCAAAAGGATGATAGAGAACTCTCACACAATTTGGCACCAAAATAATGACATACCCATCACTATAAGGATGATAGAGCGACACACGCACACAATCCCAACACGAAAAGGATGCAGGATCTATCACCAAAAGGACGATAGAGGACACTCGCACAATCTGGCACCAAAAGAATGACAGATCCGTCACCCAAAGGATGATAGAGCGGCACAGGCACACAATCCCGGCACCAAAAGGAGGAAGGGCCTATCACCAAAAAGATGATAGAGAACACTCGCACAATATGGCACCAAAAGGATGACATACCCATCATCAAAAGGTTAATATATCGACACACGCACACAATCCCGACACAAAACAGATGCAAGGCCAATCACCAAAAGAATGATAGAGAACACTCGCACAATCTGACACCAAAAGGATGACAAACATATCACCAAAAGGATGAAAGAGCAACACGCGCACATCATCCCAACATCAAAAGGATGTATGGTTAATCACCAAAAGGATGATAGAGAACACTCACACAATTTGGCACCAAAATGATGACATACCCATCACTATAAGGATGATAGAGCGACACAGGCACACAATCCCGACACGAAAAGGATGCAGGGTCTATCACCAAAAGAATGATAGAGAACACTCACACAATCTGGCACCAAAAGGATGACAAATCCATCACCCAAAGGATGATAGAGCGGCACACGCACACAATCCCGACACCAAAAGGATGAAGGGCCTACGCCAAAAATATGATAGAGAACACTCGCACAATATGGCACCAAAAGGATGACATACCCATCATCAAAAGGTTAATATAACGAAAAACGCACACAATCCCGTCACCAAAAGGATGCAAGGCCAATCACCAAAAGAATGATAGAGAACACTCGCACAATCTAGCACCAGAAGGATGACAGGCCCATCCCCAAAAGAATGATAGAGCGACACACGCACACACAATCCCGACACCAGAAGGATGTATGGTCTATCACCAAAAGGATGACAGAGAACACTCGCACCATCTATCACCAAAAGGATGACAGACCTATCACCAAAAGGATGAAAGAGCAACACGCGCACATCATCCTAACATCAAAAGGATGTATGGTTTATCACCAAAAGGATGATAGAGAACACTCACACAATTTGGCACCAAAATGATGACATACCCATCACTATAAGAAAGATAGAGCGACACACGCACACAATCCCGACACGAAAAGGATGCAGGGTCTATCACCAAAAGGACGATAGAGAACACTCGCACAATCTGGCACCAAAAGGATGACAGATCCATCACCCAAAGGATGATAGAGCGGCACACGCACACAATCCCGACACCAAAAGGATGAAGGGCCTATCACCAAAAAGATGATAGAGAACACTCGCACAATATGGCTCCAAAAGGATGACATACCCATCATCAAAAGGTTAATATAGCGACACACGCACACAATCCCGACACCAAAAGGATGCAAGGCCAATCACCAAAAGAATGATAGAGAACACTGGCACAATCTGGCACCAAAAGGATGACAGACCTATCACCAAAAGGATGAAAGAGCAACACGCGCACATCATCCTACCATCAAAAGGATGTATGGTTAATCACCAAAAGGATGATAGAGAACTCTCACACAATTTGGCAGCAAAATGATGACATACCCATCACTATAAGGAAGATAGAGCGACACACGCACACAACCCCGACACGAAAAGGATGTAGGGTCTATCACCAAAAGGACGATAGAGAACACTCGCACAATCTGGCAGCAAAAGGATGACAGATCCATCACCCAAAGGATGATAGAGCGGCACATGCACACAATCCCGACACCAAAAGGAGGAAGGGCCTATCACCAATAAGATGATAGAGAACACTCGCACAATATGGCACCAAAAGGATGACATACCCATCATCAAAAGGTTAATATAGCGACAAACGCACACAATCCCGACACCAAAAGGATGCAAGGCCAATCACCAAAAGAATGATAGAGAACACTCGCACAATCTGGCACCAAAAGGATGACAGTCCCATCCCCAAAAGAATGATAGAGCGACACACGCACACACAATCCCGACACCAGAAGGATGTATGGTCTATCACCAAAAGGATGATAGAGAACACTCTCACAATCTATCACCAAAAGGATGACAGACCTATCACCAAAAGGATGAAAGAGCAACACGCGCACATCATCCTAACATCAAAAGGATGTATGGTTAGTCACCAAAAGGATGATAGAGAACACTCACACAATTTGGCACCAAAATGATGACATACCCATCACTATAAGGAAGATAGAGCGACACACACACACAATCCCGACACGAAAAGGATTCAGGGTCTATCACCAAAAGGACGATAGAGAACACTCGCACAATCTGGCACCAAAAGGATGACAGATCCATCACCCAAAGGATGATAGAGCGGCACACGCACACAATCCCGACACCAAAAGGATGAAGGGCCTATCACCAAAAAGATGATAGAGAACACTCGCACGATATGGCTCCAAAAGGATGACATACCCATCATCAAAAGGTTAAGATAGCGACACACACACACAATCCCGACACCAAAAGGATGCAAGGCCTATCACCAAAAGAATGATAGAGAACACTCGCACAATCTGGCACCAAAAGGATGACAGACCTATCACCAAAAGGATGAAAGAGCAACACGCGCACATCATCCTAACATCAAAAGGATGTATGGTTAATCACCAAAAGGATGATAGAGAACTCTCACACAATTTGGCACCAAAATAATGACATACCCATCACTATAAGGATGATAGAGCGACACACGCACACAATCCCGACACGAAAAGGATGCAGGGTCTATCACCAAAAGGACGATAGAGAACACTCGCACAATCTGGCACCAAAAGGATGACAGATCCATCACCCAAAGGATGATAGAGCGGCACACGCACACAATCCCGACACCAAAAGGAGGAAGGGCCTATCACCAAAAAGATGATAGAGAACACTCGCACAATATGGCACCAAAAGGATGACATACCCATCATCAAAAGGTTAATATATCGACACACGCACACAATCCCGACACCAAACAGATGCAAGGCCAATCACCAAAAGAATGATAGAGAACACTCGCACAATCTGGCACCAAAAGGATGATAAACATATCACCAAAAGGATGAAAGAGCAACACGCGCACATCATCCCAACATCAAAAGGATGTATGGTTAATCACCAAAAGGATGATAGAGAACACTCACACAATTTGGCACCAAAATGATGACATACCCATCACTATAAGGAAGATAGAGCGACACACGCACACAATCCCGACACGAAAAGGATGCAGGGTCTATCACCAAAAGGATGATAGAGAACACTCGCACAATCTGGCATCAAAAGGATGACAGATCCATCACCCAAAGGATGATAGAGCGGCACACGCACACAATACCGACACCAAAAGGATGAAGGGCCTATCACCAAAAAGATGATAGAGAACACTCGCATAATATGGCACCAAAAGGATGACATACCCATCATTAAAAGGTTAATATAGCGACACACACACACAATCCCGACACCAAAAGGATGCAAAGCCAATCACCAAAAGAGTGATAGAGAACATTCGCACAATCTGGCACCAAAAGGATGATAGGCCCATCCCCAAAAGAATGATAGAGCGACACACGCACACACAATCCCGACACCAGAAGGATGTATGGTCTATCACCAAAAGGATGATAAAGAACACTCGCACAATCTATCACCAAAAGGATGACAGACCTATCACCAAAAGGATGAAAGAGCAATACGCGCATATCATCCTAACATCAAAAGGATATATGGTTAATCACCAAAAGGATGATAGAGAACACTCACACAATTTGGCACCAAAATTATGACATACCCATCACTATAAGGAAGATAGAGCGACAACGCACACAATCCCGACACTAAAAGGATGCAGGGTCTATCACCAAAAGGACGATAGAGAACACTCGCACAATCGGGCACCAAAAGAATGACAGATCCATCAACCAAAGGATGATAGAGCGGCACACGCACACAATCCCGACACCAACAGGATGAAGGGCCTATCACCAAAAAGATGATAGAGAACACTCGCACAATATGGCACCAAAAGGATGACATACCCATCATCAAAAGGTTAATATAGCGACACACGCACACAATCCCGACACCAAAATGATGCAAGGCCAATCAATAAAAGAATGATAGAGAATACTCGCACAATCTGGCACCAAAAGGATGACAAACCTATCACCAAAAGGATGAAAGAGCAACACGCGCACATCATCCTAACATCAAGAGGATGTATGGTTAATCACCAAAAGGATGATAGAGAACTCTCACATAATTTGGCACCAAAATGATGACATACCCATCACTATAAGGATGATAGAACGACACACGCACACAATCCCGACACGAAAAGGATGCAGGGTCTATCACCAAAAGGACGATAGAGAACACTCGCACAATCTAGAACCAAAAGGACGACAGATCCATCACCCAAAGGATGATAGAGCGGCACACGCGCACAATCCCGACACCAAAAGGAGGAAGGGCCTATCACCAAAAAGATGATAGAGAACACTCGCACAATATGGCACCAAAAGGATGACATACCCATCATCAAAAGGTTAATATAGCGACACACACATACAATCCCGACTCCAAACTGATGCAAGGCCAATCACCAAAAGAATGATAGAGAACACTCGCACAATCTGGCACCAAAAGGATGACAAACATATCACCAAAAGGATGAAAGAGCAACACGCGCACATCATCCCTACATCAAAAGGATGTATGGTTAATCACCAAAAGGATGATAGAGAACACTCACACAATTTGGCACCAAAATGATGACATACCCATCACTATAAGGATGATAGAGCGACACAGGCACACAATCCCGACACGAAAAGGATGCAGGGTCTATCACCAAAAGGATGATAGAGAACACTCGCACAATTTGGCACCAAAAGGATGACAGATCCATCACCCAAAGGATGATAGAGCGGCACACGCACACAATCCCGACACCAAAAGGATGAAGGGCCTATCACCAAAAAGATGATAGAGAACACTCACACAATATGGCACCAAAAGGATGACATACCCATCATCAAAAGGTTAATATAGCGACACACGCACACAATCCCGATACCAAAGGGATGCAAAGCCAATCACCAAAAGAATGATAGAGAACATTCGCACAATCTGGCACCAAAAGGATGACAGACCTATCACCAAAAGGATGAAAGAGCAACACGCGCACATCATCCTAACATCAAAAGGATGTATGGATAATCACGAAAAGGATGATAGAGAACACTCACACAGTTTGGCACCAAAATGATGACATACCCATCACTATAAGGATGATAGAGCGACACACGCACACAATCCCGACACAAAAAGGATGCAGGGTCTATCACCAAAAGGATGATAGAGAATACTCGCACAATCTGGCATCAAAAGGATGACAGATCCATCACCCAAAGGATGATAGAGTGGCACACACACACAATCCCGACATCAAAAAGATGAAGGGCCTATCCCCAAAAAGATGATAGAGAACACTCGCACAATATGGCACCAAAAGGATGACATAACCATCATGAAAATGTTAATATAACGACAAACGCACACAATCCCGACACCAAAAGGATGCAAGGCAAATCACCAAAAGAATGATAGAGAACACTCGCACAATCTAGCACCAAAAGAATGACAGGCCCATCTCCAAAAGAATGATAGAGCGACACACGCACACACAATCCCGACACCAGAAAGATGTATGGTCTATCACCAAAAGGATGATAGAGAACACACGCACAATCAAGCACCAAAAGGATGACAGACCTATCACCAAAAGGATGAAAGAGCAACACGTGCACATCATCCCAACATCAAAAGGATGTATGGTTAATCCCCAAAAGGATGATAGAGAACACTCACACAATTTGGCACCAAAATTATGACATACCCATCACTATAAGGAAGATAGAGCGACAACGCACACAATCCCGACACTAAAAGGATGCAGGGTCTATCACCAAAAGGACGATAGAGAACACTCGCACAATCGGGCACCAAAAGAATGACAGATCCATCAACCAAAGGATGATAGAGCGGCACACGCACACAATCCCGACACCAACAGGATGAAGGGCCTATCACCAAAAAGATGATAGAGAACACTCGCACAATATGGCACCAAAAGGATGACATACCCATCATCAAAAGGTTAATATAGCGACACACGCACACAATCCCGACACCAAAATGATGCAAGGCCAATCAATAAAAGAATGATAGAGAATACTCGCACAATCTGGCACCAAAAGGATGACAAACCTATCACCAAAAGGATGAAAGAGCAACACGTGCACATCATCCTAACATCAAGAGGATGTATGGTTAATCACCAAAAGGATGATAGAGAACTCTCACATAATTTGGCACCAAAATGATGACATACCCATCACTATAAGGATGATAGAACGACACACGCACACAATCCCGACACGAAAAGGATGCAGGGTCTATCACCAAAAGGACGATAGAGAACACTCGCACAATCTAGAACCAAAAGGACGACAGATCCATCACCCAAAGGATGATAGAGCGGCACACGCGCACAATCCCGACACCAAAAGGAGGAAGGGCCTATCACCAAAAAGATGATAGAGAACACTCGCACAATATGGCACCAAAAGGATGACATACCCATCATCAAAAGGTTAATATAGCGACACACACATACAATCCCGACTCCAAACTGATGCAAGGCCAATCACCAAAAGAATGATAGAGAACACTCGCACAATCTGGCACCAAAAGGATGACAAACATATCACCAAAAGGATGAAAGAGCAACACGCGCACATCATCCCTACATCAAAAGGATGTATGGTTAATCACCAAAAGGATGATAGAGAACACTCACACAATTTGGCACCAAAATGCTGACATACCCATCACTATAAGGATGATAGAGCGACACAGGCACACAATCCCGACACGAAAAGGATGCAGGGTCTATCACCAAAAGGATGATAGAGAACACTCGCACAATTTGGCACCAAAAGGATGACAGATCCATCACCCAAAGGATGATAGAGCAGCACACGCACACAATCCCGACACCAAAAGGATGAAGGGCCTATCACCAAAAAGATGATAGAGAACACTCACACAATATGGCACCAAAAGGATGACATACCCATCATCAAAAGGTTAATATAGCGACACACGCACACAATCCCGATACCAAAGGGATGCAAAGCCAATCACCAAAAGAATGATAGAGAACATTCGCACAATCTGGCACCAAAAGGATGACAGACCTATCACCAAAAGGATGAAAGAGCAACACGCGCACATCATCCTAACATCAAAAGGATGTATGGATAATCACCAAAAGGATGATAGAGAACACTCACACAGTTTGGCACCAAAATGATGACATACCCATCACTATAAGGATGATAGAGCGACACACGCACACAATCCCGACACAAAAAGGATGCAGGGTCTATCACCAAAAGGATGATAGAGAATACTCGCACAATCTGGCATCAAAAGGATGACAGATCCATCACCCAAAGGATGATAGAGTGGCACACACACACAATCCCGACATCAAAAAGATGAAGGGCCTATCCCCAAAAAGATGATAGAGAACACTCGCACAATATGGCACCAAAAGGATGACATAACCATCATGAAAATGTTAATATAACGACAAACGCACACAATCCCGACACCAAAAGGATGCAAGGCAAATCACCAAAAGAATGATAGAGAACACTCGCACAATCTAGCACCAAAAGAATGACAGGCCCATCTCCAAAAGAATGATAGAGCGACACACGCACACACAATCCCGACACCAGAAGGATGTATGGTCTATCACCAAAAGGATGATAGAGAACACTCGCACAATCTGGCACCAAAAGGATGACAGACATATCACCAAAAGGATGAAAGAGCAACACGCGCACATCATCCCTACATCAAAAGGATGTATGGTTAATCACCAAAAGGATGATAGAGATCACTCACACAATTTGGCACAAAAATGATGACATACCCATCACTATCAGGAAGATAGAGCGACACACGCACACAATCCCGACACGAAAAGTATGCAGGTTCTATCACCAAAAGGACGATAGAGAACACTCGCACAATCTGGCACCAAAAGGATGACAGATCCATCACCCAAAGGATGATAGAGCGGCACACGCACACAATCCCGACACCAAAAGGATGAAGGGCCTATCACCAAAAAGATGATAGAGAAGACTCGCACAATATGGCACCAAAAGGATGACATACCCGTCATCAAAAGGTTAATATAGCGACACACGCACACAATCCCGACACCAAACAGATACAAGGCCAATCACCAAAAGAATGATACAGAACACTCGTACAATCTGGCACCAAAAGGATGACAAACATATCACCAAAAGGATGAAAGAGCAACACGCGCACATCATCCCTACATCAAAAGGATGTATGGTTAATCACCAAAAGGATGATAGAGAACACTCACACAATTTGGCACCAAAATGATGACATACCCATCACTATATGGATGATAGAGCGACACAGGCACACAATCCCGACACGAAAAGGATGCAGGGTCTATGACCAAAAAGATGATAGAGAACACTCGCACAATCTGGCACCAAAAGGATGACAGACCCATCACCCAAAAGATAATAGAGCGGCACACGCACATAATCCCGACACCAAAAGGATGAAGGGCCTATCACCAATAAGATGATAGAGAACACTCGCACAATATGGCACCAAAAGGATGACATACCCATCATCAAAAGGTTAATATAGCGACACACGCACACAATCCCGACACCAAAGGGATGCAAAGCCAATCACCAAAAGAATGATAGAGAACATTCGCACAATCTGGCACCAAAAGGATGACAGACCTATCACCAAAAGGATGAAAGAGCAACACGCGCACATCATCCTAACATCAAAAGGATGTATGGTTAATCACCAAAAGGATGATAGAGAACACTCACACAATTTGGCCCCAAAATGATGACATACCCATCACTATAAGGATGATAGAGCGACACACGCACACAATCCCGACACGAAAAGGATGCAGGGTCTATCACCAAAAGGATGATAGAGAACACTCGCACAATCTGGCACCAAAAGGATGACAGATCCATCACCCAACGGATGATAGAGCGGCACACACACACAATCCCGACACCAAAAAGATGAAGGGCATATCCCCAAAAAGATGATAGAGAACACTCGCACAATATGGCACCAAAAGGATGACATAACCATCATGAAAATGTTAATATAACGAAAAACGCACACAATCCCGACACCAAAAGGATGCAAGGCCAATCACCAAAAGAATGATAGAGAACACTCGCACAATCTAGCACCAAAAGGATGACAGGCCCATCTCCAAAAGAATGATAGAGCGATACAAGCACACACAATCCTGAAACCAGAAAGATGTATGGTCTATCACCAAAAGGATGATAGAGAACACACGCACAATCAAGCACCAAAAGGATGACAGACCTATCACCAAAAGGATGAAAGAGCAACACGCGCACATCATCCTAACATCAAAAGGATGTATGGTTAATCACCAAAAGGATGATAGAGATCACTCACACAATTTGGCCTCAAAAATGAAGACATACCCATCACTATAAGGAAGATAGAGCGACACACGCACACAATCCCGACACGAAAAGGATGCAGGGTCTATCACCAAAAGGACGATAGAGAACACTCGCACAATCTGGCACCAAAAGGATGACTGATCCATCACCCAAAGGATGATAGAGCGGCACACGCACACAATCCTGACACCAAAAGGATGAAGGGCCTATCACCAAAAAGATGATAGAGAACACACGCACAATATGGCACCAAAAGGATGACATACCCATCATCAAAAGGTTAATATAGCGACACACGCACACAATCCCAACACCAAACAGATGCAAGGCCAATCACCAAAAGAATGATAGAGAACACTCGCACAATCTGGCACCAAAAGGATGACAGACATATCATCAAAGGATGAAAGAGCAACACGCGCACATTATCCTAACATCAGAAGGATGTATGGTTAATCCCCAAAAGGATGATAGAGAACACTCACACAATTTGGCACCAAAATGATGACATACCCATCACTATAAGGATGATAGAGCGACACACGCACACAATCCCGAGACGAAAAGGATGCAGGGTCTATCACAAAAAGGATGATAGAGAACACTCGCACAATCTGGCACCAAAAGGATGATAGATCCATCACCCAAAGGATGATAGAGCGGCACAAGCACACAATCCCGACACCAAAAAGATGAAGGGCATATCCCCAAAAAGATGATAGAGAACACTCGCACAATATGGAACCAAAAGGATGACATAACCATCATGAAAATGTTAATATAACGAAAAACGCACACAATCCCGACACCAAAAGGATGCAAGGCCAATCACCAAAAGAATGATAGAGAACACTCGCACAATCTAGCACCAAAAGGATGACAGGCCCATCTCCAAAAGAATGATAGAGCGACACACGCACACACAATCCCGACACCAGAAAGATGTATGGTCTATCACCAAAAGGATGATAGAGAACACACGCACAATCAAGCACCAAAAGGATGACAGACCTATCACCAAAAGAATGAAAGAGCAACATGCACACATCATCCTAACATCAAAAGGATGTATGGTTAATCACCAAAAGGATGATAGAGATCACTCACACAATTTGGCACAAAAATGATGACATACCCATCACTATAAGGAAGATAGAGCGACACACGCACACAATCCCGACACGAAAAGGATGCAGGGTCTATCACCAAAAGGACGATAGAGAACACTCGCACAATCTGGCACCAAAAGGATGACTGATCCATCACCCAAAGGATGATAGAGCGGCACATGCACACAATCCCGACACCAAAAGGATGAAGGGCCTATCACCAAAAAGATGATAGAGAACACACGCACAATATGGCACCAAAAGGATGACATACCCATCATCAAAAGGATAATATAGCGACACACGCACACAATCCCAACACCAAACAGATGCAAGGCCAATCACCAAAAGAATGATAGAGAACACTCGCACAATCTGGCACCAAAAGGATGACAGACATATCACCAAAAGGATGAAAGAGCAACACGTGCACATCATCCCAACATCAAAAGGATGTATGGTTAATCCCCAAAAGGATGATAGAGAACACTCACACAATTTGGCACCAAAATGATGACATACCCATCACTATAAGGATGATAGAGCGACACATGCACATAATCCCGACACGAAAAGGATGCAGGGTCTATCACCAAAAGGATGATAGAGAACACTCGCACATTCTGGCACCAAAAGGATGACAGACCCATCACCCAATGGATGATAGAGCGGCACACGCACACAATCCCGACACTAAAAGGATGAAGGGCCTATCACAAAAAAGATGATAGAGAACACTCGCACAATATGGCACCAAAAGGATGACATACCCATCATCAAAAGGTTAATATAGCGACACATGCACACAATCCCGACACCAAAAGGATGCAAGGCCTATCACCAAAAGAATGATAGAGAACACTCGCACAATCTGGCACCAAAAGGATGACAGACCTATCACCAAAAGGATGAAAGAGCAACACGCGCACATTATCCTAACATCAGAAGGATGTATGGTTAATCACCAAAAGGATGATAGAGAACACTCACACAATTTGGAACCAAAATGATGACATACCCATCACTATAAGGATGATAGAGCGACACACGCACACAATCCCGAGACGAAAAGGATGCAGGGTCTATCACAAAAAGGATGATAGAGAACACTCGCACAATCTGGCACCAAAAGGATGACAGATCCATCACCCAAAGGATGATAGAGCGGCACAAGCACACAATCCCGACACCAAAAAGATGAAGGGCATATCCCCAAAAAGATGATAGAGAACACTCGCACAATATGGCACCAAAAGGATGACATAACCATCATGAAAATGTTAATACAACGAAAAACGCACACAATCCCGACACCAAAAGGATGCAAGGCCAATCACCAAAAGAATGATAGAGAACACTCGCACAATCTAGCACCAAAAGGATGACAGGCCCATCTCCAAAAGAATGATAGAGCGACACACGCACACACAATCCCGACACCAGAAAGATGTATGGTCTATCACCAAAAGGATGATAGAGAACACACGCACAATCAAGCACCAAAAGGATGACAGACCTATCACCAAAAGAATGAAAGAGCAACACGCACACATCATCCTAACATCAAAAGGATGTATGGTTAATCACCAAAAGGATGATAGAGATCACTCACACAATTTGGCACAAAAATGATGACATACCCATCACTATAAGGAAGATAGAGCGACACACGCACACAATCCCGACACGAAAAGGATGCAGGGTCTATCACCAAAAGGACGATAGAGAACACTCGCACAATCTGGCACCAAAAGGATGACAGATCCATCACCCAAAGGATGATAGAGCGGCACACGCACACAATCCCGACACCAAAAGGATGAAGGGCCTATCACCAAAAAGATGATAGAGAACACACGCACAATATGGCACCAAAAGGATGACATACCCATCATCAAAAGGATAATATAGCGACACACGCACACAATCCCAACACCAAACAGATGCAAGGCCAATCACCAAAAGAATGATAGAGAACACTCGCACAATCTGGCACCAAAAGGATGACAGACATATCACCAAAAGGATGAAAGAGCAACACGTGCACATCATCCCAACATCAAAAGGATGTATGGTTAATCCCCAAAAGGATGATAGAGAACACTCACACAATTTGGCACCAAAATGATGACATACCCATCACTATAAGGATGATAGAGCGACACATGCACATAATCCCGACACGAAAAGGATGCAGGGTCTATCACCAAAAGGATGATAGAGAACACTCGCACATTCTGGCACCAAAAGGATGACAGACCCATCACCCAATGGATGATAGAGCGGCACACGCACACAATCCCGACACTAAAAGGATGAAGGGCCTATCACAAAAAAGATGATAGAGAACACTCGCACAATATGGCACCAAAAGGATGACATACCCATCATCAAAAGGTTAATATAGCGACACACGCACACAATCCCGACACCAAAAGGATGCAAGGCCTATCACCAAAAGAATGATAGAGAACACTCGCACAATCTGGCACCAAAAGGATGACAGACCTATCACCA
Organism: Lathyrus sativus; assembly: GCA_963859935.3. Classification (NCBI taxonomy): domain Eukaryota; kingdom Viridiplantae; phylum Streptophyta; class Magnoliopsida; order Fabales; family Fabaceae; genus Lathyrus; species Lathyrus sativus. Next base: position 201,288,202 of record OZ012739.1, on the reverse strand, counting down.
AAAGGATGAAAGAGCAACACGCGCACATTATCCTAACATCAGAAGGATGTATGGTTAATCACCAAAAGGATGATAGAGAACACTCACACAATTTGGAACCAAAATGATGACATACCCATCACTATAAGGATGATAGAGCGACACACGCACACAATCCCGAGACGAAAAGGATGCAGGGTCTATCACAAAAAGGATGATAGAGAACACTCGCACAATCTGGCACCAAAAGGATGACAGATCCATCACCCAAAGGATGATAGAGCGGCACAAGCACACAATCCCGACACCAAAAAGATGAAGGGCATATCCCCAAAAAGATGATAGAGAACACTCGCACAATATGGCACCAAAAGGATGACATAACCATCATGAAAATGTTAATACAACGAAAAACGCACACAATCCCGACACCAAAAGGATGCAAGGCCAATCACCAAAAGAATGATAGAGAACACTCGCACAATCTAGCACCAAAAGGATGACAGGCCCATCTCCAAAAGAATGATAGAGCGACACACGCACACACAATCCCGACACCAGAAAGATGTATGGTCTATCACCAAAAGGATGATAGAGAACACACGCACAATCAAGCACCAAAAGGATGACAGACCTATCACCAAAAGAATGAAAGAGCAACACGCACACATCATCCTAACATCAAAAGGATGTATGGTTAATCACCAAAAGGATGATAGAGATCACTCACACAATTTGGCACAAAAATGATGACATACCCATCACTATAAGGAAGATAGAGCGACACACGCACACAATCCCGACACGAAAAGGATGCAGGGTCTATCAACAAAAGGACGATAGAGAACACTCGCACAATCTGGCACCAAAAGGATGACAGATCCATCACCCAAAGGATGATAGAGCGGCACACGCACACAATCCCGACACCAAAAGGATGAAGGGCCTATCACCAAAAAGATGATAGAGAACACACGCACAATATGGCACCAAAAGGATGACATACCCATCATCAAAAGGATAATATAGCGACACACGCACACAATCCCAACACCAAATAGATGCAAGGCCAATCACCAAAAGAATGATAGAGAACACTCGCACAATCTGGCACCAAAAGGATGACAGACATATCACCAAAAGGATGAAAGAGCAACACGTGCACATCATCCCAACATCAAAAGGATGTATGGTTAATCCCCAAAAGGATGATAGAGAACACTCACACAATTTGGCACCAAAATGATGACATACCCATCACTATAAGGATGGTAGAGCGACACATGCACATAATCCCGACACGAAAAGGATGCAGGGTCTATCACCAAAAGGATGATAGAGAACACTCGCACATTCTGGCACCAAAAGGATGACAGATCCATAACCCAATGGATGATAGAGCGGCACACGCACACAACCCCGACACTAAAAGGATGAAGGGCCTATTACCAAAAAGATGATAGAGAACACTCGCACAATATGGCACCAAAAGGATGACATACCCATCATCAAAAGGTTAATATAGCGACACACGCACACAATCCCGACACCAAAAGGATGCAAGGCCAATCACCAAAAGAATGATAGAGAACACTCGCACAATCTGGCACCAAAAGGATGACAGACCTATCACCAAAAGGATGAAAGAGCAACACGCGCACATCATCCTAACATCAGAAGGATGTATGGTTAATCACCAAAAGGATGATAGAGAACACTCACACAATTTGGCACCAAAATGATGACATACCCATCACTATAAGGATGATAGAGCGACACACACACACACAATCCCGAGACGAAAAGGTTGCAGGGTCTATCACAAAAAGGATGATAGAGAACACTCGCACAATCTGGCACCAAAAGGATGACAGATGCATCACCCAAAGGATGATAGAGCGGCACAAGCACACAATCCCGACACCAAAAGGATGAAGGGCCTATCATCAAAAAGATGATAGAGAACACTCGCACAATATGGCCCCAAAAGGATGACTTACCTATCATCAAAAGGTTAATATAGCGACACACGCACACAATACCGACACCAAAAGGATGCAAGGCCAATCACCAAAAGAATGATAGAGAACACTCGCACAATCTGGCACCAAAAGGATGACAGACCTATCACCAAAAGGATGAAAGAGCAACACGCGCACATCATCCTAACATCAGAAGGATGTATGGTTAATCACCAAAAGGATGATAGAGAACACTCACACAATTTGGCACCAAAATGATGACATACCCATCACTATAAGGATGATAGAGCGACACACGCACACAATCCCGAGACAAAAAGGATGCAAGGTCTATCACAAAAAGGATGATAGAGAACACTCGCACAATCTGGCACCAAAAGGATGACAGATCCATCACCCAAAGGATGATAGAGCGGCACAAGCACACAATCCCGACACCAAAAGGATGAAGGGCCTATCATCAAAAAGATGATAGAGAACACTCGCACAATATGGCCCCAAAAGGATGACTTACCTATCATCAAAAGGTTAATATAGCGACACACGCACACAATCCCGACACCAAAAGGATGCAAGGACAATCACCAAAAGAATGATAGAGAACACTCGCACAATCTGGCACCAAAAGGATGACAGACCTATCACCAAAAGGATGAAAGAGCAACACGCGCACATCATCCTAACATCAAAAGGATGTATGGTTAATCACCAAAAGGATGATAGAGAGCACTCACACAATTTGGCACCAAAATGATGACATACCCATCACTATAAGGATGATAGAGCGACACACGCACACAATCCCGACACGAAAAGGATGCAGGGTCTATCACAAAAAGGATGATAGAGAACACTCGCACAATCTGGCACCAAAAGGATGACAGATCCATCACCCAAAGGATGATAGAGCGGCACACACACACAATCCCGACACCAAAAGGATGAAGGGCCTATCCCCAAAAAGATGATAGAGAACACTCGCACAATATGGCACCAAAAGGATGACATACCCATCATCAAAAGGTTAATATCGGGACAAACGCACACAATCCCGACACCAAAAGGATGCAAGGCCAATCACCAAAATAATGATAGAGAACACTCGCACAATCTAGCACCAAAAGGATGACAGGCCCATCCCCAAAAGAATGATAGAGAAACACGTGCACATCATCCCAACATCAAAAGGATGTATGGTTAATCACCAAAAGGATGATAGAGAACACTCACACAATTTGGCACCAAAATGATGACATACCCATCACTATAAGGATGATAGAGCGACACACGCACACAATCCCGACACGAAAAGGATGCAGAGTCTATCACCAAAAGGATGATAGAGAACACTCGCACATTCTGGCACCAAAAGGGTGACAGATCCATCACCCAAAGGATGATAGAGCGGCACACGCACACAATTCCGACACCAAAAAGATGAAGGGCATATCCCCAAAAAGATGATAGAGAACACTCGCACAATATGGCACCAAAAGGGTGACATAACCATCATGAAAATGTTAATATAACGAAAAACGCACACAATCCCGACACCAAAAGGATGCAAGGCCAATCACCAAAAGAATGATAGAGAACACTCGCACAATCTAGCACCAAAAGGATGACAGGCCCATCTCCAAAAGAATGATAGAGCGACACACGCACACACAATCCCGACACCAGAAAGATGTATGGTCTATCACCAAAAGGATGATAGAGAACACACGCACAATCAAGCACCAAAAGGATGACAGACCTATCACCAAAAGGATGAAAGAGCAACACGTGCACATCATCCCAACATCAAAAGGATGTATGGTTAATCCCCAAAAGGATGATAGAGAACACTCACACAATTTGGCACCAAAATGATGACATACCCATCACTATAAGGATGATAGAGCGACACATGCACACAATCCCGACACGAAAAGGATGCAGGGTCTATCACCAAAAGGATGATAGAGAACACTCGCACATTCTGGCACCAAAAGGATGACAGATCCATCACCCAATGGATGATAGAGCGGCACACGCACACAATCCCGACACTAAAAGGATGAAGGGCCTATTACCAAAAAGATGATAGAGAACACTCGCACAATATGGCACCAAAAGGATGACATACCCATCATCAAAAGGTTAATATCGGGACAAATGCACACAATCCCGACACCAAAAGGATGCAAGGCCAATCACCAAAATAATGATAGAGAACACTCGCACAATCTAGCACCAAAAGGATGACAGGCCCATCCCCAAAAGAATGATAGAGAAACACGTGCACATCATCCCAACATCAAAAGGATGTATGGTTAATCACCAAAAGGATGATAGAGAACACTCACACAATTTGGCACCAAAATGATGACATACCCATCAGGGTTGTCAAACTCGCGGGTAGACTCGTAAACTCGTACGAATTTACGAGTCTAGGAAGCGAAAACGAGTAGACTCGCGCATAGAATCATTTTTTGATAGACTCGAGTAGACTCAGATAGACTCGCATAAACTCGTATAGACTCGCGAGTCTATGATGAGTTTACGAGGTTATAATTTTTTTTTGTATTTTGTTTTTTTTTAACCCAAATAAGGCGTAAATTCTCCAAAAGATTTTATTTTATTTTTAAAAACCCCTTATTTTTTTTGTTTGTACGAGAATTATAAATTCTTTCTCCTAGTCTCTTGTTTCGACAAGGTTTCTTCCTCCCTTCATCCTTTCATAGACGTGTGTGTTTATTAGGTCTCTTACTTTATTCACGTTTGTTTTTGTGAGTTAATCATTTGTTGTGTAATTATTTTATAATATGCTTCACTTGAATGTTTCTCTTGTATATTCTCTTGTGTAAAGATGATGAATGGATAATTGAAGATCCTAATGAGGAAAATATGCAAGTTGAAGTTAATGTTGAGTAACATGATGTTATAATTAACAATGTTGTGGAAGTTGTTGTTTTTGCTAATAATGTTGTGCGAAGTGGTGGTGGTGGTGGAAATATTTAATTAGGTGGAAGTGGAACTTCAAGAAATCCAATTTTTGTTAATGATAAAGAAAGTGTTTCATCCGAGGTAGAATTTGTTGATGATACTCAAGATACCGATGAAGATGATGGTGATGATTTCACTGGAGTTTTGGATGTTTAAAGCCATTATCATATATATTTTATGATTTTATTTTTTCTTTATATAGTAGTCAATTGAGAAGAAAATAGTACTTTAAGTTTTTAAATACATACTTTGCTATTTTGTTTGTTTTATTATTGATTTTTTTAAAGAAATTTGGAGTATGAAATTTAAATTTTGATGTTAATTGGTATTCTATTATATATAAGTGTAAAGATGACGCATTTATAAGTTTAAAAATACATATGTGTGTCATGTATGTGTCACATATAGGTTTTTGAAAGTTAGTTTTAGTTTTCCATAGACTCGTACGAGTTTGCGAGTCGAGTCTGCGAGTCGAGTCTACAGACCCTTTACGAGTCTGAGTAGACTCGCGAGTTTGACTACCCATTACTATAAGGATGATAAAGCGACACAGGCACACAATCCCGACACGAAAAGGATGCAGGGTCTATCACCAAAAGGATGATAGAGAACACTCGCACATTCTGGCACCAAAAGGATGACAGATCCATCACTCAAAGGATGATAGAGCGACACACGCACACAATCCGGACCCTAAAAGGATGAAGGCCTATTACCAAAAAGATGATAGAGAACACTCGCACAATATGGCACCAAAAGGATGACATACCCATCATCAAAAGGTTAATATAGCGACACACGCACACAATCCCGACACCAAAAGGATGCAAGGCCAATCACCAAAAGAATGATAGAGAACATTCGAACAATTTGGCACCAAAAGGATGACAGACCTATCACCAAAAGGATGAAAGAGCAACACGCGCACATCATCCTAACATCAGAAGGATGTATGGTTAATCACCAAAAGGATGATAGAGAATACTCACACAATTTGGCACCAAAATGATGACATACCCATCACTATAAGGATGATAGAGCGACACACGCACACAATCCCGAGACAAAAAGGATGCAGGGTCTATCACAAAAAGGATGATAGAGAACACTCGCACAATCTGGTACCAAAAGGATGACAGATCCATCACCCAAAGGATGATAGAGCGGCACAAGCACACAATCCCGACACCAAAAGGATGAAGGGCCTATCATCAAAAAGATGATAGAGAACACTCGCACAATATGGCCCCAAAAGGATGACTTACCTATCATCAAAAGGTTAATATAGCGACACACGCACACAATCCCGACACCAAAAGGATGCAAGGACAATCACCAAAAGAATGATAGAGAACACTCGCACAATTTGGCACCAAAAGGATGACAGACCTATCACCAAAAGGATGAAAGAGCAACACGCGCACATCATCCTAACATCAAAAGGATGTATGGTTAATCACCAAAAGGATGATAGAGATCACTCACACAATTTGGCACAAAAATGATGACATACCCATCACTATCAGGAAGATAGAGCGACACACGCACACAATCCCGACACGAAAAGTATACAGGTTCTATCACCAAAAGGACGATAGAGAACACTCGCAGAATCTGGCACCAAAAGGATGACAGATCCATCACCCAAAGGATGATAGAGCGGCACACGCACACAATCCCGACACCAAAAGGATGAAGGGCCTATCACCAAAAAGATGATAGAGAACACTCGCACAATATGGCACCAAAAGGATGACATACCCGTCATCAAAAGGTTAATATAGCGACACACGCACACAATCCCAACACCAAACAGATGCAAGGCCAATCACCAAAAGAATGATACAGAACACTCGCACAATCTGGCACCAAAAGGATGACAAACATATCACCAAAAGGATGAAAGAGCAACACGCGCACATCATCCCTACATCAAAAGGATGTATGGTTAATCACCAAAAGGATGATAGAGAACACTCACACAATTTGGCACCAAAATGATGACATACCCATCACTATATGGATGATAGAGCGACACAGGCACACAATCCCGACACGAAAAGGATGCAGGGTCTATGACCAAAAAGATGATAGAGAACACTCGCACAATCTGGCACCAAAAGGATGACAGACCCATCACCCAAAGGATGATAGAGCGGCACAAGCACATAATCCCGACACCAAAAGGATGAAGGGCCTATCACCAATAAGATGATAGAGAACACTCGCACAATATGGCACCAAAAGGATGACATAACCATCACTATAAGGATGATAGAGCGACACAGGCACACAATCCCGACACCAAAAGGATGCAGGGTCTATCACCAAAAGGATGATAGAGAACACTCGCACATTCTGGCACCAAAAGGATGACAGATCCATCACCCAAAGGATGATAGAGCGGCACACGCACACAATCCCGACACTAAAAGGATGAAGGGCCTATTACCAAAAAGATGATAGAGAACACTCGCACTATATGGCACCAAAAGGATGACATACCCATCATCAAAAGGTTAATATAGCGACACACGCACACAATCCCGACACCAAAAGGATGCAGGGCCAATCACCAAAAGAATGATAGAGAACATTCGAACAATTTGGCACCAAAAGGATGACAGACCTATCACCAAAAGGATGAAAGAGCAACACGCGCACATCATCCTAACTTCAAAAGGATGTATGGTTAATCACCAAAAGGATGATAGAGAGCACTCACACAATTTGGCACCAAAATGATGACATACCCATCACTATAAGGATGATAGAGCGACACACGCACACAATCCCGACACGAAAAGGATGCAGGGTCTATCACAAAAAGGATGATAGAGAACACTCGCACAATCTGGCACCAAAAGGATGACAGATCCATCACCCAAAGGAAGATAGAGCGGCACACACACACAATCCCGACACCAAAAGGATTAAGGGCCTATCCCCAAAAAGATGATAGAGAACACTCGCACAATATGGCACCAAAAGGATGACATACCCATCATCAAAAGGTTAATATAGGGACAAACGCACACAATCCCGACACGAAAAGGATGCAAGGCCAATCACCAAAATAATGATAGAGAACACTCGCACAATCTAGCACCAAAAGGATGACAGGCCCATCCCCAAAAGAATGATAGAGAAACAAGTGCACATCATCCTAACATCAAAATGATGTATGGTTAATCACCAAAAGGATGATAGAGAACACTCACACAATTTGGCACCAAAATGATGACATACCCATCACTATAAGGATGATAGAGCGACACAGGCACACAATCCCGACACGAAAAGGATGCAGGGTCTATCACCAAAAGGATGATAGAGAACACTCGCACATTCTGGCACCAAAAGGATGACAGATCCATCACCCAAAGGATGATAGAGCGGCACAAGCACATAATCCCGACACCAAAAGGATGAAGGGCCTATCATCAAAAAGATGATAGAGAACACTCGCACAATATGGCCCCAAAAGGATGACTTACCCATCATCAAAAGGTTAATATAGCGACACACGGACACAATCCCGACACCAAAAGGATGCAAGGACAATCACCAAAAGAATGATAGAGAACACTCGCACAATCTGGCACCAAAAGGATGGCAAACCTATCACCAAAAGGATGAAAGAGCAACACGCGCACATCATCCTAACATCAAAAGGATGTATGGTTAATCACCAAAAGGATGATAGAGATCACTCACACAATTTGGCACAAAAATGATGACATACCCATCACTATCAGGAAGATAGAGCGACACACGCACACAATCCCGACACGAAAAGTATACAGGTTCTATCACCAAAAGGACGATAGAGAACACTCGCAGAATCTGGCACCAAAAGGATGACAGATCCATCACCCAAAGGATGATAGAGCGGCACACGCACACAATCCCGACACCAAAAGGATGAAGGGCCTATCACCAAAAAGATGATAGAGAACACTCGCACAATATGGCACCAAAAGGATGACATACCCGTCATCAAAAGGTTAATATAGCGACACACGCACACAATCCCAACACCAAACAGATGCAAGGCCAATCACCAAAAGAATGATACAGAACACTCGCACAATCTGGCACCAAAAGGATGACAAACATATCACCAAAAGGATGAAAGAGCAACACGCGCACATCATCCCTACATCAAAAGGATGTATGGTTAATCACCAAAAGGATGATAGAGAACACTCACACAATTTGGCACCAAAATGATGACATACCCATCACTATATGGATGATAGAGCGACACAGGCACACAATCCCGACACGAAAAGGATGCAGGGTCTATGACCAAAAAGATGATAGAGAACACTCGCACAATCTGGCACCAAAAGGATGACAGACCCATCACCCAAAGGATGATAGAGCGGCACAAGCACATAATCCCGACACCAAAAGGATGAAGGGCCTATCACCAATAAGATGATAGAGAACACTCGCACAATATGGCACCAAAAGGATGACATAACCATCACTATAAGGATGATAGAGCGACACAGGCACACAATCCCGACACCAAAAGGATGCAGGGTCTATCACCAAAAGGATGATAGAGAACACTCGCACATTCTGGCACCAAAAGGATGACAGATCCATCACCCAAAGGATGATAGAGCGGCACACGCACACAATCCCGACACTAAAAGGATGAAGGGCCTATTACCAAAAAGATGATAGAGAACACTCGCACTATATGGCACCAAAAGGATGACATACCCATCATCAAAAGGTTAATATAGCGACACACGCACACAATCCCGACACCAAAAGGATGCAGGGCCAATCACCAAAAGAATGATAGAGAACATTCGAACAATTTGGCACCAAAAGGATGACAGACCTATCACCAAAAGGATGAAAGAGCAACACGCGCACATCATCCTAACTTCAAAAGGATGTATGGTTAATCACCAAAAGGATGATAGAGAGCACTCACACAATTTGGCACCAAAATGATGACATACCCATCACTATAAGGATGATAGAGCGACACACGCACACAATCCCGACACGAAAAGGATGCAGGGTCTATCACAAAAAGGATGATAGAGAACACTCGCACAATCTGGCACCAAAAGGATGACAGATCCATCACCCAAAGGAAGATAGAGCGGCACCCACACACAATCCCGACACCAAAAGGATTAAGGGCCTATCCCCAAAAAGATGATAGAGAACACTCGCACAATATGGCACCAAAAGGATGACATACCCATCATCAAAAGGTTAATATAGGGACAAACGCACACAATCCCGACACGAAAAGGATGCAAGGCCAATCACCAAAATAATGATAGAGAACACTCGCACAATCTAGCACCAAAAGGATGACAGGCCCATCCCCAAAAGAATGATAGAGAAACAAGTGCACATCATCCTAACATCAAAATGATGTATGGTTAATCACCAAAAGGATGATAGAGAACACTCACACAATTTGGCACCAAAATGATGACATACCCATCACTATAAGGATGATAGAGCGACACAGGCACACAATCCCGACACGAAAAGGATGCAGGGTCTATCACCAAAAGGATGATAGAGAACACTCGCACATTCTGGCACCAAAAGGATGACAGATCCATCACCCAAAGGATGATAGAGCGGCACAAGCACATAATCCCGACACCAAAAGGATGAAGGGCCTATCATCAAAAAGATGATAGAGAACACTCGCACAATATGGCCCCAAAAGGATGACTTACCCATCATCAAAAGGTTAATATAGCGACACACGGACACAATCCCGACACCAAAAGGATGCAAGGACAATCACCAAAAGAATGATAGAGAACACTCGCACAATCTGGCACCAAAAGGATGGCAAACCTATCACCAAAAGGATGAAAGAGCAACACGCGCACATCATCCTAACATCAAAAGGATGTATGGTTAATCACCAAAAGGATGATAGAGAGCACTCACACAATTTGGCACCAAAATGATGACATACCCATCACTATAAGGATGATAGAGCGACACACGCACACAATCCCGACACAAAAAGGATGCAGGGTCTATCACCAAAAGGATGATAGAGAACACTCGCACATTCTGGCACCAAAAGGATGACAGACCCATCACCCAATGGATGATAGAGCGGCACACGCACACAATCCCGACACTAAAAGGATGAAGGGCCTATCCCCAAAAAGATGATAGAGAACACTCGTACAATATGGCACCAAAAGGATGACATACCCATCATCAAAAGGTTAATAAAGCGACACACGCACACAATCCCGACACCAAAAGGATGCAAGGCCAATCACCAAAATAATGATAGAGAACACTCGCACAATCTAGCACCAAAAGGATGACAGGCCCATCCCCAAAATAATGATAGAGCGACACACGCACACACAATCCCGACACCAGAAGGATGTATGGTCTATCACCAAAAGGATGATAGAGAACACTCGCACAATCTAGCACCAAAAGTATAACAGACCTATCACCAAAAAGATGAAAGAGAAACACGCGCACATCATCCTAACATCAAAAGGATGTATGGTTAATCACCAAAAGGATTATAGAGAATACTAACACAATTTGGCACCAAAATGATGACATACCCATCACTATAAGGATGATAGAGCGACACACGCACACAATCCCGACACGAAAAGGATGTAGGGTCTATCACCAAAAGGATGATAGAGAACACTCGCACAATCTGGCACCAAAAGGATGACAGATCCATCACCCAAAGGATGATAGAGCGGCACGCGCAAACAATCCTTACACCAAAGGTATGAAGGGCCTATCCCCAAAAAGATGATAGAGAACACTCGCACAATATGGCACCAAAAGCATGACATACCCATCATCAAAAGGTTAATATAGTGACAAACGCACACAATCCCGACACCAAAAGGATGCAAGGCCAATCACCAAAAGAATGATAGAGAACACTCGCACAATCTAGCACCAAAAGGATGATAGAGCGACACACGCACACACAATCCCGACACCAGAAGGATGTATGGTCTATCACCAAAAGGATGATAGAGAACACTCGCACAATCTAGCTCCAAAAGGATGACAGACTTATCACCAAAAGGATGAAAGAGCAACACGCGCACATCATCCTAACATCAAAAGGATGTATGGTTAATCACCAAAAGGATGATAGAGAACACTCACACAATTTGGCACCAAAATGATGACATACCCATCACTATAAGGAAGATAGAGCGACACACGCACACAATCCCGACACGAAAAGGATGCAGGGTCTATCACCAAAAGGACGATAGAGAACACTCGCACAATCTGGCACCAAAAGGATGACAGATCCATCACCCAAAGGATGATAGAGTAGCACACGCACACAATCCCGACACCAAATATATGAAAGGCCTATCACCAAAAAGATGATAGAGAACACTCGCACAATATGGCACCAAAAGGATAACATACCCATCATCAAAAGGTTAATATAGCGACACACGCACACAATCCCGACACCAAACAGATGCAAGGCCAATGACCAAAAGAATGATAGAGAACACTCGCGCAATCTGGCACCAAAAGGATGACAGACCTATCACCAAAAGGATGAAATAGCAACACGCGCACATCATCCCAACATCAAAAGGATGTATGGTTAATCACCAAAAGGATGATAGAGAACACTCACACAATTTGGCACTAAATTGATGACATACCCATCACTATAAGGATAATTGAGCGACACAGGCACACTATCCCAACACGAAAAGGATGCAGGGTCTATCACAAAAAGGATGATAGAGAACACTCGCACAATCTGGCACCAAAAGGATGACTGATCCATCACTCAAAGGATGATAGAGCGGCACACGCACACAATCCCGACACCAAAAGGATGAAGGGCCTATCACCAAAAAGATGATAGAGAACACTCGCACAATATGGCACCAAAAGGATGGCATACCCATCATCAAAAGGTTAATATAGCGACACACGCACACAATCCCGACACCAAAAGGATGCAAGGCCAATCACCAAAAGAATGAGAGAGAACACTCGCACAATCTGGCACCAAAAGGATGACAGACCTATCACCAAAAGGATGAAAGAGCAACACACGCACATCATTCTAACATCAAAAGGATGCATGGTTAATCACCAAAAGGATGATAGAGAACACTCACACAATTTGGCACCAAAATGATGACATACCCAATACTATAAGGATCATAGAGCGACACACGCACACAATCCCGACACGAAAAGGATGCAGGGTCTATCACCAAAAGGATGATAGAGAACACACGCACAATCTGGCACCAAAAGGATGACAGATCCATCACCAAAAGGATGATAGAGCGACACACGCACACAATCCCGACACCAAAAGGATGAAGGGCCTATCCCCAAAAAGATGATAGAGAACACTCGCACAATATGGCACCAAAAGAATGACATACCCATCAGCAAAAGGTTAATATAGCGACAAACGCACACAATCCCGACACCAAAAGGATGCAAGGCCAATCCCCATAAGAATGATAGAGAACACTCGCACAATCTAGCAACAAAAGGATGACAGGCGCATCCCCAAAAGAATGATAGAGCGACACACGCACACACAATCCCGACACCAGAAGGGTGTATGGTCTATCACCAAAAGGATGATAGAGAACACTCGCACAATCTGGCACCAAAAGGATGACAGACCTATCACCAAAAGGATGAAAGAGCAACACGCGCACATCATCCTAACATTAAAAGGATGTATGGTTAATCACCAAAAGTATGATAGAGAACACTCACACAACTTGGCACCAAAATGATGACATACCCATCACTATAAGGATGATAGAGCGACACACGCACACAATCCCGGCACGAAAAGGATGCAGGGTCTATCACAAAAAGGATGATAGAGAACACTTGCACAATCTGGCACCAAAAGGATGACATATCCATCACCAAAAGGATGATAGAGCGGCACAAGCACACAATCCCGACACCAAAAGGATGAAGGGCCTATCATCAAAAAGATGGTAGAGAACACTCGCACAATATGGCACCAAAAGGATGACATACCCATCGTCAAAAGGTTAATATAGCGACAAACGCACACAATCCCGACACCAAAAGGATGCAAGGCCAATCCCCATAAGAATGATAGAGAACACTCGCACAATCTAGCACCAAAAGGATGACAAGGCCATCCCCAAAAGAATGATAGAGCGACACACGCACACACAATCCCGACACCAGAAGGGTGTATGGTCTATCACCAAAATAATGATAGAGAACACTCGCACAATCTAGCACCAAAAGGATGACAGGCCCATCCCCAAAAGAATGATAGAGCGACACACGCACACACAATCCCGACACCAGAAGGATGTATGGTCTATCACCAAAAGGATGATAGAGAACACTCGCACAATCTAGCACCAAAAGTATAACAAACCTATCACCAAAAGGATGAAAGAGAAACACGCGCACTTCATCCTCACATCAAAAGGATGTATGGTTAATCACCAAAAGGATTATAGAGAATACTAACACAATTTGGCACCAAAATGATGACATACCCATCACTATAAGGATGATAGAGCGACACACGCACACAATCCCGACACGAAAAGGATTTAGGGTCTATCACCAAAAGGATGATAGAGAACACTCGCACAATCTGGCACCAAAAGGATGACAGATCCATCACCCAAAGGATGATAGAGCGGCACGCGCAAACAATCCTTACACCAAAGGGATGAAGGGCCTATCCCCAAAAAGATGATAGAGAACACTCGCACAATATGGCACCAAAAGCATGACATACCCATCATCAAAAGGTTAATATAGTGACAAACGCACACAATCCCGACACCAAAAGGATGCAAGGCCAATCACCAAAAGAATGATAGAGAACACTCGCACAATCTAGCACCAAAAGGATGATAGAGCGACACACGCACACACAATCCCGACACCAGAAGGATGTATGGTCTATCACCAAAAGGATGATAGAGAACACTCGCACAATCTAGCTCCAAAAGGATGACAGACTTATCACCAAAAGGATGAAAGAGCAACACGCGCACATCATCCTAACATCAAAAGGATGTATGGTTAATCACCAAAAGGATGATAGAGAACACTCACACAATTTGGCACCAAAATGATGACATACCCATCACTATAAGGAAGATAGAGCGACACACGCACACAATCCCGACACGAAAAGGATGCAGGGTCTATCACCAAAAGGACGATAGAGAACACTCGCACAATCTGGCACCAAAAGGATGACAGATCCATCACCCAAAGGATGATAGAGTAGCACACGCACACAATCCCGACACCAAATATATGAAAGGCCTATCACCAAAAAGATGATAGAGAACACTCGCACAATATGGCACCAAAAGGATAACATACCCATCATCAAAAGGTTAATATAGCGACACACGCACACAATCCCGACACCAAACAGATGCAAGGCCAATGACCAAAAGAATGATAGAGAACACTCGCGCAATCTGGCACCAAAAGGATGCCAGGCCTATCACCAAAAGGATGAAATAGCAACACGCGCACATCATCCCAACATCAAAAGGATGTATGGTTAATCACCAAAAGGATGATAGAGAACACTCACACAATTTGGCACTAAATTGATGACATACCCATCACTATAAGGATAATTGAGCGACACAGGCACACTATCCCAACACGAAAAGGATGCAGGGTCTATCACAAAAAGGATGATAGAGAACACTCGCACAATCTGGCACCAAAAGGATGACTGATCCATCACTCAAAGGATGATAGAGCGGCACACGCACACAATCCCGACACCAAAAGGATGAAGGGCCTATCACCAAAAAGATGATAGAGAACACTCGCACAATATGGCACCAAAAGGATGGCATACCCATCATCAAAAGGTTAATATAGCGACACACGCACACAATCCCGACACCAAAAGGATGCAAGGCCAATCACCAAAAGAATGATAGAGAACATTCCCACAATCTGGCACCGAAAGGATGACAGACCTATCACCAAAAGGATGAAAGAGCAACACGTGCACATCATCCTAACATCAAAAAGATGTATGGTTAATAACCAAGTATGATAGAGAACACTCACACAACTTGGCTCCAATATGATGACATACCCATCACTATAAGGATGATAGAGCGACACACGCACACAATCCCGACACGAAAAGGATGCAAGGTCTATCACAAAAAGGATGATAGAGAACACTCGCACAGTCTGGCACCAAAAGGATGACATATCCATAACCCAAAGGATGATAGAGCGGCACAAGCACACAATCCTAACACCAAAAGGATGAAGGGCCTATCATCAAAAAGATGATAGAGAACACTCGCACAATATGGCCCCAAAAGAATGACATACCCATCATTAAAAGGTTAATATAGCGACACACGCACACAATCCCGACACCAAAAGGATGCAAGGCCAATCACCAAAAGAATGAGAGAGAACACTCGCACAATCTGGCACCAAAAGGATGACAGACCTATCACCAAAAGGATGAAAGAGCAACACACGCACATCATTCTAACATCAAAAGGATGCATGGTTAATCACCAAAAGGATGATAGAGAACACTCACACAATTTGGCACCAAAATGATGACATACCCAATACTATAAGGATCATAGAGCGACACACGCACACAATCCCGACACGAAAAGGATGCAGGGTCTATCACCAAAAGGATGATAGAGAACACACGCACAATCTGGCACCAAAAGGATGACAGATCCATCACCCAAAGGATGATAGAGCGACACACGCACATAATCCCGACACCAAAAGGATGAAGGGCCTATCCCCAAAAAGATGATAGAGAACACTCGCACAATATGGCACCAAAAGAATGACATACCCATCAGCAAAAGGTTAATATAGCGACAAACGCACACAATCCCGACACCAAAAGGATGCAAGGCCAATCCCCATAAGAATGATAGAGAACACTCGCACAATCTAGCAACAAAAGGATGACAGGCGCATCCCCAAAAGAATGATAGAGCGACACACGCACACACAATCCCGACACCAGAAGGGTGTATGGTCTATCACCAAAAGGATGATAGAGAACACTCGCACAATCTGGCACCAAAAGGATGACAGACCTATCACCAAAAGGATGAAAGAGCAACACGCGCACATCATCCTAACATTAAAAGGATGTATGGTTAATCACCAAAAGTATGATAGAGAACACTCACACAACTTGGCACCAAAATGATGACATACCCATCACTATAAGGATGATAGAGCGACACACGCACACAATCCCGGCACGAAAAGGATGCAGGGTCTATCACAAAAAGGATGATAGAGAACACTTGCACAATCTGGCACCAAAAGGATGACATATCCATCACCAAAAGGATGATAGAGCGGCACAAGCACACAATCCCGACACCAAAAGGATGAAGGGCCTATCATCAAAAAGATGGTAGAGAACACTCGCACAATATGGCAACAAAAGGATGACATACCCATCGTCAAAAGGTTAATATAGCGACAAACGCACACAATCCCGACACCAAAAGGATGCAAGGCCAATCCCCATAAGAATGATAGAGAACACTCGCACAATCTAGCACCAAAAGGATGACAAGGCCATCCCCAAAAGAATGATAGAGCGACACACGCACACACAATCCCGACACCAGAAGGGTGTATGGTCTATCACCAAAATAATGATAGAGAACACTCGCACAATCTAGCACCAAAAGGATGACAGGCCCATCCCCAAAAGAATGATAGAGCGACACACGCACACACAATCCCGACACCAGAAGGATGTATGGTCTATCACCAAAAGGATGATAGAGAACACTCGCACAATCTAGCACCAAAAGTATAACAAACCTATCACCAAAAGGATGAAAGAGAAACACGCGCACTTCATCCTAACATCAAAAGGATGTATGGTTAATCACCAAAAGGATTATAGAGAATACTAACACAATTTGGCACCAAAATGATGACATACCCATCACTATAAGGATGATAGAGCGACACACGCACACAATCCCGACACGAAAAGGATGTAGGGTCTATCACCAAAAGGATGATAGAGAACACTCGCACAATCTGGCACCAAAAGGATGACAGATCCATCACCCAAAGGATGATAGAGCGGCACGCGCAAACAATCCTTACACCAAAGGGATGAAGGGCCTATCCCCAAAAAGATGATAGAGAACACTCGCACAATATGGCACCAAAAGCATGACATACCCATCATCAAAAGGTTAATATAGTGACAAACGCACACAATCCCGACACCAAAAGGATGCAAGGCCAATCACCAAAAGAATGATAGAGAACACTCGCACAATCTAGCACCAAAAGGATGATAGAGCGACAC